>OZ022559.1:30185966-31435966 GCA_963991005.1 Barypeithes pellucidus
TAGTATCTCTTTATATTAAAATATACAGGGTATTTCATTTAAAAAAATGAGGTTAGGTCCGATAACTTTTTTACCTGACCCCGTATACTTATTCTGAAAAGGGCAGAATATAAAGAAACTTATGTATAAAACATTTTTCTGTATCTCTTTTAACTAAGAAAATATAGGGTAATTTTGAAATTGTCAATTTTTTGATTTTCCCCCGTATCTCTTAAACGATAGAAAATTTTCAAATTTTGATTTTACCCTTTTTAAGTTTGACTCTAAAAGAGCACATTGCTTTTTTGATAGCTTTAACAATTACGGAGATACCCTATAAAAGTGTCGAAAATAAAAAAGAAATTAAATAAGAAACTATTAACTTGATTCTACTTTATTGAAAACCATAAGCACACGGAAAAAATATTTTAACAGTTTTCTACAGCTCTTTTCATTTCCTCGTAAGCGGCATACAATTGTGGTTGGGGTTCGAATTGCTGGGTAAACGTTAAAAACTATAAAAAATAAACACTTTAATAGACATAGAAAATATTTTAGAAACAATTTTAGAAATGCGCCTCTAGCTACGGTAGTGAGTAGATGTAAATTATAATAGACACTTCCTGTACAAATTCTAAAACAACACTGCCTTTGTTTTAAGAATCTCCAATAAGAAATAAGACCGAGAACGAAATCAAGTACATCGCATGCCGGGCCTTACATAGTTGAAAATGCTATATTTTTCAGAAAGTGTCTATGATGTAATTACCATATTTTTGTACAGTTTTAACTATTATTTTTAATTGTTATTTTATATTTATGCTCTTTATAATAATATCGGAATATAACGTTTATTCATAAATATGTTTAGAATTTATAGCAGGGTTCAGAAATGATATGAGCCAGCTCGAAAAATAAAAGTCCTTCTCAATTGAGAATCTGTGTATCTGAAATATACAGGGTGTCCCAGAATATGTGGGCAATCTCCCGGGTTCAGATAGAACACTTAAAAATAACAGGAGAAGTTCATATACATTTTTCTTCCTACGGCGATACGGGCCCATGACGGACGTCGCTGGAAATCGTTGATTTTTAAATAATTTTTTAAGTACCTACTAGGTGTAATTTAATAATTTTTTAGTATAATGTTTACTAGATGAGCCTCCTTAAAATTCTCCCTTTTAAACACATTTGGCTTATTTAGTTTGACAGGGACGGACTAGACGTAACACAAAAATGCTTTCTTTTTTACACCCTGTATGATAATTTTTATGATAATATTTTTTTTCGATACTCTTAAACCTTAAGCTAAAAAATAGGCACTTTTGATCAATGTTGATAAAATGGAACTGTTTACGAAAAAAAAAAATTTTTGTTCAATATTGTTTTTTGCATTGGTTGTTGTTTTATGTTCATAAAATTCAATCATTGTTGTTATGGTATTTTTCACATGTACCGATTTAAATAAGAATATTTCTGCCAGTGTCAGTTTATGGTAGTGTCTTGAAAATTGCTGTTTTTCTCCTTTGTCTTATTAGTTACTAACTTAGTAATGGGATTTACGTATACTGAATATGCCGACATGCATTTAATGTATGAACAAAAATATTTTTTTTTCGAAAACAGTTCATTTTATCGACATTGATCAAGAACCTTCTTTCAGCTTAAGGTTTAGATTATCCAAAAAAATGTATTGTCCGCTCCGGTGTAAAAAGAAATCATGTTTGTGTTACGTCTAGTCCGTCCCTGTCAAACTAAATAAGCCAAATGTGTTTAAAAGGCACAATTTTAAGGAGACTCATCTAGTAAACATTATACTAAAAAATTATTAAATTACACCTAGTACTTAAAAAATTATTTAAAAATCAACGATTTCCAGCGACGTCCGTTATGGGCCCGTATCTCCGTAGGGGGTCCGTAGAAAGAAAAAATTATATGAACTTCTCCTGTTATTTTTGTGTGTTCTATCTGAACCCGGGAGATTGCCCACATATTCTGGGACATCCTGTATACTACGCCAATTAATTGTCGAATATTCAAAAATTCACGAAACTAAGAAATAAGCTGTTTTTGTTAATAAAGAACCAATTTTAATATTTTTTTTATCTGATAGAAAATAGATTCTAGAGTTTACGGCAGAGCAGTTTACATCCTGCGTCTAATTGTACGGGGAAGCGCATAAAATCTATATGCACGTAAATTACATAAAAATTTAATTTAATTTATTTTTTAAACTAACCACACGGCACTGGTCCAAAAAGATCGCCTGCCACTTGAAGTAACAAAAGAATTACCATTTCTTCTAAATACTTAATGACGTGCTAATATTTCAGGGTGTGATTCCTTAGATCATTTTATAAAGAAAAGTTCATATGAATATATGTTCGCAACTGCTTAAATTTTTGGCTACAGGGTGTTGAATTGTTATTTTTTAAATGAGTATTCGTCTGACGAGAAAATCTCTTTGGAGTGGGCAATTCGATGCGAAGACGGGCGGAAGCATGCCTTTTAAGTGAAGGTGGCCATTTCCAACAATTTTTATAAAACAAAATTTGTCATTAATTATTTTATCAATGTCAATAATAATGAGTTTCAATATGAATTGAGTGGTTGTAATCCAGAACGAGACGAGAAAACTCAAGAGACCGTTTTCATGTAGAATTGACCAGGCTAATCAGAAAAAATATCCACATGGAAAAATGTCAGTGGCGTACCATCTTTTTTGTAAAAAATATCAGGGTGCATGTTTGCAGGGACGCCACTGGTGGAACAATTGAATAACTTTTCTAACTAAAATTTGTGGTTCTATATCTTATTAACACATACCAAAATTGAAAATAATATCTCGAGTACTTGCGGAGATATTAAAAAATAACCATTTCAAAAATAAAAATTCAACACCCTGTAGCAATAAATTTAAGCCGTTGCGGACATATGTTAATATGAACTTTTCTTTATAAAATGACCCAAGGACTCACACCCTGAAATATTAGCACGTCATTAAGGAACACCCTGTATAAAAGGGGAGACAAAACATTCCATTCATAAAACACCATTTATTTACAATTATGCACAGTTCTACAGTTTCAAATAAGTTAGAAGAAGATGGCTTTAAAAAATGGCAACGCTGTAATAAAGTACGGGTTTAGATAACTCCGATCTAACATTAGTCATAAATAGGTAATCGAGGTAGGTATTTTTTACAGAAATTCAGATAATATCAAGAAATAATCCATATATGACATAACCTCATTACCGACGAGATAATAATCCGGAGTTAGAATAGTCGAATTTCTTACACACCACGCACTGACGAACCATTGTAGATTGGTAATAAATAGCTCTAAATAATTTTAGTTCGAAAAAACACTAAAAATTAATCAAAAACACAATAGGTCACAAACAATAGCAGCAGCGATAAACCGGTAACAACACCGCCGGCGATAATGAATGAAATCAGTAAACTTCGGGGTCATTTTTACACTAGCAGGTAAAAATGAGCATACAGCGTTGCCACTGTGATTTCCTTAAAACATTGCAATTTGATGTTCTTGGGATATATATAAATAACTTTACGAGTAGAAAATTTAAAATATACACACATATTTAGTACAATATTTTTACTCACATGAGAAATGCACTCAATATAATTAATATTATACTTTTCGGTTTCAAATGCAGGCGGTAGATTTAGGACCCTCAGTACAGACTTGGCATCATTGCCTGTTTAAAACTCTGTCTGATTCTGAAAAATCTGTGATTTATTTATTAAATGTTTTTGGTTAAAAACAATGTATTTCAGCAGCGCGCGTACTGACGCTCGTTGAAATTAACGCTCGTGTGCAACGGCACTTAGACGTACGGCCGTAAACTGCCCCCTAAACTCTAGAATCTGTTTCTATCAGTTTAAAAACAATTATTAAAATTATCTCATTGTTAACGAAATAACGGCTTATTAATTAGGACGTTTTCTGAATATTTGATAATTAATTGGCGTACTGTATGGAACTTTAGCGTCCAAGACAGTTTTGTGTATTTAATCTCTACCTATAATTATATTAAACCACCCAAGGCAAAAAGACATTATTAAATCGAGCATAATAGGTTTGACAATGGATCTTGAAGTTAATTCCACTCAAACCTTTGGATATACAGGGTGCTACAAAATTAAATTACTCCGACTTCAGTTGCTTTTGCAGAAAGATTTTAGTCAACAATTAATTAACTGTGACATAAATGACCTTGGCACAAATCATCCCCTTACAATCAATGGGCGCATTCAGCAGAACCCATCGATTAGTAAGCGATTAGTAATCATCTGCTGAATGCACTAAAAGAACTCGATTTCACAAATCGATGGGAAATCGGACGCCATCTTTTCCATCGCATTTAAAAGCAATTCGTGATTTGACAGGTTGAGGAGTATAATTTATAAAAAATGCCGGAAAGATGTGAATTATAATTATAAGAACATATTATACACGATCTCCGCTAGTGCAGAGGAGCATTCAAAATAAAATTATCCATTTCGTAGAGATAAAAACGTAATATTTGATGAAAATATTTAGAAGGGAGTCTAACCAAACAAGAAAACAGCAAAATGCATTCAGCAGAACTACAAATCGATGCGCATCGTGACGTCACCCATTGGGCGCATTCAGCAGAACCCATCGATTTATTTTTAATTGGTGACGTCACGATGCGCATCGATTTGTAATCAGTTTTTTGTTTGGTTAGGATCCCTCCTGAATATTTTCATCAAATATTAGTTTTTTCTGTACGAAATAGATAATCATATAATTATAATTCACTTCTTTCGTAATTTTTTATAATTTTTACTCGCCAAACTGACAAACGAAATTGACATAAATCGCTGTCAAATCACAAATCGCTCTTTAAATTACATGTAAAAAATGGCTTCCATGTCCCATCGATATGTGAAATCGATTTTTTTTTAGTGCATTCAGCAGATGATTACTAATCGCTTACAAATCGGTGGGCTCTGCTGAGTACGTTCAATGTACCCCTGATTTACTAAGCGACTTTGAATGTAAGTGAATAAATTCTTCCAATGCTATTAATGGCACAGGCAAAGTTGTCTTGTTAGTTAATGATTATTTAAATTATTTCTGCAACCTTAAAAAGTTTAAATTATTGTACCTCACAACGAATGGCTTGATTTTGGAGCACCTTGTATATCTTTTTTAAATGTTAGCACCTTATTAAAATTAGTTTTAAATTGTAAGATCCGTAGCATTACTTATTTTTTCTTAGTAATTGTAGTTAATTTGGCTAAAGTGGTTAAAACTGTGGGTGTTTTTTCTATTATTTTCTTTTTACTGGTTCATTCATGTGATTGTCTTTTTTTGTTGACTAACCTACTAATACGAATACATTAATTACAATAGTTCAATTTCAAAGTGGTTTTTGGTGTTTTTTGCCCAAATAGAAAATAGGTTTATACTTTATACTATTTATAGTACGTACATACAATAATATTTTATGATGTTGCTAAATTTGATGTCAATATTGGATTGACCTGGCAACTTTTTCGAAATAACGGAACTTTTGATGATCTAGTTTTTAATAAAAACTTATTTTCATATTTTACACGATCTTCTTATTTTCTTATTTTTTTGCCAACTTTAAGTTTACATTGAAGAATATACAGTGTGTGTATATAGTCTGGAAATAGCTTAATAACTTTTGACCAGCTAATTTTTTTGTAGAAAATTTGGGTGGGGATGGCGGACAGGCGTCATCTTGGTAAAGAAAATTAAATAAGAAGAGGGGTCTTGTGAGAGATGATTTTGAAGGATCTATCGAGTACTTTACGATGACAGAATATTACTCTTCTGTATCCGAATCGAAAACAAAATTGCGGCTTTTAAAAAATTGCATAGTTTTTTTTTATTATCTTTTATTTCATTTGCTGTCTTAGAAAAATAGATACAACTTGGCATAGCGTAGTAGGAATCAGATCTTTCTTGCATATTTCATGGTTCTCAAATTCAAAATGGCGGATGGGGCCATCTTGATAAAAAAATTGAATGGGGGTGGGGTCTTGCGATACATCATTTTAAAGTTCCTATCGAATACTTTACGATCCCAGAATATTGTGTCCCTATTCGTACCCAAAACAAAATGGCGGATTTTTATAAAATAATATTTACTAATTTTTTTCTTTTACTATTTCAGTTCAGATTTTAATTTAATTTAATTTAAAGTCAACTTATCAGCTGGCTAATACTTACTACTTTATGCCAAGTTGCAAAATCGAAACTAAAATGGCAAAAGAAAAAAAAAATATTATTTTATATAAAGCCGCCATTTTGTTTTGGGTACGAATAGGGACACAATATTATGGGATCGTAAAGTACTCGATACTCGATATTTTCATCAAGATGGCGCCCATCCGCCATTTGGTACTTGAGTACCCTGAAATATGTAAGAGCGTGCAGCTCTCTAATTCCTACTATACTATGCCAAGTTATATTTATTTTTCTAAGACGGTAAATTAAATAAAGGATAATAAAAAAATAGTAGCTATGCAATTTTTAAAACGCTGCCATTTTGTTTCCGTGGCGAATAGAGAAGTAATTTTCTGGCATCATAAAGTACGCGATAGTACCTTCAAAATGATGTATCGCAAGACCCCCTCTTCCTATTTAATTTTCTTTACGTAGATGGCGCCCGTCCGCCATTTGGACAGTTACTTCTTCCTTTCCCTATACGCCACACCCAAATTTTGTAAAAAGAAGTTTGCGGGTCAAAAGTTATCAAGCCGTTTCCAGACTATATACATACCCTGTATAGAGTCAGTCGGGAGGAACGGGCCAAACTCCAGCAGTGCATTGTACAAGTGAAAATAATGCAAAAGAACCTCATTATTACGTCATCCGATTTTCATTTGTTTTCAAGTTATAGCGTAATTATAAATAAAATAATATTAATAGTATTTTTTTAATAAATAATTAAAAATAAACATTTTTTGCTTCATCTGCTATGGGCGCCTGTTGCGCTTTTGATTGCTTCGTGTCATTCATTAATATCGGCTGGAGTATTTCTAATACGTCGAATTAATGCATCTCGAGTGAGCATTCTTACTTCGTAAAATTTAGTTTTGAGCCAGCTCCATAAACAAAAATCTAGTGGTGTGAGGTCTGGAAATCTTGGAAGCCAATTAATAGAACCACCGCGATTGATCGAAGAAACCCCTGGAAACCTTTTGTCTAAATGTTTGAACTGATGAGCGAAATATGCAGGAGCTCCATCGTGCTGATATACAGTTACATTTTGATCTTAACAGAAACATCCTCTAGCAGTTCTTGTAATTCATTTTGTAAAAAATTTAAGGAGTGCTCTTCCGTGAGGCAATTCTCCAACGTGAAAGAGCGAATTAAATAACTCTATGGACCATACCACACCACGTGCTCCTGGAGTTTGGTCCGATTCTCCCGACTCGCCCCGTCAATAATCTCAATTAACTTCATTGCTGAGTTTTTATGCAAAAAAATCACACCGAGGTTTTCAAGAAGAATATCTAAACTCGCAACTATATAATGTCATTTGACAATGCTTCGATTGGTCAAAGGCAGAAGAATAAGAAAAACGTCTCCTGCTCCCTCGATGGCGATGTTGTCTCATTGTTCAATAACAATTACTTATGCTGTGTTCCGCGGCGAAATTCCAAATCGGACCACGCGGTCCACTGATACTCTTAAAACAAAGTAAAAGCAATCCGAAAAGATCAGGGTTACAAAAGTTCGGTTTGACTATTGTCATAAAACGATTTTTTTAAAAATTAACGTAACATTTTCGACAGTTTTTTTTTTAAGCATCTTCCTGCAGACGTAATAACTTTGATGTCTACAAGTCAATTAGCCAAGTCAATATTTATACAATCTAAAATTCTGATTGAAATTTACATTTTAAAATCTTGCCATCGTCTGTTGAGCACCCCAGGCTTCACTTTGCTCTCTCTAAATCGATTTTCTGAAATTCAGAGAACTCTTTTTGGATTAAGGAATGAGAGAAACCATCCCGCTTCGGGGGGTGATCAAAGTGGAGTCAGACAGACGATATACAGAGTGATCCAGGTATAAAGTGAAAATGAGTTTTATGTTAATTTTCATCGGAATAATTGTGCTTCAGTTATTTTAAATAAGGTAATTGGCATTTATTTAATTGACCACTATGGGTTTCTTTGGAACGGTAATTTCAACGAAGTTAAATTAGAGAAAATGTGCAGTTTTTAAAGTTTTTCTAGAATCCAGTATCGACGTTGCCGAATTATTTTTGATTCATTAGATACAGGGAATTTGTTAAAAACGTCTAAAATTAATTTCTTTAACAACTCGAAAGTCGCTCGAAAAGTTTTGATATCAGAAGAACGCCCTTAAAATGAAAACTTTATATATTTTTCTATAAGATAGCGTTATCAGTTTTTTATGTCATATTTTATAACTTAGATATCATTGTTAAGTTCAATTTTTTAAATACGGACCTTGATTTTTATTGTTCTCTTCACCGAAAATGGCGCTTTCCAGACCTCTCCGAGAGAGCGGGCGGGAAAGTATCGAAGCGGACGGGAAAGATTTTTCTTCTCATTTGTAACTGATAAATAAAACCAGAGATGTCGAGTGCGGGAATTGAACCCGCGACTCTCAGATCGCCAGGCGTACACTCTGCCACCGAGCCATACATACAAGCGATAATAAATAGCGGAATATAAACGCCTGGACAAAATTAACGCAACATCATAAATTTGCCATATTTTTGATTCTATTTTTTTTCTGAATTTATGATCCGATCTGAATGATTTTTTTTTACATTGTAGGTTGGTTCCTTTACAATGTCATAGTTTTCGCTGTTTATGATAAAAATTTAATTTTCGATTTATACTGGGTGTACTAAAAATGCTATGTTTTTTTCCAAAAATTCGCATCACCCTGTGGAGTATATTAGCAACCGAAACATATTGCAGTTGACATTAAACGGTAGGTCAATCTTTCCCCAACATTTTCTTCTTTTGGTTTACTTCATTATCTCTGTTATTAAAGGAGATACACCGTTTTATAGTGTAACATGTCTTTATAGACTTTAATATTCAACACATTCATTGTTAAATGTTTTCAAGTAGACTACGGACTTTTTCTGCCATTGCAAACGATGTGTCAGCAGATGTTGTGTTTTAAAGTTACAAAGTTACAAACAAATCGTCATACTGATAAAAACTGTTCGGAAACTGCTTATTAAACGTTCGTTTTGTATGCCCAGTTGCCCGACGAGTATTTTACTCTTGAAACCTTCTTGAAAACATTTAACAATGAACGTGTTGAATATTAAAGTCTATAAAAACATGTTACGCTATAAAACGGTGTATCTCCTTTAATAACAGAGATAATGAAGTAAATCAAAAAAGAAAATGTTGGGGAAAAATGGACCTACCGTTTAATGTCAACTGCAATATGCTTCGGTTGCTAATATACTCCACAGGGCGATACGAATTTTCGGAAAAAACATAGCATTTTTAGTAAACCCAGTATAAATCGAAAATTAAATTTTTATCAAAAACAGCGAAAACAATGACATTGTCAAGGAACCAACCTACAATGCAAAACAAAATCATTCGAATCGGATCATAAATTCAGAAAAAAAATAACATCAAAAATATGGCAAATTTTTAATGTTGTGTTAATTTTGTCCAGGAGTTTATATATAAATTGAATTTGCAGTTAATTTTTCGAAGATATTTTAGAAAAATGTCTGAAGAATTTCTTTATGTATTTGGCCTCGGAGCACTTGTGAAAAAAGTACGGTACATATCTCGGGCCGTCGGAGGCTTTACGGAATCGTGCGCATCTCGTCCGTAAAAGCCTCTTTTCGGCCCTTGATACGTAATGTATTATTACCTTAGTTTCTTCACAAATTATACATCATAAGGAAACTCAGTACGGCCCTGATCTATTAAAATAATATTTTACTTAGTGATTTTCAATTCAACGGTTTTGATCGAGGGATCCATGTTGGATCTAACTGTTTGGAAGGCATCGATTATACGTCGCTGAAGTTTGAAATACAAAAAAATGTTTATTCATTTTGCTAAGCTCTAATAAAATGCAGGAGGTCATATCGAACAATTAATGAAATGATGTTACTAAATAAAACATTTAGTTATTTTTTATACGCGGTTGAATGTTTACCTACTATTTAAGTGTTGTTCTTAGGTAAAATCTGGTTAATGATATTAAAAAAAAAGACAGATTAGTTCGAATGTTATGTCAATTACAGCTAAATCAAATGAAACTATCATGTATGTATTAATTTAAAAAATCAGGGCCGTACTGAGAATATTCACAAAATGTTCCTAATGATGTATAATTTGTGTCGAAACTAATCATTGTATTTCGCGTAAAAAATAAAATAAAAAATCCAGGTCCGTATTTAAAAAAATTAAAGCTCATCATGATATCTAAGTTATACAAAATAACTGATATATTTTATAAAAAGAACATGGAATTTTTATTTAAAGGGCGTTTCTCTAAATCAAAAACTTTCGATTTATTAAATAAATAGATTTTAGGCTAAAATTTCGCAATAAGCGAGACCATAGGAATTATTGCATATTTTAAAATTTTAAACACAACTGTGATAATTCTCTGATAATTCTAAAGGGATTGTCAAAATTTAGACACTAAATATCAAATTGACGAGAAATTTAAATTAATCAAATTCTTAATAATAGGTCATACTTCAAAAGAAAATATAATGAAGCTAAATTTTGAAACTCAATTTTTCCTAAGGACGTTAAGAAATTGAGGGTAAAAAGTATATTTTGTTTCTGTCTGTATAATGATCAAAATATCAGTATTTTTTGAAAACTAAAATTCATATTAGCATCCCTAGACACAAGTCTACACTTAAAAAAAAATCACCAAGATCGGAAACAATTTGAAATGTTACGTAAACGTGACTAATATTATCTTTGTCCGAAATTTATTGTCGGGCAGTGTATATCTATCATCGTAGAAATTTTGTATATACTTTAAGGACGGGTGTATGAGGCCACCCTTTCTTATTTACCGATAAAAATACATAGAAACTGGGGATGAAAGATTTGAATCATTTATACGGGTTGGCTTAAGATATACCAGAATATCCTGTTCAAATAATAATAATAAAGGCCATCATACCTGTTTATCGTGCCTACATTCAAAACGTGTTCTTTTGTGAAAAAAACACCAAGACAAACCTCATACGATAAAACAACTAAACATTTTAGGACTACCAAAAATCGGTACAGAATTTTTTAAACGAAATATTTTTTGTATACTCGATACTGTAATATTTATTTAAAAATTATTGGAATGATGCCTAATTTGTATTTTTTATCGACGTTAAAATTATCGAAACCATTACAGTTTATTTTCTCGAAATTCGACGTATCAGAATCTTGAGGATATTTTATTGGAATGAAAACTGTGTTAAAATAGCTTTCATACCGATATGGTGAAGTATCTAGTAAAACCTTATAAAAGTTAATAAACTTATATTTCTTTTTCAACTATTACACTTAACAGATTATGATACCCATTTCTTCATTATTGTTGACACTATGACAAACTTTCTTATACCATTACACTCGAACAGAACATGATACCCATTTCTTCATTCTTTATAATTGTTGACACTATGACAAACTTTATTATAATATTACACTCGAACAGAACATGATACCCATTTCTGCATTCTTCATAATTGTTGACACTATAACAAACTTTATTATATATTACACTCGAACAGAACATGATACCCATTTCTTCATTCTTCATAATTGTTGACACTTTGACAAACTTCATTATACTATTACAATTGAACATAATATGATACTCATTTCTTCATTCTTCATAATTGTTGACACTATGACAAACTTCATTATACTTTTACAATTAAACATAATATGATACTCGTTTCTTCATACTTCATAAATGTTGCCACTATGACATACCTTTTTATACCATGACGCTTAAACAGAATATGATACCTATTTTTTTTATTCTGCATAATGGTTAACCATTGGTACTGGAGTAGCAATGTTTAAAAAATATTTTTTATTGGGTTTTTAATTTAAAAAATATCCCACATTCTTAACTACCTAGCCATAATTCAATTGTTTGGTTGAAATATTTAAAAAATTTCTTATACCAGCAAACATCAATCCAAGTTTTATTAAACCTGTAGATATAATATTTGTGTAAAATTATTTATATAGTTGTTAGATTTCGGTTAGATCGAAATAGGATTTGTGGACATATTGTGTATGTATTTTTTAACATTTTTTATTTTTTTTTTAATGCGCACTATTAGTATATTTAAAGTTTATTTTCCTATCAATTAATTTTTGGTCGAATTTTTCTCGAATAAAATTTTTTTAAATCTTTTCCTAACATAATTCAAATTATTCACTTGCAAAAAATTAACAGAGACACGTGGATAACTATATATATGTAAATAAGTCTTAACATTCCATTTTAAAATTTTAACCAAAATTGATTGATTGATTGCGAAATAGTGGTAATATAACTTTTTGTTTTACAATATTTCAACCGCATTTATACAGTGTGTCCAGACTTATGCATCATATGGGAACCTTCTTTTATTGGTTTCTCAGAAATTTTAATTAATAATATTAGAATTTCAGATTTCATGTACGGCTTTTAGTGCGGGAGCAAATGTCATTTTCAGATTTAGGATACTTGGACTTATTTTACTCATCGGGTATAAACGACAAATAAATTATTAGTTGTTTTACATGAAATAAGAATAGTTGGGTTCGCTCATGATTTTGATTAGAATAAATTTCGAACCGAAAATATGTGTGTTTGCAATACGCTGATGCCTAAACTGGCTCTTATCTCTGAAAAAACTTAAACATTTTGCAACTATGTATTAAATGAACATTGAAGTTACTTGGCCGGGATACTAATACCACAAGACCAAAACATTCACAGCGGCGTCCCGTTTTAAGAAAAAAATTAGAAAAATTAAAAGTTGATGTACTTAACTCAAATGTAATTTTTAGATTATTTTTTTTTAATTTGAAAGGACTTTTGCTTAAAAGATTTTGATGTATTTTTATAATTTAAGGCACTTTACTCTTGACGCGAGTCCGGCAAATACCATTTATTGTTTTAAGGTCATCAGCACCAACTTTTATCAAGAATAAGATTTTTTGATAGACCAATAATAAAGAAGTTTCCCATATGTTGCATATGGATTCACTGTATAAAGTAAAAAACTTCTTTAGTAAAAAATATCTGTTACAATCTTACAAGTAAAAAAGAGCAGATTATTGTTGAAGATTTAACAATATTTAAAATTAAAATGCGAAAAGACTTATCGATAAATTTCCCATCCCTTTAATTTCTGTATTTATTTTTATTATATTTTTTTATTATCTACTATCTGTTTGGGTACGAAGGTCTGGGCACCCTACATTTGTTTTTACGAATTTATAAAGAGAATAGGAAAATTATGGTTATTCTTGGAAACGCCATTGTGTTAAATAATTAATTCGAATTAAATGGGGTTGAGACATATTATAATAGGAAGTGATGTAAGTTAAAAAAGTTCCTATCGAAAAGTTTCAAAACAATTTTCATTTCAATGAGAAGTTTTTAGACATGTTTGTAAATATAAATGTTGCAATAAAAAGAAAACTAGTTCTAATGCTGTGAGAATAAGACTAAAGGCATAACACAAGATTTTATGTTGTTAATAATTTTACTTAAAAATGTACTTCTTCTACCAATGATAGAATATTTATTTTAATAATCTCTAAAATATATATTTTTAAACGTAGATAGAGTTACGCAGTCGTTACTTGATGAAGATCGATTATAAAATAAAAAATTATATAAAGCCATAGCCCCGTAGTGTATAAGTTATTCAGTTTGAAAATGTAGTAGTACTACGAAACTGCAGTCACTAAGACATAAAATAAAGTGATATTGAAAACAAAGTAATTTCTTATTCTTATTATTAATACACAATATCACAAAGTAACGCACAACTCAATCCAGTATTTAATTCGTTCTGTTGACAGCCAGCCAATAATTTTGAAACATTTTACTGGGGTTTCTTTTTCAGGAAAACTTACATCACTAATAATATGTATAACTTCCTATACTGTATATTTTAATAAAAATACCCTAAGTTTTTTAAAGCCTGTGTGTAATATAAGTAATATACAGGGTACACACAGTAAAGTGGCATATTAGAAGTAGGTATCTCGAGAACTAAATGAGATTTTATTTTGAAAATTTGGCTGTGGCTATAAGAGATGGTTTTCTACGTTTATAAAATATTGTGGATGGTGCGGTGTTGCCGGATCATACCGAAAGTGGTAGCAACTTCGGAATTTTAAATGAATTACCCTATATATTATATTTTTTTGGAATCTAGGTAAAAATCTAGAACAATTTTCTGTATAATATCATATACCTATTTTTAATAGTTTTTGAATTATAAATAATCTTGCGATTTTTTAACGCCGTATCGGGACCTGAAAATAAAATAATATATTTTTAGCGACAAAGCTGAAATTTTGACAATAGCTTCACAAGACCAACAAAATTTTATAATTTTGAACAGTATTTAATTCTGAGGGAGATGAAAATCTTTTTTTAAATGGGACACCAGGTCTCCGGATCTTACCCCTCTCAAAAACTCTTAAAGATAAGTATATAATATCATACAGAAAACTGTTCTAGATTTTTACCTAGATTCCAAAAAAAAAATAATATATAGGGTAATTCATTGAAAATTCCGAAGTTGCTATTATTTATTTTTATCTCTTTAATCTGTTTAATTTACTTCTCGAGATACTTCTAATAGGCCACTTTACTTGGTGTACCCCGTATATATATAGAATGTATTACAACAAGTTACATTTTACTAGGACATAAAAGGATTAGTAGATGTTGTTTATACTAATAGTGTGCATTATAGTGGGTTATAATTGTGCCACAAGATTAATTTATGCTTCTCTTATCTTAGTACTGTAAGTTTTAACCTTAGCAATATCTTAGTTGTTTCTCTTAATCCAACATCCACCGACTTCTTGTAGCTGATTTCATGTCATTTTTGTGTATCTACCTACTACTGCGACTGTATGCATCACTAAAATCAGTATTAAAAACGCCTTGCCCGTAGATTGTTGCACGCTCTTGGACACAAATGAACAAAAAAACTGATGATTTTGTTTTTAATTCAAGTTTCGCAGATGATGCGTGCAGAAAAGAAATAGATCGTCACGCTAGAACGAAAAAGAAGAACGTTGTGGAAAAGAACGAGGCCTACGGTTGACTACGCAACATCGATGCGGTTTACAAAACAGATGCAGGTAAAGAGGCGCAAGTCGAGTAGTCAAAAACTAGCATAGTTTACTTTTAATATTAAGTTTTAATATAAGTTTTACACTATGTCATTGTACTGTAAATGACACGAACACTATTCTACACCACTTCAAGAGTTTTTAGAATTTTATGACTTTATAAATGTTACAACTGAAAATTTGGGCATCCACTTCACCGTTGTCAAAAGTACAAATAAATTATTTTAAAAACAATGAAGATTCAGTCGTGTTCATAACAATGTTGTGTAGTAACTATCTATCAAACTTAAAACGTCATTGTTTTACTAAACATTGCTGCCAATAGATTTTTGAATGTTTAGGGATGATAGGCAGATTTACATTCGAAAAATGTTGTACAACAGTTTTATGAACACGACGGGACTAAAATAACTCAAAAACTATACATTGCTCTATTTCTTCTTGCTTATGAGATGACGATTTAACGACATTTCAGATTCAGACTGTCCTAAAAGTTCCTAAAAAGCATAGGTACTACTAACTAGAACTGAAATCAATGGTTTTAAACAGCGTGCAAATACATTTATAAACGCGTTGCGACGACGAATACACACGCGAAATCGTTTATGCACGATGTAAAGAACAATTATTATGCAACCAAATATTCTCCAGACCTATCTTTCATGCAATCATGAACACATATATAAATTTAAAAATATCACTGCTGCAGTTATAGAAAAAGTATAGTGTAGAACAAGCTTGAAAATACCTCTATTTACAACCATTTATGTAATGTTGAGTCAGACTTTTTAAAAGTTTAATAGAAACATATTTTTAACTTTAACATTTATCTAGGAGGTAAATGTCACTTTGCATCTAGATAAATATCAACCAACATTCATTGAATAACCAAATTAACTTTACGTTTTTTTTATTTGTGGCTGGTAGCGAAGCTTGTGGTTATACAGGGGTACTTGTTAATTTCTCACATAGTTATATTTGTCACAAAAAACATTTGCATTTAAAAGGTATGGTTGTAAATAAAATAGCATACAAACCTCGGTGAATAGTTTCATTCCAGTCTCGAGAAATCTTTTCTCTCGACAAAAATGAAACACTTTCCCCCTGTTCAACTTGTGAACTTGCCATTCGACTCAGGCCAACAATTCTCTCTCATCTGACAAGTCATTTTAAAAACTTAAACAATATGTTATTTTCTACTCCCATATGTATATTTTCTGTTGCTTTGACAATCTACAGAATTGAAGGCTATTTCAGTTAACCGGGATTTAATTTTGATATCCATTCTAGTTGGGTTATGAAAATGATTAATCACAGTTAGACTTACGTACCCAGGTAACTATTCGTTTTTAAATGTCAATCATAGTGCTGTTGAAGTAAGTTTTGGTGCGGCTGTGTGCACTTCTCAAGATAGAACAGTAAAACAACTCTGTATTTAAGTGTAATCAATATTTAAAGTATATTAGCAGAGCGCTTTCAACCTTTCGGTCATCCTCAGTACCTCCTACAAGCAAACAACAAGAATTAGAATTGTCAAAATTTCCTTAAAAACAAGGTTTCTTACTTTGTCAGGAATCCAGGAATTCTTCGTCTTTACAAGAACCACATAGAAGCATGTAGGGTCTAAGTAAACATTTACAAATTTTAAAAACTCAAAGAAAAGAAGCTAAGAAATCATCATAAATAATTTTAGGGCCGGTATTTGAATGTTACCTTAAGTTAGACATTAGCTAACGTTAATGTAAACCTTAAAAAATGTATGTTTTAAATTAATTTGAGGGTCAATTGACGCGTTAAGTCTAAGAATATCACGTTCTTAAAGGTCTATTCTTTTAGATGAGCGTTAAGAAGAACTTTAATACACTGTCAAACTTGTGTTGTGGTGTGTGTGACTTTGAAATATCGGCCTTAAGCCTACAATTCAAATAATCAACTCTAGCATAATGTTTATTGAGTCTTGATTAGTTTAACCTGTAAATCTACTTATGTTTAAAAGCTTTTCTCTTTCATAAAAGGAAGCCTTTCACTATGAGTTTTTAAAATTTGTATTGTAATTCTTAATGATGTTCAACTTTAATTCGGAATTTTTTTTGAACTCTATAATTTTCTTGTTGTTTGCTTGTAGGAGGCACTAAGGATGACCGCAACCTTTATATATTTTAAATCTTGCACTTAAATACAAGGTTGTTTTACTGTTCTAAAATAATTACTGCTCATAAATTTTGCAAAATTTAAATGTTTCTAAAAGCCCTATTAGCTATTGGTTCAAATACCAATGAAGGCAAATTTCTTTTTTACATTTTATTTTTTGTATAAAGCAGTAAAATACCCGTTTTGGAGCCCGTAAAAATATATCTGAACATACGAGTACAACAAACACATTAAGGAATTCCGCGGTTGGTTCGTTGCGAAGCAGTTTTGTAATAAGTTTGGTGTGAAGTAAATCGCTTTTTAATGTTTCAATTAGGAAGACCTAATTAGCCGAAACATTATGAATTCACACCAACTTTACATTAAAATCTAAACATGTTGTATATTATAATATATTAAATATATATAACTAATATATAAATATATTAAATATATTAAATATATTAAATATATTAAATATATTAAATATATTAAATATATTAAATATATTAAATATATTAAATATATTAAATATATTAAATATATTAAAACCCGAACACCCTTTTTTCTCGCTCAGATTGCATTTTTTTGATTTCGACCTTCTCAGATGATTTTCGTAGTTTTGAGGGGGAAATCGAATGGCGCAGGTTTTTTCACCTGTCCTCGTACGACTCACAATCGACTTGGTGAACCCCCAGAAAAAGAAAACCATCGGCGTTAAGTCTGGTGATCTTGCTGGCCATAACACGGGGCCGAGCCGCCCGATCCACTGTTCAGGAAAATGTTCGTTTAACCATTGGCGAACAGGTACCGTGAAATGAGCCGGGGCTCCATCTTGTTGGTAGTGTAACAATTCGTCGTTGAAAAGTTCAGGATCGAACGGGTTCCCATTTAAAAAAAAAAGTTGCCCTGCGCAATGCACCACCTGAACACCGCAGGTGAAGAAAACCTGCGCCATTCGATTTCCCCCTCTACTACGAAAATCATCTGAAGAGGTCGAAATCAAAAAAATGCAATTTGAGCGAGAAAAAAGTGTTCGGGTTTTAAAAAGACACCTTGTATAAAAACCTATATGCAAGACAAATGCATTTGAATAATAGATTCCACGACGGTTTCCGTTTCCCACTCAGGACATTCGGCCAGGCCTGTACAGGGGCTGCTGTTAGCCTATGGTTTAGTTTGTGTTTTAACTCCTTGGAAGCTTTTTGGGGTATAAACCCTGACGGGAAGGTTACGAACTTTGTAGGTTGGGGTGTGACGATATTCTAATTTGTTATCGCTGGAAAAAGTGACATAAAAAAACAGCTTCTAGGATAGGAACATACGTTGATTAATGATAATTATCAGGGTTTTGTCCGGATTTTCTTTTCGTTCATACTTTATTCATTCTTCTCCATTCATTCTTCCTTTCAGTCATTTCATACTTTTTGATGTTGTTTGTTTCTTCGGGTTTGTTCCATTCGTTCTTCCTTTCAGTCATTTCATACTTTTTGATGTTGTTTGTTTGTTTATTGTACAATTATATTTAGCGGATTTGGGGTTTATATTTGGGACTATATTTATGTGGTGGGCGGAGTCAAGGATAGGCTGCTACCAGGCGTCTCCAAGTAGAATGTTTGTGTTTTATCCGTGTATTTTATGTCTGGGAATTTTTATTTCATTGAATTTAGTAATCATGATATATTGGCAATCTGGCATAGAGCGGTTTATGTATATTTATGAACCGTTCTAGTTACTGTGATGTCTCTTGTTAGTGGTGATTCTTGTATTTTAGTTCCATAAAATTTTTCTGATGTATCGTAGATATGCTCACTGATTAGTTCCATGTTTGTTCGGATTTGTTCGGTTCGTAGTTCGTTTATTGACGTATAGCGTCCTGCAGATGTTATGCATCTTAGTAGTTTGTTCTGCATTCGCTGCAGCCTGGCCATTTGTGTGTTGGATATGCTACACCATACTGGTGCAGCATATAGTAATGCCGATGCCGGTTGTAAAATCTGTTTGTATATTGTCAGTTTATTTTGTGGTGACAAATGAGATTTGGGGGAGATAAGAGGGTTCGACCGTTTGCATTGCCAGAAATCATCTTCTCAAAATGTTGGAGCTTTGTGTTTTGAAGAAGAGCTTCTGGTCAATGGCGACTCCTAAATATTTTATAACTTCTTTATTTATTTTTAGGAGCATATTAATATTGATATTGGTGTATTTCTAATCCATAAGTCCATAATACACTCATACGATTTTCCATTTGTGTAACCATAGTAGCAGCCTTAGGTGTTATTTTATGTGGATAGCTGCCACATTTGCAGAGAACGATTGCGCATAGATTAATTGTTTCGTCTGCAAATAGGACTTTGTGGGTATTAGGATGGTTGGGAAAGTCGGAAATATTGAAGTTGAGATAAGAGTACTGCCGTTTGGGGGATCCACGCATGGATGCGCTCTGGGGATGATAGCTGTCTTTCTATCCTAACTTCAAACGTTCTGCCCATCACATATGAATTAATTTGTAGATTAGGCCATTCAGCCATGATATCCAAAGCTTTTTTGACGTCAAGAGCCAGCACAACGGTGCTTTGTTTCATGTTTATTTTATTAAGTATATCTTGCAGAATTTTACTGATTAATATTATCGTCTCATGCCCGCTCTTGAAGCCAAATTGTTCTTCTTGTATTTGTGTTTTAGGCTGAAAGTATCAAATTGGAATAGAACGACTTTTTCTGTTACTTTCGATAGCGTATTTAGGAGTGAAACGGGATGATAAGAATCAGGATTTGACGTAGGTTTGTTTGGTTTAATGATAGGAATCACAATGGCTTTTTTCCATTGTGAGGGAAAGGGTTGTAAGAATTACTGCATTTATTATATAAATTAATTGCGAGAATGCTTTCCGCGGTAGGTTTTTGAGTATGATGTTAGGCAAGCCGTCCTCCCCAGGTGCGGAAGTTTGTGGATAATTCAGGAAAGGATTTTAGCATTTTTGTGAAGACACCGTATTATTGACATTGTTATGTGATCCTGCTCGGGTGTTGTATTCGGTTGCCCATTATGGACTTTGGCAAAATGTCTTGCAAGCTTGTTTGCTTTTCCAGATCACTCTGCGGAATTCCCGCGGCTAACGAGGGTAGTTTGATAAATTTATTTTTCAGTATCCTAGTCAATTTCCACAGTGAATAGCCTTGTGTTTGAAGATTGTGTAGTATTTTTGACCAAGAGTTGTTTTTATGTTCATGTGTTTTTGTTCGAATTGTGTTTGTAATTCTCTCATCCTCACACCATCCAGGATGCGATGGTATTTTTGCCCACGTTTTCTTAGCTTGTTTTTAAAATTTATCAGTTCCATTATCTCCCCAGACAGAAATGGTTAGCGTGCATTATTTAGAACATAAGAAAATCAAAGTCCCAAATATCCTGTAAACGATCCCTTCCTAAATGGTTTTTACGTTACGTTTGTTAAGTATTCCTGTTCGTCTCTCGCGGTCTCTTTTGGAGTATTGATTTTTCTCCTTTCGTCTGCGGCTCTGAAGATACCCCAGGGAAATTATTTTATTTCTCAATACAAAGCCAAAATGTTTTGCCAGCGAATCGTTTAAGTTGAAAAAAATATGAGGAAAACTGATTTATGAATATAACAACTTACTGACTGATAAAAAGTTTGCTTATTAGCTAAATAATACGTGTTCATTGTATCTTATACAGGTAAAATTTAAATAATTTGACTATTTTACACTGATTGTAAGGTTATATTAAAAGGGGAGTTACATGAAATTTCTATTGTAAAGCTCCGCGCCATTTTAAAATTCTTAGAAACTATTTAGTTTTGGAGAGATGTGGAGGCAGTTATTCAAAGATAAAAGATTGGGCTCGGCGATAACCAATTTTTATTGGAAACTGTTGCTAAATAACCACGTAATAAATAAATAAAAATTATGACAATTTCAAAATTTTTTACACAAAATCGAAAAATATTGTTTCTCCTAAAAGGCAATATTATTAGTAATGGTTTACATAAGTTTTAGGCAAGGAAACGCGCTATTACAGCAATGGTCTATTTTTATCGAAATATTTTATCAGCTGGACGACGTTTGGCAGCCATATTTGCACTTCGCCGCGTCATATAGTCGAGTTACGAACCAACTAAAAGTTCAGCTACTGTGTCACTGAGGGCGACGAGTAGCTCGACTCGGCTGTGTATATTCGTGTGAAAACCCGATTATGCGTAAATATACAGTGTACCAAATATAAATTTTATGTAGAAAGTTCTTTAAAAATTGATATTATAAAATGATACTGCTGCCAAGTTGTGAAAATCAGGAACCATTAAAAGATTGCTATTTCTGGTAGTATTTAGGGTTTGCCAGATGGACAAAGTGTAATAGTAGGACAATTGTATAAATAGGCCTGAATTTTTTATAAAAGGCCGGACTTTTTTTTTAATATATACAATAAAAGTTTGTATCTTTAATTTTTGCCAGTCCAATCACTAAAAAAAAGCGAAAAATCAGTCCAATCACTAAGAAAAAAGCGAAAAAATTAACACTGTTTATTAATAACGACAAAAACCAACGAAGTTATTTAAAATAAATAAACATCTCCTCTAATCAGTAAGAACGACTAGGCCTAGAAGCCTTTCCTGATTCTGCAATAAAAAATAACCAAACAAAAAACATTATTTTCATATAAACACCATTTACATTATGAAATCTAAATGCGAAGAACTTCCAGCCTCTGGTTTTGGGAGAGCATTATTTTTCAGAAGAACAAAGATTTATAAAAATCAGAGATTGACCGGTTGCTATAAAAAGCCATATTCATAATTCACCTAGTCGGCTAGAGCCGAGAAATATTTCAATTAACCGCTCGGCCTGGTTAAAGATCACAATACGGAATGTAGTTTTAACTTACCTTGTACATTAGATACCATATACAAACATACGTAATTAGTTCCTGTAAAAGTTACGTGTAGGTCTAAAATATCATGCAACTTCGTTCAATACTTTAGTGTATAGCTTAATAATTAAAAAAAATATAAATATGTTATTTTACTATTAAATATTATAACACAATTATTAAAATAGTCTCGTTATGTAGTCTCAAGTGAGTCTTTAGTTAACTAGTAAAAGTTATTTACTCGTACATATTATATTCTGCCCTTCGAAACATATAACCCACAAATAAAATAATCAATAAAAAATTCTAACTGTCAAAATTTACTTTAAAAAAAAACATTTAAATAGTTTCCATTTTTATAAGGTATAATTATTTATAGCATACTGCAATGCCTGATGAATAAAACACGTATGGTTTTCCTTTATTCTAAAATACTGTGCTATAGAAATAAATAGTGTATTATATTAACAATAATTAACATAAAATGATAATTAATAATAACAAATTTCATTAAAGTTCAAGACCTAGCTATTATATCATCTGACTCAGTTAAATTGATGAATCCACATTGTAAGCTTATATACGGAGAGGCAGAAAGTATGCACCATAGCTCGGATCCTTCCTCCCTACAAAGAAATCGTTATGGTAATACGATATTCTCGTTTGCAACATTAAAATATTTAATGCTAATAAAAACATTATCGTGAAGGTATATTTCAGTTATTATTGTTTAATTATATAACTCACCTACCCGTAAGGTTTTTCTTCACAAAATAACCATTCAACAAAATAATGTTGTAGTGACGACAAAAGTCACTATGCGATAGCATTTCATCCCATTCATCCCATTTTGGAAAGCACATATTGCCGACTAAATATGTAATATAGTCTGAAATATAGGTAAAGCTTCATTAAAAAATATCATAATCTAAAACATACTCGGCTTACCTCAATATTATAGGTAGTATCCTCTATACAGCATATATTTTCCCTCTACTAAAACCTTTGCCAATGGGGTTCAGCAAATCAAATTGCATTTTTGCAAATAAGGGGACTCTTAATAGTATTTTCACCTTCTTTCATGATTGTATTATCTTGTGCAAAGAAGTAATTAATTCTGGAAAGCTGAAGAACATTTTTTTAATCCATTTTATTCACAAAATCTAAAAATAATATAAAATATAACCTCACAACATTTTAAATAAAATAAAAATAGAATCCGTTCACTTACATAGCAAGCAATTGTATCCTGTCAGCTGTTCCAAATCTTGAAATTTTTATGCGTACCTAATTTCGTATAAATGTAACATTTTTTGATGATATTGTTCAACCGTGTTTCAAGCAGTTTTATATCGAAGTCGAAGTGAAAGCGAATCCCTCGTCTCGATATGACAACCAGTGATGCCAGATCGAAAATGAGAAAGAGGGTAGATATGACATGTAAAAAACGGTAGACGGTCTGTGTGGTACCACATAAAATAGATTTTTTTTTAAATAGTAAAAAAAGAAGGTAAAATTAAACACAAATAGAAAACGTTAGATTGAGAGTTAAAAACGGTAGACGGTATGCAGCCAGTCTGGTACACCTTAAAGGAAAATTACTAAAAACAAAAAAGGTATTATAATGATAATATCAACTAAATTCAATGTTAATACTACTCTCTCTGCTTTTCATTATTACGATATATTTAGGTGTCTCTGCGGTAGAACGTTAACTCTGAAAACGGTAGATCTACCGTAAAAGCGGTAGATCTGGCAACACTGATGACACCAGAAGGTCAAAGGTCAACTTATTGTTCCTCTTTATTATAATACATTTGAGTTGGGAAATTTATGTTTTGGTTGCCTGGGTAATGGCTCACTGCACCAACACTTGCGTATATCTTAAAATTCACATGTTTTAGAGAAGTAATTAAATGGTTTGCCGTTATTAACAGCCGAGCTGCGAAATAATTACTTGGTCAGCAAGGTTTTTACAATTGGCCAGTAGAAGAAAACATGTCTACAGCAGTTTACTTCAGAGGTCCCAGGGCACTGTCAATTTATGTAACTTTCTTGTGTTTTCTTTTGCCAAATATAGAGAATTGGCTACAAAAGGTGTAGCGGGGGCGGGTTTTCACTTGTTTTCCCAGGGCACTGTCACGATTCAGAAATATTTGCTGTCCATAAGTTAACTACTACTGACTAACTATACTGACCAACTAGCCATTTTGGCTGACTGATTACATTTTTCTGTTCGCAAAAATAAGAAAATTTTGTTAACCAGTTAAATGATACCCTAAGTTTTATGCAAAAAAATCAACTTGCTTATCTGTCATTTTAGGGAATAGAAGTAGTGTTGAGTCGCTTCCCGATAATTCTTCGATAATATACCTACCAGCCTTAGCTTTTTTCGTCCTTTTCCGAGTATATGTCAATGATTTTGGCATTTTAATTTCAATAAGATCACTAACGACAAAGAATAACTGAAAACACTAAATTCGTACGACACAAGACGGTTAGGAAACAAAAGGAAAATAGCCCGGGATTCTACGTGCAGGGTACAGTACCTAGCAAGGTGAAGGGGGGTGGAATGTCGATAATTGCTACCTAATAAAGTAGATGATTTTTACCTGCAATATTATGGTTTTAGGGATTTTCAGGCATCAAAACAAAATACCAATAATATTTTTATCGGAATTTTACCACGTTTAGGATTACTGCAATAATAGATCATTAAGACAATCCCAGGAAAGAGTGGCCTTTTCAGGTAATATTTAAAGGTGTACAAAGAGTAATTTAAAAGAAGATTTTACAGCCGTATTTATGCTATCACACAATCTGAAGAGACGTTATTTGAATAAATCAGAAATAAAAAGTCTATACTTTTCAGGTGGTATTATTATCAAATACCAATGTATGGAAAAATTATTATTTTCCAGACCACCCGATGGCAATGACGAGAACAAATGAGTTCGAAACCAGTCTGCAGGTGGTTACATCCTATCAATGGAAAAGGCTTCATTTTCTTGGTAGTACCATTCCATTTGAAATAATATTTTAAGTGTTACTGTGTAGGCTAAATACGCCCTTATTGTATAAGGTATCATGGGGTGGTCTGGAAAATAATAATTTTTCCATACATTGGTATTTGATATTATAGTATTATATACTATATAGAAAAATATAGACTTTTTATTTTTGTTCATTTATTTGTCTTTTATGGCTTGGTGCAGATCGCCCATATATTATATTTAATTTGGTACACTGTATATCTGCCGATACAGATTTATTACGAACGTCGCTCCATCTCTAAAGAAATGAAAGATACACATGGTTCGGTAAATTGCAAATTTGGAAAATCAATATTCAAATAATTTCATAAATTAGTACAGTAGGCGCCATCCGATAAATACATTAGAAAGCAATATTTAACCGATTTAGGAAGCAATTTTTTAGACGCCCCAGGGCTTGGGACTCCGCTCTTAATGCAGATATGACGAATTTATTCAATTGCATGCAATCATCCGTATTGATTTTTGTGGCCTCATGACCTCTGGTAGGTCAAGATATTATGTGGGTTAAAATGTTTGTAACATTGGTTAATTTAAATAATTATTTGGATTTATTGAAGGAGGAGAAATCTGAAAACACTTAATATTTCCGAAACAGTTGAAGATAGGTATAGGATATTGTACATTAAAT
This sequence comes from Barypeithes pellucidus, assembly GCA_963991005.1. Lineage (NCBI taxonomy): Eukaryota > Metazoa > Arthropoda > Insecta > Coleoptera > Curculionidae > Barypeithes > Barypeithes pellucidus. The sequence goes on from OZ022559.1 coordinate 30,212,048, forward strand.
ATGTCTAAAATTTTCTAAGGGATCCAAAAATTGAATAATATACAGGGTGTTGAATTTAAAATACGAAAGTTGGTATTGGCCACTGTTACATCACACCCTGTATGAAAAGTTTTTATTGGAAAAAAATGTGCAACTAGAAATACCAATCGACGTGTCCGAGCGTTTTTTCACATTTATTTATTATAGAATTTATTCCATTTGGCTGATACACGCTGTATGTATTTTTGTTCATCGTAAATATTTGACCAATCTACGCTACTTTTAACTAATGCCAAGCACTTTATACATTTATAGCCCTCAAGGGCCATAAAATATTTATCTACGTTGGCTAAGAGAGGATGTCCGGCCTATTTCTTGAGATATTTTATAAATTTTTAAAAACAGTATTTTACCCTTATTGTATAAGGACGTTGGAAAATAGTATTAAACGACGTAAAGTCTGAAACGAAATTACCATTCGCCTGGTATCACGCGATGGCAATTATTATTTTAACTTAGGATAATTTTTTTCTAATTATTATAAATATTTTAATGGGAGTTTATTCGATAAAATTTGTATTTCCAATGCTATACAGGGCCTTCGCCATTGGGATTTCGGAAACGGTAAGAGATATGAAGGGACAAAGATGCGTAATTATGAGCCCAAAAATATGCTGCAAGAAAATCAAAAAAAAATACAGGGCTTTCAAAATATTTGGAAAAATCAAAAATTTTTGCGTTTATGTTTTTACTTTTCCTGACTTTGTTCGAAGAGATGTCCAAAAATAAATTCACTTTCACTTTCTCGTACGCGTACCTCGCTTAGTTGGCCACCCTGGACCCTCCACGTGGTTTTTCTGGTTTTACATAAGGTGGCGTATCCCTTTTATTAATTCAAAACGCCATTTATGATATGTTTTCTTCAATTTTTGGATTAAAATATAATAAGTCACTTTTGTAGCACCCTGTATTTCTAGAAAAATTGAGAGGTAATTAATTTCGCCCAGTGCTATAGTTTTCGTGATTCGTTTAATTAATTTTTGTAATGCCGGGTGAATTTTTGTCACAAAAAACTCGTTTTATTATTATCGATAAGATTTAAATGTTATTCGGACTAGTAACATATAAATAAGTAATAAAATAAAACACGGATGTTATATGGGTCAAAATTTTTTTACAGGCAACTTTCAGTCCTTAGCATATAACTTACTAAAATAAACTATTTGCCTGTAGAAATGATTAAAATTTGCGAAATATATGTTACTTCCTGCATTAGAAAGCAATTTTAAAAGTTTTTTTCTTGAGTACAGATACTTATCTCAGTCTAAAAAAGTTTAAGAAATAGCTTGTATTAGCTGTTATCCACGAATTTGTGCATTTTTGTATCGCCGGTCACGCATGAAAATGTTACCGAAGATACATTGATGTGACGGTTTGTTATCCGAAGCTATATACAATATTTTTTTATTAACCATAATCCATTAAGGAAAAATATATTTTGATGTGCAAGATTCGTTTACACCTTAGATAGATTAAAAATATGACTAATTTTCTTAGTATTTTCACATTCTATAAGGAACATTCCAAAACTTTAAGCCAATATAAGGCAGGGTCGTATAATAATAGGAAAATGGTTATAGTGACTGATTAAAATAACTCAGCTTCAAATATTGGCGTTATATGATTCAGAAGAGTAAAATTAGCCATGTGACGGGCGTTAAATTATTAAAAAAATCGATGCTATAGACCAAGATCTTTGTGCCGATGATCTTTTGCGCGGACATATATAATTCCTCTAATTAGATATTATAAGAAACGTATTAAAAAATTAACAGGTGTATTTGATATTATTTATTTTTAAAATCCGATTTACTGAAAGTTGCCTGTAAAAAAATGTTGACCCTTAAACGATATTCGGACTAGTAACATATGAATAAGTAATAAAACACGGATGTTATCCCCATTTAGTAAAATATTATTACCACCGGTATAGCCACAGTTTTATCAAGCAGCAGACAGTAAAAGGAAAATCAATTTTGTTGACGTCAGAATCGTGCCCTATTAGAATATGCATTTTTTAGAATATTGATCTTTTAACATATGTACATCTTATATTATCGTGTATTTTAAGCAATCACTGCTTTAATTTTTAATGATGGCCCACTTAAAGGCCGTTTAAGGAAGGTCACAAGCAAAATACATTCTTATTGGGAAAGTTTTTACACCTCTGTTTTCACTTTATGTTAAAAAAACTATATTTTCCAACAACAAAATAAACGTATATAAAAAATAAAATAATATAAACTTCGTTTATTAATTTATTTTGTTAAAAGTCATCAACTTCAATAACTTTATTACACAATTAAAGTGTTTACATAAATTAAACATCCAAGCGCTGTGTCTGTTAAAAATGTAAATTCTTTATTTGCAATTTGTCTGCAAAAGACGACTAAATTAATAGACAGTTTTTTTGAAGTAAATGCACAAATTCGAATACAAATTAATAAGTTGTTATTTCGTTAATAATGAACCAATTTTAATAATTTTTATTTTAACAACTAATAGAAGACAGATTCTGGATAGTTTGGGATAGAGTAGCTTACGTCTTGAAATGTCTAATTGTACGGGGTAGCGCATAAAATCTACATGCATGTAAAAATTTCCCAAAATTTAAATTTAACAAAGAATTTAATTTATTTTTTAAACTAAACCAATTAGAAATATATCTGGGTTAGACACTGGTCCAAAAGTATCGCCATGCCACTCCAGGGAATAAAAATTATCATTTCTTTGCCCTTTGGAGATGGAGATAAATTTGTATGGTCGACTAGAAAAAAAAAATCAAAAAATTTACAGAAGAAATGTGTCAATATTTTGTATTGTTCAGCGAAAAATTAACAGTTTTGCAAATTTGGGATTCCTATCTTAATATTTCGTTTTTACTTATACATACCATAATATTATTTTTTTCTTTTTCTACTACCCGATAAAACTGGCTCCCGGTGCAAATTTAACATAGCGACAACAAAATTTAATTATTTACAAAATTTCTAAATATAGAACTCCTGTATTTTGTATGCTAACGAATTGACGAGCAAGAATATTAATCCAAATAAGGGGCCGTAGAACAAACGTTATGGTTTGTGTTAATTTAGATTATCTGTTTATTAAATCGATATTAATTTCACTAAATTGTTGACTTTCACATCAGAATAATATAGAATATATGAAAGTTTGTTGAAAAAAGAAATTACGTCGCAAAATATCAAATTTGAGGGATATGGAATTTGGTAGATACATGATATTGCGTATACAAATATTTTGCTTACATCCCTATCTTAGAAAAAAACAAAAAAATATATATTTGCGTAGTTGGAAGCCGAAAATATACTTTTTGAAACATTTTTTAATAAATTATAGTTTGCACCATAAATCGCAGTCAATAACTATTATTGAAATAAAATATGGCGCATTAGCAAGTTGAGGCAAAACCGCTGAGGAAATTAAATAAGGGAACTGATAAGAAATTCTACTGCTACTTCCCCCTATAAGATTATTTAATTAAATTTTTAATTCGAAGTTTCGTTTTTTCGCAACCATCATCAATTTTGATCGGGCTTGTTAGGGTTGTTCCTTTAAGTAGTACCGTTTTATTTTAAGCTTTATGAACTCGACTTTATTCTCAATCCAATGATATATCACATATATTATTTATTAGGCGTTTCGGACTAAAAAACTCATCTTCTATGCAAATAAGTACCATTTTGAAAATATTTTTCATTTTATTGTTGCATTTATACTCTAGTTGGCATTTAAATACTATATTTTTATTTGCCATTATTTATAGTAATAAAAGAAGGAGAAAAAAGTGGCAATGAGAATGTCAAATTTGTTTTCACGTAAACATCTCTCCAAATATAACCAGAAACAGTGGCGTAACTATATGAACGGGGGCCCCAGGCAATTTCTCAGAAGGGGCCCTCACTGGGGAAATATGTTACATTATTTCAACCCAAACACACCCCCCCCCCCTTAGCTTAGAATTTGAAAGGGATGTATCCCGTAGAGGCGTAGAGCACCAAATTCCCGTTAAATTCCCAGGAGAACTTGACGGGAATCCAACGGGTTCCCGTTTCTTTCTTATGAGGTTCGTAATGTCTCAAAATCAGGAATTCCATTCAATATTACGGGAACCGAACAAAAGTCGAAGGGGAATCGAATGGGAATTTCGGGGACATTGATTTTTTCGGTATTCAAGTTCACGGTAATTTGGTGCTGTACGAGATTTGAGGTATGGATACCGAGGCGTTCGTAAAAAAATTGATCTATGTAAAATTTTTTATTCTGATGGTACAATACGAAAATGAAATCCATATCACGCCAAGTTTTCGAAATTTTCCTATTCAATTTTATAATTTTTACGCCTCACTTTTGACAATAGATAATACTCTCAAGCTTAAACGAAGAAATTAAGCAACAAAAGTAGGGTTATGATTTTTATAAGTAACTAATGCTCTTTCCTAGTCTAAGCACTAATCAGACAGGCGATCAGGATCAGCTGAGATTTTTACAGAGAATGGTCATAAGAACGTACTTGTGCATCGGCAACAAACAGTGCAAAATTACAAAATCGATCCCAACAGTTTCGTGACGGTTCGAGAACGATACAAAAATAGGGTGTTGGAACAAACCTAATATATGCATGTCCGCGATGGCTCGTAAAAATATAAAAGGTAGATAACGAATATGAAAAGCTGAAAAATCAGCTTTTTCACTAAAAACTTTTATTTGATCGTTTCAATTCTACAAAAAGTCAACGCAGCAATTTAAAAAAAAATATTTTTTTTTGTTCACCTCTTTTGGGGGCCCCCCTGATGCTCGGGGCCTCGGACAATCTAACCGGCCAGACCGACGGTAGTTACGCCACTGACCAGAAAATAAAAAGAACGAAATCGTAAAAGATCGGTTTTGCTCAAATATCTTCGGTAATATTCGGAATTTTTTTACTTTGAAAACACGACGTTGCAAACCTCACCAATGGGCAACTTTTGTCTAATTTGATCATTTCTGTCTGTCCTATGGTTAACGAGATATCTCGGATACCCTGTTCATAAGCTGGTATTTCGAGTGTATGGTACCCTGGCTGATACCCCAGTTCATGATCACATTCTTTGGTCGACGTCAACGTATTCGCTATTTCGTTTTATCTAAAAACCGACTAAATACCAGTTTTTTTAGTTTACCTAGAGTTTGAGAGATTTTTAATTAATTTTAAATTGGGAAAATTTAATATTAAAAAACTTCAAACTCCAGATAATGAAGCGCCAAACGAATATTTGGCCGCTTTTAGGATATAACAAGATATTCATGAAAAAAAAACGAAATGGCGAATGCGCTAATAGCCCTAACTCTTATGACACTTGTAAATAGTAGGTTTCCGTTAATTATTTTCATAATTTTTTTAATTGGATTTATTTTGAGATATTCTAATAATTTTTTTCTTGCGGCATTAAGAAATTGGTTATAAACGGTTTCAGAGTTTTTTATGTTATGGTATGCTATATAAAAATATATGTATATGTTTTGTATACAGGGAGACCTGAAAAAATATTGATTTTACCTAAGAGTAACTTAGTTTTTAATGCCCTCTTTCCCAACTCATCCCTTAAGTAAGGCCGATATTTGAACCTTAAGTTAGACCTTAGGTAAGGTAGCCTTAACGGTGAGGTAAACCTTAAAAAACTATATATAAATTAATTTTAGGGCCATTTAACGCGTTAAGTGGAAAATTATGTCCTTACAGATCTATCCCGTTAGATGATAGTTAAGAGAACGAAAGCGTCCAGGTCGTAATTGAGAAACTCCATGTGAAAGAAATTATTCGACACAAAAACTGACAACTTCATATTCAATTTAATTAATAATTAATTGAGGTTATAAATCATTACTTAAAATTTTAAGTACAGAACTTTGGCTACTTAACGTATGAGACACTTACATGGTGTTTACTTGTCGGCGCAATGCAAAAGGGCAATTTATTACCTACTTAATATAGAGGCGTCCTTAACATGTTTTTATGAACAGTGGTGCAAGCCGACATAAGAAAAATACCATTTGGAAATGTTTGTTATAATTGAAATTTTAAAGAAAACTTATTTTTTTGTATACATTCAGATCAATGTTACTTTTTGTATTTTTTTGAAAACATAAATTCTAAGCAGTAATGCATTTTGAATTTAAATTACAATGAAACTAACTATTATGTTTCTGATACTTCAATTCAAGTAGCAGGTATTTTGGTTGCATTCATTATATTCGGAACACAGCTTTAGGCATGGAGAAAAATCGATTTAAACCTCCCTGTATACAAAACTAAATTTTCGAGTGATTATTTCCATCACCTGTCAAATTTACTGTTCCGACCAATCAAATTGTTTCATTTATACAGATTGACACCAATTACACGAAATTATTTTGATAAAATTTTCATCTTCCTTAGAAGTGATAAAACTGGTCCACAATATTTTAAAAAGCTAGTAGGCCGATACTAGTAAATGACTTTAATAAATATCAAGTTTGAATGACTTTTTCTTTTAATATGTGCATATTTTTTTAGATTTTCGTTATTATTTACCCATGACAAACGGAAAACTACTTTAATGGGAGGATTTAAGTAAAAAAATAAGTACCTACCTACTGCTTATTTCGCAATGTATTTTCTTATTTACCGATATTGCTGACATGTTTTCTTTTGAAATTTTAGTCACATAACCTTACACGTCAAAAGTCTAGAGTAGAGATGCATATTTAAAAGTATTTCTCGAATTATTATAACATTTAATTCAGGTTCTGGAAATAATCTTATCAAATATAGTTCGAGCGTCGTTTTAATAGTCGATAAAAGCTAAAGATATTTTTCTTTGGAAATTTTACTCAACGATCATTTGGGCATGTTTTATCATAGAATAAACATGACAACGACATTTCGTAAAATTTCAAAAAAACAAAACTTTTCGTGAACATGAAAAATTTTAATTACAATGAATGGAAAAATCAGTATTTCCCAGAACACCCGATGATACCTTATACAATAAGGGCGTATTTTTGTCTACACAGTAGCACTTTAAAATACCAATTCAGATGGAATGGTACTACCAAGAAAAGAAAGCCTTTTCCATTGATGTCACCACCTGCAGACCGGTTTCGAACTCTTTTGTTCTCGTTAGTACAGGCAAAGCCTTCTGTATTTTAACACAGGTGGCACTGGTACAGGGTAGGTGTCCATACCTATCCTATCAATGGAAAAGGCTTCCTTTTCTTGGTAGTACAATTCAATCTGAGTTAGGATTTTAAAGTGTTACTGTGTAAACAAAAATACGCCCTTACTGTATAAGGTATCATCGGGTGGTCTGGGAAATAATAATTTTGGGTGCTAAAATAAGCCCAGCTCAAAATTAAGTAGTCTTTCTTTTCCTTTGCCCAGAACGTAACTTATTGTTACAATCAAATTTGATGTCGAGCCCTTTTTGGCAGTGATAGGAACGTTGATTTGCGATTTAATTATTAAAAATTTATATTAGAAAATAAACCTTACCTTATGTTATGTTTTAGTATCTATAAATGAATTCATGAATTTATCTTGGTGAAAATCACTCGATCTTTTTTTCAAGATCGGGTGAATTTTATTTTATAAACTCAAACTAAACAATTAAAAATTAGGTCCATTTGTGGTATAGATAACCCCATGCAGGGACACCCTGTAGATTAATATAAACTGAAAGTCAAATATTAGATTATTTAACGCTATTAATATAATATAATTTTTAACGGAGTTTAGAATTAATTCCGCTATCTACGCTCACTTTAGATGAAATTTGTCTGAGTAGTCATGAAATATTGATCGGAGAATATAAGTACAATGAAATCCTCGCCGCGTCGCTGTTGGAAAATCTCGACATTCTTACCAGAAATAGAAAATATAAGATTGGAGTACTCCTTCACTCCTTTCCATCTATAAAGACCAATTGGTAAAAAACAGCTAAAACCTATTTGGGGAAATTTGAGTGCAGATAATAAATATTAAATTATATGTGTTACTAACAAAAAGACATTTTAATGAATTAAAATATTGATCGCATTTCATATTAGAAACTAACAATACCGTTTCCCATAATTTGTGACAGCTCCTTCAAGATTTTCCAACCCTTCCCATCGAACTCGTTTATTGTAGTTATCGTTATATCGGTAAATATATTGATTTCTCCTTATTTTAATATACATCGCAGTTAGCATCCAACCCGTTAGATACATTGGTACTTCTTTATCTAATTAATTTATCTTGGTTTTTTTATGAAGGTATAAACAACAATTTGGAGTTATAAGTAATAAAGTCTATTTATCTTATTTCTATCAGGCAATCTACAACATTGATCTGTTTTTGGATACCCCAAAGCCCTAAAGACAATTAATTACCTACATTTATGTTGTGTCATAAAGATATCGGAATAATCCATAATGTTTTTTAACCGCCAACCTCCCTCTTGTGGTTTATATTAAAGGTTTTATGCTGCCATTGTTCTATCTGGCGCCGCCAGAAGGCGCGAGCGCAGTTCCACTAGCGCTCGATATTGACCCGAGGGAGGGACGTCCAAAAAATGGATTGGAATAGCATTTAAAGGGTAGTCGAGATAAAGGGATTTTTTGGTTAGGTACAAAAATACGACTGCTTATGTGCCCAATTTATTCTACTCACTACAGCTAAAAGTACATGTAAAGCCACTATCGATTTATGGGGATGTGCTAGGTGCAAAAATTTAATAAATTTGTGGATCGCTTTAAAGGCACAATCAATAAGTATAATCTAAAAAGATCTAAGGGTAAATAATACAGAAAAAGATCTAAATGTTACAATTAAAAACAGTGACCAATTTTCTACTCTAAATATCTAAAATTAAACAGTTATAGTGTCTAAAAGTCTACGAAAGCTCATAGAGTTCCCTGTTGATGGAGGAGATTGAAAATCCGTAACAAAATTGCTGCTGCACAGGTCACTTTAGCACTGATGTTGATGTCTTGTTGATTGACGATGGTGGTGGTGATGCCTCAGCTCTGGTTATGTCCCGCGGCAACAGTATCTTAAAATAGTACTGCTGTGACAGGACAATATCAGAGCCGTCGGCCGCTGCTCTGATTGCGGGCAATGGTGGCAAGATAGAGACATCAGCTATTAGCGAGAATAAGCGCGCCGCGACGCGACCCAAGTGACGACTGAGAGGCGTCGAGGGTGCTGCGCGTTCCACCCCGACGGCGCTCAATGGCCTCCATGGCAACGGGCGCGCCCCGACGTTGTCACGTTTACCGATTTTTTGTTTCACGTAATCTTTTTGAAGAGAATAAAATAAATACTTGGGGTTTAAAAGCTATCATATTTTATTTAGGCAATAACAATGTTTTCAAATTCCATTACACACAAAATTATATTCTATATTTTCAACGAGTATTTTATAGGGTTTAAAAAAGATATTTTCTTTTTTTTTTAAACCCAATTTTATATGTTTTCTGCAATCTATGGCCGTAATATTTAAGGAGGTTATTCTTGTGTCCATTTTCAGAAAAAAACTTCATATAACATAACATAAATGGCCTAAACGTCTGAGGTACAGTGTGTTAAAGGATTTTCATGTTTTTTTAATAATTTGTTAAGGTTAATGACTTAAATACGTGACAACTAGACTGGTTGGTTGGTGGTTGGTTGGTTAAAGGCCGGGGTCGGTTTAAAGGCCCGAACTTCTATTACTGCAGCGTTTCGGCTTACTGTGTACCCCGATCTTGTTAGAAGTTCCTCCTATTAGGTCCAGTAACCTTCTACCAAGCTTGTCATGTGGGAGGTTGTCACCACGTTGTATGTTCCCGAAGATATTTTGTCTTCTACGAGATAGCGCTACGCAGCGGTATATTATGTGTGAGGCGGTTTCATCCTCTTCGCCGCAGAGTCTGCGCATTCAATGGATCCGTTGTTTATACCTATCCGTTGAAGGTGTTTTCGCAAGTGGCAGTAGCCTGTTAGCAGACCCATCACTTGTTTCAACTGGGGCCGTGTTAGGGTTAGCATCCCATTCGATAGTGTTTCCGATAGTTTTCCCATTGCGGCCCGTGCGTGTATTTGACCAGGTAACCCTTGCCATCGATATAGGTGTTGTTTTTTCGACCATCTATCTAATGTTGTTTTTGTTCCCTGTTTTGATATTCCAAAGGCTGGTTCAGGGCCCCTGAGATTTTGAGCGGATCCGGCTCTCGCTAGTGCAACTAGACTAGGCAGACAACTGTCGGAACTGTTTATGTTTACAAAACAAAATCTGCTTCTTACCTACAAGATCCTTTTTAATCTTTTTTAATACCTAATTTCATAACAGAGTGCAAATAAATGAATTTAATTTTTTTATACGAAAACTAAGGTCAAACGACAAAAAGTCAAGAGACGACATTTGCTCAGCAAGGAATGAGAATTTCAAAAATAATTTTTTTATTTAGACAAAAGAAGTGGCGTACCATTATTTTCTTCAAAAATACCGAGGGCAATTCCCGCACGAACGCCACTGGTCGGAATTAAAGAACATATTATACATCGTAAAATGCCTCTTGATGAATAGAAAGTGTGTACCAAGTTTCACAAAAATTTCTAGAGCAGTATCACAAATTATTATTAAAAAGATTTTTTTTGAAAATCTTTAACACCCTGTATCTCAAAAGTTCCGACGTTTAGGACATATGTTCATATGAAGTTTTTTTTCCGAAAATGGATCCCAGAATAACCTCCCAAGCTTAAATATTTTTCTTAATACGGAAACGAGGTTCGTTTATGAAAATCATTGATAAACTTTGAATTCCAATATATACACGTAATTTACGATTCTTTACACAGACGATAATAGAGGCGGTAAACCAGAACTCAATAATTCCAATAGAATAACGTTTTACTTGAAGAAAAGTGAATGTTGGGACAGAAAAACTTCATAACCCCAAATATTACCATTAAAAATACCACCATAGTGCCAGGACCTTGTGTAGTTTAGTAAATATACTATATTCTTAAAATCAGTTAAAATTTTTGCGAATTGGACCCACCTACACACATCCTCCTACACATATTCATCACATAATCCATCTCATTTATCAAATTTTTGCCAGTCACATCCCCAGCGCGATTGAAGTGGCAACGCCGCTACGCCAGCAGCGCCGGCCGCGCCCCACATCACTAATGCATGTGCACGTGTGCCGCGCGCCTCCAAGAGGGAGAAAATATTGATCCTTACCTTTCTGTTGACCGGATGGAGGAGTAACTCCGTCAGCTCGCCCTGCTGCTTGCTCTTGATGCCGTTCCTGCTCCTATGGATAAATGATATATGGATATCAGTTTCACTAATAAGTGTTTGTCTCATACTGAGTAAACCCTTTAATTTTAGGATATGCGAACACAAATAAAGAACTCCTTTGTTCCATTTCTCCTCTGCGTTCGCTGCCAAGGTCATTTTCGTAGGGATCTTATGATTAACGTTACTTTCTTAGTCGATCGACGCGCCCACCTGAACGTTATCAAGCCTTGGTTTTTCACTATAATAAATTCAGGAAATTGTCTAGAAGATTTGTCTGTTCATGATTCCGGCCGTCTATCACACTTAACAACGGCAAACAGAGTTCTCAGGATTGTATTTGAAGCTATAAAAACATCAAGGTTCCTACTTGAAGTAGTAGACCCTCATCCAGAAAATTTGTTTTTGAGCATAAAGCATATGAGAGCCAAGAGTAATGAAGGCGAACTGGAGGTGAACTCCTAAGTATTGGTCAATTAGAAGGCCTTGTGACACCAAAATTAAATTTTGCGGCCACCGACTACACCGAAATGATAGATTGGAGTACCTTTAATGATTTTATTTCCTACACATAAAAATGGCCTGTTGTCCTTGTTTACGACAATCCATCATTAATCTTTAATTAGTAAAGTTAATTAACCATCAGCCATAACTCGGTTTAGTGGCAAAAAGTACACAATAAGGACAGTAGTGCGGCTATTTCCTTATGTTTAAGACTGCCCCGCTTAATATCCTTTATAACTCCGCTAAATAAACGTAATTTTGATGGAAATTCAATGATTACCCCGTACTTAACACGAGAAAGGGTTTTTCGGATATTGCTATTAATATAGAATACAATTTTCGATATGACTTAGACTCGAAAAGGAATTACGTGTTGATGAATACGTACGTGGATTATTCTGACGCGTGCAAATCAGTTGGCAATCAATACATTTTACTCTGCGAGCACCGATTTTTGGTTTGGAGTCAGAGTTTGCTTCTGTGAATACTTTAAACCGATTGCTCATAGTGGGACAATTTATAACTGACTGTTCTGCGAATGAACCTATTAATTAGGTGCCACGTGATCGTATATATAACGGCACATGCAAAATTACACACAACAAACCCGAACAACCGTTAAAAGAGTAAAAATAGAATAACATTTAGATATAAAAATATGATAAACGTTTTTATAAGGTACTTAACGTTTTTATAAAATACTTGTTCATCTGGTGTTCAAGTTTACAGCATAAAAATCATTAATTTTACAAGTTAATTAAATATCTGCCAGATCTCGTTTTAGTGGAAAAAGGTCACGTCTTTATTAAGGAAAATAATGAAGCTGTTTAGCTACAGTTTACGGCTACATAGCCTTATTAATAAAACCGTTCACGCCTCTATATTAACCGAATTTAAATGGAAATTCTATAATAACCCCACACCTGCCACCAGTTATGACGGATAAATGAAAATTTCGTAGTTTAATATAAATACGCAAATTACGAGGGGCGCTGCCAAAGTTTTCTCCGTAACAAGAAAGATTATTTTATTAATGATGTCTCTCCTGTGCTGCAAATGCTTTCGTTCATGGAAAAAATAAATGATTTCTAGTAGCCTTCAAATTATACATCAATATTAATAATCCCCTTTGATTATTTATTGTCTGCGAAATTTTCTAAAATAACAGGAGTTACACGGAAGCCATGAGAAAACATGTCCAAAGCAGTGGCGGCGATGACAGTAAAAGGAAGCAAAAAAATCAATTTATTTTTATTCAATAAATTTAATTAATAAATAATTATTGTATTATTCGTTACTCCTCTAGTAGTTCAATGGTTTAATAATCCAAAATAATCTAAGTAAAGGCAAACGCAAAAAAAAATGTTACCCAGTTTTGGTTTTGCATCTCAAATTAAAATCTATGCGAATGTAGGAAGAGCGATCGGCATTCTTCTTTGTGTCTACCTATAGCTGAAGAGCGTTTCGGAGCGTTTGTTAGCTTGTTACCGGCACCGCTCAATGGTATGCAAATTCCTAATAAAATAGTTGGTTGGTATGTCAGCCATGACGTGTAAACGTGTAACCCGGTTTAAGCCGATGAGACTAAAGCTGCAAACACACTATTATCACGTCACGTGAGATCACATGCTATCACGCAATGTCACGGCACACCCGAAATATCTGCAAGTCGGTTTATGCATGCTTATAAATAGGTTTAGAAGCACACTATAGTCACCTCATGCAGCTCACGGCAAGTCATACGTGACAGCACAATTTTGTTTCTGCAAATTTACATATTCGGCACACGTGATAGCATGGTGTCAGAGTTTGATGCTAGAAGGCTACAAGATTCACTTGCCATCTTCACAAACACAAAATATGTACCAAAAATGATCTGCAGTGGACGTAGTCTGTTTCTAAGCCGTGAGAGTATGTGCTATTTTACCGATATGACAACACGTGAATTCACGTGTTGTCATATCAGCAAAATACATATTTTGTGTTTGTCAAGATCGCAAGTGAATATTGTAGCCTTCTAGCGTCAAACTCTGACACCGTGTTATCACGCGTGCCGAATATGTAAATTTGCAGAAATAAAATTGTGCTGTCAAGTATGACATGCCGTGAGCTGCATGAGGTGCATATAGTGTACTTCTAAACATATTTATAAGCACGCATAAACCGCCTTGCAGATATTTCGGGTATGCCGTGACATTGCGTGATAGCATGTGATCTCACGTGACGTGATAATAGTGTGTTTGTGGCTTTACTTTTCACGAACAATTCTGTTGCTGTTTCTTAATGCGGAAGGACGCCTTTGGCATGAATTAGATTTACGGGTACGATAGTAATTATTAATTTTATTTCGTGGACAATTATTTGATTGTGAAAAGCTCATAGACAAAATTAATTCATTTGAATCAGTTAGTGACATTGCTCCCATCTGGGACACTTTATATATACCAACGTTTTACTTTGCATTAATGGTACAACAAAATTAAACTTTTTTGCATTGCATTTAATGTGCTCAAGTAAGTCTCCTGAGTATATCATCATGTTGGTGCGGTCTAAAAGTTTATGCGACAGCCGTCAAGTTCCATGCTAAATATCTCGTAACTCATTGATACTACGACAAAAATAGTAGTGACTTTGATTTTATAGTTAGAGTGTGTTGTCGACCACTTTATTTTCCTAAGACATTTTCGTATTACAAATTATTTACGAGTGTAGTTCGTCCATGTTTGCGGAAGGTTGTGTGAAATTGTTGAAATTATTTTGCAAAATGTCGACCATAATGTAAAATACCAAACAGTAATTTAATCTTTTCGGACATTGTCAACAGTTTGCAAAATAATTAACACAATTTACTTAAAAAGTCGTTACTATTTTTGTCGTAGCGGCGATTAAGAAAGTATTTATTATTTAAACTTTTCCTGATAGTCAGTGGCTATGGCATACATTATTAGACCAAGCCATCTTCATCAATACTCGGGAATCAGCCTCTGACAATTTTGAAAACAATTTTTGTACAATTTTCTTAAAGTATACGTATTTTTAAAAAAATATATCTATTGGCCACTAAATCTTATACTTACAAAACTACGTCAGTTCTTTCGAATCCTTTGATGGTACAAAAAGTCAACCAGCAGCAATCCAGAAAAGCTAAGGTAACCGTAGGTAGTATCTAAAAAATGAAAACTATCTTGACGATTAGTTGTAAATTAATTGTCTTCTGATTTGTTCAAAAGTTATATTTATGTTTCATCAGCACAGCAACATTACCTTCGGACATGTTCAGAAGTAATCTTTCTTCTAAATCAACACAGAAAAATTATCGTGGGAAGTGTTTGGAAGTGATATTTCTTTTGAATCATCACAGAAAAATTACCTCCGACGTGTTTGGAAGTGATATTTCTTCTGAATCAGCACAGAAAAATTACCTTCGGACGTGTTCAGAAGTGATATATTTCTTTTGCGTCAGCACAGAGAAATTACCTTCGGTGTTCGGAATTGATATTTCTTTTGAATCAGCACAGAGAAATTACCTTAAGACGTGTTCGGGAGCGATATTTATTTTGAATCGGCACAGAAAAATTACCTTCGGACGTGTTCGGAAGTAATATTTCTTCTGAATCAACAGAAAAATTACCGTCAGAAGTGTTCGGAAGTAATATTTCTTTTGAATCAGCACAGAAAAATTACCTTCGGACGTGTACAAAAGTGATATTTCTTTTGCATGACCACAACAATTATCTCATACGAATTTCCCAATTTGGTGTATTTCAATTATTGTAGGACGAGAACTGTATCATTAAAATTGTGACAACAATGTAATAGTATTTCGAACTTATTCGAAAGTGATATTTATTGGGATTCGCACAGAAAAGTGACTGATATTTTTTTCCATCACCATAATATTGTCCGAGGGTAATAATTTATTTGTTAAATACTTTGTAGCAACATAGCATTTTCTGGCTGCTATTTATATTAGCGCCATTTCTAAAAATAAGACACTATTGATTTTAAAACATACAAAGTTTGGTGTAAATTACAAACACAAAAACAATTTGTCTATAATTTTTTTTTCAGGTTTACTTCTTTTAAAGCTAAAGTTCTCTTGGATAGAATAACGGATATATTTAAATACTTGGCCTTCTATAAACTTTAAAAATATATGTAATGTATAATAATAATGTATCAGCCTATATATTTCCATATACTTTAACAAATCCGATCCAATTTGTGCATATTTAATATAAAATATACCGGTGTGCATAAAATAAACTATGAAAACCAGAAGTGATAGTAATTAATTTGTGTCTACGTTAATTGTTTGTGCGAAGAATATAAATAATAATTATTATAATTTTTCTCCTGAGACTACATATGAAAAACCCAAACACTTGCGCTAAACAACTACAACTAAAATTGGTCATAAGTCTTAGGTCGTATGCTTCCAAAAAAAACCATAATGACACTTTATATAGAAATTACATTGAATTTAAAGCGAATTAAAATTAACCAGCCTCCAATGTTTTATTTCACATAGTGGCATCCACCAATTGTACCTACGTTTCAAACTTGAACTAGTGAGGCTCAAGTTGCGAAAAAATAAACCTTAAACTGACATTATTTTTCTTTTCAGTGCCACAATGGGCGACAGCAACGGACTTTTAGACGCTCACCATCATGACGTTCAGATAACTTCGGTGGGTATTAACGGTTCCCATTCGGGATCCAGTGGAAGAAGTACACCTAGTGGACAAAATGGCGGAGCAGGTGACCCAGCCCCCGGAAAACTATTTGTTGGTGGACTCAGTTGGCAGACTTCGAGTGAGAAACTGAAGGAGTACTTCGGAATGTTTGGAAACGTCACGGATGTACTTATCATGAAGGATCCAGTAACACAAGTAAGTGATCTAGATTCATAATATCCAGAATTGGAGATTATTTTTACTCATTGTGATCGGTCGAATACTAAAGAGATATTGACCCGTCGTCGATCGCCTAGAGATGCTTAAGATCTGTGACATATTCGAGGGTTATTTCACAAGAGCTTGTATTAATCTAGACAAAAAATCCATTTGAACGGAAGTTTAGCTGCTTCTCAATTCAAAGAAAATAAGAAGACAAGTAATAGAAGTGGAAAAAACGACTTCGGAGGTATACCAATAAATAAATATTTTGTGTAGTGTTAAAACAGTTTTACAGTTAAACCGAAAATTTATATTTTTGAATAAAGAATGAAAAATAAAGACAGGAATGTGCAAACCATAAGTTGTATCATAAAGGAGTATATCAAATGGAAATTTTACAGTTTTCGAAAAAAGTATTACTAAGTATTAACTAATTTATTACTTTAGCCTACGTAATTCATTTATGGGCTGGTTTACTTTGAGAAAAATACATATGCATTTCAGCCTGCAATTAATTATTAATAAAAATATTACTAAAAAAATAATTTTTTTTTATTAACGAAAAAACAGCTTATTAATTTGGACGTGCTTTTTTTTTGAATATTCGATAATTAATTGGTATTTATTTTGGTAATTACGTGTTAGTCTCATTTATTTTTGAAGCTCTACATCTCCATCTTTTTGAAGGAATGAATTTAATTATTTAATAAAATTAATTCATGCAAATTAATAGGTATTTATTTTGCAAATTACGTGTTAGTCTCATTTATTTTTGAAGCTCTACATCTCCATCTTTTTGAAGGAATGAATTTAATTATTTAATAAAATTAATTCATGCAAATTAATTGGTATTTATTTGAGTAATTACGTGTTAGTCTCATTTATTTTTCATCTCCATCTTTTTGACGGAATGAATTTAATTATTTAATAAAATTCATTCATGCAAATTAATTGGTATTTATTTTGGTAATTACGTTTTAGTGTCATTTATTTTTGAAGCTCTACATCTCCATTTTTTGACGGAATGAATTTAATTATTTGATAAAATTAATTCATGCAAATTAATTGGTATTTATTTTGGTAATTACGTGTTAGTGTCATTTATTTTTCATCTCCATCTTTTTGACTGAATGAATTTAATTATTTAATAAAATTAATTCATGCAAATTAATTGGTATTTATTTTGGTAATTACATTCAATAAAATTATTCAATACAGCCCAAAAGGATACTGAAGCTTTTTTGTTCTAACTTTCTTCGCAGATCGATTTTCTATGTTTAAAAACAATAATTTTTGAAATAATTTTTATTTAATTAGCAATATCTGAATCTACAAATTTGAATCCCTAATCACGGTTTCAGCACTGTAGAATTGACTTTACCCGTTTCTTATTTGTTTCAGAGGAGTAGAGGATTCGGTTTCATCACATTTTCAGAACCCTCGAGCGTAGAAAAAGTTCTTAAAGTACCAATCCACACCTTGGATGGCAAGAAAATCGATCCCAAACATGCCACCCCTAAGAACAGACCAAAGCAACCTAATAAAACTAAAAAGATATTTGTAGGCGGTGTAAGTCAAGATACATCAGCTGATGAAGTTAAAGCTTATTTTAGCCAATTCGGCAAAGTTGAGGAAACTGTGATGTTGATGGATCAGCAAACGAAACGACATAGAGGTTTCGGATTTGTCACTTTTGAAAATGAGGATGTGGTGGATCGTGTGTGTGAAATTCACTTCCACACTATTAAAAATAAGAAGGTAAGTAAATGGCAACCTCCGAGCATCTAAAACGACTAGATGTAATACAGCCGTTTCCATCTTGACCATAATTCCGTGAATGTCACCACACCATGTTTGGTGGTACCATCGTTACATGTATCTTTTAATAATGTTGGTCTATCATGAGGAAATACAGCTTGTCAAGCGAGTCTATAGCTACGGCGTATCGGTAAGGGGAAAGCAATATCTGTTAAAACATGGCCGACTCATAGGCGTGCTATTATTTAAGTGGCAATTTAAATGCTTTAATTTGTGATTCCTCTTCACACACCCTGTACACATTGGCAATCAGTTTACGGGTTTGACTATGAAGGATTTTACCACGAGTATATTCAATCATTATCACAGTTTTAAAACAACGAACGCTTTTTAAAAAACTCAATTTAATAACTCTTGCCCTTCCTATAACTACGCAACTGGATAAAGCATATCGGACATCGCCGAACAACCACGCCGGCACAATGGGCGTGTCACCAGGCGCGTGTCGTCATCCTCTGTCTGGGATATAACCTATCAAATTAGCCCTAGCCACCTCTGTTACCCATGGTTACCGTTGATATTGCACTATGTTGCATTTTTTTAGATTAGGAGTACTTTAACAAAAAAATATTTTATTTTGCGTTTAAATATTAAAATACATAGTATGAAAATAAAGTTTTAAGAACATTGAAACAATAATAGAATATTAGTTTTTTATATACTTATGACAATTTATTTTAAATGGGTAAATTTAATTTTAGGGTTTACTTGGTAACATATTGTTAAATTAAAATTTAATATTTGTCACAACATTGTTAACCCAAGAAATTTTCTTGCCCGCATTCCTTTCGTAGCTATAGATGAACTTGTCGACCTGTATCTGGTACCGGGTTGGCGAAATATCTAATAGAATAATAAGAAAACATATTTTTTACTGGTTAGCATGGGAGTGATACCGTATATTCCGAGCATAAACCCAAGTGTGATTTTTCTCATGAAAAGCTCTCCTAAAAAATACTCAACTATTCTCCTACAAATGCTCGAATATTCTCACACAAATGCTTAGTCATTCTCTCGATATTAATTATTCCAAAACTTCATTGTTCCCGAGAAAACTGAGATAATAAGAGAAAAAATTAATAATAATTATTCCTTGTATTCTTGCCTTCACAAAGATACATTTTATTGTGTTTCTCGTTTCTTAAACTTTTAATAAAAATTATATGTTAACTTACAGGTGGAATGCAAAAAGGCTCAACCCAAAGAAGCGGTACAAGCAAGCGCGCAGCTATTAGGCAAAAGACTGATGTTGAGTGGATTGGGAGTACGCCTACCAGCACCAGTAGCCGGTGGCGTAGGCGCGGTTAATCCATTGGCAGCTATGCAACAACCCCTTGCTCATGTACAAGCTGCAGCCGCGGCCGCAGCTGCTGCACAAGCACAGTCTGCAGCCGTTGCTGGTTATGGTAAACTGTTATATCCGCATTTGGCAAGCTATAGGTAAGGACCTTTTTTTTCAAGTGCTCACCTAATAATCATTTTCTTCAACCATTGATGATGGCTAGTTGAATAAAGATTAAATAACGGGGCTGAAAGTACTTTAGTGTTTCTCGTACGATAACCTTTTGATAACTTGGTGGTGGATATTGGCTGATATGCAATTTATAGAAAAACGGTATTATAACTTCTTAAAGAAGCCGACGTGGTAAAACCATGTGCCAAGTTTGAATACATTTTGGTGAGCCAATCCTAAGCTATTCAATTGAACGTGATGGCAAGACCACGAATTCTCATAATCAGGTAATGCAGCTAGCACTAGCAAATAGTTTCTATGGCGCTGTTGCCAAAAATTGGCGTAAAGCTGAACATGGCGATTAAAGTCTGATTCTCCCTATCGTGCAAGGCACGTGCATATCTTGCCGAGCAGGCGCCTTGCCGTTGTCGACCACGTGCCTTGCACGATAGTGAGAATCAGCCTTAATGAAAATATTGTCACTGACACTAATTTTTGTTTTGTCAATGTCAAAATTTAATTTCCTGCCGTTTGTTGTATTACCTGAACTATGAGAGTTTCGTGATTTTGCTTTCACATTTAATTGAATAGCTTAGGATTGGTTCACCAAAACCTATTGAAACTCGGCACGTGGTCTCACCATGTCGGCCTCTTCAAGAAGTTATAATGCAGTTTTTCTAACAACAGGGGAGCCAATATTCAGCCACCTCAAAAATTACACGGGATTTTCTATGTTCAACTCGACGATGCATCACCGGTATATGGCTTCGTTATTGATATACAAGGTTTCAAGTTAAATAATGAAATTTAAATTTGCTTTGCTTGGCAACCCTGTAATTTGGTTAATAGTAGAAACTCGTAGCAATATAACTCTTATTGGAATTTTAAATGCTTTATTATACAGGTACGGACAAAATTAAATCTTAACATTTACACAATTTTGACGGTCTTGCCAAATTTAGCATTTACTTTCGCAGTTCCGTTCCAGTTCCCTATTAATTTACTTTAATATAACTACCTTATTCCATTTGATATATTTTACCATTTTTGAGATAAATCTGTTTTAGTCTTATAGTTGCAACCTTAACTTGATGAAAATCCATAATACAATTATTAGTAGAACACACTCAATCCATTTAAATAATCTAAACTCAATAATTTATTTCATATTTCCAGATATTCACCATATCCAATTCAGGTAAGCGCAGGAGTAGGTGCCGCAGCTGCAGCAGCAGGCAACCCTAACGCTCCTTCCGCTCCAGCGCCTACCCAAATGGCACAGCAAGTAGCCCCCAGCCCCTATCAAGGCTACAACTTGACAAACGTTGATATGTCAAGCTTCCAAGGCGTAGATTGGGGAGCGATGTACGGTGTCGGCATGTATGTTTAAATCATACATTTCAAAGAAGTTGAGACTTAAACTCTTGCTCATGCTGTTTTTCTCTAGTATTTATTTTACACTTTTACCAGAAGCTTTTGATAATCTCACGATAAAAGACAAGCTTCTACAGCGAAAAGTGTGTTCTCCTGTGGTGTTCCTATTTTAATAGTTGACGATAAGACTTTTAATGATAGCGGTACATAATCTACACAGGAAGATGTTCCCACTTTGGCACATACCAGTGATTTAAGCGCAATTGCGTTGAAACGGCTTTTTGCTATAAAAATAATTGTTTTCATTTACTTCCAATGATCCACGAGTTAGCAATCCCCCTTTAGCTTTTAAACTATTTTGGTTTCGTTTTCAAAGGGCATTGTAAGCTTTTCTTAGCAAAGACAATAAAAGCGCCGAAAAAAGGAAGATTCATCACCAAGTGTAGTTGTGTACTTTGTATAAAAGCGAACCGTTACGTCAGATTCTGTGTGGAACATTAACGAAGAAATACAATTCAATCTTTCAATTTGTCAATGGCGGCGTATTGTGCCTACTACCTACTTTTAGTATACTTAAGTAACTTAAGGTTGCCTAACAACCTTTTAATTCGTTAAGTAAGGAGGGAGAGAGAGGAATCTCATTTGCGATAATGCTGTGGGCAGTGTTGAAACTGTTTTTGTTACTGCCGCCTGGCCTGCTCATGTAGCATTAGGCAATAAACTCGCAATAATCAGTATTAATTTAAATGCTACGACATTTTAAAACTTTCACGTATTAGAAAAAAAGTATATTCCTTTTGATATGGCAATAATTAAAACCGAAACGGTTCAGAAATAATGAGGTTGTGTTTTGCAGTACTTAGAAACCACGAAGTACTTAATTGCTTTAAATTTTTTGACTGAAACGTGACAGTACCTATACTGGGCCGGTTTGCAGACCAAAAAATTGTTTAAAAAAATTTAACTGGATGTTTTAAAATAAAACATATAATTTTAGTTACAAAAAATTACAGATGTGAAAATATGAGCCTTTAACATGCCATCATCGTTCTGCTTATAACTCACAACTGGCAAAAAAATAAAGAAATTTAAAATTTACTAAAGTTAGTGGGCCTCAATAATTTCCATACAGTATTAGAACTTCAATAATAAGATAGAAAATTTAAGTTCCGTTAAAAAATAATTGAGAGAAATTGGATTTGTAAATCATCAGGTATTTGCATGAGCTGAGTTACTTAAGGAAATGGTCTATATTTTCGAAAGCAATACTTTTTTGCAATTCTTTCTAAATTGAGACGTCTGGAAACCGACCGATATGGTTTACTTGTAGGTATATCATTTTATACTTATATAATGATATTAAATTATTTGTTAATAGATCTCATTGATTTAGGTTTTAGAATAATAAACCTTTATTTACACAAATTCTAACTTATTGTAACGTGTATTATCTTTAATACATATACGTTTAGGATAGGTATGACTATTTTTTAAATTGTTAATAAAAAATACGTTAACTGGGGGGTTAATAAGGAATAAACCACACCCTTTAAAACTTAAAATAATCCTAACTAAATATGTAAGACTAACGATCGGTTTTACCTAAAAAATTTGTAAAAAGCTGTATACTGTTTCCTACTCGTATATGATCTGTCGAGGAAAGAAATCACGTTTATCAAAATAAAAATAATTCATTGGGTAACGAAAATCATTTGGTGCATACTTTTTAAAATTAAGTCAGTCTCCCTGGCATTAAGCATACTCTTTAGGCTAATATCGCTTAGACTGTACGTTAGACAAAAATTTTCTTGGCCAAGAGCAAAACAACAATTTTTTTTTAAAATCGCGCAAATAATTTTTTAAAATCGCGCAAATAATTTTTTAAAATTTTATTGTTCGAGGCTGTTTCATCATCAACTTTGCTGAATTTTCAACGCTAAATAAATATCTCCTTGCAAATCTTCAAGAGCGGCAAAGGACCCCGCAGTTTTTAAATTGAAATTGGGTTTCACTCAAATTTACTAAAAAGTATTGCATCATACGAATTGTATTATCCTGATAAAATGTCTCCATGGGCGCAATGAAAAATAATGACAGGATTTCGAGATACGAGCCATGCAAGGTGGTGATGTTTCAAGTCAAAAAGTCGTATCTGACCGGTACGTATTACGAATAATGATCAATATATTCACGTATATTCTCATTCTCGGGTGGCGTTGAATCCGAAAATCTCGTGTATGTGTGCATATACATGAAGAGGGTAGCTATCTATCTATATTTATATGTACGATGTTTATGAGAATATACGTGAATATATTGATCATTATTCGTAATACGTACCGGTCAGATACGACTTTTGGACTTGAAACATCACCACCTTGCATGGCTCGTATCTCGAAATCCTGTCATTATTTTTCATTGCGCCCATGGAGACATTTTATCAGGATAATACAATTCGTATGATGCAATACTTTTTAGTAAATTTGAGTGAAACCCAATTTCCATTTAAAAACTGCGGGGTCCTTTATTGTAGAATACTAAATTTGGAATAATTTTGCTTCTTTTTATAATACAAGCCGGTTTACTATTTCTGTTTGGTATTTTAATATATTATCAACATTTTGGGAGGTAATTTTTGTAAATTATTGGTTGGATTTTTAGTATTGGAGGTAATTTGTTATTGTATCTAGTAATAAGATTTGCATTTTCAGGCGACTGTGAAAATTACTTATGTCAACACAGTCCGACAATGTGATTTTTCCTACGGGTGCACATGCGCATTTTTTATTGTACCTATTGGTAAAAATAATTTAAAAAATTCCAACTTCTCATATTTATCGACTTTATAAACTTTTAGTAAACTGAATACAGCTTTTGAAATTATAATTAGCACATATAATAACCTAAGATAAAAAAATAACCTGTTTAGGATAAGAATAAGCAATTAAGTGCATTCCATAAAAGACATCTCTTAAGTATTAACCACCACTATGTGTTAGTATTTTTGTAAATAAAGTGTTAAGTACTGATAATAGTGGTTATTACATTATAATTATTAACATAGACTCGTGCTGTCACTTTTATCTAAAAACATAATCTACTAATATCCAGATTATTATACATAGAATGACAAGTTTAGGCATCGTACACGCACTAGCCTGTATTTGCAAATCCCAATGGAACCCAAATTACATAGTTAGCTTAGGAGAAATGAAAATCCAGCTGGACTTTTGCATCTTTATTTTAACCTTATTAATTTATCGATAACATAATGTCCGTTCGAATCCTGCTATGGTATATTTATCGTTGATACATAGTTTCTGCGTACAACAATTTATCACACATGGGCAGGAACCGTGTTGACCAATGGTAATTGCTCTTCCATGTCAATTTTTAACCTCTGGCACGACTTCTGCATCTGCCTCGACTCATGTTTATTAATCTTTGTTTATTTTCTCATGTTTTATTTGCATAAGTATAATCATTATACGGACTTGTTATTAAGTACATTCAAGTATTGATTTATCAGTATTGGTATGTGGGAGGTGTGCCAATCATTTTCATATGTCATTGGTGGTAAACTGTTCCTTCATACAGTTTCACGTCGTGATGTTTCCATACTCGTACTCGCGAACCTTACAGTATATCAAGGGCACTAAGTGCTAGACGAGGAAGGGTAATCATTATTTTATAAATGTGTTCTTTAAAAACATTCATTAGACCCACTGAAGCAACAGTGTAAAAGAAAAACTACACATTTTACTTCGCAGGTGCATAATATGTTTTCCTGTAGTTAATGTTTGTGGAGTGTATTGTAATATTAAAACGACTGCTGGCGAGTAGAACTTATACAGTGTGTCCCGCTTTTCATGAATCCACCCTAATATCTCAGTTATTAAAAATTTTGTTTTTGTATGTTGAAAAAATTTATTGTTTTGCATATTAAAACTTTTCATTTATCATTGAAGTGCCATGTTAGGTGACAAAAGGCGGTCGCTTTTTAGGCCAAAGTATATTAGGGCTTATTTTGGATAATTTTTTCTATATACTTAGATTCAGCATCCCTAAAAACTCCTTAATCCATATTCTCAAAAACTGTTTTAATATAGAAACGAAAAAATAATGATTTTTTAAAAATAATTTTTAATTTTTTATAACTTGTGTATTTAAATGCGATAACAAACCTAAGAGACCAAAATTAAAAAAGAAGTAATTTTTAGGTTTGTTCTCGCATTTAAATACACGACTTTTTAAAAAAATTAATTAATTTCTACCTTAATCAGTTTTTGAGAATACGGATTAAGGGGTTTTTAGGGATGCTGAATCTAAGTATGACAGAAAAAAATATATAAAATAAGCCCTAATAGCCTTTTATCCCCTAACATCGCACGCCAATGGTAAATGAATTTTTTTACTACCCCAATTTGAAGAAATCGCATTTTTAATAACTGAGATATTAGGGTGGATTTACGAAAAGCGGAATACACTGAAAAATAATTTCAAATGTACAGTTCTAATTATTATCACATTTGTCGTATGGCCAGTAGAAAACGAGATATCGCAAAAATAATGAATAATATTCGATGCAAATATCGATAGTATTTTTCACAATACTTATAACTCTAAAAAAAAAATTGTGCAAAAATTCAGATGAGATTTAATTTTTCCGAAGTTACGCCCATTTATATTATACTGTTTGGCTAAAAAGACATCTCCAATTCATACGCTAGTGTGCAGCGACGATCTTAATAATACCATTTTCCCGTTTTTTTTTGGATATTTTATGATATCGCTAGGCCCAATAATTTCTGGCCTTGACAGCTTTAATTATAAATCGATAAATATTAATAATTGTTATTGAACAAGTGCAGCTTCGACATCCCTTGCCGAGCTAGTGCTGGCTCTTCCTGTCCTATTTTTTTCCCGCAGCTCTAGTGATTTGAGATTAAGAATTGGTTTTAATGACGCTGATAAATTTTATTGATACGATTATTCAAAAATAAAATATTTCTCTGCTTACATTCCAAATATTATTTTGCCGTGCAACCATCGGTTGGTCGTAGTTCTGCACGAAGCAACCAATCCATAGATAATAAATTTAAGGTTTTTCTTATCAAATATATTCTTTAGAATATATCTTTTCTATTGCAGGTTGTAGGTTTATTCAAAAAATAATATCATATTTGATTTTGAGTTTGTTCGGGTTGCCTGCCTTAGTGCAAAACTACGTCCAATTAAAAGTTCTAATTACAACGTAATCTGCTCATACCGTCTAAAGTCGTCGGCAGTATATTTAAAATTAAAAAAAGTATTATAGGTATAAAAATTATTTTCTGTAAAGAAAAACCATAGATAGATTGAGCAGATTTCGTTGTTGAAGTTTGTGATTTGCGGACCAATGCCTCTTATGCCTGGTGTTTATGCCATGGCACTTTGAAACTAAGAGCAAGACACTAGTAAATATGTTTTTTCATTGGTGTTTTTTCATAAATAGTACTATAATTTCGTGTTATGCTTACAAATTATTACTTACATCCATTTAGGTTTCTGACAATACACAATTTTCTATTTCAAGGTCTACTTTTTGCAACGGGACACTAAAATTTAGTTTTTTTCAAATCGGCAACACGTCTAGAATTTCAAGGTTACTTTCATTTTTATAGTCTCCAAAATAATGTGTTTTAATAAATTGGGCGCATCATGTTATTAGTGTCGTTTAGTACAGTTTTGCTCTTAGTTTTACATCGCTCATAATGTAGTTTTAAACCAGGTTAATATTCTATGTTAATATACACATAGAAGTAATTTAGGTAAGCCACTAACTCGGCCTTGTGATAGTTATTATTAGGCATCCAATTGCCTATTCTGTAGGGTAACCGAAATATCATATTGTGAAACACGTTTTTATGTCAACATTAATTTGTTGTATCGCGTTTCGTAATAAATGCGACAGATATGTAGAACATTCCACAACTTAGTTTTACAATTTTTGTTTAGGGAGTTACTGGGTATGCAAGGTACACCAAGTAAAGTAGCCTATTAGAAGTATATCTCTCTCTATTTTAAAAATTTGGCTGTTTCTATAAGAGATGGTTCTACGTTTATAAAATATTTTGGATTATGCAGTGTTGCCGGATCATACCGAATGTGGCAGCAACTTCGGAATTTTAAATTGATTACCATATATTTTTTGGAATCTAGGTATACATCTACACAGTTTTCTGTATAATATGATATACCTATCTATATTTAATAGTTTTTTAATTATAAAGAATCTTGTGATTTTTTAGCGCCATATCGGGACCGGGAAATTCATATCATTTTAGCGTTTACAGCTAGAAAGCTGATATTTAGATAATAGTTTCACAAGCTAATAGAGAATTTAGAATTTCGAAAAGTATTTAATTAGTTTTATCTCCAAAACAATATTTCCTACGGAGAAATTATTATAAAAACCTTCTATTTTTTTAAATGAGAGACCCTGTGTTTGATATGGTTTGCAAATGGAGGATCGAATTTTCCATCTACTGATATTAGGTGTTCCTGTACCTATCTTCAATATATTCGGATTTATAACGAAATTAAGAATTATTTTATGAAGATATATTTTTTGATAGTTGGCTGTCGAATGGATTCATGGAAGCAATAAATACCGACATAACGTCAAATGCATTTTTCATTATTTTGTTTCCATGATCCATTCCGCGGCCAACTGCCAAAAAATATATTTTTATAAGATAATTTTTAATTTCGCTGTAAATCCGAAAATATTGAAGATATGTATAGGAACATCATTAGCTAGAAAATTCGATCCTCCATTTGCAAACCATATCAAATATAGGGTGTCCCACTGAAAAAAACAGAAGGTTTTTATAATAATTCGTCTCCCTCAGAAATATTGTTTTGGAGCCCTGTATAAAACTAATTAAATATTTTTCGAAATTCTAAAATCTCTATGGTCTTGTGAAACTATTGTCAAAAGTCCAGCTTTCTAGCTGCAAGCCCTAAAATGATACGAATGATGATGATACAGCGTTAAAAAATCACATTATCATTTATAATTAAAAAACTAATAAAGAGAGGTTATATGATATTATATAGAAAACTTTTAGATTTTTACCTATATTCCAAAAAAATATAATATATATCGTAATCCATGTGAAATTCCGAAGTTGCTGCCGCTTTCGGTATCCTCCAAAAACACCGCATCATCCAAAATATTTTATAAACGTAGAAAACCATCTCTTATAAGCCATACTCCATTTTTCAAAATAAAATCTCATTTAGTTCTCAAGATACTTGTAATTTACTTGGTATACCCTGTATTTAGGTACAAAAAAATTGCAAACAGCAGATAATTTTAAACAGTTGGTAAATATCGAAAAAGCAATAATTTAAAAATCATATCTATATCTAACGGTTTAAATTAACATTACGTTTTTAAGCAATAAAAACATTTTTAACGATTTTTAAAGCACATACATACAAAGCGTGTATCCTAAATGATATTTCTTACCCTATCCCCGTGCTTCATCATTATTTTTATTTAATTTTCTTTTAGTTTTTAAGCGATACGTGGTCTTAGTGCCAAATATTTATTATCATAGTTTTAGTAATATTTATATACTAAGTAATTAGGGCTAGTAAAATGCTGATGAAGTACGGTGCAAGTATTAATTTTCTTTTTGTATAAAATATCCAGTTGAAAAGCAATAAGTGTTGTGAAGGCAGAATGAACCCTCTATTTTTGTATCAATTATAATTATTCAATAAAACCAATTTTTGTAAATACTTCTGTAGTTTCTTAAAAAGAGGGTCAGATTGATTTTCAAAACTTTAACTCAAAATATTAGGCATCCTAGGTATTATTGCCCACCTATTGACTAACTTGTTACTTAGTTTAGACTTAATGTTTAGAAGTTGTCGTATGTATCTTAGGGGTTCTACAGTCATGAATACGTGCTTGATTCGAATATACATTAATACATGAGGTCAAACTTATTACTAGAAATATCATACTCGTACGATACATAAGTAAGCACTTTTATTACATCTACCATTACTAGCTATCCTGCACACAGGTTATACTCTTAGTTTCAATGCTGTATTACAACCTTTGATTATTTCATGCCATGACGTTTTCTGTCTACAACATAAAACTATACCGGATCCATGCATCGTTGATTTGAACATAGGAAATCCCATTTCATTTTTGAGGTAGCTGAATATCGGCTCCCCTGTATATTTTATAGAAAAACTGCATTATAACTTCTTGAAGAGGCCGACATAGTGAACCCGTGTGCCGAATTTAAATACATTTTGGTGAGCCAATCTTAAGATATTCAATTAAACCGTGATGGCAAAACTACGAAACTTTCATAGTTCAAGTAATACAGCAAACACCAGCAAATAATTTTATGACTATTGCCAAAATTTGACACAAAGCTGAACATGACGAATTACGGAAATATTGTCACTGACAGTAATTTTCGTTCAATGTCAAACTTTAATTTGCTGGTGTTGCGGTATTACCTCAACTGTGAGAGATTCGTGGTTTTGCCAGCACGTTTAATTGAATAGCTAAGGATTGGCCCACCAAAATCTATTCAAACTCGGCATATGGTTTTACCATGTCAACCTCTACAAGAAGTCATAATGCAGTTTCTCTATAAAATGTACAGGGGAGCCGATATTCAGCCACCTCAAAAATTACATGGAATTTCCTATGTTCAACTTAACGATCCATCACCCGGTATAATCCTCTGCGTTAATTTCGTATGCAATATTAAAAGTGATCAAGCCAAAACACAGTATTTCTAATTGAAATTGCGAGTCACCACCTGGTACCGAAATACAGACTGGCGACAGCAATACCTAAAAAAGGTAAGCGAATTATATATGGTTGCATAGAGAACCGTCTACATATTGATTTTGAAGCCGCAAACTTTATTTTATACGCAGGTGTCTCAGCGTAATAATAGGCAAGGCTAGTCTAAGCCATACTAACATCATAGGAAATCATTTGATGAAGACACGCAATGATTCAGAATGCGCATGCTGTATACTAAATCGCCAGGACATAAAACATTTTGTTACTTCACGCGTAATGAAAACAGAGCGTTGTAACTTTGCAATTTTACTAGTAATGGAAGAGATAATGGTACCAGTAAAAAGCGATCGTCATATTTATTCATATTTTTCTCCCCGCAAAAGTGCGACCTAGCCACTCTATAAATCTGTGAATCAAGTATGTACGCTGGTCTGTAGGGTTCCGAAAATTACTGTAGGTATACAAGTACTGTGTAAGTTTTGATAGTTACTAGTGTTAGCCGTAGTATGTATTTCCATGTGTAGTGTTAGAGTGGCCATCAGTTGCCGCAATTGCACTTGTAGTTGAGCCGTTACGAATAAAGTAGTTTCATAAAGTAGAACTTCTGCTTGATCAAACCCTATTAATATGCTTTTTTTACAGATTAACTTGCTCTATAGTAGTCGTTTGAGTACTCTGATGTTTTATCAACACTTCAGATACGTGTTTAGTTTCTTGTTAATGTTTTACCTAACCTATACACAACTTATTAACCGTTTACACTGTTTGCAAATGTTTCACTAAAAGGTGTTGAAGTGTTTTGTTAACCAAAGGGAATGGCACTTGACAATTATCAGATCATCATTAATCTTTAAAACGAAATTCTGTTATTACGAACGAGACTACCAAAAGCTACAAGGAATAGTATTGTGTATGTTATTTGTCTTACTACCTAGACCTGGAGACTGTGATTCTGAATGGTTAATTGCAGGTTGCTGTGATCTGGTCCAGACAATACACGTCATTTGAAAAAGAGAACTCAAAAAATATCTTAACCTTCAAAGAAATCCATGTAAGAAAAATAAGTTCCAGAAAACGATATTTTCAATTAAGGATGAAATTTTGGAATGATATCATCTAAATTTATTGGTAATTTAGGTCACAATTACTTATCAATACAAATTTGCTTTTTACATTAAGATAAAATTTATTCGGCAAATATTGGTTTGGCAATTAAATATGCTTTTTTGACAGTACCTTTACGACTAGCGATGTACGAGATAAGTAGCTGTAGTAAACAGCGATGTCGGTGGCAATGTGTTATAGCGATGTAAAAGATACAGCAACATACAAAATGACAATGTATAGCGACGTACCAAACAGCGATGCCAAAAATAGATATAGCACATGCAATATAGCGACGATAAAACTATCACCAATACAAAGTGGGGATGTATTGAAAATCACTTATTTTACATTACACACAATCATGACTTAAACCAAATGAAAAACATGATGCATAGCAATCTCTTCTTAATAATCATGACAAATATCATATATTCTTAAAGGCAAGAGCGATAAAATATATCGTCACTCAAGAAACAAGTTCCAACCGATTCGATATTATGTCGTTTATGCCGGCATTATCAATCTCCTGTCGACACAATAGATTGATATAGCCGGCGTTAGAATAATAATTTAACAGATAAAATCTACTCTAAGGGTGTATCCGGATCGATCAGCACTTATTTCTGCAGTGGGGGGGCTTACTTGGTAGATCGCCATTTAAGTTATTTAGCTATTTTTATACATAAGTTACTTCTAATATCATCCAACAAATTTTGAATTGGTAAAAACCATCAATAATGGTCACAGCAGGTATTGAAAATGAAACCTGTTAATTATTTTACTTATATCTACTTATTTTAGATCCTGATTTCTTCAGGAAGATACTCAGTAGAATGTTTTTAGGGGACGACCTCAAAGTTATAGAATCAAGCTTTAATAAAAGCTATATTCCGTATTCTGGACAGGAGTTTGCTAGGTCGAAAAGAAAAAAAATATATTTATGTCAAAATAAAATCCGAAATGCCAAGATCAGGAAAATAAACGTTTTACAACTACCGGGCAGGGGAAATAATATGGGTTTCATAGGGGGAATCGGGAATAGACCTTTCCTACATCCTGATATGGTATAGGATCACTAGCTTAAAAATACCGGGTGGTTCTCCTTGTAAATTTCGAGGTGGTCAAATATTCGCTTCCTTATTGATTTTAAAGGAAACTTTTATTAAAACTTTTTAAAGAGAATAATGAGAAGAAAGTCCGCCAAATTTGAACTTTTTTTACACATACCGTTTTTAGGATATTAAGAAAATTCTGTCTTCAACCTAGCTGAATTCTGGATTCTATTTAATTTTAATTCACGTTAAAATGAAAATGCTAATAATCAAATTTATAATTGGGTTTACACTTGTCAATATTTGAGTTGGGTTTTTAATTTTTTCAAATAATTTTCACGTTCAATATTCCTAATCGCCATGAGCTTAGTTTAAGAAAAAAATAGGCTTTAGGTGAAAACTTTGGTAGGATTTTAGAAATATATAGCCATTTTATTTTCTTAAAATGATTTTAATTACCCCTGAAAATCTTATTGCTTTACACACCATTTAATAAAAACGTATATCGGGTTGCAGAGCAGAGATTTTAATCAAGAATTAATTAACCAAATAACTTCGATTGTGACATATTATTGAAAATTGTGTAACTATTTTTACATGATAAGGATAAGGCCGCAAACACAGTATTATCACGTCACGTGAATTCACGTGTTGTCATATCGGCAAAATAGCACATGCTGTCACGGCTTAGAAACAGACTACGTACACTGCAGATCATTTTTATGTTTGTTAAGATCGCAAGTGAATCTTGTAGCCTTCTAGCGTTAAACTCTGACACAGTGATATCACGCGTGCCGAATATGTAAATTTGCAGAAATAAAATTGTGCTGTGCTGATGACTTGCCGACTATAGTGTACTTCCAAATCTATTTATAAGCACGCATAAACCTCCTTGCAGATATTTCGGGTATGTCGTGACATTGCGTGATAGCATGTGATCTCACGTGACGTGATAATAGTGTGTTTGCAGCTTAACAGAAATACGTAGTTCACGTCGTCTATTAGAAATTACTGAAAAACGTAAGTACCAATCTTATAATCCTACTTAGTCATTTCGCATAGTATTTGAAATTTCTTTGAGTCGCTTTTAGATTTCACGAGTAAAAAATTGAATGGAAAAGCTTTTCTTAAGGAAAATGTAAATTAGCTTACTGGATGCTCGAATTGAGACGCTACATCTTTACATTTTTAAGTATCTATTATTTAACAACCAGAAAATTTCTGCATAGTAATTTTTTTATTTTAAATTGATCGAGGAAGTATCTTCCATCAAGTCGGTTAGTAGTAAGTTTATGCAACAGCATTTACCTATACCAAATGCTGATGCTAGAACAAAAATAGTTAAGATTTTGTTGCGTAGCATTGAATCTATAATTTTATTCACAGCGTCAAATCGTATAAGAGTTGTACCACGGCAAGATATAAATAAGACTGTTTTTATGAATTATTTTGCAACCTGTTGACAATACAATAAAATGTCACGCAGAAATCCTATTTGAGATTTCGTCGCATGGCCAACAGTTTGTGTAATAAACCTTATAAGTGATTTATCAAAACAATAATTAGACCCCTCTTTAGTGAATGCGCGGTTAGTTACACAAGTAAAAATAGTGATTTCCCGTGAATAATATTAACTAAACTGACCACCAAACAGAACGACAAACGGGTTTTTACCTGCATTTTTACAACCCTATAGTGTGAACGAAGCTCAACAGATTTGTATAAAATTTGCAGATTTTTAAACGTGATTTTGCGAGTAACGCTTTTGGCCAAAGACGGCTTTCAATATTATACAAGCAACAAGAAAGTTATGTTAAAGAACAAAAAATTTGACTCGGCATTTTGTAAAAAAAAAATTTCAAGTAAAAGTAAAACGGCCTTTTAAAGCGTAGGTTCGTGGCAAAATTTATCGAGTTTACAAAAAAAAATAAGCTTAATTTAATTTCAAAATCGGAAAGTAGCAAGCAATGTTTGCATTCTAAACATTATTCATTGTTTATTATTGAATACTTTATTTTAGAAATAACCATTCAATTAATACCGGGTGTCCCAAGATATGACTAAAAAGCAGAATACGTTCTTCATGGGAAAAACCTACTTAATCAACAAAAACATTTGTAGACTAAATTTAGCCTTTTGACTACTTTTTAAATAGTACCGAGCATATTATAAATGCTGTACTTACTTGCTATAGAACTTGTCGCCTCTCCAAAATATTGCTTATACATATCAGCATTTTTAAAAAATTTCGAAAATATAATTTTAAGATATCAAATTTGCTTCGGACTTGTCCAGTATAGTTTAAATGTTAATGAATTCAAACTTATAGTTATAGTAAAATATTGTGCCCAATAGGCCTTCATGGAAAAATATTTCCATGAAGAACGTGCTCTGCTTAAAGTGCATATTTTTCCGCAACGCATTAATCAAAGTACTGCTAAACTTGTATCGAATATTTACCTAAGCTTTAAAAGGCTGCTTTACTTTTACCTGATTTTTTTTCAACAAAATGGCAACGAGTTAAACTTTTTCTTTTTTTACATCACTTTCTTTTTTGCCCTGTATAATATTGAAAAGCCGTTCCTGGTCGAAAGCACCCGCCACTCAATTTGCACGAAACCACTTTCAAAAATTCGAAAATTTTATTCAAATCGGTCGGGGGGGGGCAAGTTTTAAAAATGATTTTTGATTACAGGTTCTAATTTTACTGACATTTTTTTAGGTTGTGTCGAAATTTTTTTGGTCATTTAAATATCATCCCATCACGGTTTTCGCCTCTTTTTACCCCTAGACCATCAGTGAAAAATATTCTTCAAACGATCCTTTTTACAGGTTTGTTACTGGTTTATGCCTCTCCACATTTTTGCAACGAATTTAGTAGGTACGGTTTGATAGATCTAACAACAGTCACACGGATATATTTTGCATCTTGGAAGTTCAGTGAGTTAGATATCCGAATGAAAAGAAGATTTCAAGATTAGTGGCTGAAACAACATGCATTCTATTGACGAAGTTTCAAAGAAAATGTGATAATTTTTACATTGGACAATATGAACTATACGTTACCTAATTACCCTATTTTCCAAATCTTAGTATATTTTGTTAGAAATTTGATCCTATATAGCAATAGTCAGTATCTTAGGTAGCTTGGTACTGAAATAGCGATGTGTGAAATAGCGGTAAATGACACTAAGTAACAAAATTGCAGTATAAAAAATGACCTAGCGACATACAAAAGTATGATGATCCAAAATATTCATATTTAAGATACAGGGTGACCGCGCGGTAACTAGCTCATAATATACGTAATATTGTATTGTATTTGTCATTGAAAAAATCTTAAGTGTCCCTTAATGGATATACGGAGCCACAAAGGGGTACCCAGCGTCTTGCTTTTGAACCGACAAAATAGTTGCGCACCAAAAGTTGTTGCATCGCCACTGTGTACAGGGTGTCGCATTTTCGACACTTTTATATGGTATCTCCGTAACTGTTAGTGCTATCAAAAAAGTAATGTAGGTGTCATGTACTCTTTTTTGGGTCAAACTTAAAATCAAAATTTGAAAATTTTTGCTCGTTTAAGAGATACGAAGGAAAATAAAAAATTTACAATTTCTAAATTACCCTATATTTTCTTAGTTAAAAGAGATACAGAAAAATGTTTCATACAAAAGTTTCTTTATAATGATTTTTCAATAAGCTGCCGTATTTAGAATAAGTATACGCGGTCATGTAAAAAAGTTATCGGACCTAACCCTATTTTATTAAATGGAGCACCCTATATATTTTAATCTAAGGATATTGTTGTTTTAAATTCTATTTTCAAATATATAACCCACCATGGATAATATTGGTTTCCGATTTATTTAAACTTTATTACTTTAAACCACAGTAGACCATGAAACAAAAGCTAATATCATAGAGACAACTATGTTGACATTCTAGTTCTTATTAACATTTAACGTCAATTTCATTTTTACATATTCATTTGTGAAAATGACTTATCAACATTTTGAAAAATTTAATATGGTAGGTATCTATCATCCATGGTGTGTTATAGATTTGAAAAGAAAGTTTAAAATGCTATCTATTTAGATTAAAATATACAGGGTGTTCCATTTAAAAAAATGAGGTTAGGTCCGATAACTTTCTTACCTGACCCCGTATACTTATTCTGAAAACGGCTGATTATTCAACAATCATTATAAATAAACTTCTGTATAAAACATTTTTCTGTATCTCTTTTAACTAAGAAAATATAGGGTTATTCTGAAATTGTCAATTTGTTGATTTTTCCCCGTATCTCTTAAGCGAGCTAAAATTTTCGAATTTTAATTTTACCATTTTAACAAACCCGAATAAACCCAAAAACAGCACATGACACCTACATGACTTTTTTGATAGCACTAACAATAACGGAGATACCCTATAAAAGTGTCGAAAATGCGACACCCTGTACATATCGCTATTTTGTCACATCGCTAGTTTCATACATCGTTGACATCGAGTAATTTTAGGTAGGTACCTTTCTAGACTTACTCGTGGCCTGTAAATGTGTATATGCAGTAGAAAAAAATAGTGAAATATTAGAAAAACAGCTCTAGATTTTCTACAAAAATTAAAGTTGACTTAGTATACCATAGTAACGCTATAGTAAAAACTACTTT
Organism: Barypeithes pellucidus; assembly: GCA_963991005.1. NCBI lineage: Eukaryota > Metazoa > Arthropoda > Insecta > Coleoptera > Curculionidae > Barypeithes > Barypeithes pellucidus. Next base: position 30,249,099 of record OZ022559.1, read on the forward strand.
TAATAGATAAGCTAGCATTTCAATTTCATTGATATATTAATTATGAGAACCAAAAACCCCTTTAAAGATAACATGTTACAATGTTATGTAGTAGATTTTTTAAAAAAGCCTTGTCTTCCTAAAAATTATGGTGATATACAACCTAAGATTAAGAATAATAATGTACAACTCATTTGAACTACCACATAGAAAGTAGGTTATAAAACATGTAGTCGATCTTATCTTTTCCTGAATCATCGAAAAATGTGATTAGAATTAGTTTCGTTGCATAGACTTATGTGCCCTCGGGGTTGTTTAAGATGTAGCATTTAATTTTTTTTTTTCATTACGGGTAGTAATGCCAGCAACCCGCAGTAAAGGTTTTTCTTCAGACAGCACTCGTATCTGGACTACTTAAAATACTAGCTTTTACGGTCTGAACAAAAATTGCGTATTTTCGAATATTAGTCCAGCATTATTTACGCGCAGTGATAGAGGAAAAAATTTAAAGTTGGATTTTTAAAATTCTTTGATCAAATTTAAATAGCCAATAAAAGTTCTTTTCAAAAATAAAATCGCCAGCGACAAGCCGTTCACGTGAACACCTGGACGGTATTCCTATGTCAGGTCAGATAATTTCAATTTTAACATCAGTATATAATGATATTGAAAGATTGCGATTAAAAATAAAATTTAAGTTATCAAATAATTAATAATATTTTTTTCCTAACGAATGATGTTTCCCTTATAAGGAATATTAAATCACTCATCAGAATAATATAACAATATTTTGAAGTGCGATTTTAACTGCAACACACTAATTTTGTAATAATTTTTGAAGAGTTTCTTAATCTCCCGAAAACACAGTATTGTCCACCAAAATTGAATGATCCTTCGATCCCTTGCAACATTGTATTAATTGTTATTTCATATTCCCGATAATGGGTTTCAAGCTCGTTACGAATAAAATAATAGTAAATATTTAATCATATATTACATCACAAGGCCTATAAATTTAATCGATTAAACTATCCAAAATATTTCGACCATGATTTTTTTTTGGAAAATAGTTGAATGCAAAATAATTTAATAAAAACGCGAGACCGCGAAACGGTCGATGATTTTTATTTTAGAATTATTTTGCATGAAACTATTTGCCAAAAAGCACAATCAACCAAAATATACACGGTGTTTTTTAATTGAGTGCCAATACTTAAGGTTGTGAATCCTTGGGTGATTTTAAGAAGAAAAGTTTTTGAGCTACAGAATATTAAAATTTAAACAATACTTTTTTATCATAATTATAATCACTCTTAGATATTAATAAGAGCATTAGGAGAAACTCATGACATTGATTTAAACTGTAAGGAAAAAGAAAATTGTTTATATAAGTTGAGTTTAAGTAAAATTATAAAAGGAGTTGAAGGTAATGGAATTGACTAAATGATCCAGAATAATTTAGAGGAGAGTAAAAAATTTTAGATCTAAAATTTTTTTTACTCCTCCAATTTTTCTGAATCATTTAGTCAACCTTCAACTCTTTTTATATTTTTACTTAAACTCACCTTATATAAACAATTTTCTTTTTCCTTACAGTTTGCATCACTGTCATGAGTTTCTCCTAATGCTCTTGTATTTTCCACTGAGGATGAAGGTTTGAACCTTCGAAACATATATGGTTTTTGATTTTGTTGTTCAACTAGTGGAGCAAATTATGAGTTTCTTTACCTCACTATTAACTTTTCTTCTTAAAATCATCCAAGGATTTACAACCTTAAGTATCGGCACTCATTTAAAAATCACCCTGTATATGTGCATAGTTGAATCAATTTAAATTTATAGGTCGACAGGTATACGGCACATTATTTCCTGAATAACTTAAATTAAAACCAACAAAGCATTTCATCGATAATAAAATTTTGAAACGTGTTCGCCTAAACAAAATTTATTCCAAAAATATTGATATCTGATTGGTCTATTTCACAATGAGGGAAATAATCATTTTAAAAACAATATACTTTTGTTTACGTTTTCTTCAGCATTAGATCTTATTAAAACATTATTATTAACGTTAAAATTATTTTAATCTGCAAGTACACATTAGGTATGCAAAGTTGCAGTTTTCGTCACTATTTAGCCGCCGTACCCAGCCAGTGGTTCCAAATCCAAGCTCCTCGAAACAGAATTACCGATAATTTTTATTTCAATTTATATTCAATCAAAGAATAAAAATCCAACTCACTGCTATGATGTACAGGATGTCCCATTTTCGACACTTTTATAGGGTATCTTCGTAATTCTTAGTGCTATTAAAAAAGTAATGTTAATAAAATAAAAAGCTTAAGATTTTTTATTTAAATGAAATTTTAAAAAATTAAAATTTTTAAAAAATGGTCATGTGCTCTTTTTGGGTCAAACTTAAAATGATAAAATCAAAATTTGAAAATTTTCTCTTGCGTAAGAGATACGGGGGGAAATCAAAAAATATACAGTTTTAAAATTAACCTATATTTTCTTAGTTAAAAGAGATACAGAAAAATGTTTTATAGAAAAGTTTCTTCATAATGACTGTTGAATAATCTGCCGTTTTCAGAATAAGTATACGGGTATAAGTATATTTTAATCTAAAAAGATAACATTTTAAATTATCTTTTCAAATATATAACACACCATGGATAGTATTGGTCTCCTAGGCGATTTATTTAAACTTTATTACTTTAAACCACAGTAGACCATGAAACAAAAGCTAATATTATAGAGACAACTATGTTGACATTCTAGTTGTTATTAACATTTAACGTCAATTTCATTTTTACATATTCATTTATGAAAATTACTTATCAACATTTTGAAAAATTTATATGATATCAGTTTATATTGAAAGTGGAGGTGAAGTGGTTCAAAATTTATATTTTGTTCGCTATCCGGAAAGACGGCAACCAGTTAAGGACATATTCCGACGACTGGAACATAATTTAAAAATATATGGCTCTTTTACTATGCCGAGATCAAAAACTTATAATAAAGAAAGGAAAATGAAGAAAAGTTTAAATAAATCGCCTAGGAAACCAATATCATCCATGGTGTGTTATATATTTGAAGAGAGAATTTAAAATGTTATGTTTTTGTAGTAAAATATTCCATTCCATTGAAAAAAATGAGGTTAGGTCCAATAACTATTTTACCTGACCCCGTATACTTATTCTAGAAACTTCTGTATAAAACATTTTTTTGTATCTTTTTTAACTAAGAGAATATAGGGTAATTTTGAAATTGTCAATTTTTTGATTTCCCCCCGTATTTCTTAAGAAAGAGAAAATTTTCAAATTTTGATTTTACCATTTTAAGTTTGACCCAAAAAGAGCACATGACATTTACATTACTTTTTTGATAGCATTGACAAGTCAAATCTCATATTATACACTCACAGCGAAAATAATCGATCCGCGCCATATTTGGATGGATTTTGATCGTGAATAATGGTTTTATTTTAATTCCTAGATTTATTATTCTTCTTTCATATTGTAGGTAATTTATCCAAAAACCTCGCACATGTGTAAGATTCTAAGAAAGTTAAGAATATGTAAGAAATATACAGGTTGAAACAAGAATTGCCTTTTTAACTAAAACTTAAGACAGTCTGTAGAGTAAAAATTTTCTTTTGTTATTTACTTATCGTGACATCCTATTCTTAACATTTCCATTTTTAGTTCATTTCAATATTTTAATTTTTGCAACAGATTTTTTTAAAGAAACAAACTCGTTTAAGAAAATTGTATAAATTTGCAAAATTACGAGAATTGGCAAATAAAATGAAAACCAACTTTAAAATAACAGAGACCTCAGTAACGGGTGTTCCCCACGAGTACGAATGACAGCTGCAATACTCTTTGGTATACCTTCAATGAAGTTCCGTATGTAATTCTAGTTAATTTGCTGCCATTCTTCAACAAGAGCTGCACTGAGCTCATGTAAATTTGCAATAGCAGGTATCAGAATTGTATTTTTGCCCAATGCGTCCCATCCCATACATATTCTATTAAGGCGGGAATGCGTGGGGACCAAGTCATTTTTGGGATTTCGACATCGTCTAAATATTCGTTAAAAACTCTCGTAACATGAGGTGGAGCTTTATCCTGCATCAGCATTACATTTGCTCCGATAAATGGCGCGAAAGGAACAGCATGTCGCTGTAAAACATCTCTAATGTATCAATCCGCTGTAATACCTCCTCCATTGACAAAGCCTATGCTACAAAAATGCAAGTATGAAAGGAACTAAAAACGATGATGTTAAGAATAATTAAATTACAAAATAAAAATTTTGACATCTCCATCACTCTACAGTGTTTTAAAGTTTGAGTCAAAAAAAAATAGTTCTTGTGTGACTTATGAACATATTCTTAACTTTCTACAATATAAAAAAGAATGATAAAAATCTGAATGAAAATAAAACAATTTTTCACAATCAAAATCCATCCAAATATTGCGTTGATCGATTATTTTGGCTGTGAGTGTATAATATGAGTGCAGAAATACCCACAAGCTTATACTAACTTATTTGAAAATCTGGAAACTAAACAAATTAATGTGTGCTGGTCGATTCTGTAGAAACTATTGTCAAATTTATTAAAAAATATTACTAGAACTGACCAAAAACTAATACCAAAAAGACAAATTAATTGGTTATTATCTAAAAAGGCATATCTTTTTATAAAGTAGATTTTGTATATAAAATGTAAAGGACTTTAGAAATAATGTTAGTCTATTTATATTTATTAAAATGTGTGATGTACAAATAATGGTAACTATACCTATTATTGGAATTAAATACACTTGTATGAATAAACTACCTGAACACTCTTCGCTTATTTATTATCCTATTACGACAAATTCATTGTTCTATTTTTTAAATGATAAATAAATATAGGTCATTCGAACCAGAGGGGATCTAAGAAAATATTATTTGGTTCGGGTTGGACGTTGAAATGTGGTATTTTGTCAAAAAGGGATGTCGGAGGTAAGTATATTAAACTCTTTCAAGCCAAATTATTCAATGCCTCATCCAGAATCAAGAATTACTTTCTTCTCGACTAAAATTAGGGGAGCAGAAATTGGCCGATGTACCATCGTGCCGAAAAAAATCTGAGACAACAAATTTCCCATTGTAGCTTCTAGGCTACCACACAGTAGTGTCCACAATGGCGCACCGATCCTCGCTCATTACCTTGCATGTCGATCAATTTGTTTCTCGACATCGAGATATAAACATGGACTGTGCGTTGTCATCTTCTTCCGATGAAGAAGATATTATTTTAGACGCTAATATAACCAAGTAAATTATATGTTTAAACAGAAATCAATATTACCAGTGCATCCTAGTAATGCAAAGCGAAGATTCTATGGAGAATGTTTATAAAGAGCTAAGGAAAGATCCCCAACGCTTTTGTGAATATAATATGAGAATGCATATACTAGATTTTTTTTTTCTTGAAGTAGTCCATCTCAAAGTGGAGTGAAGTTATAAGGAGGTAAAGAAACTCACAGTCTGCTCCACTAGTTTAATAACAATTAATAAAACCAAAAACCATACATGTTTCGAAGGCTTAAGCCTTCATCTTCAGTGAAAAATAAAACATCAAAGGGTACCTATGACATTGAGGTAGCTGTAAATAAGAAAAAAGAAGTTTAAATAAGTTAAATTAAGCAAAAATGATTGAAAGAAATGGAATTGACTCAATGGAGTAGTATAATATAGGGGAGTAAAAAGTATGAAACCTCTTTCTTACCTAGCAAAGCAGGAAAAGAAAAACTTTTTGATTATGTAAAAATTAAGAATAGAAATAAAAAATGGTAAAAAACTAAAGGTTTCTTTTCTTGTTAGAAAACGAATGCATAATTAAATTTTTTTTTTTTTTTTTTAATTTTGAATTTTATACTAGTGGAGCAGACTGTGAGTTTCTTTACCTCCTTACTAGATTTTTGTTTAGGCATATAAGTACCACTTTGTTATATTAGAGTCTAAAACAATATCTTCTTCATCGGAACAAGATAACAACGCACAGTCCATATTTATATCTCGATGTCGAGGGACTACTGTGCGAAACTCAAGCGAGGCTGTGCGGTGCTATGGTACAAGGTTATGGGCGAGGGGCGCTGCGCCGTTGTGGTCACAGACTAACGCGGCCGTTAAAAAATATTTCTTTTGACATGTCAGTCACACAATTAAATTGAACTGACAGCTTCACAAGGTAATAGTCTGGGGAGATTAAACTGCATGTTGCTGCCCCGGTTTTTTTTTTCGGCACGATGGTACACTACCCCAACTAATTATCGATTATTCAAAAATGCACATCCAAATTAATAAGCTGTAATGAACCACTTTTAATTATTTTTGTTTTAACTGAAACTGATTCTAGAGTTTGGGGCAGAGTAGGTTACGTCATGATACGTCTATTTGTATGGGTTAGCGTAGTTATTTAAATTTGACAGATTATCTTACATAAAAGTTGTATTAATTTATTTTTTAAACTAAACCAATTAGATATATATCTGGGTTAGACACTGGCCAAAAAGTATCGCCATGCCACTCTAGATAAATTAACATTTCTTCTATTCCGGCTATTTTTTTTTTATGATCAAACACAAGCACTATAGGAAAAATCCTTTAGGGCACTCTGGGAGTGGTGCGTGTGCGGAAAAAGCGATTCACGTTGGTTTTGAATCGTTGGAGGTTATATTCGTTGGGAAAAAACGACCTCGGGAAGGTCGTTCCACAAGGATGAAGTCCTCCAGATGAAATAATTCTTAAATAATGAAGTTCGAGGAGTACTAAGCTTAACCACATATGGATGGGCGGCAGTGGTTCGTCGTGTATTTCTGCTATTCGTCGCTCTGGGCGGAATTAAGAGGGCAAGGTCAGCCGAGCACCTTCCATGAAAATATCTGTAAAAGAGAGTCAAATCCCTAACGTGTCTTCGATGTTCTAGGCTGTCGAGGTTCTTCGTCAGCTCGTGGTCTCCGATCAGACGAATAGCCCTCCTTTCGATGGAATCCAGTAGCCGAAGAGTATGTTTGGGTGCTGAGCTCCAGACATGAGAACAGCACTCTAGTGATGGTCGAATCTGGGCTTTGTATAGTGTCAAAAGTTGTTGAGGTGTGTACAACTTTCTGGTTCGGAAGAGCACCCCAAGCTTCTGAGAAGCTATCTTGGCGATTGCCACAACGTGGTTATGGCTATATATTATACTGCCGAAAAAACGTTTCTTATACAATCATTGTGACATTTTATCAAATTTGGCTTTGCTAAATTAGAAATAATACAAATCATTTCAACAAATAAACTCTATAAAACAGATAGTGCAATACAATTAGCTATTCATTTACTTAACAATAAATATACAAAATCATTAGATATACATAATTGCCATAAGTATCTAGTTTGTATTTTTAATGTTAAATAAATGAATAGATAATTGGGTAGCACAAGTATTATTTCTTGAAATGATTTGTGTTTCTAGTTTAGCAAAAGCGGAAAGTGATAAAATGTCGCATTGTATGGGCTACCCCGTATAATTAGACGTATTAGGACTAGAACTACTCTGCCTTAAACTCTAGAATCTGTTTCCTATCAGTTGAAAAAAATTATTAAAGTTGGTTCTTTATTGTCGAAATAACAGAGCTTAATAATCCCTAAATTTGAAACTATGTACTATCGTGCCGATAAAAAACTAGGACATCAAAATCACAAAACTGGGAACGGATATACATATCTCATAGACTATAAAAGGTGCTCGACAGCTGTAAAGGTAAAAACACATCACTTTTAGGAAGTAACCTAGGTTACGAGGTGGCATCAAAATATCTTAATTCTTTTATAATAAACTTGAGCGGCAGTAAATATATTGGGCATTTTTATTAAGAAAAAGTCTAATACCTTATTTAAAGTAGGTATATATAACGTCGCCTAAAAATGAAAACGAAACTAAATAATAAAAGAAACTTAATAGAAGGTTACAAAAATACAAACGCAAAATTTGTCGAAGCAACAAAACATTTTTAATATTTAGTCATAGAACCATTCCTGTTTATTATTTATTGAAGCTTTTGCGGCATACTTAAAACTAGGTTTCTGCATATTTCGCCTGTTACTTCATCCCAAGCTTCATTTATCCTGTAGCGTAATTCATCTCTGTTTCGTAGCCGAAAATCATGTTTATACATTGATTTCACCATTTTACCCCAAATGTTTTCGGTCGGGTTCAAATCGGGACTCTTCGAAGGCCAGGGAAGAACTGCTATATTATTTTCTAGGAGAAAATGTTGCACAATGCGTGCTGTGTGTATTGGAGCATTATCATGCTGAAATATAAAATTTTGACCATATAGGTACAGCGTTTATCGATGGTATCATCACTGCATTTAGGATATTAACGTATTCAGGTGCAGTTAGTCTTCCTTCCACGATTTGGCAAATTCCTGGACCTTAGCGCTAATCCAACCGCAGACATTTATAGAGAAACGCCCGCCTTGATTTGTTTTGTGAGTGTATATCTCATCATACCGAATGCCGAAAGGCCTATTCCCTCGAATTCTTCCATTATTACACGATTGAAAAGTTTTCTCGTCAGAAAATATAACTGTTTCCCAGATTTAAATATTCATGTGGAAATTCTAACCTGCCTTGTTTATTTCTTTCCATTAAAAATATTTTATTAGTAACACAACGACTTCGTATATCGGAAATTCGAACCCTGTCTCTAGCAGTATTTGCAGATCCTGGAAAGTCCGTTTCTTTTTTCGCCTTTATTGTAGTAGCGAATGGATGATCCCTTAGATAATTAACTAGTATTCTATCTTCATCTTCAGTAGAAATTCTAGGGGGACCTGAACCTGCTTTCCTAATAATAGTCCCATGCCTTGCTATTTTCTGTTTTGCCAACAACACGGTATTTTTGTTTACTCCCAGTTCGTCTGCAATATACCTAATAAAAGTACCATCTCGCAACCGACTGTAGATAATAGCCTTTTGCTGGGGTGTGGCATATTTTTTAAAGAAAAATTTGCTTGACAAGTTAATGTTAAAGTGACGATCATATTGACATGCAAAATTTGTAATTTTACTGCTACCAGACTCGAAAGTGAAAAAGTCCTAATAGTCAAGGAGAAAATAAGAAACTTTGCTGTCCTAGTTTTTTACCGGCACGATGATACCATCCATTTCATTTAAAATTTTGCAGCTCGTAGCAGAAATGAGATAATGGAATGAATCAAGAAACGAAATGCTTAGAATACATCAAAGGTGACAAGAAACAGTATGTAAATAAAATTATCCACCTCAATTTTCCTACAGGGTGTTTTGAAATTAGGACAAAGAACAACAGTTTGATTTACTCCTGTATATAATATAGCCTATCGAAAAATGTTACTTTATAAAATAATTAAAGAAAAACACAATAAATTTTTCTAAAAACTGATAACAAAATCATAAAAATCGCATAAAAAATAAAAAAGTTATAAAATATCAAACTTCACCAAAATTTCAGGGTGGCGGAATTTTGTGCCGGTGAGTAGAATTATTTATAGTATATATTTATTTGAAGCGAAATATTAAGGTTGGGAAGTTTTAAAATTGAGACCCTGTATAAACTGCTTTCGGGTTTGTTCGTTTGATGCAACTGGTCCGGTAATAAGTTTTTTCAATGGGTGAGGAAATATTATAACATAACCCAAACAACTCGTCATTGAAAATAGCGATTTTCCACATGGAATTTTCGTTCGAATTAAGTTAAAATAATTTCTGGCTTCATCCTTTAAAATAGTCATAAAAGAGTGCGTATATCGGTTTCAAAAAAATGATTTGTTAAAATTCCATGTGCCTGTACAGTGTACAGAAACCAACCAAAAATATATGTTTTATACTTACCCCATAATTTCTAAGGTAGAACTTTGGATCAAAAAAGTTATTCTAAAAATTAAAAAATTATTAGAAAATTATAGGAATTACAAAAATTATTTAACTTGCCTTGCTCGGGAAGTGCTTCTGGCTGGGATATTGCCACTAAAATTTTTTAAAAATCATTATAAAATTAATTTCGATTTATCTACTTCATAAAATAATAGACTTACAAATCTGGTTCTTAGCTTGTCCATTATTGTTTATGTGAATTGTGCAAAATATCACTAAAAATTTAGATTATTACAATGAAATTAATAAATGATAAACGTCAATTATTTGACAATAAATAATGGTGAATTTGGTAACTATAGTACCATTGGTCCCTGCTTTAATTGACAAACATAATGCCGTCATAACGCGGAACAACCAAATTCTTTGTGGAATAACTATACAGGGTGCCTCCGATTAAGTCAGTACTATTGTTAACTCCGCTATGTGTGCAATATACCGGGTAATTGTAAAATGATCAAATATTAGCTCCCCTTTTTTTTTTTTTTTTTTTTTTTTTTTATGATCAAACACAAGCACTATAGGAAAAATCCTTTAGGGCACTCTGGGAGTGGTGCGTGTGCGCAGAAAGCGATTCACGTTGGATTTGAATCGTTGGAGGTTATATTCGTTGGGAAAAACGACCTCGGGAAGGTCGTTCCACAAGGATGAAGTCCTCCAGATGAAAGAATTTTTAAATAATGAAGTTCGAGGAGTACTAAGCTTAACCACATACGGATGGGCGGCAGTGGTTCGTCGTGTATTTCTGCTATTCGTCGCTCTGGGCGGAATTAAGAGGGCAAGGTCAGCCGAGCACCTTCCATGATAATATCTGTAAAAGAGAGTCAAATCCCCAACCTGTCTTCGATGTTCTAGGCTGTCGAGGTTCTTCGTCAGCTCGTGGTCTCCGATCAGACGAATAGCCCTCCTTTCGATGGAATCCAGCAGCCGAAGAGTATGTTTGGGTGCAGAGCTCCAGACATGAGAGCAGTATTCTATTGATGGTCGAATCTGGGCTTTGTATAGTGTCAAAAGTTGTTGAGGTGTATACAACTTTCTGGTTCGGAAGAGTACGCCAAGCTTCTGAGAAGCTATCTTGGCGATTGCCACAACGTGGTTATGCCAAGACATATTTCCTCCCAGATTGACACCCAGCAAATTAATAGATGAAGCCAGTGGGATTGCGTGTCCGGCCATGACTATTTCCGGTTCTGTAATGTTAACCTTTTTAGAGAAAACTGCTGCCTGGGTTTTTTTAGCGTTAAATTCGACTTGGTTATTGTCACCCCAAGCCAAAATTTCTTCTAGGTCTTTGTTGAGGCGTGATACTTCATGCTGTCTGCGAAGATGTGCGTCGGCAGCCGATGTTTGCGCATTCAAAGAGAAGGATGAGAAAAGTGTGCTATCGTCCGCAAAACTAAATATCGGATTTTTAGTTTTCACTAGAAGGTCGTTAATGTAGAGTAAGAAGAGAGTGGGAGACAATATGGACCCTTGAGGAACACCGGCATTGATGGTGAAGGTGTCTGAGAGAAATCCGTCAATCCCCACTTGCAGAGAGCGGTCCTTAAGAAAGCTAGATAACCATGCACAGAATCGACTGGGCATACCATAGGATCGCAGTTTACTTAGAAGCCCCTCATGCCAAACACGATCAAAAGCTTTAGAAATATCCAGCGCAACAACCCGAGACTCCCCATGATGTTCGATTGCGTTGTTCCAAATATGGGTGACATAGGCTAGAAGATCTCCAGTTGATCTGGACTTCCGAAAACCATATTGATGATCGCTGATGATGCTGAAGCCTTCCAGGTACTTTAGAAGATGTTGGTTAATAGCTTTCTCCATTACTTTTGATATAACTGAAAGCAATGCGACTGGTCGATAGTTGTTAGGCAGGGTTCTCTTACCTTTCTTTGGAATAGGCTGGACTCGCGCCGTCTTCCAGCAAGATGGAAATATTCCTTTTTTGTAGGATAAGTTGAAAAGTCTACAAAATACTGGTGTTAGTTCATCGGCGCATGTCTTGAGAACTATAATAGGAATTTCGTCTGGACCAGTAGCTTTTTTGACGTCGAGTCCTTTCAGGATTCGTTTGACGGGACGCTGACGGAACACGATTTCGGTCATTTCGGATTCAACTGCAGGAATGTCGGGTGGTGTTCTTCCCTGGAAATCTACAGTGGAATGCGAAGAAAATAGTTCAGCAAGTAAGTTTGCTTTGTCTCCGGCTGTGGATGCTATTGTACCATCGGGACGTATTAGAGGTGGAATAGTTGAGTTGGTAAAATTTTGGCTGACGGCCTTAGCGACTGACCAAAAGGACCTTGATCCGTTTGGACAGTCAAGAAGTTTGTTTTTGATCCTCACGTTATGGGCTTCTTTGCTTTGATCTATTGTTAGCTTACATTGGTTTCGAGCGGTTATAAAGATGGTACGATTCTCAGTGGTAGGGTTTTTACGCCACTGTCGGTAAGCCAGATTTTTTGATTTGACAGCACGCTCACAATCCTTGCTAAACCAGGGCTTGCCGTTGGAAGGGCGTTTTTGGGAGGAGGGGATAAATGCTTCCATGCTAGTTAGAATGACGTCGGAGACCTCCCCAGCACAGACGGATGGATCATCAGAAGAGAAGCATACGCTCATCCAAGGAAAAGTCCGAAAATGGTCTTTCAGGTCTTCCCACTTGGCCGATCTGTAATGCCATATCTTGCGAGGTTTAGGAGGTTGTTCAGAATTAATTGGTAGTTCGCTTAGAGTTGAAATAAGTTTGTGATCGGAAGATCCTAACGGAGGCTGTACGGTGACTGTATATAGATCGGGATTTGACGTTAAGAAAAGATCCAAAAGACTAGCAAAATCTCCAGCTCGGTCTGGAATCCGCGTTGGTTCTTCTACGAGTTGAGTTAGACCAGAACTGATCGCGAAGGATTCGGCCTCGCGGCCTTGCTCATCGTCTGTATTTGAATATTTAAGCCAGTTGACATTGTGGACGTTAAAGTCACCAAAGATAGCAATCTCGGCATTTGGATAGTTGGTTTGCACGAAGTCGATTGTATTGGCTAGTGATGAGAAAAGGTCTATGTAATGGGTATCACTTGGAGGACGGTATAGGCAGCAGATAAACTTGGTGATTTTCGGTGTTGATATTTTAAACCACATTACATCAAAGTCTTTCGGTTCCAGTGTAGGTTCTCGTTGGCAGCAGAGATCATCTCGAATAAAAAGACACACGCCGAAGTTGCGTCGGAATCGGAAATGAAAATCGTATCCAGGGTATAAATAGCTGACGGTGTTTGTTGACGATCTGACCTTTGTCTCGGTCAGTGCGAGTACGTGGGGCTTGGAAGATTGTAAGTGCTGGTGGACTGAATTGATGTTCGTGTTAAGCCCTCTAATATTGCAGAAATCAATTTTGAAGTTGCTAGTTCTGGGTTGGTTAGCAACTGCAGGTGCCACACCATTTCTTCGTTGAGTGTTGTTAGATCCCAGTAAATTGTCGGAAATGGTTGTTTTTTGATGAACTTCGCTTGATGGGGCCCTAAGTCCAGCCCCCGCCCGGAGATCCGAATGGGGGGCGAGTTTACCTCCGGAGTATTTTGGGCCTGGAGCTTCCATCATGCTATTTTTGGGGGGTCCCACCCTGGTAACCGGAAACATCGGCACAGCAACGAAACGTCAACTCAATGAGCAAAAGTTAGCTCAAGGAGCAAACTTCACGCCACCTAAACCGATGCAATGGTATCTCACCGGGCGATGCCGGGTGGGCCAACATCTTCCATTTACATTTATGAACAAACCCCTATTTATTTTAGCCAAAAAATTAACTTTTTCAAGACATTTAAAAAAAATGTTCTTGTTCACTATAAACTGTATTTCTTAGTAATTCAAGAGTTATTTAACAAAATGAAAATATATGTTTAAAATGATAAACTAGGAACTACGGACCTTATTTGTCAAAGTCATTTTATGTCGATGTTAATATTATTTTATGTTATAGATACTATTTCTGCCGTAGTATCATTTAATCATTGCAACTTTTTACTGGACTCTGGCGATTAGAAATATTCAAAGCGAAAATTATTTGAAAAATTAAAAAGGCTGTCAAATATTGACATATGTATACAGGTGATTACTGGTATTTTCATTTTAACCTGAATTAAAATTAAACAGCATCGTATTCCAAACTAGTTTGAAGACATAATTTTATAATATCGTGAAAACGGTATGTGTAAAAAAAGTAAAGTAAAAGTAAAAAAACACTGAGCAACCACCAGTAATTTGAAATATATTCAGTAGTTTGTATGATCGGTCGGTCAGAATTTTTTCATATTGCAAATAGCAAGTTATTACGGATGGGTCAAATAAGGACATGTTCTACGATTATTAACGAATTATAAACTCCTGGACAAAATTAACGCCACATTATAAATTTGCCATATTTTTGATGATATTTTTTTTCTGAATTTATGATCCGATTTGATTGCATTGTAGGTTTGTTCTTTGACAATGTCATAGTTTTCGCTGTTTATGATAAAAATTAAATTTTCGATTTATACTGGGTGTACTAAAAATGCTATGCTTTTTTCCGAAAATTCGCATCGCCCTGTGGAGTATATTAGCAACCGAAACATATTGCAGTTGACATTAAACGGTAGATCCATCTTTCCCCAACATTTTCTTTTTTGGTTTACTGCCTTATCTCTGTTATTAAAGGAGATTCACCGTTTTATAGCGTAACATGTTTTATAGACTTTAATATTCAACACATTCATTGTTAAATGTTTTCAAGTAGACTATGGACTTTTTCTGACATTGCAAGCGATGTGTCAGCAGATGTTGTGTTTTAAAGCTACAAAAGGTCAAATAAAATTCGCTATACTGATAAAAACTATTCGGAAACTGCTTATTAAACGTTCGTTTCGTAGGCCCACTAGTTGCCTGACGAGTATTTTAATCTTGAAACCTACTTGAAAACATTTAACAAGGAATGTGTTGATAATCTATAAAAACATGTTACGTTATAAAACGGTGTATCTCCTTTAATAACGGAGATAATGAAGTAAACCAAAAAAGAAAATGTTGGGAAAGATGTACCTACCGTTTAATGTCAACTGCAATATGCTTCGGTTGCTAATATATTCCACAGGGTGATACGAATTTTCAGAAAAAAACATAGCATTTTTAGTAAACCCAGTATAAATCGAAAATTTAATTTTTATCATAAACAGCGAAAGCAATGACATTGTCAAGGAACCAACCTACAATGCAAAAAAATCATTCAAATCGGATCATAAATTGAGAAAAAAAAATAGCATCAAAATTATGGGAAATTTATGATGTTGCGTCAATTTTGTCCAGGAGTTTATTATATAATTTCTATGGCGTCGTTGCTTGTTACAAATCTATATTAATTATAATAATATTAAAACTGTAGCTCGATCGGCAATTCTTCTCTGTTATACCTGAGAATGCAGAATTTAAAACGAAAGTTACTTAGTAATTCTTTCTACAGAGTGTGTACAGGCATTGCCTTCCGAAAAGTGATTACTATTTTATTTGTGGGTTTATGAAAAATGTGTTCTTCATAAAAATTCCTGTTTGTACTCAAAAGACCCAAAAGCATTTTATTCTCTCAAATTTACATATCTGATGTGAATTTAGAAAAATATGAAAAAAAACTAAGAACAATCAATGTAGTACCCTAATGTGTAAAGATAGCATAAAACGTAATTAGTTTGGCTGGATGCTGGAAAGCAGGAGGTCATTGGAATTTCGAACAGAACAGAACAATGTAATTAGCAAATGTTGTGAGGTTGAAATGCTACGCCTCAATGTCAAATCTTGACTCATTGCCTAAATGTACACTGTACAACTGTTTATAAGTATTCGTTGCTATACAACAACGAATACTTATAACACTGCACAGGGACAGACAAAAGTTCCACCCCTTATAAAATATGATTTCCTTTAAATTAGCTTACATTTTTGTAAACAAGTTAAAACACTGTTTGCCTTCAAACGGTATTACTCTGTCTCTCTCTCTCTCTGCCTTATAGTAACCAATGCGATAAATTGTCGAGTAAACCCATACCATATTTTATAACAATGATTTTTTAGTCAAAATTTGCCATTGAGGCGTAGCTTTTCGACCCCAACAAGTTTTGCTAAGTACTTTTTATCTTTACACATAAGGGTATTTTTACTTTTTCATATTTTTCTAAATTCTGAACACCCGTTACATAAATTTGAGTAAATAATATGCCTTTGGGCATTTTTTTTCATAAACTCGCAAATAAAAAGTTGTCGCTCTTCGGGATCAAACCGTGGACAGGCTCTATATTTTAACACAGCCTTAACCAGTGGCGTAGTTAGAGAATTTTTCAGGGGGGGTTAGAGGCACTTAGTAAAATTCAAAGGTCAAGTTCTGTTAATAGATAATTAACTTTAGTATTTATTACAAGAAACTTTCTGTAAAACGAATCATTTTGGGGGGGGTTTTGTCCCCAAAACCCCCCCCCGTTACTACGCCACTGGCCTTAACTGATTCTGTAGCACCCTGTATCTTACGCGGTTACATATTTAAACCTACATTTAGGCGAACGTCTCGAGGACGCCAGCGCCATGTCATGTCGCTGTGCGCACGACGTCGCGACGCGCGGCTACGCCCAAGCAAATGAATCGACCGCCTTTAGTACAGCTGACCTCTTCATATAAACAGGCAAGTTTCCAAAGTTCTTATAAAAATGAACGAATACATAACCGCATCTCCTCAACATTCCGAAGTTCTTTCAGAAGAGAACGACGTAAGTTCGAATAAAGAAACTGCGCTGTTAAATAGCACAAATTCTGCCAAAAATAACTTCAAATCAGCTTATGTAGTACAAAAACAAATAAAACCGATAGTGCGAGGACGAAAAACATTTGCTTTTTGGACTTTAGTATGTCTGTTATTCCTGTTAGCTGTAGGTAACTTAGTATTGACTATGACTATACTGGGTGTGTTAAAACTAGGCAATGGAATGCAGAGCATCGAATTACTAGCAAACCAACAAGCTATTAAGCTATTTGGAGATGTCGATTTAGACCGTATTTACAAGCAAGATGGGATCATAGAAGGTTACGATGGAGAGAACATGCATATTACTGCTGAAGACAGTCCGATTCTTATTAATCTTTACTCTCGGCTAAACAGACCAATAAACAAAATAAAAATCGATAAAAACAAAACGTGCTTTTATGGCTTTAATATGTTTGATATTAAAAACAAACAAAGAGAAACCGTGTTTAATATTAATAACCCTGTGTATGATAACTTGAAAAATGTTAACAATTTTAAGACTGGAGGGATGTATACAAACAAGATTCGTAGTCCAATTGACGATAATTTGAAAATTGAAAGTGATAAGAATGTGCATTTGAAGGGAAATGAAGGAGCGAAATTGGAAGGTAATACTTCTACTAGGTTTATAGTATTATTTAATATTTTGTTATACTAGGCGACCACGAATATAGGATACACACTTTTGTTTTGTTCTAATTATAGATACGAATTAGGTGGTAGTCATTTAGGCATTATGAAGATATTTATCTTCTGTGGGCGACAATAAGTGGGCAACCCCAAGAATTTGTCGCCTTATGGTATTAACATATTCCTAATCAAATACCAATATGGAAAATTATTATTTCCCAGACCATCCGATGATCCTTATACAATAAGGGCATATTTTTATCTACGCAGTAGCACTTTAAAATACTAATTCAGATTGAATGGTACTACCAAGAAAAGGAAGCCCTCTCCATTGATAGGATGCAACCACCTGCAGACCGGAATCAAACTCATTTGTTCTCGTCAGTACAGGGTAGGTGTACCTATCAGGTCTGGGGGAAATAATAAATTTCCATATATACCACCTGAAAAGCATAGACTTTTTATTTCTTAAATAGATATTTATAATGCAGATGCATACAAAATTTGATGCTTTTGCATCAAATGATACACGTTGAAATGTAGTTTGATATTAAATATAATATTATTTTATCATATCATCACAGAAAGCACTATAAGGTTTCGAGGGAAGTGGCATACAGCAACGCGGTGCGTTTTATTTGATACCGCCAAAACCTTTATCCTGCGGGCATTATAAGTTTATTACGTAACTGTTTGTATCATGATCCCTTTCGCCATTAAACTTCCATTATAGGCTACTAGTTGTTCATCTTTGGAGATAAAGTAAACTTTTTCCCCTAGAAAAAATATGGGTTCTTAGAACATAGGTAGCCATAATTTTTCCAAGTGGTTTGGAAGGAAAGGTTTCTTTTGTCGATCTCCAAAGATGGGCATTTAGTGGCTCAAGAAAATGGAGACCAAATTTTAAATTTTTATGGCAAAAAAGGGACTTTGTTCTGAGGGTGTAGGTGGTAAACTGGAAACGTTTAAAACTTTCTTAATTTATATTGTTATTATTTTTTATTTTTATAATTTCGCAGCTAGTCAATATTTTACATATCTACTAAAAATTACGGCGAGTATCTCAGGAGCCAGTAGACTTATCGAAATTTTGGCACATGATATAATTAACTTTAATTTGTATCAAAAATATGTTTTAACCTTTCTGTCACTTCCGGTTATACCGGAAGTTCAGGTTAACTTGGATTTTTTAAATAAAACAAGGTCTTTAGTACATTGTTGGAATTCACTATACATTCTAAACACAGTTTGAATACAATGTCAAGTCTAAACTGAATAGTTTTTAGACATGGGCACTTAAAAACCTCTTAAGGTGCCTCGTAGAATGAACCAAACGATTTTTGACAGAAACGGGCAGAAAATTATAAACAAAGATGGGAATATTCAAGATGTTTTTTGCACAGTGTTGATATAAGTTGAAAAAGTACAATAAATATAATTTTACAAATGGTCATATCTTTTAAGTCGTTTAGAATTATACAAAATATGTTCAAAATCAAAAACTGTTCTTATTTTATTTAAAAAAAACACAGTTTTACTGATATACAACGTGTCCAAGATAAGGAGGGCCAGTACAGGGTTCTCGGAAACCGTAAGAGATACGAAGTCGGTTAAATGGAGGTAAAGTTGCGCATTTACGTGCCTAATAACATGCGGTTTAGAAAGTTTTAAAATTCCGAGTAGTTCCGGAGATATCCGGAAAAAAACGAAATTCTGAAAAATCGTTTTATTGTTTTCATGGGTTTTTTTGAGATCGAATTCTAAAGTAAATTCCACTTTTACATTGCCATTTTTTCCGCTCCATCTAACAGCGTTAATTGTTTTGTAATCCGACGAGTCGTCTTCGAAGGGCCATTATTAATTTTCTTTTTTTTAAATACGGTCCTGTTTTACTGATATTGGAACTTGAGAGTTTTTTTTCTTTCGAATGCAACGATGTATGACACATTGTGGTTTAATGACGTTTCGAGGGTTTTTTGAACAACATCAGGAAATTTTGGGGCACGGTCCTGTATTTCTCCTAATTTTATAAATAATATCTCATAAGTAAGCTCTAAATTTTTATTTATGTTGGACTAGTTCAATAAATAACAAATAATTTAATAATAAACCACAAATAAGTGAACAAAATACATAAACATTATTTCAAACTTCTGTTGATTCGGGATTTAAAAGAAATAAGTATGCGTTTGAAACAAAAAATTAAGATGGTGACGCGTGATTTGTTTCATTTGACATTCCCATTGTGATCGTTTGAAAGCGTTTTAAGAGGTTTTTTTTTCCAGAAAATATGAAACATAATTTTACAAAATAATGATGAAAAGTTTGGTATTCTATCGTGTTTTATTTTATCTCAAAAAACTGTTATGTGGCAGTTAGAAGATGTTATTTGTGCTTATAGAATAACGGAAATCATTTTAAACACTTTTGAACACTTGATTATGTAGTTCCTTACTTTTTTCGTTGTTCGTTTTATTACTGTTTTGGTATGATTTTTGTTCACTTATTTGTGGTTTATTAATAAATTATTTGTTATTTATTGAACTAGTTCATCATAAGTAAAAAATTTAGAACTGAAATTTAGAGCTTACTTTATGATATTATTTATAAAATTAGGAGAAATACAGGACCGTATCCCAAAATTTCCTGATGTTAGATGATAAGACCCTTCGAAGACGACTCGTCAGATTACAAAACACTTAACGCTGTTAGATAGAGCAGAAAAATTTTCAATGTAAAAGTGCAATTTACTTTAGAATTCGATCTCAAAAAAATCCAGGAATCTCCGGAACTACTCGGAATTTTGAAACTTTCTAAACGGCATATTAATAGGCACGTAAATGCCCAACTTTACCTCCATTTAACCGACTTCGTATCTCTTACGGTTTCCGAGATCCCTGTACTGGCCCTCCTTTATCTTGGACACGTTGTATAACCGGATATGATTTCACACTTAAAAGATTAACATTCATTATTATCGTATGTGGCCGTAAAAAGGAATGGAATAAATCCGAGGAAAAATATATTTTAGACAACAAATCACTGGAAGGCATTAAAGTTATAACATGTCTGTTACTTTTATAAACTCTTATAGTTACCTATGTGTATGTATACATCAGTTACTAAACAAAGGTGTGCATAACCGTTATATCGCCATTTAAGCGCTTTTATAATGGTATCAAAAATATTAACTACTAACGCAAAATTTAAGTAACTGCTATATAAATAATATTTTATTGGGTCAGACGTAACTTCGGCCACACCTGTACGTTGTGCCTGTAACTGTATAATAACTCTTGTTGACAAACGATTTGTTTTTCAGCGAAAGAAATACTATGGAGTGCGGACCAAGACATCTATCTCAAGAGCATCAACGGGTCCATAATACTTAGCGGAAACGAAGGTACTTACTTAGATGTCGAAAGAATTCCAATTGCAAAATTAGACAGGACCAATTACGTCACTGCTCAATTCAAGATTTGCGTTTGTATGCCACAAGGAAAATTATTTAGAGTTCCCGTAGCTAATGCCAACGACCCTGTATATTGTCATCAAGTAGATATGTCAGCGCAATATAATCCTTGTATGTAAATTGTGTTTTATTCTATTTACTATTAGTCGTAACAAAGAACATTTTTTCATAAGAAAAAGAAAGTCTCTTTTCAGCCGCCAAAATAACCATAAAATCATCGACAGGATCTTAATGAATGCCATGTAGATATTTACGGGAGTGCTAGTCAAAATAGGGAAAAAATTAATACACATGCTCCCAAACACGCTTCATTTTTGAAAAAACGTTTTCATGCACTGGCGATATTAAATACTGCTTTTAACAATATTGACATTGTAAAGATTCCAAAAACTAATAAGTGTACCAAATTGGAACCAATTATCTCGGAAAATATTGAAGGAAAACGAAAAGAAAACTGATTTTAGTATTTTTTTTTTATATTTTGACGAGCATTCATTAACATCCTGTATAATGCCTTCCTTATTCAAGCAATCTAAATCTACAAGTTGTCCCAGAAAGAATACACTACAAAAACGATCAAATTAGGCACCAAATTCTTACTTTCGTTCTTTGTGTGAAAACACTTTACTTTCTCATTGCGACTTTTTCTCCTCTACCAGATAATTTAATTAAATTTTCAATCTGACGTTTCGCTTTTTCGCAACTTGGATTTTTTTAATTTTTTTTTTATTATGATCAAACACAAGCACTATAGGAAAAAACCTTTAGGGCACTCTGGGAGCGGTACGTGTACGGATAAAGCGATTCACGTTGGAGCTTATATTCGTTGGGAAAAACGACCTCCAGATGAAAGAATTCTTAAATAATGAAGTTCGAGGAGTACTAAGCTTAACCACATATGGACGGGCGGCAGTGGTTCGTCGTGTATTTCTGCTATTCGCCGCTCTGGGCGGAATTAAGAGGGCAAGGTCAGCCGAGCACTTTCCATGAAAATATCTGTAAAAGAGTCAAATCCCCAACCTCTCTTCGATGTTCTAGGCTGTCGAGGTTCTTTGTCAGCTCGTGGTCTCCGACCAGATGAATCCAGTAGCCGAAGAGTATGTTTGGGTGCAGAGCTCCAGAAATGAGAGCAGTGCCTACTCTAGTGATGGTCGAATCTAGGCTTTGTATAGAGTCAAAAGTTGTTGAGGTGTGTACAACTTTTTGGTTCGGAAGAGTACGCCAAGATTCTGAGAAGCTATCTTGGCGATTGCCACCACGTGGTTATGTCAAGACATATTTCCTCCCGGATTGACGCTCAGCAAATTAATAGATGAGGCCAGTGGGATTGCGTGTAATGGCATGACTATATCCGGTTCTGTAATGTTAACCTGTTTAGAGAAAAATGCTGCCTGGATTTTTTAGCGTTAAATTCGACATGGTTACTGTCACCCCAAGACAAAATTTCTTCCAGGTCGTTGTTAAGGCGTGATACTTCTGCAGTCTGCGAAGATGTGCATCGGCAGCCGATGTTTGTGCATTCAAAGAGAAAGATGAGATAAGTCCTGCCGTGCAATACAAGAACCTAGTAAGTGATAAAAGTAAATTTGAAAACATTCCATTTAAAAATTGCACATCTTCCTTAATGTTCAATTTATTGTTCTAAAATTTTATACACAGTAAGCTCTTGTTACATAGTTTCATTTTCCGAAAAATCATCGATTTTTATTAACAAATAAACAGTTAAATAAATATTAAAAACTTACAACTTTATTTTATAGTAAGTCGACGTACTAGGTTCTTGTATTGCACGGCAGAAGTGTGCTATTGTCAGCAAAGCTAAATATCGGATTTTTAGTTGTCACTAGAAGGTCGTTAATGTAGAGTAAGAAGAGAGTGGAAGACAATATGGGCCCTTGAGGAACACCGGCATTGATGGTGAAGGTGTCTGAGAGAAATCCGTCAATCGCCACTTACGCAGAAAGAAAGCGAGATAACCATGCACAGAATCGACTGGGCATACCATACTTAGAAGCCCCTCATGCCATACACGATCAAAAGCTTTAGAAATATATATATATAGAAGTAATATTTTATTGTATGTTTTATGAACCTCTACTTTATATTCTGAATCCAACGATATATCACATCTATTATTTATTATTATTTTGGGTTCGAAAATGATGCGTATTTGAAAATGAAAATAATTTATTTTCCAATATCACTTCAAACAGAATCAGGAAACAAAAAGAACGAAATTGTGAAAATTCGATTTTGCCCAAATAATTTCTGAAAACTCGGAATTTTTTAATATGACGTTGCCGAACTCACTGGTTAATGAGATCCCTGTACAGTGCATTTTTATCTGGGACACCCTGTATAGTTTAGGATTCTAAAATTAGTATTCATTTTTCTATTTATATTTGAAAAATGTAATTTTTAAATCTTTAGAAAAGCGGTTAAAAATTATTTTATTGCCTATATGAATGAACATTTTAAAATTGTACTATATTGTTGTCTTCAGGGTGTTTCTTAATATCATGCTAATATTTAAGGCTATTCTGGGGTCAATTTTCAGGAAAAAAAACTTTATATGAACATATGTCCTTTTGCGATACCGGGTGTTAAAGATTTTCAATTTTTTTTTATTAATACCTGTGATACTGCTCTAGACATTTTTGTGAAATTTGGGACACACTTCCTATTCAACACGAGGTTATGACATAGTTTTTTTTTCGACCAACGGCGTTCGTGCCTCACTTGCCCTCGGTATTTTTTGTAGAAAAGAATGGTACCTCACTTCTTTTTTTAAATAAACATTATTTTCAAAATTCTCGTTCCTTGCTGAGCAAATGTCGCCTCTACATTTTTTGTCGTTTTACGTACAGTTTTCGTATAAAAAACAAAATTATCGTTTGGACTGAGGACAACAATAAGGATACTGTAATTTTTTTTAAGTTCCAGATTACCCATTGAAAATCGAAAATATTTTATTTCATCGCTCAAAATATTGTTAGCGTATCTCATACTTTCCCTAATAAATCTATAGTAAAATGATCGCAGCTAGATTTTAGCAAATGTAAAATAAAATTGCTGACGTTCCGAACTTTAACGGGGTCCTAATCAGGCTATTTTTCGGACGAGAGGGAAACACACACGACATTATATCCTGCAAGACATTCAGGTGGTATGTATAAAACAACAAGACCTCATTGTGTTATTATAAGCTAAAAACACTTTTTTTGGAAAAAATGGTTTTATTGAAATTTTCACAGTACATAAAACGAACCTAACTTTTAACATAGATCAGTAAAATTAAAACTCACATTAGGGAAAATTACTTCGAAGATAGAGCCATTTAAATTTATTTTTTAAAACCATCTGTATTATTCTGTGTTGTTAAACAGGAAATTATAAAAACGCACTATATTTTGAACATAAAAATAATACACTATGGTAGCTTTGTTTAATACCCCAAGGTACAAACCTAATCTAACTATTCCTACTGTGTCTCCATACTTTCATCTGCCTCCGCCTCCTCCATTTCCTCATCACCCTCACCTTCTGCCTTCTCTGGAGGATTTTCGTAGGCTTTGTCCAATGGAGATACCACGACCCCATCCCAAACGGACATTTCTTTAGCAATATTATTGCTACCTTCCATACCCAAAATTTGCTTGAAACCACCGTGTGATAAAACTCGCAATAATGTTTGGGCAGTTAAACAGCAAATGTCTTGCTGTTCCAATGACATGGCTGTATGAATTCTGAGGCTGACACCCTCACAGGGGTCAGTAATGCCAGCTGAACCAGGTAAGAACAATCCAGCTGCAAGAAGTTGGAATACTCTGCGAAAAGCAACATTAATTGATAAAGCTTGACGACTAGGGTTATGCATAATGGAAAAGTGAGCCAGTAGATCCAGCATCCATGGTGTCAATGGTTCAAATCCTTCAAATCTATTTCGTACATCACGAAGCAAGCGAATAAGAACTTTAATGGATGAGTGATGAGCATTTTCTTCAAACCACCTACTGTGGCGAATTGCAGCGAGATGGCTAAGCATAATTTTCTGGTCAAGATGGATATCAGGGTCTAGTTTCCGAATGTTGTGATGTAAAGTGGTAACCAATACTCTGACGCAGGCAAAAGCATTACGGATTTCTAGACCTCTTTCATTTGTAGTATGGACAAGTTGTTCACCCTTTGGTACAATCTCATTCTTCATGAGGTTCCTCAGATCTTCTTTTACCTTATTCCCTAGGGCTTCAACAGCTTCTTTGGTAGGAAGAGTTTTAAGAATTACTACGATATCAGCTACATTGTGTCCAGTAACCATTGTTCCTTTTTTGAAGGATCCAACTTGACGTACTTCATCCAATTGCTGCAAGAAAAACGTGATTTAATTGGAATCACAGCATAGCCCAATGGACATAACCTCAGGGTTAGGTTTTAAATCAAGCATACTTAAGAGTTTGTTTTTTAAAGTTTAAGGGAGCGTTGGTAGACAATGAACATGGGAAGATAGTAGACACATCAATATTTCTTATCAACATAATCGAAATCGATTGACAGTGCAACGTAAACATCGCAGTGCAGGTGTTCTTCGTATCGTAAAAGTGAATTACTTTATATGACGCAAAAAGTTTTAAAAAATATTTCCATAATTTTTCTCTATTCTTTCCCCAATCAATATATAAGGTGTTGAAAAAAGGTCGGTACCCCGGGATAACTCCGGTGCATCGCATTGCAGCGGAAAATGTTTGGGGAAAAAGTTGTTTGGTTTTGAAGGAGGAAAGCAACCCTAGATCAGGGACCAAACAGATAGATCCAAGTGAACTAAGGGAATCTTATCTGGTTGAAATTGTTTATTGCAGGCAAGTAACATTTGGTTAGGGTGGCATTGGGAAGTATTTTTTAAAAACCCAGGTAACAAGTATTCGGCTATGAAAACAGATACCTGTATAATTTTATGAATTGTCATTCGGCCACTCTCGTCTCGTAGATGTTCTTTTCGGGAATTCTGTGCAGCTTAAAAGAAGCAGGTTTACGATTCCGCTGTCTGGACTGTGGATTACAAAAGAGCCGAAGCAGGAAGTCCAGAGATCTGCGATTATTAAGCGGAATCATGGCATGGCTTCTTAAAAACAGAAAGCCGTTGATGTTACACATGCTTGTTACTTTTGTTTGCAGCAGCGTTAGGTTAATTATTTCTTTTGCAGTGTTATTTTTGTGTTTGTCCAATTGATTTTTGTGTTTGTCCAATGATTGGTGTTATAATAAAGAAATCTCAATATTTTAGATTTGTTCCGATATTTCAATGAAAACATTGATTACATTCAATTAATTATAGTAATAGTAACAAAAATAAACTAATAGTTTACCGAAACATATCTACAAATAATTATAATCTAAGTCTGATATCTGCTCTACGAGTTCTGCTTTTATTGAATTAGGTGGCATGGTGCTAGGTAGGTAGCAGCGGATAGCTGCTACCACAAAATAACTGTTATAAAGAAGCAGCTTACGCTACAGTGACCCACCTCTAACCTAGGAAGAGCATTATCAAGCAACCAAATTTTGACTCATCTGTTGACATGCAAGGTACCATCCAACAGGAATCACCTAGTTTGACCATGCAATGGCTTGTGAAAGAAAATTATATGGGCTTAGGATGACGATTCTCATTTTTTAAATTGGTTATTTCACTTTTTCAAGTCAATAAATTAAAATAAAACCGTACTTACACAGGCATCAAATGTCCCTGGGGCTACAACCAAATTATCCAAAACAGTCTGTATCTTTGTTACCAAATTTAATATAGCAGTTTGTTCATTAGGTGTTGGAGACAAGTCAGTGTTTCTTTTTAACAAAGCTTGGGTAAAAGAAGTTTCTTCTTGGGCCGGTTTTGTACGGGGAAAAGCTGATTCACAAAGGGCCAAATCAAAAGGATGCCGGGGTAAAAACATTTTTACTTTGTATGGTGGCCTGCCCCCCAAGCCACGGTTCATTCCGCCTCTTCCTCTCATTCCTCCTCTAGCCATTATACTAAAAAAATAGTTATTACCTGTAATTCAGAAAAACTTAAATGAAATAAACTTACCTGATTTAAACAATTTACTCAATAAACTCCCGGTAACAATGTAGAAATTCTGGTCTACAAAGTACAGAAAGAGGTGAAATGCGGCAAGCCGGAAAACAATCAATTGATTAAAAATGGCTGCCAGCCAGTGCTGCCAGATCGAAAACGACAAAGAAGGTAGATTCGATATCGAAGACTAGCTTGCGGTAGTCTGTACACTGTAAGTACAATGCCGGCCTGGTATATAAAATAGATTATTTTAAACAGAATACTAAAAAAAGGTAAAATTAAATACAAGCAGAAACGGTAGAATTACAATTAAAAACGGTAAGCGGTGTACGGCCTGTTTGGTCAATTACTAAAAAAAAGGCATTATAATAATCATTTTAATTAAAACCTACTAAATTCAATCTCTAGTTTCATTCTTACGGTAGATTTCTATATTTAAGTGTCTGCGGTAAACCGGTAGCTGCTCTCAAAATGGTAGATCTACCGTAAAAGCGGTACATTTGGCAGCACTGCTGCCAGCAGCCATTGCTAACCACAGAGAAGAGGGTTGACGTCATCGGACTTTTAGCATTGCCAACATGAAAAAGCAGTGCGTTGGATTTTCGAACCTTTGCGGTAGGATATTCGGCCAACGGGTTTGCCAAGTTCATGCAGTCGCGAATTGGCGAAATATGATCTGATGATTATGTGCTAAACTGTGCCACGTTCACACAATTCCAATATGTAAACAACTCGATTTAAAATAAATATATATAGTCCGTTTAGTAAAGGAAATAGAAACAACGGCTCCTAATTACTCGATCGAGTTGCTTCCCCACACTTGCGATCCGAGAAACCTGTGTAAACGACAATTTTTTAGTAGAATGATTTGGTAAATTACAGTAATAAAATAAGTATTTTTCTGTGCATTAGTAGGTATATTTTGAACAAAAATGTTGTCGAAAAAAGACAATAAAATTTGGGCGAGAAAACAGAACGATACCATGCATGTTTAATAATTATGGAAGTTGGCAATTTATAAAAATAAGACTGCAGAGACACAGAACTGAAAGAAATTGGGGAATTAATAGAAAAGGCGAAAAGTTTTCCTGACCATGACCTAAATTTAATAAATAATTTGTAAGAAAAAAATATAATAAATAAAACTGATTTCTAAACAGGAGATTTGTAGTTACTGAAAAATATATTAAATTTTACCGAACGTACATACATGTCATAGCCTTCGTCCAACAGCAGCAAAGAATCGCCGCCTATTTTATGCAGATCACATGGAAAATGTAGGTATTAATCAGGTTGTGGGTAAAAATCAGTTTTATAAGGTACCTACCTCAAACAGTAGCTAATTTTCTTCGACTTGAAAATGTTTACTTATATGGGTCATTCATTTCGAAGATCGTCTGGTACACTTATAGTTGAATCACAGGACACAGGACAGAAATAGTCAATAAAATGTTTAAGAGCGTGTGGCAGTGCTTAAATAACACTCGATTTGCGACCAGGTACATCATCGGCATCAGTATTGTCCATGGCAGAAAAAAATATAATTTCAACACCAGAAAATTCGATTGTTAAACCCCTCTAGCACCTTCCGTAGATCTGCCACTGTTCATAAGCATCTACACCCATTATCAAATTGTGAACGCGGCTAGAGTGCGTATTAGGCGATGTTAAATACAACAGATTCGTTCTTTTAACAACTAGGTAAATTAATTTTTTGTTAATAGTTTAAGAATCAAATCGTCAATAACCTTTATTCATATCTTTTTTAATTGTAGGTAAATTATTATGGAACCGGTGAGACAAATTCCTAACGACATTTTCTACATGGATTGAATGGCCAGCAAGGTCTCCGGATCACGCACCATCGGATTTTTTCCTATGGTTCCACCTCAAGTCAAACGTGTAAAAAAGAATAAAGCCGGCGAGCATACAAGAACTAAAAGAAGGAGTTGTTGCTGAGTGTCGGAAATTAACTCTATGCAACTTCGAAACTATTCTTTGAGACGACCGCCGAAGTTACCGCCTTTGGGCCTAGCAGGACAGTATTGCATGGAAGTATAGGTGGTTCCCATTTTGCCCATTTGAAAGTAGTTACTTTACCTTTATGATTTCATGTAATTAACAAGTTCTAAAATAATAATATACAGTATGTCGTCTACCTATATGTTATCTACGTGGGAAACTTTGTTATTATTAATTTCACAAAAACTTTTTAAAAAAAGTTTTACTTCTTGAAAAAATAATATTAGACTATTAAAACTTGAAATAGCATATACACAGTGGTCCCAAAGTAGGAAATTTTCTAATTTGCCTAAGACTCGCCCTTCATTCTTATTCTGGAGCAAATGTTACATAGAATTAATATCTACATTACGTGATAAGAGTGGTATATAGCATAACTTACCATGTAAGTATTCCATGAGTGCGTGATTGCATTACAACTCGAATTGCGTATCGTACTTTCCCTATACGAGTATATTTATTAATTTTAAAACAAAATTATTGGATTTAATATTTCTTCCAACAAGATTTCTCAGCAAACTCGCATATTGTTGTCGTAGTTTTAATAAGGTGACGTCTGAAATATCCGTCCGTATTGAGAGGAGAGCGTTGCTACGTATACTTTTGTTTAAAATAAGACACCCGAACAAACCCTATTTTTGATTAATCGTTCTTCAGGAGAGGCTTTCTCTGGGGTCGCGGGGCCGCGCC
Source organism: Barypeithes pellucidus (assembly GCA_963991005.1). NCBI lineage: Eukaryota > Metazoa > Arthropoda > Insecta > Coleoptera > Curculionidae > Barypeithes > Barypeithes pellucidus. Next base: position 30,278,748 of record OZ022559.1, read on the forward strand.
AGGGGAGACGGCAGCGTTCATTATAGTGTTCTTTTTGATACCATCTCTGAGGAAGCTTCTCAAGTAAAGAGATATCGAAAAGTAAGAAACATATGGAAAATTGAGGAAAACTTATCTTGTATTAAAAATTATATTTTATTATAAATAATAAAATAATTATTATTGAATAAAATTAGATACTTGACCCTGTCCATGCACAATCCCCAAATGAATTTCCTGCTACGCCACTGTGCAATTGTGTTTTCTGATTTGGTGAGTCGTCTCCTCTATACGATAAAACGCTGACATTCACGATATTCTAAGGATCTTCAATTCTAGTTATGTTGGGAGTATTAAATTGGATAAGACCTGTAGATTTAATCATCATTCGTGATTTTCTCAGCGAGTAGTTACCAAGCCAATGTTCCCAAATAACACCCCTGAAATAATCGTTCTCAAATGGCTTCCGGTAATAAATTCCATTGAGGTTCGATTCAAAACATCTAAAAATAATAATAAAAATAATTTAATTTCCTAGAAAAAATAGCCAAAATCCTGAATGAGTTTCATTCCGTTAACATCAGTCTTTCTCAGAGATCCGGGTTTCGGTAGTTTTTCTCGAATCGTCGCGTCGCTGGCCTGTGTCACACAGGTCGGCGACAATTCGAAAAAAACTGCCTTGTAAAGCCGCGTCAGGCTGTGTCGATTTATAGGTCTACAATTTTACAGTTAATTGATTGGTACAGTACTAAACACAGTACTAAAAACAGTTTTGTACTGTTTTGAATGTTTTGTATTTTTCTTTTAATAACATTTTATTATACATATATTAATTTAAACATAAATGGTTGATTGAAAATAGGAAAATATTTTGGATTTATTGGCTCTAATATACAGGGTGTTATGGTATAATATTTAAACCTGCAAATCCTGAGATGAAAATAAATTAAAGAAAAATAACCATAAATGGCGCTTTGAACTATTAAGCGAAATATACATTCGCAATCAATAATTTATTGATTCAGTCTCTACTCTCAAAACTGATCAGCGCATTTTAGGCGGAGTTGTCATATTGCAACACAAAATTGTAAACGTACGTGTTCAGTTTTTGACAACAAGACATCTTTGACCCGCGTTATCAGTTCTTTTTCAAACGTTTTAGAAAAAAAACTACAATTTTAAGGTACATACTCTCTTACCTTCGACCTTGTTTTAAAATAATCCATTTTATAATTAACTTCCATAAAAAAATAAAACACAAAAAGTATGTTTTGTAACAAAACCCACAGTGGACAATATTACACAAATTTTAAATCACATAACAACATTTATTATTATGAATTATTTCACAACAGAAACATAATGGGGTAATGCTACAACCAACAAAACGTTTAAAATTCGTATACATCAAGCACGTGGAACCCTCGGCAACGTCGTTCCAACATCGAGTATTGGAACATACTGAAGCAACGATACTGTTATCCGCGAGACTCGCGGTGTGATCTCTACTCACCTATATTATTGCTAACTGAAACCAAACTTTCTCTAGGACACCCAAGGAGTCACCCATTTAAATAAAATAAGTCATTTCCATAACACCCAATAATTTTAAAAATTACTGTTCTTGCAATAAAGAACGTAGCGTCGATTTTACGAAACTTATTCAAACTTTTTATTTTGAAGATTCGCAAAAATATAAATTTTTGTGGGTTGACTACGATTTTTATTATTATTTATTAAAATGAAATACTTATATCCTAAGGAGGTAAAGAAACTCACAGTCTGCTCCACTAGTTTAATAGAAATAAATAAAACTATAAACCATACATGTTTCGAAGGCTTAAGCCTTGTTTCTTTACCTCCTTATAACTTCACTCCACTTTGAGATGGACTACTTCAAGAAAACTTATATCCTATTTATTAGAATTATGTAAACTAGGTTTCGACAAAAACGTAAGCTGAAAAGGGAACTAATCTCTGAAATGCAGGAGGGTTAACAACGTAGCGACAATGCCCACAAGAGAAAAAAATTTTGTGTAGTAAAGTGTTAAATGTAACAATAAATATTAATCCATGTTACATACACCAAATAACAGTATGCATTGTTATTGTATAGGTTGGGATCAAAAATTATATTACAGGGTGCACTATCAAGAATTATATTACAGGGTGCACGATATTCACCCTTATATGTTTGCCTTACCTGGTGAACCACCATCCACCTCCGTATGACAATGAGCAAGGACAACACTCTGGTGCTTGGTCGTTTTTTCTATCATAAGTACTAAACGGAGCACCATTATGGCTGGAAAGAGCATCGGACGAATTTCCAGAATATTCCCCAATATTCAATTTAAACTCTTTATCCTCAGCAGCTACACTAAATGCTTTATATTCTGCCCAAACTTCGTTTCCGTCAAAATCGCCTAACTCTATGCGAAGCCTTAAATTATATAGTTTAGATAATCTTGCTAAATAATTATTTCCTATCCAAAAATCTTCGTTCAAATCTCCAAATCCCAGTTTGTAATCGTTCCAAGATACGTTGAAATTGTGTTGAATGGAATAATTGTCTCTCCGCTGTATTACAGTCCATGGGCCGTCATCTCTTAGTTCGCAGTATTGTTTGTTAAAAAATCTTTCAACGAAAAAGTCACCGGTGCTGTTCAAAAAAATATATTTACCGCTGGAACTTTTATTATCTAAATCGTCACAGGAACTTTCATTTATTATAATTGAAGGTCTTGTCAATTTAGTTTCTGAAATACAAAATGTTTATTGAGTGGCGTGTATAGGGTTAATTTTTTGATCAGAAATGTTAAAACTTTAGCTTATCGATCCATTAAAGCGGATATTTTCGGATAAAACTAAAAAGAAACGAAATATTGATCAAAAAATTAAAAGGCGAATATATACGCCACTGTACATGTTTTCAAATAAAAGAAATCCGAATATTTCCAAAGATATTTTAGCAAAGCCGAATTATTACGATTTCGCTCTTCTTCGATTTCTGTTCCTATTTGAAAATAAATTTTACATTCTGATTGCCACTTTTTCTCCTTTATAGGACAGTTTAATTAAATTTTTAAATCCGACGTTTCATTTTTTTGCAACCATCATCAACTTTGTGTTTTTAAATAATAGTAATATTTAGGCTTATTGAAATGCACTTTATATTCCGAATCCAACGACATATCACACCTTATATTTATTAGACGTTTCGGATTAAAAACACTTATCTGCAATGCAAATAAGCACTTTACTGAAAATATTTTTGTTATTATTGTTGTGTTGGTATTAAAAACAACTTTTTAATTTGATACTAATAATTCCAATAACAGTAATGTAAAAAATGTCAAATTATTGTTCATTTTCGAAGAACACAACAATAATAACTAATAGGCAGTGGCGGATCTACGGGGGGGGGGGGGGGGGGCTAGAGGAGCTATAAGACCCCTCCCCCCTCACCGACTAATATTTAAAATGGGTGAGGTAAAGTTGAATGGCTTAGCACTCGCTAAGAAAATTAGATATGTTTTATCCCTCTTCCTTTTAATTATTTTATGTTAAGTGGGAAATTTCGGATGTTAGCGGTCCATTTGTTTTCAAATGTTTAAAGATTATCTCTTTAAAATACGGCTATTTTAAAAAAATCATTAATTAAGCAGTCGCGGCTATTCAGAGGAAGTAGGGGAAGTGCCAATTCCTTGCCTTTGGCGTGAAATATATTGACGCCTAACGATATAGTCTGTGTGTTCAAGAATATTTTTGCTTTGCTTTTCCTCTATATTTTCGTCCAAGAGCCTAAGTTACTGGAAATAATGTAAAAATCATCAACATTTCTGTTATTTGTCTGAATTGAACACTTACCGTATCAGTTTTTCTAGTAGGTACTATTTACTATAAATTATTTATCAAAGTATATATTTGGGTGTGGTCTGAAAATTTTTTCGCCTATAACAACCTTTTCTTGAAAATTTTTTTTTCGTAAAAATTCGGTTCTGCCCAAATATCTTCAGATCAACAGAAATAATCAAGCTAAGACTTATTTCATATCTCATTAGGGGAAAAACTTTTCTAGTGAGCCGCGTAGTTGAGATTTTCCCGAATTTGTACTTTTTATAATTAGCAAATTATTGCAGGGAGAAAGGACCCCGCACGGAACATATGCGAATCGGCCGTCGGTTAAAAATTTTTATATTCGGGGATATTATCCAAAAATCGATGCTGATCAAAAGTCTCCATGGGCCCGAGGTCCGAAAATGCGATCCCGAGGAGCTACCTTCATCGCAATCAAAATAGTAAAAATGAGCAAATGCCCTGTTGTGATTATCCATTGTACATATATCTATATCATATACAATATTTATATATATCATATATATGGTATGATACATATCATATATATATGATATATGCAGGGTCCTGGCCATAGTGTCAGACTTCCATAGCTTCTATACTAATTAACTTAGGAATTTCATTCAAATGCCGATTTATACTGTGCATTTCAGGAAAATATTTTTCTATATACAGGTTGGCCCAAAAAAGTATCTCTAAACCTCTAGTCTTAAATGCCACCCAATGCCTCGGTTAGAAAAGTTATTTTAGGTATATTTTTTGAACTTTTTTTTAGTTCTTAATTTATTACTCTTAAACTACATAACCAAATGAAATAAAAGTTTAGGCAATTATAAAGGACACTAATAGGAACCTAAATATGCAATAAAATACTGGGTGTCCCATTTAAAAAATACAGTATTATGTTACCACACTTTTTGGGCCACCCTGTATATTTTGGGACCCCGGGAACATGGAGACTTTTGATCAGCATCGATTTTTGGATAATATCCCCGAGTATCAATGTTTTTAACCGAGGGCCGATTCCCATATGTTCCGTGCGGGGTCCTTCCTTTGAACATGTTAAAATAAGTTCATAAAATATACAGGGTCATTCACTGTGATTGACCTATTAAATGATCTTAGGAATTATACAATATTGTTTGAAATATTGGTAAACTCGGTATAAAAGATGCCGATCTTTTTAATAAAGACATTTTGATGTATCAGGTTATACCCGAAGTTAGGAGTAACATTGTTATTTTAAATAGAATATCTTGTATAATTTGCCATTTTTGATTCTATGTAAAACTCAAGTCATTTTTATTTAAAATTTCCTATACCCATCTCCGAAACCCTTCCTGAGATAAAATGAATCAAAAAAAATTTGTATAAAAAACATGTTAAAGATATTTTGACCTTGCTGTGTAACTAAAGAAGTTAAAGAATTAAAAATTTGATAACGTTTAGAAAAGGTATGGAGATCTTTAAATTTCGTAAAAATTCTAGACATTTTTTATACAACGTGTCCAAGGAGGGCCAGTACAGGGATATTGGAAACCGTAAGAGATACGAAGTCGGTTAAAAGGAGGTAAAGTTGCGGATTTACGTGCCTAATAATATGCCGTTTAGAAAGTTTTAAAATTCCGAGTAGTTCCGAAGATATCCGAAAAAAAACCGAAATTCTGAAAAATCGTTTTATTGTTTTCCTGGCTTTTTTTGAGATCGAATTCTAAAGTAAATTTCACTTTTCCATTGCTACTTTTCCGCACTATCTAATAGCGTTAGTTGTTTTGTAATCCGACGAGTCGTCTTCAAAGGGCCATTATCAACTTTCTCTTTTTAAATACGGTCCTGTTTTCCTGATATTGGAATTTGAGAGCTTTTTTCATCCGAATGCAACGTGGTATGACACACTGTGGTTTAATGACGTTTCGAGGATTTTTAGAACAACATCAGGAAATTTTGGGATACGGTCCTGTATTTTTCCTATTTTTCTAAATAATATCTCATAAGTAAGCTATAAGTAAACCCATTTAACAGACTTCGTATCTCTTACGGTTTCTCTGAAGGGATGAAGATGGGTATTTTTTGTATAGAATCGAAAAATGCCAAAATATACAGGGAATTATATTTACAATAACAATGTTACGCCTAACTTCCGGTATAATCGGAATTGATATAAACATCAAAATATCTTATCATCTTCATTATCATTATCTTATGATCGAACAAACTCGAACAAACCCGCTTAACGTGATTGATTCTGCAAATCTTATAAGAAAAAATTGTTTTTTATTTTTAACAAAGGAATCATACTTGAACAAGCGCCTTACCTTCAGAAAATGATGTACTTTTTGGTTCAAACTGTGAAGCTCTTGTAGCATATACATTTTCTTCGGTTAAAGTAGAATTATCCAAAGTAGGTAAAGTAGATGTCATGTCCTTTTCTACCAAAACGCTAGGAAACAAGTCACTAGTATTGTAATCTTTCAGGCAAAATCTTTCAAACATAGTGGATAATTGGACCCTATGTTCGTTAAAGTAACTCTCCAACACCAGATTCATATTTATCGCTTGATCAACCGAGAAACCTTGTGTGAAGTTTTTAAATATCTCTTCTATATCATTTTTGTCACATACACTTGATGATGGTGTATTTTGAATCGAATTTGGCTTCTCGAGAAATGATGACAAACTCTTGTCTACATTTGATATTTTTGTTTTAAGTTCTTTAATAGTTTGATCGGTATATTTGCAACAAGCGCTATTTTGAGATAAATACTTTCCCCGCTTATTAGCTTCTAGCCTCTTAATATTTCCAGGAGATTCATTACCACCACTTCCTTCATTATCCTTAATATCTATATATTCTTCGGGATAATCATTTTCGTTCCTCTTGTAAACTGAATCAAAAATAATATCAACTTTAGAAGATATATCATTCAGCAGATCCTCTGTGGCCCTTGGAATATTACATTTGCCTAAATTTTCATCGGGAACAGCTTTCATACCAAAAGTTGGTCTGGTCATTAGAAGCTTATCCATTTTTCGTTCTACAAGTTTTAAGGAGCTCAGAATTCCACGTACGGCAAATTCCTCTAGTAAAGAGTTTCTTGATGATTGACAAAATTGTTTTATATTCAAGATTGACCCTGTCATAGAATTTACCATTTTTATGAGCGTGTCGAGCTTGTATTCTGATGAGAGCATTGAATTGAGTTTGCTGTCAATTACTAACACATGTTCCATGCCTCTAAAAATTATATAATTGTTAAAACTTTTATGAAACCTCTTCAAAGTAAGTTGTCGTCAAATGGGATGTTTTAATAAATCGGTTTAAGTACAATTTATAACTTAGGTCCTGTTTTCTCTTTCCTTGATTGCTAACAGTTGCAATCTTTCTTTTATTATATTCACGTTTATACTGTGAGTTAGATGAACCTTTCCCAGCTAGCAGAGGCATGTCATATTGAGATTCTGATCAGTAGACCATAGTGAACAAAATATCGACGAAATAATAACGTCTCATAAATTATCACTCAAAATAACGAGTTTGTTATTACGTCATAATAACGTATTTTACTCGTAAACTCTTGAAGCATTAAACTTTTCAAATACCATGATATAATTACTAGTCGTAAATATTGAAAAATATATGTACATATATAAAATGTATATTACATTAAATGTACCATCGTGCCGATAAAAAACTAGGGCAGCAAAATCTCAAACGTAAATACATATCTCATAGACTATAAAAGGTGCTCGACAGCTGTAAAGGTAAAAACACCTAACTTTTAGAAAGTAACCTAGGTTACATAATTTAAGGTTTGTATTTTGCGATACGAGGTGGAATCAAAATGTGTTATTTGTTTTATAAAGTTGAGCGGAAGTTTATATGGCGGAACTAAATGTATTACGCATTTTTTATTAAGAAAAAGTCAAATGGTTTATTTAAAGTAGGTATACATTCAATGTCGCCAAAAAAATTAAAATAAAACTGAATAATAAAAGAAATTTAACAGAAAGTATAAAAATATACGAACACAAAATTTGTCGTAGCAACAAATTTTTTTTAATATGTAGCCATAGAACATTCCTATTTATTACTTCTTGATAATTAGTATTCTTCTATTTTCATCTTTAGCAAACATTCTAGGGGAACCTGAAACTGATCCTAACAATAGTTCGATGCCTTAACAGCACCATCTCGCAACCGACTGTAGATAATAGCCTTTCGCTGGGGGGTTAATTGAGGCATATTTAAAAAAAAATGTGCTCGACAAGTTAATTATAAAGTGATAATCTATGTTGACATGTAAAATTTGTATATGACATTTTACTTGTACCAGACTCGACAGTAAATAATTTCTAATAGTCAAGTAGAAAATAAGAAATTTTGCTGTCATGTTCTAGTTTTTTATCGGCACGATGGTTCATTACCACCTATCAGGTCCTTGCATAGGATTTACAGTACCTGCTTACGTTAGTTGGTGTTTTAGATGTGGCATCGCCGTCTGTAGTATTGTCTAAGGATGCGACTGTCTGGGGGTAAGATTTCAAGAATTGACCCCTGATGAGCTCCGAAAAGAGCGAAAAAGCTGTTATAGCCTTCTTGGGCCAGAGTTGGCCATATAAAGACCACCGTATTTTAAATAATGCAACTTAAACTACTCACTCCTGTCCGCGAAAGCCATTTATTTTTTAATAACACACTTCCAAAATATATCCGAAATTGGTCACGTTATTCGACGCGATATTAGGAAGTAATTTTCACGTGATATTTGCGTCATCTTACTGGTCATCACTCATCATTAGATGACCATTTGTTGACGTAATTTTCGCATGCTTTTGCTAGGTGGGTGTTAGGTGCTTTAGGTGTACCAATAATAATTATCATGAGATATTTAAAACTAATCAACTGTTTTGAGTACAAGATTTTAAAGGAAAGATATAGGAAGCTCTTAAAAATTAATCAGTTTCTATTCTTGATTTAAAAGTTTATTATTTTTCAAATTGCCGTCACGTATGTTATCGCTGAACAGATTACTCTATAAAATAACTTACTTGCTCAAAATAGCCATTTTTCTATCTAACGCAGCAAGCTGTTCATTCCAGGCAGCTACATGAAGTTGGAAAGTGTCCCATACGTGTGCCCTTTCCTGCAGATTATGGATATTACTATCGATACTAGATAGAGTTGACGCTGTGGAGGTGATTCTGGGTTCCAGTGACGTAATGAATAGAATATTCCATTTTTCCCATTGATCTTAAAAAAGAAAACAGTTTTCTTAATAATTGTCTATAGAGATATAAATTCTTTTTGATCGTTCTATGATGATTGGCATTATCAGATCTTGCCTGCGACGTTTCGTCTTTGGGTCAACTTAATTTTTTTAAATACGGTCCTGGATCTTTTGATTTAAATTATGAAAGAGGACCGAAATCTACATTCAGTGGTATACAACACTTACTGGATTTCTGACGTTTTATTCCTTAAATCGACCATCTTCATTAAAATTTCCCTAGTAAGTTCCTGCAATTTACTTGAAGTGAAACCTTGCAATGATTTAAAAATTCCTAATATAATTTATTATTCTATATACAGTGTGTCCCAGTATAAGCGAACTATAGGCGTAAATGAGAAAAAAATTTGGAATTACAATTTTCCCATTTGGGATTGTGCTTCATTAGATAATAAAATTTCATTCAATTCCTTTTCTTGCATCTTTTAAACCTATTTACAGAAAAATGTTTTGTTCGTGAATTTGAATACATTTATTAGAAAAGATTATTTTGTAAATAATACTTGATGACAGTGGCGTACAAAGGGGGGGGGGGGGGCAGGGGGCCTGGCCCCCCCCCTAAATGTAATGTTTAACCAATTTATTGAAAGATGAATTCGCTAGGAAAAATATAAATCTTGATTTTACTAGATGTTTGTTTTTAGTAGATGATTGTTTTGTTCGTTGTTGTTTAAACGCTCAGTATATTTTTTGTTCAGTTAATAATTAAGTTATAGCATTCACCATTTTGTTTCTTGATCAATATTTTTGAAACTATTTCTTTTTATGCTAAAAGCGGCTAATTACCTTAAGTTTAGGGTAGAAATTTTTTTTATTAATAAATTAATGGAAGCAAGGAACGGAATTTGCACACATTTCGTTTCATGCACAAATTTTGTTATCAGAAATTTTAAAATTTAGGTAATTGATCCTCTAAAACGGGTGTTTTCGGATAAAACTAAAAAGAAACGAAACATTGATCAAAAAAAGAAAAGGCGAAAGCGCCACTATATTTTTTTTTTTAGCGGGCCTAGATCCCAAAGGGTCAAATTTAAATCGATTTTTTTGTTATTTACACCTATAAATTCGCTTATCATGGATCACACTGTATATTTATTATTTCTTATCGAATTGTACTTATGGGCCCTTTAATCCTATACCTGCACCCTTTAATAGAAACTAGTTTATATGTACTTACCTGATAATACTTTCATTGTATTTTTTACAGTTGCCACTTCAGAAGCTAACTTTTCGTAATTATTACTTTCACTATTACCAGCACCATTTTCAGTAGTATCTGGTATACAAAACACTTCCTGAACACTGCATAGGACGAACAAATATGAGAAGGCAAAGAATATCATGTTATTCTAAATTTGATTTAATATTAGAAATAAATAAAAATATCCGCACTACGCAGTACTTAATATTCTTAAGACATAAAAAATACTCAAGGGCACACGAAAACATAATGCCGACTTAAAAATAAAACACCATCGCCTCTTTTCCAGATGGCGTATCCTGAAAATTTATTGGCATATATTAACGATTTGCCATCTTAATGATCCTTTAAAGTTTATGGGTTCACAGCCTTCCGCTTTGTTTAGGTGTTGATTTAATTAGTTTTACAGGGAGTTAAGTATCTTACGGAGTTATAAATCTTTAAACTATAACAAGTCGGCATAATCAGTGCCGTAGAGCTGCTAGAGCTAGTTTTCGTGTCGTTAATAATAATTGTTTAATAATAGTTCCATAAGATTGGGCGATGTGGAAATGGCGTATATGTATATTAATCTTGGAAAGCCTACATGTTTGTGTTTTCAATCTGCCCCTATAAGGAACTTAGGTAAAAGCCCCTAAAATCATTCCACATCCCAACTCTCGGTTCTTCGCTACCATGATCTGGCGCTATCAAACTACCTCCTATCTCTCTACCCACGCGTTATAGTTCAGACCAACTGCGAGGCTTCAGTGCTGTTCGAGACGTAAGACGTGGCATATAGTTTTAATAAATAAATTAGCGAAATATAATTAATTATGATTGGGAACATCCGGTATAAAATTGTTCCTATTAAAATTAGTTTTGAAATTGATCATAGGTTTGAAAAAAATGTAATATTATACAGAGCTCAATATATTTGAATTAATATGGTAGATTAATGTTATGACACAATCATGTCATTTCCAATAACGTTATTTTAACAGAATGAGACGCGTGATGTTTGATCAAGACAAGTCAACAATACGGATGTTTAAATAATTTCAATGCTTCTTGTTGAAAGTAGGTAATTTATAGAGAATTTGTTTCCGTTTAGCCAATATTCTTACGATGGCTCATTGTTAGATATAGATTATTTCTGTTGATCAAGTTATACAGTTTGAAACGTCAATTAAATAAATTAATAAATTTAATGTTTCTCTCTGGAATGATATATTTAAAATCATAATCATATATTATATGGTCTTATATATACAACAATAAAATGTTTTTTCCTCTCCATTCTAGCTTGGAAGAAGAATATATTTATTTCATTATGTTATAGAGGACCGTCGCATGAATAGGTGAAAAAGATTGAAATTTTTTGAGTTGAAATTTCATCCGGAAACTGTTTTTTCTTTGTTAATATCCGTCGTGGCCTAATCAAGAAATTGTATATGTTTGAAAATACGTAAATTTCGGGCATAATACTATGACTAAAAATAAAGTATTATATATTTCTGAGAAGCTTGTTAAAAACTGAATTACAATATTAAAAAATATATAGATTGGGCGACCCATTTAAAAAAAGCAAATTTGTTCCTTCCTTGAAAACTATTTAGGTACGTCACTGGATTCTACGTAAAAAACTATGAAGAGAACACTTTATTTCCTTTCGATAAGTTACAGGGTAACCGAAATATTTGGTTGTCCCAAAATGTCAAAAATATTCCGTATATCCAAAACGAGGGGGCCTAGAAATATTCTAATTAGGACATCTTTAATTTCACAAACTAGTAGCATAGTGCTGCGAAAATCGCATTCTTCTATCTTTACTAATAACGATGATACCTACCCCGAAAACCAACGGACATCCTGTATAGATGTAGGTAATAGATTAAGATTATAGATATAATAAGAATACGGTAACCACTGTTACTTAATTGTATTCTAACTACTTCGTGACTAATTTACTACAACTGCAATCTGATAAGTTGAATTATTAAGATTTAAAAATAACATTTATGTAAATGCTCTTAGGCCTTAGATCATTTATAAATTGACAAATGTTTGACATCAGAGCTTTAAATTAAGTGTAAGAATTACATCGGAGCATAATCCATTCGCTATGCTTTACTTTATGTCCGGAAGCTTTAGGACTCTTCCAGACACCATGTTCATAATGGATTAATAAATTGTACTTTGAGTAGTTTGAGAATTTCTGATCATAATTTATTTACAGAATATTTGAAAACAATCCCTGTATAAAAATTACTTTTTGTACTTTGTCTATTACAGATGAATGCTGATAAAAGTAAATTTTTATTGTCAAAAAATAATAAGGTAATACTCTCCTGAGTTTCATATAAATGGATATGTAATTAAATCAAAATATCATTAATCTTAGGACACTACACTAACTATAAGTCTATTTCTTCCACACGTTCTGCTGAATCCATTGTACAAAATAAGCAACTCTGGTATAGACTCCCGGATAATTAACATTTCCGCATTGGATACCAATAGAGGTAATTCCTATAAGATACCATCTGTTATTTTTACGGATTTGTAAAGGTCCTCCGGAGTCGCCCTGCAAAAGAAAATTAATTGAGGAGTGATTTTTCAAAAGGCCGTATTTCCATTTTTACACCCAAAATAACTTTCGACGAAAATCAAATCGTAAGGGTTAAAAGGCATCTTCTAACGACGATAGAACCATTCAAAATACCTTATTCCCTATGAATTTCCTGTGAAGAAAGCAATATCTAAACAGGAATACAAGAAGAGGTGGTTTAAAATGGTTTAGACCATTGGTTCATTTAGTCTGTTAGGTACTATATTTTAAACAAAACGCCACAGTTCCTCAATAATTTCTAAGATGCCTTACTTAAACAAAGGGTCATATTTCCTTTACATTATGTTAGAACAATAAAACTCGATTCATTAATCATAGAAAACGTGAGTCGTGGAACGTAGTGGAATGTTTCGTGGTAAGAATGTACTGTGCCGCGCCAAGTGTTGTAATTTTTTTTTTAATTTCCTATAAAATGTTTTATCTTTTTTGGTTTCATATGAAAGCTTTTTCGATACCGTTTTGAGTATCGCAAACAATTATTAAACTAACCTCACAATCACAAGTTTAGATCTATACGTAATATATTCTGTTACAAAGATATCAATTTAAAGCTAATAAATACACTGTACACTAATTATACTTATTTATTATTAAAAGTACAGTTGTTATAAACATTTATTGTGACCGTACTTATGTCTGCAGCGTTAATTTTAAAATCGGGCACAGTTTGTGTGTTTGAAACGTTTTGTTCAGGATTAATCCTTATTTGCGGATCCAATAATCCACTTTTATTAAGAACTGGCTGTAAAAAATTAATGTACTTATAGGTAGGTACTGTACAATTTTTTTACCTTTAAACCTAAGTAAATGCTATTTTCAGCCTCAGTTATAAAATTATTGATATCCTCTAAATCTAAAATGGAAGATTTTTTGGGCTTGTAGCTCTCAGATTGCCTTTTAAAAATGCTTGAAGTGTTTCATAATTTCGTATATCTGTGTTTTCATAAATGTTAATGCAAGCTCTTAATTTTGACTATAAGGACCACAGAGTCGAAAACTTCTTAGTTTTACTTTCCTTCTCAAAATAAGCGATTAGAACATTTTCACTACTTCTAGAAACACCCTTCGCAGTACACCAGGTTGTGAAGGTCTTGTAGTCTTTTTCGTATACTTTCTTGGACTTTTTTGGTAAAAGTTCATCCAATGTATTATTTGCAATTTCCCTTAACTCAGGAAGAGTTAAATTAATAATATCTTCTTGATCCATTATTGATTAATTTTAAGAAAGCTTTCAATATTCGTGACAAAATGGCGGACACGTATAATCTATCAACGCTTACTTGATAAATAATTTGACTATTGCCAACATAAAATTTAAACATACAAATTTACAAAATTTTTATGGCATTTAATTATGTGTTTTTTTATTAAAAAATACACAAAATAGAAAAAGTAGTATAAAGTACATGTTTTATAAAGCTATTGTAGCACATGTCCACACAACATATATACACAATAATACATCTGATCCGAAGTAGTATTGTACAGTGATCCCATTTAAATTTTTTTTAACTCTATAATTTCCCACCATCTACAGAAATATGCGGTTTCTGAAAATTTATCTCTAATGGAAATAAAGCCCTTTGAAAAATCTCTCCTCAATTGTAGCATCTAGACGCAAAAGTAGAGAATACCGCAAAAGGCTTATTTTTTTTGAAGTAGTGGAGTGAAATTATGAAGAGTTAAAGAAACTCATAGCATAGTCTGCTAGTAGTTTAATAAATAATAGTTAAATTTTTTGAATTTCTATAATTTTATATAAGGCATATACTAGGGATGGTTGGAACAGGGTGTTTTAAATAACAGGCAACCTGTTTCGCTTTTAAATAAATACTTGTTTCAAGAAACCTGTTCCAGTTCCAAGCTATTTCAAAAGGTTCTCTGTTCTTCTGTTACGTCGCGTTGGCGTTGCGTTCTGATAAAGCGGGGTTGCCGGCTGTTCCATTAGCAAAAGAGTTAGCTTTTAGGGACTTTCCCCAGTTCTATTTTTGTTTTAATAAAAAGTTTATTAACACGAAATAAAAGAAACCCGCTTTGGAACTTTATACAATAATAGATGAAACAAACCCAAAGTGTTACAAGTGTTGCAAGTTACAAATGTTGTATACATTTTCTATAACAAACTTGCAAATACATATTGGAAGAAAACACCCCACTGTGCAAAAAGGACGATCTTTCTTTATTTAGATGATACTAATAATAGGTATTTACCTAGAGTTTTTTAAAATACGATACTGCATAGAGATTACTATGGACACAAACTTTATTTTTATACAGTGACCCCTTTTATTATATGTATGTTTAAGACCAATACAAATTGGCAGCCATTTCAACGCTATTGCCTATTTAGCTTCATAAATTTATCGAATCCTACCTGACATGTATCTTTACTCTCGGTTCTGCTACCGGCACATAACTGCGTCGATTCCTGGACTCCTTGTGGTAGCTGCGATCTGGATACTACACTGTAAGCGTTCTGGCATTCGCTCTGAGTAAATAATTCCAACCCAACTTTTTTTAAATCTGAACTTCCCATTCCTGTTTCAGTTCTACCCCAGCCTTAAATAGAAGTACATAATGGTTGATTCAGAAATACATTTCTCGGTATCTCATAACATGCTACCAACTATTCAAAGTAATTTTTTATTGCTTGCATTAAACTAAATAAATAAATAAATATCAAATACCAATGTCTGTGTTCTATAAAATGTGCTTAGTATTTAACGCGTAATCGAAAAATGTAATAAAAATTACCATGTTGTATATTTCTTAATAATATAATTCAGTGTTTAAAAAGCATCTCAGAAATATATAATATTTAATTTTTAGATGAATTTTATAGGGTGATTTAAAAAAAAAGCAACTTTGTTTTTTCTTTAACACTATTGAACTCAGAAATCAGCTGAGTACGTTACTTGATTCTACCCAAAAAACTACAAAGAGAACATATTATTTCTTTTTGATAAGTTACAGGGTAACCGAAATATGGAGGTATTCCAAAATGTAAAATTTGTCAAAAACATGTCGTATATCACAAACGAGGAGGCTTAGAAAAATTTTAATTGAGGCATCTTTTGTTTCATAAAAAAGTAGCATAGTGCTGAGACCTCGTAAAACCACACAAAAATGAACACGCTAAAAATCCAATTATGTTTTTAGATTTTACCTGTTGCAATTAAATTTTTGTCCTCATAATTCGTGGAAGAAAATAGACAAATTGGCAAGACATACTCGGTTATTTTCACTGAGTGATCCAGTTGAAGCAAAGCAATATCATTGTATTGGAAACGGGAGTCATATTGTGGATGTTGTATACGTCCAATAACATTAAGTTCTTGGGTGTTGGGCGAATTTTGATCCAGACCTGTGTTGCCCAATTTTACATAACGAACTTCTCCTCTAAAATAACAAATAAATATTAATTTAATCTATTAGGGTGGCTATACCTGTTGCTGCCAGGGGGCAATATCAATCGTAAATCTTTGTGTTTCCAGACGTGAAGAATTTAGTTCAATTGCACAGGAAACTGATATTAAAATTAAGAAAATAATATTTTGAAAAATGTTGGCTATAATTACTTTAGCCCATATTTATTCCCTGATATAAATGGTCGAAATAACTGGCAGAGGCAGTTTGTGGAATATACAGGAAGAGCCAAACTGGTTAGGGGTCCGGATTCTCGGGATATATAGGGTGTTTCTTAATAATATGCTAATATTTAAGGAGGTTATTCTTGGATCTAATTCTCAGAAAAATAATTTATATGAACATATGTCCTAAACCCTTTTAACTTTCGAGATACAGGGTGTTAAAGATTTTGAAAAATCTTCTTTTTTATTAATATCTGTAATAATGTATTTCTGTGAAATTTGGTACACACTTTCTCTTTCTCTTCATCAAGAGGCATTAATAACATGTTTTTTTTAATTCCTATCAGTGGCGTTCGTGCCGGATTTGCCCTTGATATTTTTGAAGAAATGGTACGCCATTTTTTTTTTAAATAAAAATTATTTTTGAAATTATCATTCCTTGCTGAGCAAATATCGTCTCTTGATTTTTTGTAAATTCATTTATTTGCACTCTAGGTATTAACAAAAATTAAGAAGGATCTAGTAGGTAAGAAGCAGATTTTGTTTTGTAAACATGGACAGTTTTGACAGTTGTCTACCTAGTCTAGTTGTCACGTAATTAAGTCATTAACCTTAACAAATTATTAAAAAAAACATGAAAATCTTTAACACCCTATATCGCAATAGTTAAGTCGTTTAGACATATGTTCATATGAAATTTCTTTCTGAAAATGGATCCAAGAATAACCTCCTTAAATATTAGCATGTTATTAAGAAACACCCTATATATTCCTGGGATACTGGGACTAATCCCAAAAAAAAATTAACATGGAAGGTTAAAGATCAGTTTATTTGTGCTTACTAAATAGAAATCTTACCGAACAAAATGAAAAAAACTATTAAAGATTTATAAGAAAAAAGAGCTTCAAAAAAATCTGTTTTGTTTCTAGATAAATCTTCAAAATGAGGAATTAATAAAAAATGTAATCCCTAAGGGATATTAATAAAAATTTAATCCTTAAGGGATTAAAAAAAATTTAATCATCAGAAGTAAATTTGTTGAGGGTTAATGAAATTTATATTTTTTTTTAAATTTTAGGTAAGACTAATTTTTCTCTATCAAAGGGTCGATATTTCAAATTCACCTTAAGGTACAGAATGACCTAAGCCATCCTTAACACAAGTGTGACAGTAAATTAAAGTTCTGTTTTACTCGCTCATCTAAAGGAGTAGATCTTCAAGGGCGTGTTCATTTTCCACTTAACGCGTCAGTTGACCCTCAAATTAATTTAAAACAGATTTTTTAAGGTTTACCATAACGTTAAGGCTACCTTAGCTCTGGTCTAACTGAAGGTAACATTCAAATATCGCCCCTTAAACTGTATAAAATAGTGTGTCTACTTAAGTTGACGCCAATATGGAAACTTTTTTATTATTAATGTCACGAAAAAAAAGTTATTCTTTATAAGAAGTTCTGCATGATCCAAAACCTAATATGTAACTATTATAAATGTTAAATTTTTTCAGTCGTATAGGAGGCTTGCCAAAAATTATAAATTTGGCTCAAGAGTGAAAAACTTTTATTTGTGACAATATGGGTTTGTTCGGGTTTGTTCAAGAGAATTTGCTTATTAGTTTCGGAACGGAACAAAAAAGGTTATCGTGTTTTTAATAAATAAACACATAAATATTTTCTATCGATAATTTGAGAAAAATTTAAAAAATAAAGAAAAATGTTTAGAGTTTGGAGAAAATCATAAATTTGTTAGATCATGTTTTCGCTTAAAAAAAAAATAACTAGAAAATGGAAACGGATAAATATATATTAGTATTAAGAAAAGATGCTCAGAAATAGATATAGAACCTGAATATACAGGGTGTCAGGGAACATGTGGGAAATCTCCCGAATATGAAGAAAACACGTGAAAAGAATACTATAGGTTCATATAAACTTCTTTCGTATCGGCCTCCTCTTCGGAGATATGGGCTCCCAAAGAGCAACAATGGAATCAAGTTTTTTACACATAATTATTGAACCACCTGGTATATTTCAATTATTTTTTAATATGATGTATACCAGGTAAGACCCGTCAAACTACTACCCAAGAAACTGTTGTGAATTACTCACAGCTGCAGGGACGGACTAGCTGTAACACTCATGGGCCCATTTTTTTTAACGCCCTGTATAATAAGAACTTTGGACAACGTTTTTTAAATACCTTTAACTATTGACTAAATATTAAGTACTCTTCATTCCTGTCGCTAATCCTAACCGTTTTCGAGGAAACGTCATTTTATTTGCACTGATCCCCTAACTTCTCACGGGTTAAATATGAAAAAGCGGAATTTTGACGTTCATCATTTCATAGGAACAAAGATGGATCTCTTACCGAGATACGCCAAATACATGATGTAATTAAAATGACGTTTTCTCGAAAACGGTTAGGATTAGCGACATGAATGAAGAGTACTTAATTTTTAGTCGATAGTTAAAGGTATGTAAAAAATATTGTCCAAAGTTCTCATCATACAGGGCGTAAAAAAATGGGCCCATGAGTGTTACAGCTAGTCCGTCCCTGCAGCTGTGAGAAATTCACAACAGTTTCTTGGATAGTAATTTGACGGGTCTTACCTGGTATACATCATGTTAAAAAATAATTGAAATATACCAGGTGGTTCAATAATTATGTGTAAAAAACTTGATTCCATTGGTGCTCTTTGGGAGCCCATATCTCCGAAGAGGAGGCCGATACGAAAGAAGTTTATATGAACCTATAGTATTCTTTTGACGTGTTTTCTTCATATCCGGGAGATTTCCCACATGTTCCCGGACACCCTGTATACCTAAGGAGTTCCATTTGAAATAACGATGTTGCCACCGGTTTTAAGTAGAAGAGCAAGCAAGCAACGCCGCATTGCTTAAAATATTTTGATAGATCATGGTTGGTTATCTGGACACTGGTATATTTATAAAATGTACATAAAACGCCGACGTAAATATGGATGGATGGATGCTTTTAACTTTGAAGTTGAAGGCAAGCAAGTTCTGGTTCGATTCCTAGCGGCGACAAAGTGACAATTTTTTTTTTAAATTAAAATATTTTTTTAATTTAATTTATCTGCACGTCGCTAAACATTTTTAATTATGATATTAATTTTGTTGCAATGATACTTACAGCGATGCCGATGATAAGCAGTGCGCAGCAGTAAGTACGTAATTTTCAGCAATAAGACTGCCTGCACATAACCACTGCTTACTACGGAAATCCCCATAACCTAAAGCAGTCTAAAAAAAAAAAAATAGGAAGAAGAAAAAGTTTTAGAATATGAAAAATATTTTTCAAATTTATTTTACTTATAATTCTAAGTTACCATATGGGGGAATTCTTTTTCAGCCGTGTTCACGCCTCCATATATCATAACTACCGGGGTATTTCGATTGCTTGTTGCTATTGCCGTTGGTGACTGTACCATTGAATTGTAAAGATCGCATTCTAAAGGATTGTTTAAATTGATTAGTAAGAGGTTCCTATTTAGTTATAATATTATTTTTAATTAAGCTATAATTAGTTGCTTATCTGGGTTATTATCACCACGAGGTTCAATAGAAATATACCAAAGTTAAACCTTTGTTTCCATAATTGCAACATAGTCATCTACCTTTTGGAAATAGTGGCCTAGTTTGCTTGTATTCAAGTTGATAAATTGGTAATGTCATTTTCGTTATCGTGGATATTGCATAATGGAGGTGACAGAATTACATTATTTTTACCATTAAATATTTCATATAAATAAAGAATTATATCTCGCTATGACATTTAAAAGTAAACTTTCATGATAATTTAATGAGTACCTAATAGAATTTAATTTTTTTCTTTATCTAGGAGAAACCCTGTATACCAAAATATGTTGGTAACGGTTGTAATAAAATAAAAACAAAATGTCTTATTTGTATGTATCAGCGTGACATTTAATGATTGCGTCTTCAGTTTACTAGACGTCATCTTCCTGATAAGACAGATTGCGTCTTATCTAGAAGACAGGTCTTTCCAAACATGGATTGACGAAGAACTGTCATCATCAAAGAACATTCGAGCTGGTGTACCTCAGGGTTCAGCAATAGCCCCCCTACTTTACAACATCTACACTGCTGACATGCCGAAGTTTCCCATGAGCGACAATTATACATACGATAATTATATATACGCAGACGACACGGCGTTTGCAGTATCAGGAAAAAGCCCTAGAATCCTAACACTACGGCTCAACAGGAACATCGCCCTCTTCGAAGAGTGGCTGTCAAAATGGAAGATAATAATCAACCCGAATAAGAGTCAGGCAATTTACTTTTCCAAGGCTCGCCTAAAACTCCCAACGGGGAAACTCAAGGTGGGAAACCAGGATATCGACTGGAAACAGAGTGTTAAGTATCTTGGTTTACACTTTGATAAAAGGCTGACCTGGAGGGTAAATTCAGCTAACATCATGAAGAAGGCCAACCAACAACTTGGCGCCATATACTGTCTGCTCAACAGAAGGAGCAAACTCAATCTAAGGACGAAGGTTAACCTCTACACGACGTTCATCAGATCAGCGATGATGTATGGTGCCCCAGCCTGGTGCACCCTATGTAAGTCGAGCCTTCAGAAAATACAGGTGATGCAAAACAAGGTATTAAAGATAATAGTAGACACTCCGCGATACACACGAAACGACATCGTACACAGAGACCTCGAAATTGCTACAATTTCGGAGTTTCTTGACAAAACCATTACAAAATATCACTCCAAGGCTAACATTGCCAACAATAGCACGATCGCTGCTTCCCACATACATTCTCGACCTAACGCCACATACAAATTACCGAAAGACTGGCTCACCCGCAACCGCGTTTGAGTCCAAAATAATCACAAAACCAAAAACAATAAAGATTGCCTTGCTTTGCACAACCTGCAAAAACCAGGTGTAAACTGACCACTACGCCTACCCTACTACCGTATACGTTCGGAGCTCTCGAAATTTGTTCACTCGATTAATCTCGAGTGAATAAATCTCTAGAGCTGGCACCCAACATAAATGTATAGCATAGCTAGATCAAAATCAGAATATGCAGTTAACTAGTCATATCAGCGAAATCGAGTTATAGGTATGATACCTAACTCAGACGGTGAGTTTTAGTCAGTCGGCTCGTCTACACACACTCGTAGGCGAAACCTACACTCTGTAGGTTGACATTGGTCTGGTCTTTCCCCGCAATGTTGCTAACCTGACACTACCTGACCCCCGCGAGGGCCAGGTGTCTGTAAGCAGATTTCTCATCGTGTGTCCCAAAAAAAAAAAAAAAAAAACAATAACGTTTGTGAAAAACAAGCTTAATTAAATTAATGCCTTATCGGTTTTAGAATCAATTTCAATATAATAAAACTTACTTACTTCTTTCAAACGTATCGATTGCGTTATCTACAACTTCTGCCGACACGCCATCAGAGGGCGGCAGAGATCTTGGCGGAAGATCTGGTCCAGCAACAATACTAGCCATTATTGGAGGAGCACCACCTGAATTATGAGAAAATCCCTTAACTAGAGTGCTACCCGGCGACTTTCCACCTGTGGGTGCACCAGCTGGTGGGGTTCCACCAGCCGGTGGAGACCCTCCCGCTGGTGGTGTTCCTCCAGCTGTGGGGGTACCCCCACCTGCTGGGGAAGGTAAGGTTCCTCCAGAAGTAGAAGGACCGTTTGGTGCTGGTGCCGCTCCAGTACCTGTAAAGTTTTTTTTATTATTTGATTTGTTATTAATTCTTAAATTGTAGGGAGGCCTAAAATATTATATTTAATTTTAAACCTTCAAATTGAATTGAATTTTTAACCTTCAAATTAAATTGAATGAATGGTCCTCTTTTTCTCAAATTCATTCTCTAATTTAAAATAAACTTGGAATTGTGCAAAATTCATGGAAGAACAGATTGTTTAATCACGTTTTATTTTACATAATTTAAACCAGTAACAATATTTTAGTATCTAATTAATATAAAAATATCTTCTTCTGATTAATAGCAAAAAGTTTTGAAATATACTTAACTCCGTATATTAGCTTTATATTGCCTTATATTTTTTAAAAACATGATGTGTTTGTGATTAAAATTTATATCATAAATTCTTTACCTGAAGGAGGTGTTCCGCCAGGAGGAGATGCTCCGCCAGAAGGAGATGCTACTCCAGAAGGCGGTGCTCCGCCCGGAGGTGCTGCTCCGCCCGGAGGTGTTGCACCGCTCGGACGTGCTGCACCGCCAGGAGGTGCTGCACCCCCAGGAGGTGCTGCACCCCCAGGAGGCACTACACCGCCAGCAGGGGGTGGTCCACCTGGGGGTGCACCAGCCGGTGGACTTCCTCCAGCGGGTGGAGATCCTCCCGCTGGTGGAGTCCCTCCAGCTATGGGGGTACCTCCAGCTGCTGGGGAAGGTATGGGTCCTTTAGCAGTAGCAGGACTTGGTGGTGCTGGTGCCGCTCCAGTACCTATAAAGTTCTTTTTATTATTTAATTGGTTATTAATTCTTAAAATGTAAGGATGCATATAAAGTTAAATTTAATTTGAAACTTCTAAATTGAATTGGTTGAAGACGAGGGGGCCAGTCTGTCTGTAAAAGTAAATATAACACAAATTTGCTTAGTATTCTTTAAAGACAAATTGTGTTTGTGATTAAAATATATACCATAACTTCCTTACCTGATTGAGGTGGTCCGCCAGGGGCTCCTGCTCCGCCAGGGGCTCCTGCTCCGCCAGGGGCGCCTGCTCCGCCTGGAGGTCCTGCTCCACCAGGAGATCCTGCTCCACCAGGGGATCCTGCTCCACCAGGGGATCCTGCTCCACCAGGGGCTCCTGCTCCGCCAGGGGCTCCTGCTCCGCCAGGGGCTCCTGTTCCGCCAGGAGGTCCTGCTCCACCCGGGGGTCCTGCTCCGCCAGGGGGTCCTGCTGCGCCAGTAGGTAATGTTCCGCCGGCAGGTACTGTTCCGCCAGGAGGCACTGCTCCACCAACTGTTGGCTGTTGAGGACTTGAACCAACTAGAACATGAGAAAATAAAACTCTATTTACCTGGGCAATATGTTTACTATGAACAATGTTAATATGGACTATGAAGTACTCATAAGCCATTGGAATATAGAGTTTTTCAGAATTACAAGAATACACATGAGCAAATTTAATATTTCTGTTACTACTTGGTGAAATTAATTTTTTTTTGAGGTAGGATTAGTCCTAATTTAATTGACTAATAGTATAAGATTATAAGGAAAATTTTCGACTTGTAATGGAAAAAATCTCTAAGAAGGATGCAATAAGAACAAAGTTACTGAATACCACATTGATAAAACACCATTTTATTTCATTTTAACTGTTAAATATTTCTAACAAGAAGACGAAATGATCCAGTCCTCTCTATTTTAATTAAATTTTGTTTATTTCGAAGAGCATCAGAAAAAAAAGAACACGAATTTTATTAGCTGTTCATATTCATTATGACATATTTTAAGGGGTACATAAAAAAAAATTTGAAAAAGTTTATATCAACCACACATTAATCCACACATGCTGCCACAGCATCTTATTATTTTTATTGCTTACATATGTAGCAAGGAACCATAATTTATTTAAATAATAGCGAAAATACACTCAGAAAAAAAGATATGACCATAATTAACCCACCATCTTTCTGTTCATACGCCACTGGTTGCAATATTTAAAAAAAGGTTAGTACTGGTCGAAAGGAAATAAAATTCTAAAAGCCGTATTAGAGTCGGCAATAAAAATTTCCGACAATCAGAACAGCAGTTGTTAGTGTCGAAATAACTTAAATACCCCCAGAATTAGAGATGGGTAAACCTGTTCGTTTTAATTAGCAGTTAAAGCAGCTACTGCTACTTACAAATGGCAGTTCGAAGAAGTTGCTACGAATTAGCAGTACATATGCTTAATAAAGAATGTGAACTGTTAATTTAAGTACCAGTTAGTTAAAATAGCCATTAGCTGTTCATAGGTGTTTCGACCAACTAATAAACATTTAAAAATAACAGAATAATCCATCTCTATCCAGACTTGCACCGGCAATGGCAATGAAAATGGCACGTGCCCCGTTTTCTGGCAATGCGAGACATCTGATCGAGAACGGTGTACTGCGCATGAATCCGTGCAATTTTAATTGCCAGAAGACTAGAATTGACGACTGTAAAGGCCGTATTAGACTCGGCAATTTTTTCTCTTGCGCCGGCAATTATAATGGCACGTATTCATGCGCAGTAAACCGTTTTCGATCAGCTGGAGCATTGTCAACAGTCAGAACAGCAGTGGGTACTGTCGAAATCCCTAAAATATCCCCAGAATTAGAGATGTGCAAACCTGTTCGTTTTGATTACCAGTTAAAGCAGCTACTGCTATTTACAAATAGGAGGTGCAAAAAGTTGCTGAATTAGCAGTCCATAAGTTTAATAAAGAATGTAAACTGCTAATTTAAGTACCAGTGGGTTTAAATGGCCATTACCTGTTCATACCTGGTTCGGCCAAATAATAAACAGTTAAAAATAACAGAATAATCCATGTCTACCCAATTGCGCCGGCAAGGGCAATTAAAATGGCGCCTGCCCCATTTCTGGTAATGAGAGACAGCTGATCGGGAACAGTGTACTGCGCATGAATCCGTGTCATTTTAATTGTCAGAAGAGTAGAATTTCTGACTGTAGTACGGAGAACGGTGTACTGCACCTGAATCCTTGAATTATAATTGCCATTGCTGGCGCCATAAAAATTGCCCCGGCAATGCGAGCAGTATTGGGCTAGCTCACCAGCTGATCGAGAATGGTTTAGTGCGCATGAATACGTGCAACTATAATTGCCATTGCCGGCGCAAGAGACAAAAATTGCCGGCTCTAATACGGGTTTAAGAAATAATCACTTTGATGACACCGTCTTCTAGGGCCTTTAGATCCGTTTAGAAGCATTTGCGGACCTATGATAATAATATATGAACATTTTTCAATTATTTTTATGAAGAATCAACCCTTAAAATTTATAATCGTGATTTCCGGAAGGAACAGGATTTATCTGACTTTTCTCATTCTGTGGCACTAACCTGGTGCGGCCGGACCCGATGGCGCTCCATTTGACGGTGTAACTATTTTGGCAGATACTGGACAACAAACAGTTCCATCTTCACAGCTTCTTATCAACGATTCGCTATCAGATTTGGTCAAATTTCTTTCTTGTGGGCAATATGCAATCGGGACGCATTTTCCTACATTACGATTTTCAAGAGCACAAATCTGGCTCGCTGAATAAAAATATGGTAAGTATTATTATTTGCTTATAAGCGTGGTATGTTCACATATTATGTAGGTATGAATGTTGATAAATGAATTGGTTCTTTATATTTGGCTTTGAATATCGATTGTTAAGGAAAAACGGATCAATGTAAAAATCTAACAACAAACTCCTGGTTTACACAGATTTTGGTCTGTCTCAGACATATCGTGTTGGGAACCATGTCTATTTGGTAGTTCATCGCATTATGAAGTGGTAACATCTATCCGTCTTTTTTATAGTTCGAAGTTCAAAGTATTTGGTAAATTGACGTGAAATTTCTTAAATTCTGCCTAAATCTATATGCAGGCGATACGCAACTGTACCTATGCTTCTGTGAACAAACAACCTAATGAGGATATAGGTTTCATCCCTACTTAAAATCAATCCCACTAAACCGTTTTGCAACGAAAATATAATAAATGATTTATTAGATATTGTTAGATTAAACCTGGGGAAGACTGAATTACTTTTAAAAACTATGCTGAGAACTTGTCTTAGATACCAAATTAAAATTTAAAGAGCACATCACTCTTTGAATAAAAATGGGATTTTCAGTCCTGAAAATGTTGCATTCCCATAGGTAATATTTATCCCACAAAACTAAAGCCTTGTTAAGTTAGTGTCTTATTCGTTCTCACTTTAGTTTTAGCGATAACATTTACTGTCCGTTCTTGACTCTGTTAGCAGACGAGTACACAACACGCAAAACTATTGCATCAGATTTGCTTGTGGTGTCGTAGAGTGAGACCTGAATGAACTGGGCTGGCAGAGTATGTTTGAAAGACGTACTTTTCACTCGCTTTGTCTCTTCTATAGGATTATTAAGTTTTAAAATCCTCCGCACTGGTATAGTAAAATAATTAAATTTAGAACCTATAACTTAAATATTCTTCTACCACATATCGTTACAATCTTCCCTCATAACAAGCAAGCATTTAGAAAATCCTGTAGGTGCAATAGTGACTTTCCTGCAAATATTTATACTTTACTTTCAAAATGAATTAAATTGTTGCTAGGTAGTACCCCTCATAAATAAATATTTATATAGAAAAAGGTACGTTCGTGATTCAAATTCGATTCTCATTCCGCCCATTTATTTTTTTCTGTTTTTGTGTCCTACCTTTCATTTTTCTATTTTATTTTACTATTCTGTCTCTCCATTGCTTTCACACATCCACCATATAATGTTTTCTGCCTATCATCATATTTTGGTATTCTAATATCAAAATAGTGTTTTAAATAATTATACAGGGTGTAACTAAATAAGTGTAAAACATTTAAGGGGGTGATTCCTCATCGAAAAAAAGATAGGATCTTTCATATAAAGAAACTTCATTGGAGCATCCCTTGTTAAGATACAGCCCCTTAGAGGGGGTACATAAAATTTATAAATAAACGAAACTAATTTATTAATAACAAAACATACAACATCTAGAAATCATAGTAAATGTTCAATATGTCTACCTTCAGACATTACGCATGCGTCTAGACGTCGGCGCATTGAGCAACGTATTCGCGCGTTTTATGGCGATATGTATCTTGTTCGTAAAATAATTTTTTGCTGCGAACTGGTTTATTTTGGACAAAACATTCAAGAGATATTTTTTGTTTAGAATGAAACAGGCTATCGGAAATAAATTTTTAGATGGTAAACAAATAATAAGACAAAAACTTACATTGGAAATAAATTTTAGGGGTTGCGTTTTCCACCCTTACAACCATGGGGTAAACCAAATAAATTACTGGCTAAGTGTCTTTTTGGTAGTAGAAAATGTCAGGTTAATTTCAATATTGTAACTTTTTTAGTGCTTGTGAAAAAAATTGTTAAACACATTTTATGTACCCCCTTTAAGGGGTTGTATCTTAACAAGGGATGCTCCAATGAAGTTTCTTTATATGAAAGATCCTATCTTTTTTTCGATAAGGAATCACCCCCTTAAATGTTTTACACTTATTTAGTTACACCCTGTATATTTAATATAAGTTTCAGGCCTCAACAGCGCAGCGCCTATGCTTGCATATGATTCATCAAATATGGCCCTTTATTTTCTAGGATTAAATATGTAAAATGCATATTATATTAATTGAAACACAAATAAGATGTATTATTATTATGAGGTTATCTAAATAATTGGTGTCGAAAACGCCTCTGAGTAAATGTGAGTAATTATTTCTTCCTTAAAATGAGCTAAGCCCGTCTGCTAAGGGTGTTTTAGACGTTTAGATAACGTCACACTAAAAGTATATTTATATAATTTGTAAAAAATTATAACTTCGCCATAGCGACAGGAATTTCCGATGTGCGTGAAGATACGTCCGACTAAAAATGGATTTTGTTTTTTACGGTGAATCAGCCATTCCAAGGTCGTTAAATCAAGAATTAATGGTTGTTTTTTCAGGTATAAATGCTTCGTGTCGGTTGGCTCGTTAGCTCAGTTGGTTAGAGCGCCGATCTAGCAAAGCTGAACCCGGAGGTTGTGGGTTCGACTCCCACATGAGCCCGTTTTTTAGTGTTGGGAAGAACCGATGATTTTAATAATCGAGTAATTGATATTCGAGGGATTTAAAAAATCGAGTGAATCACTCGAGCTATTTTCTTTTCATGACTAAAAATTATTTATTTTTCTTGAAGTAGTCCATCTCAAAGTGGAGGGTGGAGGAGGTAAAGAAACTCACAGTCTGCTCCACTAGTTTAATAACAATTAATAAAACCAAAACCATACATGTTTCGAAGGCTTAAGCCTTCATCTTCAGTGAAAAATAAAACATCAAAGGGTACATATGACATTGAGGTAACTGTAAATAAGAAAAAAGAAGTTTAAATAAGTTAAGTTTAATCAAAAATGATTGAAAGAAATGGAATTGACTCAATTGAGTAGTATAAATTATAGGGGAGTAAAAAGTATGAAAACTCTTTCTTACCTAACAAAGCAGGAAAAGAAAAACTTTTTTGATTATGTAAAAATAAAGAATAGAAATAAAAAAGGGTAAAAAACTAAAGGTTTCTATTCTTCTTAGAAAAACGAATGCATAATTAAAATTTTTAAAATTTTTTAATTTTGAATTTTATATAGAATTCATTCATTTTGAAAAGGTGGTTCATCTATACACGAGGTTCAAAGATGAAAGAAAAATTTTTAAACAATTCTTCTTAGGTTAAAGAGTCAGATAAAGGAAACCAATGTCACAGGCTAACAGATTCAGGTAAAAGTACCAAAAATATAACAAAGAGGGAAAAAATGAAATGTTAGTAATAAGGAAGAGAGAGGAAAGTTTGTCCCTCAAACTGGACAAACTTTCCTCTCAACTGTTCTTTTTATTTTTATTTAAATACCTATATTTTTATATTTATATTTTTATTTTTATATTTGCGACAGATGACACTCTATGGCAGCACGTTCGAGGTTTTGCTTTTTCATTTACTAGAATTTTTATGATCAGTTCCTACTCCAGTATTACTCTTCCTTATTACTAACATTTAATTTTTTCCCTCTTTGTTACATTTTTGGTACTTTTACCTGAATCTGTTAGCCTGTGACATTGGTTTTCTTTATCTGACTCTTTAACCTAAGAAGAATTGTTTAAAAATTTTTCTTTCATCTTTGAACCTCGTGTAGAGATGAACCACCTTTTCAAAATGAACGTGTTCTATATAAAATTCAAAATTAAAAAATTTTAAAAATTTTAATTATGCATTCGTTTTTCTAAGAAGAAAAGAAACCTTTAGTTTTTTACCCTTTTTTATTTCCATTCTTTATTTTTACATAATCAAAAAAGTTTTTCTTTTCCTGCTTTGTTAGGTAAGAAAGAGTTTTCATACTTTTTACTCCCCTATAATTATACTACTCCATTGAGTCAATTCCACTTCTTTCAATCATTTTTGCTTTTATTAATAATTGTTATTAAACTAGTGGAGCAGACTGTGAGTTTTTTTACCTCCTTAAAAATTATTTGTTGATAAAATACCAGGGATTGTTTTTGTAAGTTTTAGAAGTTTAGTCTAGAGTTTTTATTAAGGAAGAACAGTTGCTTTTGATTTAAAAAAAAATTATATCCCTTCTAGCAATTTTTTTAATAATTGACCGATGTCGGTTTTTTGCTCGAGCGATCACACTAGTTTTTTTTCAGGGCTAGTGACGCTTTCGTCATTTTGCGAATTACGTATAAGGGTTGAATTTTTTTTTATTTAATAAATTAATGGAAGCAGAATACAAAATTTTGTCGAAATTTCGTTTCCTACCTACTAGGTACACAACTAAACCAACGACTTAATCCCAAGTATGTAAAGAGTTGCAAAAGAAGTTGCTTTTCCTTCACAGGATTTCATCTCTATACATTATCGATGGTATGATGGACACAGGGGTCTATTATTTTCCCTGAATTTTTTTAAAACTAATATAGCCATCTTGTTTAAGTTTTCTGGAGAATATGACATTACTATTAAAAAGGCGGCTTAGTTTAAAATAAAATAACTGTGGCCTAAAAGAACGCTTTTTTAATATTATTCTTATTACTTTAGAGTTTTTAGTAATTGTTCGCTCAGGGATTTTTCATCATATTTGAGAGCAATTAAATATTGATAATTTCGTAATTTCATTAGTTGGGTATTAATTGGTTACTTGACGTCAAGCTTAATTAAAATACTGTATTTTTATATTTTTCACAAAAGTTAGGCAATGGCCATTTTTCTCGTAAACCCGTGAATCAAAGTGCTTCAATTTTTAATAATCCTGTAGAATTTTTGAATTGTTGTCAGGTAGGTCTGACCGAGATACAGTGTTTTCATTTTCTAGTATCCAGTTAATTGACACTATCGACACTGGCATTTTGAAGTATTATTTAAAACTTACTGGTGATTTTTAGAAAGGTGTAGATAGGTAGACGATTTGTCTACAAAATTTAATTAGCTTTTCTGGGAATCTGCTGCGTTTAAAACGTTATTTTTTCATCAAAATATTCTTTTAATTGTTCAAGAAATCCGAAAAAAATAACAAACACATGGTGTGTCATAAGAAAATCAAAACATAGTGTCAATACCTGACAAGGGGTAGGTCTGGCAACGTCACATATATTACCAACGAATGCCGAACCATTTTTTATCCCTCCGTCTAAAATTTGAAGTTGCCGAACTTCTGTTCCACGCTGTATAATAAAATACAATTATATTAATTAATTTTAACTAAATATTTAATTGTCAATTTTAAACAATTTCCAACGTTGAACGAACTTTCACTTTCTTTGTAGAACATTACAAAAAAATTATACAATTTACAGTCGAATTTTTCAAAAACGCTGCATTACTATTTTTAAAAATTCCATTCATGTGCATTATGCTGCATATTTAAGAATTGGATCAAATTATGCAATATTTTAGATTCATATACGTAATTTAAGGTAGGTGAAAATTGAGAGGTACTGAAATCTGATATTACATGAAAGTTACCTGAAAACCTATAGTTGAGTTTAAAAATAAACCTATACTTATTTATATGAATTCAAAAAATAAAAAAAATAAGAAACTAATATAAATTTTTCCGATATTAATGAACATATGTTGTTAACATTACCATTAGAGTAGATTTGTGGATGTTAGGAAGCTGCCGCTTGAGCTAAAGAATCGCTGGAGAATATTTATTTACCAGAAAATATTCTGGTATATTTTATCATAATTAAATTAAAATAAATAAAAAAAATTAAATAAAATGTAAACCCTAGTTTAGTCATGATTAAATATTGCACCGTCTTGTCAACCATAAATAAATATTGGTTAACTCTTTGAGGCCAAAAATACTATGCCTATCTTTGAATTTAGAATTGATCTTAAAAAAAGTTTCTTTTGATATTTTTACATTCTACATGTAATATTAAATTTTATCAATTTATTTCAAAATCATCAGCCTTTAAAATTCTTTTGTAAATTTTTTTCGATCGTTCGATTTTCTTTTAATATAAATATTATTATAAAGTTAACGAAGTATAAAAATTAATATAAATAATACTTACATAATTTACCATTAACAATTACACAAAATTTCAAAAAGAGTAACACATATAACAAACCTCCTACAGCCATGATTTTATGTAATGATTTACTTTGATCATCATCATAACGGATGTATGTTATTAATTTATTACAAATTAGGTAAAAGAATAATACAATAAGTTAATGCGAATTTGTTGACATTTTCCGCGTCAAAATAAATGTATTTTATTTTAAATAGGGATAATTTATAACTTTACTGGAAAATACAAATTATATTCACGCCACAATAATTATTATTAAAAATAGTTCTATGTATTATAAGCTCACAATAAATAACCTTGCTCTCCGAAATTTTGCTAATTTTATTAAACATTTCAAGGAATTTCCTAAAAATATTAAAGCCAGTTTAATTGGGCCAAAATGTCGCTTTATATGGCAATTTACCAGTAAAAAGGCAATCAATTATCTTATCATGAAAATAATAATTAAGGATAAGATCTCCAAGCAAAGTGTATGGTAACTTATCATGATTCAAAAACACAAGGTATGATATCAAGTCAAGTGGTGGCGAGCAGCTTCTGCACTCTGCAGTAGTCGACCAATTCCCATATGTTTCCAATGAATGTTTTAAAAGTTTTCCGGATTTTTTTCTTACCTGTACTTACCTAATCTCTGATTGTTTATATTTAGGTATATTAATTTCATAAAAATATATTATTCCTTGATTTAATTTTTAAAAGAGAACTAAAAACGCTAACAACAATGTAAAACTCCATAAGCAATTTGAAAATTTATCACCACTTGACGACTTGACGTCACTGCATGCTCCAGACGAAATTGGAACGGCTACATATCGCTACCATAATAACATAAGGTCGTACAAATAAGTAGTTTCCAGATAAAGAGACTAATAATATTATTTATGACAAGTATAACTATGTGAGAAATTAACAAAGTAAGATCCCTATATAACCAAGAGCTTCGCCACCGTCCACAAATATAAACAAGTCACATTGTCAAGTCAATTATTCATCTTATTCAATGAATGTTGACATTTTCTGGATGGAAAGTGACATTTACCATCCGGTATCATCATCACTTTCCACCCGGTAAATGTCACTTTCCATTTCAAACTTTTAAAAATTCTGAAATGTGTTGGAAAAAGGTCTGTACCCCGAAATAACTCCGGTGCATCGCATTGCAACGGAAAATGTCTGGGGAAAAATTTGTTTGGTTTTGAAGGAGGAATAGTTTGCAATTTAAACCACCCCCACCCCCTCAACCCCGGGCGCGGGTGGGGGTAAGTTAAGATTTTCAAATGGAACCCCATATTTTTATTGGCGTATCTGTGTTCTCCGATCAAAAATAAACATCTTTAGTCTGAAAAATCCATCCCCCCCCCACCCTCTCAACCCAGAGGTGCGGGTGGGGGTAAGTTAAGATTTTCAAATGGAACCCCATATTTTTTATTGGCGTATCGTATTCTCCGACCAAAAATAAACATCTTTTGTCAGAGATTTTTTTTTATTTGGGCCCATCCTCAGTGAATAAGAACACTAACATAATACGACAGGATCCTAAGCGTAGGAAGAAAACTAAGGTAGCCTACCATGCTGTGATGAGGAAGAAAATAATTCAGACGCCGAAGTTACCGAGGACATTGGCGTTATTTGCGGAGAATTTGGAAAAAGTAGGGAACTCTGGCTAAGATGTGTAAGTTGTTCTGGATGGGATCCTAAGGAATTTACCAATGGAGACAGAAAGGGAACATATGTGTGCAATTTTTGTCAGTGATTACAATTTTGGGTAATTGAGGCCCCTGGCTGGTATTATATAATTATATACTATATATTTTGTTCCCGTAAGTGTTATCTTTTATTTAAACATCACAGTTCCCCTTTAAATCATAAAATCTCCGAGATATTCAATAATTTCCTTAAGGGGCCGGTATTCCCCCACTCTACCCTACCTAGTATTAAATGTATGGTGTGTTTCATGCTGCAGAAATGAATCCCAGAAATATCAAACACTCGTACACATACAAACGCGACATAGTCAGTATGTTCAGATCCCTAAACCTACCTCTACATGACTCCCTCCAGGATATCCCTAAAATAACTCTAACAGCCCTTTTCTGCACTACAAACAACGATTTGTTTTTTGTAAAATTAATAAAAATTCTTGCTCTCTAGACGCGATATGTCTATGTTATTTTTACTGTAGTCGCTAGACTACAGTAATTATTTTCAGGAATGGAAGTGTTTCTCCAGCAAATCAATTGATAATCTCGACTTAAACTTTAACGGTCACTTGTTCAAGCCAAACTTTAATTTTATTTTATGTAATCGGCCATAAACTGTATAAATTTTAACTTAGGATGTCCTCATAACCATTAAAAATCCTACTATAAAGCAAGAAACCTTACAACATCAATATCCTGTGTAATAGATCATAAATCCCTTTTAACCAAGTATTATAGAGGAAGTCTACTATTAGCAAGAACAAACCCGAACAAAATACAGGAAAGTGGCTCTGACGATGTTTAGAACACTAAACGTCATATGTGACGATATGAAAGGCTTCCTACAAAAATATTTTAGCTGAACAAAAATTGTTTTGTAAGATAGTGAATATAATATGACTATAACTGGGAGAAATATAAAATTAATAAATTAAATATATGTATATTTTTATCAAAACTAATATTTTTCCATTGTTTTAAAACTAATTTAATTTTCCAAAGTTTTATAAATTGTAAATCTTGGTCCTTAACCAAAAGTTACAATTTCACTTTCACAGGACGGTAATTGAGACATAGACTATAGTACCTACATATAATTTATATCAAAATATTTATTTAAATTACAAACTTATAAAGATATTATTTTATTAGAAAGGAACCGGGTTTATGGCGTATTATTGTGTCGGTGGCCATACAATATCTTCTATCCATTTTATATAATTTGACACCCTAGTATAAACAGCAGGCACATTTACTGCTAAGCCACAGGCTTTTCCAAAAGAGGTTACCCCTATCACGTCGTACATACACGTGAAGTTATTACCATAATTTCTGTAAATTTGAAGTGGCCCACCGGAATCACCCTGAAATAAAAGAACAAGTTAGTCAAATTGATCGTAAACGTATTAGTATATTACCCTCGAAAGCTTATGGAAAAACGAGGATCGTAATAACATTTTTACTATTGACGTACCATATGGATTTACCAGTGGCGCATTTAGGAATTTTTTTCAGGGGGAGTTTAGCTATTATGCGGGAGAGTCGCAGGCAATGCGCCGCAGGCGAAAATCTTCCAGGGCCACGCTCACAATTCATCAAGAATTGACCAAACTACTCTTTGATTTCGTAAATTAAATAAATTAATCTTTGATGTTTTTTATTTCTTTTTTTTAAGAAGAGATAAATAAACTCATAGTCTGCTCCACTAGTTTAATAAATAATCTTCAGGTAAAAAAAAATATGTCCATATGCCGAAAACTTATGATATTGTTAATAGAGATAACTTATTAAGTATTTATCAAGACGATTAAATTAGGCACTGACAAAAATGCATTTACCAATGTCGTGGGGTACAAAATCGGAGCTACCCTCAACCCGCCTCTCTATGTTGTTCTAACTTAGCCTACGAATTATCACAAATTATTTAAAAACGCTACAGTAATTCAGGTTCCTTTGGTTCGCCTCAACCCAGAAAGAGATTTTTATCAACATTTTAAACATATTTAGGATCACCACAATTCCTCATCTTGTAACTATTTTATGAGTTACCTGAACTAAGTTTCTGGGTTGCGAGAACTTACTAATTGATTATAAAGTGTCGTTTTAACCCGGACGTGCATTATTTTAACTCATTACCATGTGTAAATTATTTTAAGTTGGAATAATTCAGGAAACATGCTCCGAAACCCCATATCGAGGGTAAAACGCAAGATCGTAAGGTCACGGAAAGTTCCGAATTTGTGTTCCCGTAGGTTTGGCGCGGTTCATTCCATTGTTATTCGTCAATTCTCCTTCGATCCCGCGTATAGACACCTGTTGGCCGTTGCGCCGTTTGCGCGAATTTTCATCTTTGTTCCCTGTTTCCCTGTGCGTGAAAATTTGTGTTTTGCATAATTTTGGTCAGTTGGCGTAAAATGGAGGGACAGGAGGGAGATGCATACAAATTGTTATTATTGGAATGGAGCCTTATTATTTATAAGCAATCGTCATCACTTCGTCCGCATGGTTTCTTAGCCGTAGTATGCTCTCCTTCTCCTTCATTTGATTATATTTTTTTTAAATATACAACAAAAATGTCATATCTTGAAAAATAAAAGGCAATTGAAGTCCACAAAATGCAGGCGTTAAATCAAGAAATATTTTGAGTTCCGATAGTTCACAATTTAGGTACTGGTAATCCAAAATTTGGAGTCTGGTAGCCCAAAGAGTGAGTTATTCCAGCCACCATCGTAAGCTAGAACAACTTAAATGTCACGTTTTGATAGCTCAAATCATTATTAATGCCCGACTAGTAACGCATCACAATTCATATACTGGTAGCTACGATAGCCCATCAATAATTTAAGACGGTGGAGCTATTCCTACGCATAAAATAACCTATCTTCTGTGCTATCATAACTTATGAATAGTGAGTTGATGAAATTTCTTCGATTTAGTTGCCGTAATTCAGAGGTCCGGGCTGTCCCCTATTAGCAACACCCTTCGGTCTAGGACAACTCATATTTGAGTTATATCAACTCGAATTTTCGCTCAGTGTGATTTTAGTAACATTGCAAAAAGGCTCATGAGTTTGAAAACATGAAGAGAGACGAAAAAATATATAGATTATCTTACCTTTTGTAGCAGAAAAATTTTTGAATAATAATTCATTAATAAATTATGAAAAAACTATGGAAAATGGAATAAAAGGATGAGAAAAAGAATGGAAAAATAATTAAATTTTTGTTTATTAAAGTAGTGGCGCAGATCATAATTACATTTCACTGAGAAATGGATTACTTCAAAATTTTTTTTTGTTTTCTCTGGTTCTGGAAATGGGGTGGGGGTATTTCTTACCCATTAACCCCTCACTACATGTTTTGATTAAATTGACTTGTTTGAATATTTCTTTTTTACTTTTTTTTTATAGTTCTAGCTTGCTCTTTAATTTTCAAATTCATTGTACTTTTTCTACGGATGCGTTCTTTTTACGTGTTTAAAACGAGGTTCAGAATTAATAGTATATTGTCCAACAAGTACAACACCCGTTTGGCAAGTTGACAGCAATAATAATTGTGCAGTGTTCAGGTTGTGTTGTTATGGAAACGCCGGCAAATGTTTTCATGGCCTAAGGAGATAGTGCGCGCTGATCGTCGATGTTGCGTCGTCAACATGGAAAACGTGCCGTATCAATTTGCAATGTAACAATTCATGGCTGCCTTGGGTTATCATAATAACAGTGATAAATTTTTTCTCACTATAACGGCGGATATTTCTCACTGCGTGAGAAATTCTCCGTTTTGAACGTATGGAAGCGATGAGAGAAGTGGAACATTCCATAGCATCCGTAGAAAAATGATAATTTCTTGGTATCTCTTCCAACACTTGTTCACCTCACTCAGAATAAATATACCATTTCGTAAAACTTTGAAAAATTGTATCGCTGTAAAAACGAGCTCTAGTTATATTTCTGTTTAATATCAAAGAATTTCTATTGTATTCCACCCATCACTGCGTTTTACCACAAGTCCAATTTTTAAATTTATTTTGACCTTTGGATTTTAAAAGTAATGTAATAACTAATAAATTTAACTTTACCTGGCATGTATCTTTTAGATCCTTAGAATGTCCTGCACAAATCATAAGTTCGTCTTTAATTCCCTCCATTAGTTTGTTAGAACCTACTTGCTGTTTGTAGGTCTTATTACACTTAGGTTGATCATACAGCTCTAAAATGACCCGTAGCAAGACACTGCTTTCTGCCCCTGCGAAGTCTGTTTTACCCCATCCAGAAGCTATGACTTTTGACGCCGGGGAAGACCTGTTGGTGAAGAGGCATGCCGGTCGTACCCAGGTGTTTAATTCTACCTTTTTACTAAGTTTTATCAGACCAATATCATGGTAATGAGACGGTTCCTCATGGTTAGGATGGGGTATGATTTCTGCAATATCCATCTCCTGCATATGATCGTCATCGTCTAGGTCAACTATACCCATCCTAGCGTATTTTGCATCGCCTCTAAGAAAATAGAAAGTAAATTTCAAATATTTTTAAAAACTGCATAACTAGTTATTACTTTTCTATTACCATTTATCCTTTCTTTCGTTTATTTATTTGCTTCCAGTATCTTGGTAAAGAAACTTAAATAGGAAAATGGATCTTGCGATATATCATTTTGAAGCATCCATCAACAAGTAGTACGATGCCATAATAATACTTCTCTACTCGCACCCAAAATAACATGGCGACGTTTTAAAAGCTGCATAGTTATTATTTTCTTATTATCGGTCTGATAATAAGGTCTTAATAATAATAATAAATACAACTTGCCATAGTATAGTAGGAATCAGAGAGCTACACTCTCTTGCATATTTCATGGTCCTTAAACTCAAAATGTCGGATTGTCGCCATCTTGTTAAATAAATTGAATATGAAGTGATGTCTTGCGATACATCGCTTTAAAGGTCCTATCGAGTACTTTGCGATCACAGAATATTGGTGTCTCTATTCGTACCCAAAACAAAATGGCGGCTGGTTAAAATATAATATTTACTATTTTTCTCTTTTTTTTTTTGTTATTTTAGTTCAGATTTTACAACTTGGCGTATAGCAGCCAAAACAGCTTGCTGATGCGCACAGCTTTATACCAAGTTGTAAAATCTAAACTAAAATAACAAGGAAAAGTAAATATTAGAAGCAGCCATCTTGTTCTTTGTACACAATATTCTGGAACCGTAAATTAGCACCTTTAAATAAGGTATCGCAACGCCCCACTTCATATTAAATTTTTTTAACAAGATGGCGTCCATCCGACATTTTAAATTTAAGCACCATGAAATATGCAAGAAAGTGTAGCTTCTCTGATTCCTACTATACTATGCCAAGTTGTATTTCTTGTTCTAAAACGTCTTAGACGGATAATTAGAAAATAATAATTATACAGTTTTTAAAACGCCGCCATGTTGTTTTGGGTGCGAATAGAGGACCAGTAAACTAGTTGATGGAACCATCAAAATGATATGTATCGCAAGATCGATCTTCCTATTTAATTTTCTTTACCAAGATACTGGAAGTAGGAATAATGTAGAGGAAAAGAACCAGAAATAAATATAAGTTTTGGTTTGTTAGTTACACTTTTCTGTGATATTCGATTAAAGAGTGAAGGTAATTTTAAAATTAGAAATAACATTGTTAAAATTTAGGTTCCAAAGTATTGCCTGTAAGTAATAAATGTATTACTACATGATAAGAACATGCATTACATAGGAAATCCCATGTAATTTTTGAGGTGAGTGAATATTGGCCCGTGTACATTTTATAGAAAAATTACATTATAACTTCTTGAGGAGGCTGACTTGGTAAACCCATGTGCCGAGTTTGAATATATTTTGGTGGGCCAATTCTAAGGTATTCAATTAGACGTGATGGCAAAACCACGATAATCTCATGGTTCTGGTAATACAGCAAGCTCCAGCAAATTACTTCTATGGCTATGTTATAATTTAATTTGCTGGTGTTTGATGTATTACCTGAACTATAAGAGTTTCGTTGTTTTGCCATTACGTTTAATTGAATAGAAGTTCTTCTTCTTCAAGAAGTTATAATGCCATTTTTCTATAAAATTTGCAGGGGAGTCAATATTCAACCACCTCAAAAATTACATGGGATTCCCTATATTCAATTTTACGATGAATCACCCGCTATATACAATATAATATATATTATTTAAATATAATATACAGGGTTTGTTCGGGTTTGTTATTTTCATGTCCCAAAAACAAGAAACTTATTATAGTTCTATTTTTTAGATGGATAATATTATTTCATTTTCGGTTGCTATACGATCAAAATAAAAATGAGTGGCATCGAGGTTTACCGTATTTAAAACCTTACGCTTTTGACATATTTCATGCTTTGTGAAAATGTATTAACAATTTTAATGATTAATTACTCAAAATGTATTTCCTTGTTTCAAATCAAATTTACTGTGAAGTCTACTAACTGATGAAGATTTGTGTCACACTTCTGAAAAACTTATACAAGGTGTCCGAAAGGTACGATACACGTTTGAAAATTTAATAACTTGTAATTTAAACGTAACAAACATCCTGCTTTTTATTTCATAACAAAAATCATGCAAATAAAGTCGTTTTCGAAAGACTGTTGACTCAACTTAGAGAAACTGGGAATGTTGTATCGAATAAAAAGAATAACCCCGTATACACACAAATTATGTGTAAGCTAGCATACCAAATTACCTATGTAAATTTGTAAAATATAATTAATTAAATTTTAACTATATGTGGTAGCAATTCACAAATAAGTAGGTGTAAATTAAGGAAATGGAAGGATCCCTTAAAATTCTTTATCTAAACTTACAAAGATCGATCTGACAAGCAGTGCGCAGCTGTTAAAACATACTGATCACTAATAAGACTGCCACCACAGGTCCATCGTAAACCATCACTGGAATCGTACCCAAACTGAACCTAAAAATATATAAATGGGTCAAGTTGCCTAAATTGAGAACCTGTTCTTATTTGCTGTCGGTTTATGTTTTGTTGTGAAATTTAAACCAAGTTTAAATTGGACGTTCTCTCTATGTACCGATTGGCCCACTAAGAGAGGACGTCGGCTGTATCTAGAAAACCGTTAATCGTACAGCTCTGGGAAAACTTATTTTCAAGAAAAGTGGCCAAGACCTGGAAATAATTTTTAAGTTGCTAGGTTGGCCGCTATAGGGCATAACACTAAAGTCTGTCCGTTTTATGAAGTCCGATATCGCATTAAATCATTAAAGGTTATTAAACAGTAAGACGGTTAAGTTAACAATACCTTCGCTATACTTGATCGTACCGAACATTCCACTGGTTCACTGTAGTCGGCTGAGCAAAATCAGCGGTTCCAAAATAAAATTATCTTAGAATTATGTGATAAATATTTGTATCTAGTTTTATTTCTCAGGTACTTTTTCCTAGAATTTAGTTATTTTGGGATCATTATAGTTAAATCTAAGTATATAATAATCATTATTTTCCAAGAAATATTTAAAATTTGCTCAATTGCAGGATGGTATGCTCTATTTTAAATAAGTAGTTATGCTTTTTGTTTTAGTTTGTTTCTTATTATTGTGTGTGAATTAAAAGCAGTTATAAAGCAAAGTTATGGAAAATGTTCAGTAAGGTGACCCAACGCCTAGAAGGTGTTTATCTCCAGGTGAACGCCGTTTGGTATTACAAGTGGAACGTTATTTTACTTTAGAAAAAGATAACTCGGGCCCGTTATTGTCTGTTTTGGCAGTGCAAAAACGAACGTCTGATGCTTACGGCATTTCAGATAAGACCTTAAGAAGACTTCGAAGTGAAAAGGAATTGGACAGACCATATAAATGGGTTCGACTCCATTCTAAAACCTTTGATTTATCCCAAGGGATAAAACTATCGATTAGGAATATTATGTATGATATGTATAAAGCAAGGAATATGTTACCCTCAAAGCTATTCTTGATCTTGTTCGGGTTTGTTCGTTCTACAAGTAGGTACGTTCTATCGCAAGAGTACAACATTGGTTCTTTTTAGATCCAAAACTTTATAAAAAAAGAATTCGTAAAACTAATTTGCCTAAATACTATAAAAGTTAAAAAATAATTATTTTTCTTTACCTATACTAATTTTTTATTTACTTTAAATTATTTTATTTAGAAAATACCTAAAATATAATTTATTGTTTGAGAGCCACCAACTACCCTGATCGAGAGGTTTTATTGCTTAGCGGACTTCATACACCGTACCGATTTAAATTACAAATTAGAAAAACGAAGTTTTTTTTATTTTCCTAGTTGAGGTACCTATACTAAAAATATTTCCATGAAATATTTACAAAATTCTACATAATATTTGCCCTGAATGTTTTTTTTTTCAGTTCACTTACGTTAATAAAATTAACCAAACGAAAGCTATATGAGTTTAATAAAAGTGGTTTTCTTACGACGTAAGGTACGCATTGGGCGCATTCAGCAGAACCCATTGATTTGTAAGCGATTAGTAATAATCTGCTGAATGCACTAAAAAAAAAAACGATGGGAAATCGAACGCCACTTTTTCTATTAAATTTAAAAACCTATTTGTGATTTGACAGTTTATGTCAGATTTGTTTGTCAGGTTGAGGAGTAAAATTTATAGAAAATGACGGAAGAAGTGAATTATAATTAATAACTAAAATATATTACGCATGATCTCCCCTAGTGAACTGCAACATTAAAAATAGAACTATCCATTTCGAACAGAAAAAATGTAATATTCGATGAAAATATTTAGAAAGGATCTTAACCCAACAAATAACTGACATCAAAATGCATTCAGCAAAACTACAAATCGATACGCATCGTGACGTCACCTATTAAAAATCGCTTATAAATAGATGGGCTCTGGGAATGCTGCAAATACTATAAAATAATGTCAGTGTTAATAAAACGAACAATCCTAAATATTATTCTATGAATAAAACACAGTTTGACAGAAAATATTTTATATACCTTCTCGTATTTTTCTTGGGATTTTAAATTAAGTATTTTTAAGGTACACCAGTAGACTTTTCAACTTATCCTACAAAAAAGGGAACATTTCCATCCAGCTGGAAGACGGCGCGAGTCCAGCCAATTCCAAAGAAAGGTAAGAGGACGCTGCCTAACAACTATCGACCAGTCGCATTCAGTTATATCCAAAGTAATGGAAAAGAAGAAAACAAACAACTTCTAAAGTACCTGGAAGGCTTCAATATTATCAGCGATCATCAATATAGTTTTCGGAAGTACAGATCAACTGGAGATCTTTTAGCCTATGTCAAAAAGTTGTACACACCTCAACAACTTTTGACACTATACAAAGCCCAGATTCCCATCACTAGAGTACTGGTGGTACTCTCATGACTGGAGCTCTGCACCCAAACATACTCTTCGGATTCTATCGAAAGGAGGGCCATTCGTCTGATCGCTGACCACGAGCTGATGCAGAACCTCGACACCCTAGAACATCGAAAACAGGTTGGGGATTCGACTATCTTCTACAGATATTTTCATGGAAAGTGATCGGCTGACCTGAATAGCAGAAATATACGACGAACTACTACCGCCTATCCATATGTGGTTGAGCTTGTACTCCTCTAACATCATTATTTAAGAATTCTTTCATCTGGAGGACTTCATGCTTATGGAACGACCTTCCCGATATCGTTTTTCCAACGAATATAACCTCCAACGATTCAAAACCAACGTGAATCGCTTTATTCGTAGAGTGTCCTAAAGAAATTTTCCTATAGTGCTTGTGTTTGATCATTAAAAAAAGGTGATACCTCCATGAACGATTACATGCTAGGCACCAATGTTTCCTATAATCTAGATTCGTTTAATGAATTTATAGTTTTATTTTATAAAGCATGAAGCATACCATATGTGGAAATTCTCTTCTTGTTGCAGGCGATCCACCAACAACCAACTCTTGTTTATCAAACGGGCATGTATTCGTTTTTATGGGTTCTGCCCCGATAAGGAAAGTTGGATTTAGCTCTAATTTCCAGATATACTGCGAGTAATCCAAGCATTCTAAAAAAAACACCATGGGCATTAAAATCGTTAAAAATATTGTTAATTGTAGGCAAGTTTTTAAGATATTGTTCAACGAACTTCAAGGAAGACCACCTCTAACTAGAAAATATATCGCTGATAAAATCTTTTAAAGATTAGCAGATATATTTTTTATGGGTCAACCAATGATAAAATGACGTCTTTGGAGAATTTTCAATTAAAAAAAAAGTTGTTCCACTCCCGATATATCAACTGAAATCTGAAAGAATTTATACACCATATGACAGTACTAGTTGATGATTCTAATAACGACACATCTTGAGTGTTTCGGAAAAAAATGTTCTAGATGCAACGGTATCGCTATCAGGAGATAAATATTTGATCAAAAGTTTACCAGTTCTGGGCTCAGTTTGACTTGGTTACACAAATAAAATTAAAACAGAAAATTAATCAATTTTAGTGCATATTATGTAGAATGCGGACTATTTATCTCCCGAGTATGGGCTATTTATTCCCATTAGTAGCCCAAGGAACCCTAGCATTACCTTTGCCTTCTTATAAAAGTCTCATAGCGATAGCTTCAACTTTGGTTAGATAGTACGATTTGGTTGTATGGATTGTGTAAAGGGATTGTTTGGATATCGCATCTTGCAAACGTAGTGTTGCTGTTTCTGCAATTTGTAGGTCTTTGAGTGCTTGAGGTTAACAGCGTAGATAAAGTAGATGAAAGTATTCTTATAGGGGAAGGCATATTGACTGGTATATTTATATGAACTGCAGTTTTAAGAGTAGTAGTTTGTAAGTTAGTCCAATTTTAATGCATTTAGTTTTAATAGCTTTGGTCTATTGCTCTTCCTAGATACTTAGTTGATGTTGTATGGCATGGATATTGATAATAATATTTGGAGAGTCTTGATTTATGGAATGATTAAATATTATGTACTGGGATTTTAGGGGGTTTGGTTTTAGTCGCCATAGATTAAACCGTAAACCATGTCATGGTATTATCTTATCAATCAGAAATTGGAGGAAATATAGCTTAGAATTGATATTGGTATTGTGGCTTATAAGTGCGGCAAATTGATGGAAACATAATAAATGGTGGAAAAATGCTGGATGGTCATATCTATATGTAGTTATATAGGGTGCCCCATAACTTATGAGCCATAGAGCATCTTCAGTAAACATCAAACTATACGGATTTAGGACTTTAGGACG
Organism: Barypeithes pellucidus; assembly: GCA_963991005.1. NCBI lineage: Eukaryota > Metazoa > Arthropoda > Insecta > Coleoptera > Curculionidae > Barypeithes > Barypeithes pellucidus. The sequence goes on from OZ022559.1 coordinate 30,323,607, forward strand.
GGTTTATATGTTCTAAAGTTTCACTTTAGGCGCGAGTTTCTGCAGGTTTGTTCGGGTTTGTTCTCATTTCTTACTCATAAGAACATCATGCCGCCAATTTTCAATCCGATACATTAAACTGTTTTCAAATTATTGCTTATTTTCGAAAATAAACTTTTACTTTCGACACCCTGTATTTCTAGAACGGGAAACAGTTTTTACTCCGTCTGGTTTGATGTTTAGTATCTCCAGTTGCTCTATAGCCCATAAGCTATGGGTTGTTATATGTCATAACAGTAGGTGTTGTAGAGCAGAGCAGATAAAACTGAACTCTGCAGGATTGCTTATTGAGGACAAAAAGTTTTTGAACAATTTCTAATTGAAGGTTTCTGTTTTGAAGATAGTATTTCATAATTCCAATTTGGGCCAAAGGAGTTCCTAACGTATATTATTAATAAAACCTTGAAGGAATCATATTTCTGGTTATATTAAATCTACTAGTATTCTATGATTTTTTAAAATTAGTAAAATATAATTCTCCCATTAATTATAAGATATCGATATTCTATAAACTTACTGGAATTAGAAACTTCTCCAGGTGTTCGCGTTTTTAAACCAGGTCCTGATGTTTGCGCTGTAGGCTTCGACGTCGTTATAGGCTTTGACGTCGTTATAGGCTTTGGTAGCTCTGTCGGCTTGGGTGTCGTTACAGGTTTCGGTTGTATACAACACACAATTACTTGTGTACCTTCAAATCCACATTGCTGAGGATAAACTCCTTTCCGAATACTAGCTATTGCTTCTGGACATTGCCCTATCAATTTGCAAATGCCACTGCTGCCATCTCTTAATCTACATTCATCACCTACAACAAATTTAAAGAATAAATTTAATATTTTACAATTCGGAAAATGCTCGTCAAATTCAGTTGTTCATCCATTGAATTAATCATTGTAAACTACAAAAGAGGATGTCTTAGTCAAAATCCAAGACCGAGTGGGCGATATGAAGGAATTATAATAAAATAAATGAAAACGACGAAACAGCGAAATTAGGTTTGTAGTAATTAGTAGACTCTATTAATTTTTTTATTATATTTTTCTATAGGTTTTGTGAGATGACAAATATTTTTGCCCACTTAAACACTGTATGTCTTTACTTGTCAAGTATAACGTCAGATAAAACATTCGGTGTGGATAGCATAACGGAATGAAGACGGACAGTGAGAGAGAAAACTCCAGGGGATGGGCTTTGTTTTCAGGCAAGACTTCCGTCTTCTTACGAATGCGGGCAAGAAATAAAAACGTAGAAGCAATGTTTTCTCCATAGCGACCTTCCAAAACTGATCTGAAATACAAACATTAAGTGTTGTATACCGCTGAACGTAGATTTAGTTCATCTTTCATAACTTAAACAAAAAATCCAGGTCGGTATTTATAAAGATTAAGTTGATGGGTGAACATTTTTTTACAGGCAACTTTCAGTCCGTAGCATATAACTTACTAAAATAAACTATTTGCCTGCAGAAACTTATATAATTTGCGAAATATATGTTACTTCCTGCATTTAGTATTTTTTTAAATTATAGCTGACGTATTCAAATTTGAATTTAAAAATGTATCGCCGGTCACGTGTCCCCAATCAATAATTTCTTACTTTACCCTTTTATATTTCACGTCATTTTACTATAGTTACTTTATATATAAATAATTTACACTCCTACTACAATTTGTATTGAAAAAATAATGTTCAAAGATCAACAGTTTAGTTCCTCTAACGCAATTATTAACCCGAAGTTCCGTCCCCGCAGCTGCATGTATCGCCGGTCACGGCAGAAATTGCTTATAAATAACGCACCGGTCGGCCTAATAGTTTAACAAATATAATGGTATGTGTTTGAATTTGTGCAAAGCGTGCTCCTGTTTGGGTAAGTTCCTTATTATGTTTATTTAGGTATAAACTAGAATATTGCCTACTTTTTACCAGGCGTATGTCACAGGGTTAACTCAGACCTAGTAGTCTTAATTAAGGGAAAAATACTACACGAAGTCATTCTCTTGAGTACAGATACTCATTTCAGTCTAAAAAAGTTTAAGAAATAGCTGTATTAGCTGTTATCCACAAATTTGTGCATTTTTGTATCACCGAATGTGCAGGTTTCGTTTACACCTTAGGTAGATTAAAAATATGACTAATTTTCTAAATATTTTAACATTCTATAAGGAACATTCCAAAAATTTAAGCCAATATAAGACAGGGCTGTTATAAATAGGAAAATGGTTATAGTGACTGATTAAAATAACTCGGTTCCAAATATTGGTGTTATATCATTCAGAAGAGTAAAATTAGCCATGTGACGGGCGTGAAATTATTAAAAAATCGATGCTATAGACCAAGATCTTTGTGATGATGATCTTTTGCGCGGACATATATAATTCCTCTAATTAGATACTATAAGAAACCTATTAAAAAATTAACAGGTGTTTTTGAGATTATTTATTTTCAAAATCCGATTTACTGAAAGTTACATGTAAAAAAATGTTGACCCTGATGATGGTAACCCAAACATGAAATGCTTGCAAGATGATGCCATCTTGTGGAGAATAAAAAGTAGCAATGAGAAAGTGAAATTTAATTTTGAACATCTGTTCGAAGAAATAAGCCGTAACGTAAAATTTTAGATTTTTTCAACTATTTTGAAAGCCCATTTATTTTAGGTTTCTTTGTAGTATATTATTGGGCCCATAATTATCCCGAACAAACCCGAAATCCCAACGGTGAAGTACGAATTTATTACACCCTGTATAAGAACTGGTATCGGTCGGTCCGGATAATGTACCGGTATAATGGTCAGAAACTTTTTCATTCCAGCGGATCGATGTCAAAATTAAATTTTACCTCTATCCCATCCTACGAAACTCGTTCTGAAAACCTGACTAAAAATTGTTTATTTTTGTAAATTCGAATAAAAATGTTACTTTAAAGGGGGTTTCAGTTCAGTTCAGGTAAGGATTTTTTCACGAAAAATGGATATAACTTAATGACTGCAATAAAAGTACCTGGGCCATCCCATTATTTATGACCGTTTGTTATTATTATGTGGAAACGACCGGATTGTAATAATTATAATTAAATATAGGCACATCAGGTAGGTTAGGTTGCTTAATTTATATTTAAATATCTTTTTGTGGTAAAATTTGTTAGTTTTTGAGGAATGGTTCAAGAATTGTCTTTTACCAAACATTCCTCAGAATAGCGTGATAGTAATGGACAATGCGAGCTATCACAGTCGCCAATTACATAAAGCTCCAAGCTCAAATAATACAAAATTGGAGATTCAGAACTACATGGCGGCGAATGATATATATTTTGAAGAAAGTTATAAAAAAAGTGATCTTTTAGAAGTTTTAAAGACATTTTGTATAAAAAAAGTATATTTTTGTGACACATTGGCAGAAAAAATTGGACATACAGTGCTACGGCTCCCACCCTATTATTGCATTTTTAACCCCATAGAGCATATGTGGCACCAGTTAAAATCACTGGTTAGGGTTGAAAATATTTCTCCGACTTTAAGTTCTAGTGTTGTAGAATTAATACGAAAATGCTTTAATGATATTCCCCGAGGTAGTTGGAAAAATTCAGTCCGTCACGTAATAACTGTAGAAAATTCGTATATTAGTCTGGATCGTATAATTAATCCAATTATAATTAATTTTGATGAGGATAGTGATAGCGAAACAGATTTATCTATAGAATGACATTATAAATGTAAATAAATATGACTAGTAATATTTAAAAAAAATGTTATCTCATTTGATTACATTAATATAATCATATCATTACTTGTTTTCCTTAGTCCGTCCCTTCATACTTCACTTGTTTATTGCCAAGCTCTGGTCGACACAATGGGACCGACCCAGGAAATCATTAAGTCGTATCCATTTTTCATGAAACAATCTTTACCTACCATTGATTTTTATATCATGGATTTTCTAAAATATTATATTCGGATATAGATTATTATATCCATAAGTCGCTTGTTACTTATGATAAGAAAAACCTCATTTACTCAAAATTTTAATTGCAGTTAAATGCCTGCATTAAATATAATCTTGAATACTTGAGAAAAACCGAATGCAATAAACAAAGATATCTTTATGGCAGGTCGATGGCTTTTTAGCTCTTTAATCGTTTTTGTAAAATAAATGATCATGCAAGGAACAAATAGAGAAACCCAAGAGCAGAAAAGGAAATGTAAAGGCGCGTATAAATATGGCTAGACGAGCCCGAGATGACTATGACTATATCATATAGATATTAATTAATATTATTTTTGAAACAAAAAATACAAAACAGACATATTATAATAATTAATAGTATTTGAAAATTTTAAAAAATATAAAATTTCATAATTTAAATATACTAATGGTGATGATGAATTCAAAACAATCAATTGTTTAATTTTTGTCTTCACCGAGCCCAGTCCTCACAATCAGCCCACCAAAAGTGTTATAAATCTTGAGAGCAATGTAACTGAAAGATCTCCGAAACATGGCTGAAGAGTAACAGCGAATAAAAAGCCGTTGTCTATGGCGAGTGACCCTATCGTGGACATCTTCACCCCTTATCAAGAGTGTTCGGAGATACAAGGGTTGGCCCGATAAAATTAACTTTTTAATCAATGACGAAAACTGCACAAGATATCTTTCGTACAAGGTCAACCAGTCAGAATCATTGAGAAGGGGCGACACATGATCAAACTTTCATGCTCCATAAGTAAATTTCAAGCACATATTTTGCATCTTCTGTAGGTTACATCTGCCCCTAACAGTGAGGGCAGGGCCAAACAATTTGACAACAATATGATAGGGAAGATAAAACCAACGAATTGCATAAACGCAGCCTGATGTCCGACGTTAGGGACTCTTTATACAGTTCTGCAAAAGATATGATACATAACTATCAAATCTCAGACTACCATTAATAATCAGACTCAAATTTCTGGACTTATCAACAGATAGCAGAACTTCATCGCCGCATCTAAGTGTTTCCCTTTGTGATCCGAAGATATGCACTTGCGACTTTTTTCCATTTTCCAGCAGTCCAAACAAATATGCATTCAAAATACTCATAAATATCCCAAGAGAGTTCCAAAAATCAACATTTTCTAGATAAATTCCCAAAAAATACTCTTCACTCGTAAATAAAATACCCCAGTAGTTCACATTAGAAAATAATTTATAAGTCTAATAATAATAATAAAGAACGTTCTTATTATTTAATAAGAAGAACAATTATTGGTTTCCAATGAAAATGACGATATTTATGCCTTTTTTGGACCAATCTATATTCTATAAAGTGGTCGGTCTCACTGCAAACAGAGGTTTACGACCAACTCGTTCCACTAGACGACGCGCCAAATCCCTTTGGGCTCGAGGTAGAGACCGACAGAAAATGGATCGCTGCGAGCCTCTGACGAGTCTTCCTCGAGAGGCTCGTGGTAGACGCGTCCGATGCTCGCAGTCCGTACAAATATGACGAGCCAGGCTCGTTATTGACGCGGCTCAGGCGCGCCTCGGGCTTGTCTCACCATATTTATACACACCTTTAGGTAGAGGAACAAACTAATGCCCGCCGCCTAATAAAGCCAACACCTTCAAGATTTCGAAAACGTCACTGTTGTAAATACGCACTTGTATAAGGCAATTTACATAAGAAACCAGCACCTCCACAAAAAGAACATTTGTTAAACCGACATATTCTTAGATGCCAGCAGCCACAAGACACCAACCGGATAGGGCGCACGACTTATTAAATAACGTTAACCAAATTGGTAAGTTTCTTTATGTATTTTTGTATTAACCTAATATATTTTTTTCTGTACACGATGTTCTTCACTATTTTCGTGTGGTAATGTAGTCTTTTTAGATTTTTTTTTTGTCAATGAATTTTCAAATAAAATCTGTCGCATTTCCTCATAAGGTCCGTTTGCGCCATAATAGGACCCGCGAAAGATTTTGTGTTGGCCTTGTTAAGAATCATATAAATAGGCTGAAGTAAGATTATGGAAAATTGTATTTGTTTCCATTTTTTCCAGATTCAAAATGCCAACCGCAAACGAAACTACCTAATGATGAAAACGAGCAGCCTGAACCAGTGAAGATCTTACAGATTCTTTATCGTTAGCCCATAGCGGAATTTCAGATTTCGACAATCTACCTCTATCAACTTTAAGTCCAGACTCTTAGTAAAACCAACGTACCATGTAGCATCTAAATAAATTGACTTAGAAGAAGCTAAGAAATTTAATTTAAGAATTTTATTGACACGAAGAAGTTTATGTACAGATTTAGAGGTTAAATATACAGTACGTTTCACGAAATTTGGATACGACTTAATGATTTCCTGGGTCGGTCCCATGTGTCGACAAGAGCTTGGCAATAAATAAGTGAAGTATGAAGGGATGGACTAAGGAAAACAAGTAATGATATGATTATATTAATGTAATCAAATGAAATAACATTTTTTTTAAATATTACTAGTTATATTTATTTATATTTATAATGTCATTCTATATATAGTTCTGTTTCGCTATCGCTATCCTCATCAAAATTAATTATAATTGGATTAATTATACGATCCAGACTAATATACGAATTTTCAACAGTTATTACGTGACGGACTGAATTTTTCCAACTACCTGGGGGAATATCATTAAAGCATTTTCGTATTAATTCTGCAACACTAGAACTTAAAGTCGGAGAAATATTTTCAGACCTAACCAGTGATTTTAACTGGTGCCACATATGCTCTATGGGGTTAAAAATGCAATAATAGGGTGGGAGCCGTAGCACTGTATGTCCAATTTCTTCTGCCAATGTGTCACAAACATATATTTTTTTTTATACAAAATGTCTTTAAAACTTCTAAAAGATCACTTTTTTTATAACTTTCTTCAAAATTCTGAATCTCCAATTTTGTATTATTTGAGCTTGGAGCTTTATGTAATTGGCGACTGTGATAGCTCGCATTGTCCATTACTATCACGCTATTCTGAGGAATGTTTGGTAAAAGACAATTCTTGAACCATTCCTCAAAAACTAACAAATTTTACCAAAAAAAGATATTTAAATATAAATTAAGCAACCTAACCTACCTGATGTGCCTATATTTAATTATAATTATTACAATCCGGTCCTTTCCACATAATAATAACAAAGGGTCATAAATAATGGGATGGCCTCCAGGTACTTTTAGTGCAGTCATTAAGTTATATCCATTTTTCGTGGTACAATCTTTACCTAAATATTTTTGTGGGTGTTGTTAAGGCTCAGGGTTCTCAATAAGACTCGAATGCAAATGTTTTTAAATTTTATTAAAGAACCAAAATGCTTATGTGTTTAAAGAGTTCGAACCAAATTGTTTTAGTTGTTTTGTTAAAACGTTATAAATTTAAAACAATAAGATGGGCCTTATTTGGCTCTATTACCTTGCGTTCCTGAGAACCCAAAAAATACCCGCATCAAGCACATTTTATATTGCTGTTTCACAGCTATAGTTTTCTAGAAAATTCAGTTTTGTATTTTATCTACTGGGTTTTTTCCCGCAAACAATAGAAAGCTGGCTGAAATGACGTAAGTAAAACGTCGTCAGCTCGCTAAGCCATCATGATAAATGTGTACCAATAATATGTTTAATTGAAACTACAAAATATCCCTTCCATACTACATCACATTTATTGTAATACTGTTACTTAGAAAATATATTACGGGTAAGATTTCTTGTAATGAAGTAAAAATTAAACTTCTTTCGTTGTAAACTTAATCTGTTTAACCTCTGATTCATGTCAATAACATTGAAAACGTCATGACTTGTGTTGTACATATTTTAATTCAATTATTATTGGAAATACCAAAGAATGTATGAATAAATATAAATATTCAAACCAATACCTTTAGAATTGCAAATATTTCAAAAACGTCAACTTAAATATAAATTAAACCAATTGTCCGTGTTTCCCAAATGTATTTTTTGTTAAAATTTGCATTTTCAAGACAACACACGACATATTAGCAGTGATACCTGTAGTTAGCCTCTTAATTATTGTCGATTTATATGGATATAATCTGGCTATTGCTATTTTATTTTATAATCAAACTAGTTCTTACCTTTATATTGTTGACCGGCTACAAAACTGATATATAAACAAATCACTGCAACCAGTTTCTTTGGTAAACTCATTTCGAACACGTGTATCAAAATACCGAGTCACTCACATTCTGCAGCGTCTTAAGCTAAACTGAAGTTCCCAGCAAATCGTTGTTTATGTGTTAAAATCCTCGGCCCGTGAAAGGTTAACAACAATACGTTAATAATAACATAATGATATATTCAATTTATTGAGGTATTTGGTACATATTACCAGTAATTAAGATCAAGACGGGTTTCCCTATTTGAATAATTAATTCATTGTTGTCAATCATATACGTTTATTATTTAGAAATGGTCAATTTCAACTTAAAAAATGAGTCTCTGATTTCGACACTGCCTTGGGTATCTTTAAAAAAACATTCCTAAACGTGTATAGCTTCATCATGCTACAGGAATCGATCATCAATATGACCCTCAGTAGCGTAACTTCAGTTTTTGTGCCTGCGGGCCGTGATCTTCACCATCAGAATATGGTCTACATACATAATAATAGGTAGGGGAGATAGGGGAACATTCGGCCACAGGGAGCATCCAACCACGTAAGATTTTTAAAATATATTTAAATTCCCCGCGGTTATCAAAAAAGACAATGCTACTAATATTGTTATTCGCATTCTGAATTATAATAAACACGATAATGGTGCAGCAGGCAAATTTTAACAAGATAGATATAGGTAGATATTTTCCCCATAAAAGCAAGATGTTTAATTTTATTTTTTGTGATTAAATCTTCCTTGTGAGTGATCTATTAAAAATCTGTTGAACTAAAAACGATGCTGATCTTTTTACAGAGGCTTATGGATTATTTCAAAACACCGTATATATTATGACATTTTTGGATTCAATGCAAGATTCTAGATAGATTTTTTTAATCATGTCATACAGTTGTATTCATCGAAAATAGGGACAAGTCGTATAACTAGTTTTGCCATATTTGCGTAAATCAGGCTTTTATTGATTATTGTTTTAATGTTATGAGCAATAAGCATTGGCGTCGCTAAATAAAATAATCTAATTAAATGTGATAAATGAGTTAAATTTATAAAAATATTTCTGTAATAACACATAATAAACTGCTGGCCATTTGCTTTCGAGCAAGAAAAATTTCGCCTAAATTTAAAAGTTAATATTTTCTGAACCAGATATGACATCGATCTCCGGTTTTTAATGGTTGATAGATTTGTCCCTTAGGAAACAATTGCCAAAGTTGGATTGTCTTAAACTGTCAGAAAATTTTATATACAGGGTGTTAAAGAGGACGATGATTTTTGCTCCAATTTCAATAGCATGTAACGTTCACAATAATATTTTTAAATTTTATCACTGTACGTCAATTGAATCACTGGTTCATAGCAAAGAAAGTAATCTGTCAAATTTTTGATATCTGCTATATTTTAAGAGATACCGATTTTTTTTAAAAACTTTGCTTTTTTCAACTTTTTGTTAGCTAGATCCCACTGTGCGTTGTATCGTGCAAACTTTGCAAGTGATTATTATACCTTATGAAAAGCTTGTTTATGTTCAGTAACAACAACTGTACCTAAATATTGTAATGTGCAGTGGCGTACTTATAATCACTTATATGTCTATGCTTTATGAGTATCTCACAATTTTTTTGTATTGGAAAGTACTCGCCCCTAGATTAGGCAAGTTTTTCCTTATTTTTTAGTTTTTCATATCGCGCTACAGGTACAGGTACCTACAAAATTTTAAAAAAGATAATTTTTTTATTTACCTAATTGTTTGAAAAAATTTATTTTTTTTTAATTTTGTAGACACTGTATAATATACCTGTAGCGCAATATGAAAAACTAAAAAATAAGGAAAAACTTGCTTAATCTAGAGGCGAGTACTTTCCAATACAAAAAAATTGTGAGATACTCATAAAGCATAGACATATAAGTGATTATAAGTACGCCACTGTACATCACAACATTTAGGTGCAATTGTTGTTACTGAACATAAACAAGCTTTTCATAACGTATAATAATCACTTACAAAGTTTGCACGATACAACGCACAGTGGGATCTAGCTAACAAAAAGTTGTAAAAAGGCAAAGTTTTTCAAAAAAATCGGTATCTCTTAAAATATAGCAGATATCAAAAATTTGGCAGATTACTTTCTTTGCTATGAACCAGTGATTCAATTGACGTACAGTGATAAAATTTAAAAATATTATTGTGAAAGTTACATGCTATTGAAATTGAAGCAAAAATCATCGTCCTCTTTAACACCCTGTATATACAATTTTCTGACAGTTTAAGACAATCCAACTTTGACAATTGTTTCCTAAGGGACAAATCTATCAACCATTAAAAACCGGAGATCGATGTCATATCTGGTTCAGAAAATATTAACTTTTTTAATTTATGCGAAATTTTTCTTGCTCGAAAGCAAATGGCCAGCAGTTTATTTACTCAACGTAACATAACTAGTAACGGTATAGGTGCCCGAATTTATTACCTATATTTTGATTGAAAAACCTTTTCGTTAGTGAATACTAACGCGTTCCACAACTGACAGTCGCGGAACGCATAATTAGGTGGAAACTATTCGATACTGTCTACGTTCATCTGTGAGTAGTATTTTTTTACGCAGCAGTACTAGGTTTTCTTTTCAAAGACCCCAAAGTTGCTTAACTGTTAAAATTGTGTTCTTGCCTTTTCCGTATAAATTGGCTAGTGCCCGTAGTGTTTGACATATTTAAGTTTTACGTCTAAATAATGTTTGCGGATCTTAAAATAATTATTCTATAATATTGCTATTCTATTCTAAAGCCTTTATTATTTAATTTGGGTCAGATTCTTTATTGAAATGGACCTGCTTCAATAGATTTTTTATAATATTTTAAGCTCTTAATATATGGTGTTCAAAAAATAAGATTAAAAATGAAATTGAGAAAACTGCAAAAAATCTGCATTTTCAAATGGGAACCTCCAAATTTTATAATTATTTTCTATTTAGCATTAAAAATAAGGGTAAGTGTGTATAAGCTTGCCTATTATTGCGTCAATGGCCATACAACATCTTCAATCCGTTTGATATAATATGACACCCTAATATAAATAGCAGGCGCATTTACTGCTAATCCGCAGGGTTTTTCAATAGAGGTTACCCCTACCACGTCGTACATAATACATATGTGAGTTTGTCAGAAGTGCTGCAAATTTGAAGTGGCCCGCCATAGTATTCCTGAAATAAAAGAACAAATTAGTAAAGCGGATATTAAATTCATTAAAGCAAGCCATTAATATTTAAAATTTATTTTTCTTTTAAATATAGGGTTTTCCAATAAGAGGTGTTATTTTGAATAGCCCGCTATTTCGGTAGATGTCACTTTTGGAGCTGTAATTTTTTTGTCATTTCAAGAGGTAGAAACTACGCCATTAATAAAAATGGAACGATACACGCTTCAACAACGCATTGAAATTATTAAAATTCACTATAAAAATTGTGAAAATTTGGCAGAGACGGTTCGTTAAACTCGAACATTTTTGGGTCGTCGTGAAGCACCTTGTCGGATCGCAATACAGAAGTTGGTGGGAAAATTCGAGCTGTTGGGACAAGTTAGTGATGTGCACGTCGCTCAAGAACAGCCGAGAATATTGCTGCTGTAGCCGAAAATGTTGAAGAAAACCCAGGTTTGTCCATTCCTCGTCGTTCTTTGGAATTAAACATTCCACAAACATCATTACACTGTATTTTGCATAAAGATTTGGGTCTTAAGGCTTATAAAGTTCAGTTAACACAAGAACTCAAGCCGGCCGGTCATCAACAACTTTGTCTTTCTCTTTGCCGATTGGGTCCTTGAAATGCATGAAAATGATCCGGAATTCCCTCGAAAAATCATCTGGACTGATGAGGCCCATTTCCACCTCGGTGGCTTCGTCAACAAACAAAATTGTCGCATCTGGGACTCGGAAAACCCAAGAGTTATTGTTGAAAAACCTCTCTATCCTCAACGTGTGACTGTTTGGTGCGGTTTATGGTCCGGCGGGGTCATTGTACCTTACTTTTTCGAAAATGAGGCTGGAGCACCAGTTACGGTGAATGGATTGCACTATCGAGAGATGATTAATGATTTTTTATGGCCGGAATTGGATGGTATTGATCTGGACAACGTTTACTTTCAACAAGACGGCGCTACGTGCCACACAAGCAACGAAACCATTGATCTTTTACGGGAAAAGTTTCCGGACCGTGTTATCTCTCGAAGAGGTGATCACAATTGGCCACCGAGAGGTGACTTAACACCTTGCGACGTCTTCCTTTGGGGCCACGTGAAAGAGAAGGTCTACGCCAACAACCCAGCGTCGATTCAAGACCTCAAAGATGGAATTCGTGAGGCTATGGAGGACATACGGCAGCCACTTTGCGACTTGGTTATGGAAAATTTAATGAAAAGGATATGGTCCTATAGGCGTGGTCGTGGTGGTCATTTGGCAGATGTTATTTTCCATTATTAACGGCATACCTTCCTCTGTATAATGAAATAAACATCCGATCATTTATCTCAAAAAATGGCATTTTCCTTTCAATATCAAAATAACACCTCTTATTGGAGAACCCTATAGATACACGACTTTTAAACGGAAACGCCAGTTAGTTTATTTGGTTACTCAGACCTCAAAATTGATTGTCTTCACAATTTGCTTAAAACTCGTGCCTCTCGTGTCTCGTGAATTGTGCATACCGTGTACTGAATTTGTAACTACTAGAAAAATTAAAAAAAAGGTATAATTATATCGATATAATACTTTCTCTTACCACCTCCACCGTTCTCCTTGGTAATTATGTAATCCTCTACAATCATGTGCCCAAACGAATAATTGACAGAGGACAGAAACCGAACCAAAGAAATAAATTATTTTTAACAACTAATTAGAAATAGGCATTCATGTATAAAAACAATAAAATCTGCAAAATTCCACTTATAGAAGTTAAGTTTATTTATTAAGGCTCATTGGCACCATTTTCGACACAGGATAAGGTACTACGGTTGCACCGGAAGTATATACTAAATTTTTTATTTTTTCTTTTGAATTGAACTTCCTGTATATTTTTGTATATTTGAAATTTCTACGAAATTCCAATACTTTCGTATTATAGGTTAGACTAGTAGTATAGGAAAAAGCTGTACGTGGCTCAAGAGGAAAATGCGAGGAAACTATCCGCGGGAGGAAAAGCACCATTTTCCCTTTGTATGTAAATAGCTATTCTCGCATTCTCTTTAGTCTCAGTACTCAATGATTAAAGCCATGTTAAAGTCAAATTGCAATATAGATTATTGTCGCTTGTTGAAGTGAAAAGGAGAAGTCTATCAACCTAAAAAGTCATGTAGCTTAAGACAATGTGCATGCGGATTCCTGCTCCATTTCAACATTAATTAACATATTTTCTTTTTCGGTAACAGAGCTACCTGTCATTTTTGCTATTCGGTTTTTCGACGTGATGCTTTCCTCTATATAACCCTCCGCTACTCTAGTACGCTTCTACTTTCCTTATAGCTTAAGGGTTGCAAGGGAAACACCACAATCGATAAGAAGTGTGCACGAGGTCCGACGTAGTCAATGTACCTACTGTATATTCCTTGGCGTTTTGGAAATTAAGAAATTTGGCTATAATTGAAGAAACACGTCCTAATGTATTTTTACCCACAGGAATAGCTATGCATGCATTTAACCTTCTGGTATCTGAGAAAAAAGCTACGTTCCTTAATCCTTTTGGCATTAACGCAAGGTACTGTTTAACCAATTTTAAGGCAACTATTTGGTCTCCATCGATTATAGTAAAATGTAGCAGTTTTAGTTTATAGTACCTTGACACATAAAAGACCCCTTATCCCCAATATAATCAATGGTCATTTTTACCATCTCATCCCGTCTACCATTACGAGTACCACTTTATGCAGCAAGAAGGTATCATCGGCGCATTTTTGATAAAAGTTAAAACTCGTTCACCTTCCAAAACTTTTGACTTTTTAGGAAAATACCTCTCTAATTTAAGTTTTAAAATTATTAATTGACAATATCTTGAAATATTAATGTTTTCCTTTATTGTAAGTTCAGACTCCACCTGGAAATATTTTGTCCAAAGGCTATTTGGAGTATATTTTTCCGACTAAAATAAAATAAAAATTATTAAAAATTGTTATTACCAATGAGCAAACGGGTTACATACCAATTCCTGAAAGTAAGACATCAATACTGTTTCAGTAGTCACCGTAATTTGGTTTCTTACTTTCCATTGTAGAAAATTTTCATACATCTTATCGTCCAGGACTTTAGACATTGCCGGTAATAAGTTTTCCTTAGCATTTTCAGCATTTTCTGAAATATTTTGTGGAATTTCCATATTCTCGTTTATAAAACGTAAAAGACGCTTAAAATAGACAAACGTTAGCAACCGTCAAACTTATTCTATGAAAACCGATCAAAGCTCACTAAATACTGAAAATTGACGAAAATAAAATAAAATGCAGTAATTTAACTATTTATATTAGTGGCTTCTGTGAGTCGGGCTAACATACACGGATTTTCTACAGTAACCAGACTACTCCCCCCCCCCCGTTTTCGAGGATGCGGAACACGATGGCTTGGGGATGGTTTTTGACCCATTTGACGGGGTGGACCAACCCAAAAAGAATTTTTAACTGCACTATTCTCGAAAACAGGGGGGGGGGGGGGGGAGTAGACTCGTTACTGTAGAAAATCCGTGTGTATTTCGGCCTCTCGCCCGACTCACAGAATCCACTATATTTTGAATACATGAAAAATAAAGTATTGTATACACCACAGGCGTTATTAGACTATAATACTCATCAGACAAGAACTGCTTAACCCTCTTGGTATATACATAACTATTAATCTAATTTAATTTACGAAATAAGATAGTGAAAAACTTGTTTGTTTAGTCTGCGGCGCTTCTTTTTTAGCCACACTATATGCTGACCTGCGAACTATATGGGAATTTACTTGTCCATTCTTTCTCGAGGCTTTATTACTCATTAAATTTCTAATGAGTAATAAAGCCTCGAGAAAGAATGGACAAGTAAATTCCCATATAGTTCAATGCCCGGTTTGGGGATTGACGCGTCCGTACTCTATTGTATCCTTACACGTGCCTTTGAATATCAAAGGTTAAAGAAAAATCGATCAATGTAAAAATCTAACAATCAAGACTGGGAGACAATCGCCTGGTTTACACGTTGTTCGAACTATCTCAGACATGCCGCGTTGGATATTCATGTGCTACAAAACGAAACGGTCGCTGAAGTCATGTTGATTTGGGAGTTCAACGCATTAGGAATTGGTCATATCTATCCGTCTTTCTCATAGTTCGAAATTCAAAGCAAGTGTTAATGTACAAAAAATAGCAATTACTCACTTATTGTAGTGAAATTAATAATCTAGACCAGTGCTACAGTTTTAAAGAGTTTTACCATATATTATGAAAAAAAAGTGTAAATAGTTATATATTATAAATTATAATATTAAACTGAAACATGTCAATTATTTTCTAATTTGTTTAATTGTTCGTTGTAGGCGCAAATTGTTGTATTCGTAAAAATCTGAATTGGAGCTTGGGCGTATATTAAGACCCGAAACTCATACTGTAAACTAAGCAGTTTCCTTATATGTCTAACTTTCAACCCTTTGTCAAGATAAGCGTTCATTTTAAAAATCCAAACAGACATTAGCTACAATAAAAGTTGTCGCATCCCCTTGTTGTAGTTACGTGCCCTCCTCAATATAAACCCGACCAAACCCGAACAAACCGCAAACGCAATTTTGTTAAGAAATACTTGGAATGTGGAAACAACTGCATCAAATTATGTTTCAACAACTGCATCAAATTATGTGGAAGAAACTGCATCAAATTATGTGTAAACAACTGCATCAAATTATGTGGGAAAAACTGCATCAAATTATGTGGAAACAACTGCATCAAATTATTCGGAAACAACTAAGTCATGAAAGAAAATTTTCAATTTACTGAAAGAAAAAATGTTTTTTAAAATTGCGCCTATAGTTTCGGATATTTATACGGTTGTAAAACCGTTCAGCATGTTTGAAAAAACTGTCTCGTGTTTAGGCGTTAGCGCAAAATTGTAACTTTACAATACTTTAAAATTCGCCTCCTTGCACTAATAGTTTAATAATTTTACTCGAGGCTGGATTAAATTTACATAAGTGAAAGCAATGCAATAATATCATTATTAGGTTGGGGATTTCACTCTCTTTTACAGATATTTTCATGGAAGGTGCCCGGCTGACCTTGCCCTCTTAATTCCGCCCAGAGCGACGAATAGCAGAAATACACGACGAACCACTGCCGTCCATCCATATGTGTTTAAGCTTAATACTCCTCGAACTTCATTATTTAAGAATTCTTTCATCTGGAGGACTACATCCTTGTGGAACGACCTTCCCGAGGTCGTTTTTCCCAACGAATATAACCTCCAACGATTCAAAACCAACGTGAATCGCTTTTTGCGCACACGCACCACTCCCAAAGTGCCCTGAAGGATTTTTCTATAGTGCTTGTGTTTGATCATAAAAAAAAAATTAATAAGGATATACTGGGTACACCAAGTAAAGCAGCCTAGTAGAAGTAACTCGAGAACTAAATAAAATTTTAATTTGAAAATTTGGCCGTGGGTATAAGGTATGTTTACAAAATCTTTTGGACGATGCGGTGTTGCCGGATCATTCCGAAAGTGGCAGCAACTTGGGAATTTTAAATGGATATATATTATATATAGATTTCTGTATCTATATCATATAACTATATTTAATAGTTTCTTTTAATTATAAATAATTTTGTGATTTCTTAACGTCATATCGGGACCTGAAAAGAAAATCATATCGTTTTAGCGACTACAGCTAGAAAGCTGAAATTTTGACAATAGTTTCACAAGATAATACAGATTTTACAATTTCGAAAAGTATTTAATAAGTTTTATACAGGGTGTCTCCAAAATAATATTTCTGAGGGAGATTAATTATTTTAAAAACCTTCTATATCTTAAATGGGCCACCATGTATTTGATATGTCTTGCAAATGGAGGATCGAATTTTCTATCTAATGATATTAGGTGTTTCAATACCTATCCTTAATATTTTCGAACTTATAGCTAAATTAAAAATGAATCTAAAATATATTTTTTAATAGTTGGCTGTGGAATGGATTCATGGAAACAAAATAATGAAAAAAATTTGACGTTATGTCTGGATTTATTGTTTCCATGATTCCATTCCACAGCCAACTACCAAAAATTTTATAAAATAACTTTTAATGTCGTTATACATATAGCTGGTATAGGGTATAGGTGTTATTATTTTTATATGCTGTTGTATGATGCTGTCTTAATTTAATATTTTTGAAGTTAAATCGTGGTTCCCATTAATATTTTCACAGGCATTTAGTGAATGAAGTTTTAATTCTATTAACGATAAAAGCACATTCTGAAATACATTTCTTTTATAAATTTGAAGAAAACGCCAAGAAATGTATGTAGATACAAAACTTGGTTGACTTACCTACACATTTATCAGTTTACACCCTCAATTGTAAATTTAGGATTGTTTAAATTAAAATAATTTTAGTAAATAATGTTGTAAATATATGTGGCATATACAGGGTGGTTTTTTAGTTAAAAACACGTTAAGTTTGTTCGTCAGGGGGATATGTTTTGACGCAAAAAAAATAGCAACATCTTCAACTCACTATCTCCTCTCCCAAATTTTTTCAAATGGGAATGCATGGGGATCTCATTAAAAGGGGCTTCTAATTTCCTATATGTTTTTGAATATCGATTCACTCGTTTAGGAAATATGGATCGATTCGTAAAATTAAATCGATTTTTGAATTTTTCGTCAAATATTTTGTTGATATTTCTAAGCTCTCTATTTTCTGAACGAGTGGATCGATTTTCAAAAACTAAGCGGCAATGTATATGGAATTAAAAACCCTTTTTAATGAGGTAATATTTGACCCCCATGCCTAGAAAAAAATTTGCGTCACTTAGGGAGTTGAAGGTATGCTTTTTGCGTTATCCCCCTGAAAAATAAACATATTTGATCTTGTCGAGAAGTTCTTTCCCATCCTATAATCCTTTGCGATACGTTCTCGACGGGCCACCCTGTATGTAACTTTTACCTGTATACAACAGCAGTCCTAAAATATGACTTTGATATAAATAAATTACCGCTAACTTTATAATAAATTTAATTATAGTATTTTTGCATATAATTAATAATTAATAATATTAGGTAATTGTCGAGAATCACTCACTTTTTAGCGACTGGACTTTCCGGATTATATTTATTTTAAAATAAGCCATGATATTATATCTAATTATAAATAGTCATAATTCCGATTATATTCGTTCAAATTACGTGGTCAAAAAAAATTTATAGCCTATTTAATAAAGTAGGTAGTTTAATTATTGAAAATCATATGTTTAGAAATAGTATTTTGACATACATAAATATTTATAAATATGTAATGAAATTCTTAGTAAATATAGTCACCAATGAGAAAGACATGTTTAAGAAAATCGCTGTGAAGTACCGCTAAATGCATTTAAAGTATATGTATATAAACACTTAGCTACCTACATTCAAAGTTTAATAAGTTTTACTGTAATTGAAAACAAAGTAAAATAATGAACAATATGTTAACTAATTTTGTTTTAACGTTCTGTGCAATGTTTTTTATAATTAGTTTGACTGAGGGCCAAAAGAAAGCGAAAACATGTAAGTAATCCTTTGAATAGCAATACTTTATAGGATTCCATTCAAATGGAAACAAAAGATAAGAGACACGACGGAGTATTCTACTATACAGGGTGTAACAATCGCCCTCCGCCATTGGGATTTCGGGAACGGTAAGAGCTACGAAGGATTAAATTGGGGCAAAGTTACTTATTCGAAGAAATCTCAAAAATAAATTTCACTTTCCCACTGCTACGTTTTATTATCAACAAGATGGCATCATCAGATTTTTAATGTGACCTTTCGTCTTTAGGCACCATCTTCAACTTAATTTTTTTTTAAATACGGGTCTGGATTATTTTGTCTAAATTATGAAAGAGGGCCTAAATCTACGTTCAGCAGTATACAACAATTATTGATTTTCCGACGATTTGGTTCTTAAATTGACCAAAGGTTTTTTAGTTAAATTATATAAAATGGGTCTACTATTTTTGAGGCATGCTTCTTGGTGCCTTTGACGAAGCCTTAGCCTTGAGATGGCCTTTTAAGAGGATGAAAGCGCTAGGTGATGGTAGGATTAAAATTAAAATTACGCTGAATACAAGTGACACGTTTTGTTTCATATTTTTATCTCTTGATTTGGTTCCAATCATTATTAACAGTTTGAATCTGTAAAGGCCGTATTAGACTCGGCAATTTTTTTCTCTTGCGCCGGCAATTATAATGGCACGTATTCATGCGCAGTAAACCGTCCTCGATCAGCTGGAGCATTGTCAACGAGTCAGAACAGCAGTTTGTACTGTCGAAATCCCTAAAATACCCCCAGAATTAGAGATGGGCAAACCTGTTCGTTTTGATTACCAGTTAAAGCAGCTACTGCTATTTACAAATAGGAGGTGCAAAAAGTTGCTGAATTAGCAGTCCATAAGTTTAATAAAGAATGTAAACTGCTAATTTAAGTACCAGTGGGTTTAAATGGCCATTACCTGTTCATACCTTGTTCGGCCAAATAATAAACAGTTAAAAATAACAGAATAATCAATGTCTACCCAATTGCGCCGGCAAGGGCAATTAAAATGGCGCCTGCCCCATTTCTGGTAATGAGAGACAGCTGATCAGGAACAGTGTATTGCGCATGAATCCGTGTCATTTTAATTGCCAGAAGAGTAGAATTTCTGACTGTAGTACGGAGAACGGTGTACTGCGCCTGAATCCTTGAATTATAATTGCCATTGCTGGCGCCATAAAAATTCCCGAGTGTAATACGGCCTTTAGGGATGTGTTTTCGTGAAAAGTTCTTGAATGTTATATGTTCATAACACATACATTTTGGCCAACAGACCTCTATAGTGAGTGAGAAGTGAGTTATTTCATTATCATCGCAATATTCATCTTAATTTTCAATAAGCATGTACAGTTGTACAGGTCGACTAGTTTATCTGTAGCTACCAAAGGAATGCGGGAAAAAAAAATTCTGGGGTTAACAATGTTGTCACATACATTAAATTTTAATTGAATAATCTCTTACCGAGAAAAACCTAAAATTACATTTACTCATTTAAATTAAATTGTAATAGGTATATAAGAAACCAATATTCTATTATAGTCCCAATATTATTGAAACGTTCTTTTCATACTATTTATTTTGATATTTAAATGAAAAATAATATATTTTTTTGATTAAAGTACTTTTAAACTAAAAATATGGCAATATAGTGCATTGTCAATGGTATTGTGTTAAATTGTGTTTTATAAATAACTGTTCATTGTGTCGTGTTGTAGGGTGTCATTTGAAAATTTGTAACTTTATGATAATGAATAAGTATTCCACTGGTAAAAACTTTCACAGTCAGATCCGTGAAGTAATTGCAAATGTTTATAGGGTATGTGAAGAGGAATCACAAATCAATATATTTAAATTGCCACTTAAGCGAAAGCCATGACATTCATACGACCAAAACTGAAAAATTATTATTAATAAATTAATCATGTAAAAATACATCTTGTTAAAAAGTAATTTTTTAAACCTTGATAAAATAGTTACCTATCTTCAAACATAAAATGCCATTACTGAAGAACTTCCTATTTTTATTATATTATTTAAAAAAATGATAGCACGCCCATGACTAGACCATGTTTTAAGCGATATTGCTTCCACCTTACGCCGACGCCTGTGTATGACTATTACTGTGAACCTAGATACTACCAAGAATCAAAGATTCTAAATGTCCAAAAACTAAAAAAATATATATTTTAGATTGTTCTCGAATATTACCTAAGAGGCCAAGGTTCCATGGAATAATTGGTGGAACTCAAACTCTGGAAGCTGAATTTCCTCACATGGTAAGCATAGAATATACAGGGTGTAAAGTTGAAAGCCCACCCTTAATATCTCACTTTCAGTAAATAATATTAAAAATCGAAAGACACGTCAATGTTTTTTTTTATGATCAAGCACAAGCACTATAGGAAAAATCCTTTAGGGCACTCTGGGAGTGGTGCGTGTGCGCAAAATGCGATTCACGTTGGTTTTGAATCGTTTCGTTTATATTCGTTGGGAAAAACGACCTCGGGAAGGTCGGTCCATAAGGATGAAGTCCTCCAGATGAAAGAATTCTTAAATAATGAAGTTCGAGGAGTACTAAGCTTAACCACATATGGATGGGCGGTAGTGGTTCGTCGTGTATTTCTGCTATTCGTTGCTCTGGACGGAATTAAGAGGGCAAGGTCAGCCGAGCACCTTCCATATATCTGTAAAAGAGAGTCAAATCCCCAACCTGTCTTCGATGTTCTAGGCTGTCGAGGTTCTTCGTCAGGTCGTGGTCTCCGATCAGACGAATAGCCCTCCTTTCGATGGAATCCAGTAGCCGAAGAGTATGTTTCGGTGCAGAGCTCCAGACATGAGAGCAGTACTCTAATGATGGTCGAATCTAGGCTTTGTGTAGTGTCAAAAGTTGTTGAGGTGTGTACAACTTTCTGGTTCGGAAGAGTACCCCAAGCTTCTGAGAAGCTATCTTGGCGATTGCCACAACGTGGTTATTTCATGACATATTTCCTCCCAGATTGACACCCAGCAAATTAATAGATTAAGCCAGTGGGATTGCGTATCCGGCCATTATTATGAAGAGGTACGCTTCGTTAATGAATATTTGCAGTAATTTTTTTTTTATCCACGGACCCCTTATTAATTCTACTAACAGTTTAGGCAACATAATAATTTTTTTTTATACAGATATAATACCTATACAGTGACCTATACAGTGCGGTTTTTTAATGCCCCCCCCGCCATCCTTTATATTATTCACCGTATTAGAAAAATAAATACAACTTCGCATAGTGAAGTACGAACCAAGAATTTCTTGCATATTTCATGGCGCTCTATAATTTAAAATGGCGGATGGGAAAACAAATGAATAGGAAGTGGGAAGTGGATTTTGGTTTTGAAAATCGTAATACAAAAGCTGAAGGGCACTAAGCAAAAATAACTTTTAATTATCTTGCAACGTTGCACAGTTATTTAAAAAAATCATTTTTGGAAGGAGAAACTTGTCATCTTTACTCATTTTGGCGTAATATCTTTTTTTAATAAAAAGTCTTAATGCCCTTCAACTTGTCAGCTTCAACTGAAAAACTAAACCGATCCTTACTTGAACTAAGAATAAAGACTGTCAAAAAAATCAAAAACAAAATGTACTATGCTTCTATATAGAAATAATTTGATTCATTTATTATATTAAAGGCTGCATTAGGATATGAAGATATTAACAATCCAAAATGGCTCTGTGGTGGAACATTGATTTCGGAACAATTTGTTTTAACTGCTGGACACTGTGCTGAAACACGTTCGTAAGTTAAAATAATGCACTTTAACAATTGTTTACTTTAAAGTAAATATCTAGGAAGGTCGTTAAGATAAAGACATAATGCTCCGTTTTTAGAAACTACCAGAAAATATACAGGGTGTTCTGGAAAATGTGGGAATTCTCCCAGATATGTAGAAAACAAATGAAAAGAGTACTACAAGTTCATATAAACATTTTTCGTATAGGCCTCCTCATCGGAGATATGGTTTCCCAAGGAGCTCCAGTGGAATTAGTTTTTTTTCACATACTTATTGAACCACCATGTATATTTAATTTTTTTAAATATAATATACCAGGTAAGACCTTCCAAATTACTATTCAAGAAAGTATTGTCAATTAATCATAGCTGCAGGGACGGACTAGCTGTGACACTCATGGCCTCTTTTTCTTAACGCCCTGTATGATAAGAATTTTGGACAACAGTTTTTACATACCTTTAACTATGGACTAAAAACTAAGTACTCTTGATTCATGTCTCTAATCCTAACCGTTTTCGAAAAAACGTCATTTTATTTACATTGAGTCCCCTAACTCCTCACGGATTAAATATGAAAGAGCGGACAAATACATGATGTATATGACACTGCCGTTTTTTCGAAAACGGTTAGGATTAGCGACATGAATGAAGATTAACTTAATTTTTAGTCAACTCAATAATCCGGATTATAGAAGCGAGACAGTTTTTTTTATTGAAAAACGAAACATTTATACAAAACAACTAGAAAATAGTATATAAACAAAAATTATTTAAAACATAAGCATACTTATTAAATTTTATATTATTTTGTGAAGTAATTTGTAATTTTTGTTTGCTTGAATTGCCGAGTATAGTTGTTGCAGAATTAAACAGTTGATTCTTACTGCCATAAATAAACTACCTGATTAAACCTTATTGTATACGCCTGAACCTCTTCAAAGCTCAATAAATAGGATCAGGGCCGGCTTGAAAATGTATACCACACCACATGATTTATTTTTATAATTTAAAATAAATAGATAGGTATTTTTAGTTTTAGGTACCTATAATAAATGTAAAATAATTATAACAATTAATGATATTTGAAAATAATATAATTTAAAATATAACTATTAGGATAATAAGTACAATAAAAATTAATTAAATTCTAAGGAACTAATGATAATTATTCAAAATTTAACTCTGTATCACTATCACTATCTTCATCTAAGCCTAAACTTATAATTAAGGGTTGAACATTTGTAATCAGACAATTGTAAGAATTTTCCACCTTAAGTACATGCTGTACACAGTTTTTCCAGCTGTCTGCAGAAATTTTTCTTATTTCGTTTTTAATTAATTCTACTACAGATGCATGTAATGTAGGAGAAATATTATTTCTCCTAATATTAAATTATTAAAAATCACTTTGTATTTATATGCATCAGGCATAGGTATAAATTGAATTTGTATACCAGGTCCGGCTCTGCTCGAAAAGGTTTTAAAATTTGGGATTTCCTTATTTATTTTATGGTCGAATAGATAATGAGGTTTTATTGCAGTCAAGAGATCAACGATATAATTCTGCAAAAACTATACTATCAAATCCTGATCATAAAGTACACAATGCTGAAATGTTTGGCCGGATTACTGAAGAATCCGGTGTAACGAAGGTTCGGATTATCGATTTTGCACTGCACACCATATTAAAAAAGAATTAAATATACCTGGAGGTTCAATAAATATGTGTAAGAACCTTGCTTCCATTGGAGCCGTTTGGGTGCTCATATCTCCGAAGAGGAGGCCTATATGAAAGTTTAATATAACATCATAGCATCTGTCGTTACTTGATCTTTCAGTGTACAGGGTGATCACGTATGATATCCACCTCCTCTTAACTTTTTTATTTTTCATACTTAAGTAAAAGATTGCTATACAGGGTTAATCAAGTAGTATTTGGAGGGGGCTCAAATATCATTTTAGATGTGTTGATATACAGGGAAGATCTTTTTTTTATGGGACATCCTTTATATTAACTGATTTTCCAATTCTGCATCAAATTCTTAACGTAATTTATGCAATATACGATATACCCAATATTCCCGATATTCAAAATATCTAAAAATTAAGCAATGAATGAAAATCCTACTTGCTATGGAGAACAAAACTGAGCAATTTTTCAATAGCAATTTCGATTATCTTTCGTTCCTGAATTTTTAGATATTTTTAGTATTGGATCTTAACAATTTTCGAAGAATTTGAGGTAGAATTGGGAAATCAGTTAACATACAAAATGTCCCATTAAAAAAAACTTTTGATGTGTCCGCCTCATAGAGGTGTCCGCCATGGGAAATTTGCTATTAGGTAATATGTAAATGCAAAATTATTATTATGTATATGTATGTACAAATAAACATAACATAGCAAAAATACATTAGTTTTAGTACTAAAAAATCTAATAACGTAGTTTGACGTGTTTGCAATTTAAAACTTGCAATCTAGAAAATGTAATTCCAAGTGTGATAACAATTCCATTGCTGTAGAGTCACCTCTATTCTTTGCATACTCTTATAATTCCTTTACCATACTAATGGATTGTTGATAATTGGTGACATTTGTTTGATTATTACATTCAACTTCTTCATCAGAGTCGTCAGATAGTGATGTGGTTTCAGTTTGGACTACATAATAGGTAGGAATAGGGTCACTATCATCTTCTAATAGCACATTGCTATCAGTGTTAATGAACTTTCCCAAATCATTGTTATCAAATTACAAACTTCCACAACATCAATATTCTCTTTCAGACTCAAAACGTGACATTTTTGTGCCATTGTTTACGATTTTAACCTTACAACTCACAAATAAACGGCGGACTGCTGTCGGGGAATCACACATACTTTCATTCGAAGAAGTCCTTTCGCTCTGCCACGCATACGCGGTTGGTTGCCGTTCTGTCTTCAGAGAGATTTTGCACCGTACTTATTCGTCTCCCAAGTACTTAAAAAATTTTTTTGTCCGTTTAAGGGGGGTTTTTGCACTCTTTGTATGAAAACAGCTTGTCTGCGTCCGCCCAAAAGAGTCCGCCCAAGACAGGTTGCTTTTCATGGAATTTCATATACCTAGTTCCGAACTATGAAAAAATGTCCGCTTAATAGAGATGTCCGCTTATTAGAGGTGCCCGTTATGAGAGGTTTCACTGTATATGAATAGACCTCAAATGATATTTGATCCCCTTGTAAATACTACTTGAAAAACCCTGTTAGCGTTCCTTTTAATTTTTCTTAAGTACCTATGAAAAATAAAAAATTATGCGCGATCACGCTGTACTTGGCTGGACCTCCATAATACTATTCTCCGGTCATCAACGTAAATTACAAGCGATAATGCGATATCGTCTTACCTTGGTATGTGATTTCAAAATATTCTGCAGGAAATCAAATAATTTGAAAACTAGACTTAGTTTCTATATATCTTTTTCAGCTGACTTTCACCGAAATTCATAGAGTAATGTATTTTTTTAGGGGACCAGTTCTAACGGTACGTTTTGGAACTCGCTCGTTAAAAAATCCATCAATAGGTTATGAAGATGTAAATATTAAAACAATTGTTAAACATCCAGGTTTTAAACCGCCATCGCAGTACAATGATATTGCTCTCTTAAGGCTTGCACGGAATATTATATTCTCTAAGCATATATTACCAGCATGTTTGCATATAAGTACATCTTTAACTTCTAAAAAGTTGATTGCCACCGGATGGGGAAAAGTAGCTTTTGCAGGTAATACAAATTTTGTCATAATTTAAGAATAAAGTTTTCATTCATCTTGTCGCTGCAGAGTGGGCCATTTTTACCAAAGGGCATTTTAAAGTGTCAAATTTTAATACTCATAATGTTGTAATAATATTACATTTAATCCAGTCCATGGAGGATTTTTCCTTAAAAAAGAAACTATTTTGCAATATGTTGTTTAGGGATAGATCCTGATCAAAAATTCAGGTTTTCGACCTTTCAGTGCTGATTAGTTTTTTCCATCCATATATGAGACATTTCCCTGCTTGACTGTATACCTGTATATTGATGGAAGCCATAGCTAAATTATTACACTCTACCTTATTTGTTATAGGTGCAACATCAGACGATCTTCTAAAAGTCAGTTTGAAAGCAGTCGCAAGAAATTCTTGCAATAAATTCTTTGAACGCGTTGGAAACCAAAAACTACAAAGAGGGATTGATAATAAACTACAAATTTGTGCTGGAAGTGATTCAAATAAGGAAAAGGACACCTGCCAGGTAAATAATAAGTCGTGGTTTCAACTGGTTGACAGACTATTACTTTTAATTCGGATTTGCTCGTGTTTGTGAACGAAATTTATCGCATGTAAGTTTGTGTCGAAAGCGACACTAATGCCATCGAATTTCTGTAAAATTTAGGATTAAATCCATATTTACAGATATAGGAAAGTTCCCAGCGCCATTTTTGGTCGTCCTAACAATATTATATGGACCAACGAATACTTATAACCAGGAAGAAGACAAACTGCCGTGTTAAATAATCGAAGCAGGCATGATACGGCGACATCCATTATGCCTGGCGCGCACGTGCTTTTCAAATGTCACTTTTGTCCAAATTTTTATTACTGTCAATATTTTAAAGTGACATTTAAGCAAAGAAAACATCAAACCCCTTTCATTTGATTTACTAAGTAGAGAAAATCAAATATTAGGATTTTGACATAGGTTTTCAGCTGTAAATATCACTTTAAAATTGTCCTTACATACTTTTATATTATTATTGAACTAGTAACGAAACTAGAAATAAAGAATTCAGAGATTGAAGGTTGTAATTAGTTTTATTAAAAAATAGGAAATAAATCATAATTTACATAAAATATTTTACCATCTTCAACTTAAAACAAATCAAGATAAATACAATACTATATGTACAGCTACTAACCAAGTAAATATATGCACCATCATTATGATTATGGGCTTCCAATTTGTTTGTTTCGTAGCATACTCCTGGCAACATTAGTGATCGAAGTCCTCTTTAATGGTTAGTCATTATGGGATTCTCAATTAAACTATGAAAAGAAAGAATTATTATAATAATATATTACCGGACTTATCAAAATTCTGGCTACAGGTTAATATAACTAAGCTGTAATTATTATGTTGTAGCTTTTGACTTCTGGATTGTAAAATTTAAATAAAATTCTTTAAAAATGTGTTTGTTGCTAGTTTGCGTGACAAGTTTGGGACATAATGGGACAATTTTATAATGTAAAATAACAATAACGAATAAAAATTAATAAAAAAATATTTCAATCATAAATTACTTACCTGCAACAAAACGAAAAGGTCCGTTTTCGTAAAAAGAATAGAAAATTAAAAATTATTTTAGAATTTAATGACGCTTCTTCCACCATTTTCAATCACATTATAAATCATATGTTACTTGATTTTATCCCAATCCAGACGAAGGATGTTTGGTTGTGAAATAATTTAAGAACGCGTGCTGCTCGCATTCTAGGTCTGTCTCTGTCTGCATCAACCTTCTCCGATTCAATAAAGGGAGACAAATATGGCCTAGATTAAATCGAACAAACCCAAAGTATGATATTGACACAGAACGATCGACACAAAAGGATAAACGTATGGAGTAACCTGCCTGGCTGTGACGTCACTTGCACGGCCTACTTATATGCTTCGATCCCCGCCATAAGCGATCTCACCGGGCTGATATGGACATTGACGTACATACATACAGGATGGCCTATTGAAAATGTAAGACATTACAGGCTGGGAAAGAACTTTTCGACAAAATTCAAAAACACGTCAAATTGGTTGTCAGGAGGACAAGTTTTGACGCAAAAAGCATAGCAAAATCTTCAACTTCCTAAGTAGGGTAATAGCTTATAGGGCTTTAATTTTCTATACACTACTGCTTAGTTTTTGAAAATCGATCCATTTGTTTAGAAAATGTGGAGCTTTGAAATATCAACAAAACTGGTCGCGAATGATTAAAAAATCCATTTAATTTAGTATTAGTACAATTAGAGGATTTTTTTGGCACACGTTTTGTTGATATTTTCTTATTTTTCTTTGCGTCAAGCACATACAGCCACTACTCAAAGTCAACTATTCCTTATCTAATCACCATTTAGAAAACCCCTATCCTACTCGAAATATATATAAACGGGGACATACGCTTCACGCCACAGGGATCCGACTGGGCCGCTTTAACTGATAGGCATACACACTGGACCGCGGACGGTAGATTAGCAGAAGGTAAACATTGGGATACTCAAAGCCCTACAGCATTCTCTCACACTTTCTTAAAAATCCGATGAATATATCGTTGATTCTGTTTTGTCGTCTTACTATAGACCATAGGCTATCGGCATTCATGGGCAAATGATGTATTTTAGCCAGTTCTTGTACCCGATAATCAGAAGCTCTTTGGTTATGCATGTTGATATTTCAAAGCTCCATATTTTCTAAACGAATGGAACGATTATCAAAAAATAAGCAGCAATGTATAGGAAATTGAAAACCCATTTTAATGAGGTACTCAACTTCATTCCCATTTGGAAAAAAATTGGGGATTTTGTCGAAAAGTTCTTTCCCAGCCTGTAATGCCTTGCGGTACGTTCTCGATGGGCACCCCTGCATATCACTGCAGTATGCACCAATGCGAGGATGGTTCTTAAACTTCTAACATTCTAATTCATATTCATTTAAAAAATAGTAATATAGTTTGTTTTGATAGCCAGCCAGAATTAACTGAAAAATAATTCACCATTTTTAGGGAGACTCGGGTGGTCCGTTGGGATATAAACAAGGACAACGTCACTACATTGGAGGCATCACATCATTTGGAAAAGCCTGCGGACTCATGGGAGTACCAGCTGTCTATACTAGAGTATCGTCTTATGTTCCCTGGGTTGAATCCATCGTTTGGAGATGATCCTCTATCAGTTCTAGTGAATATGATTTTGAATTGGTTCCTTCGTTTTTTTTTTAATTAGAAAATTGAAGATTTCGGCATTTCTGTTATGTAGCGTGTCGTCATAGATTCGTCTTGCAATGACGATTGCCAAGTAGTTGATAGATAAGCATGAAGATCCTGTAATAAATCAACTATAGAAAGTATATACTTTAAATTAAAAGCATAATTTATAAGTACATTTCTCAGAGTTTAAAGTATAAATTTATTTTTCTGGTTTTTGAATGCATATGATGCTGTTCAAATTTGTTATATATATATATTTTTGGCATGAATTTAAATCAGTAAGTAGCGCAATTATTAAATCCATACAGATAAAAATAGCGCTAATGTGCCATTTTATAATTATTATTATTAAGCCACGGTGAGCCCAACAGCAATTTTTGATGTGAACAGTTTTCTATTCGAATTATTTAAATTTGTCATCACAATTTAAAAATTCCTTATTGTATTATTTATTGCAAATTAAGTATCCAGTATGTAGATTAGTAGACCGTGGTCAGAAGCCAAGTATTAGATATTTAAATTTAAAAAATTTAAATAATAAATTCTTAAATATCCAAATAACATTTTTTTATGAAATTTAGGCTCTGGTTTTAGTTTAGTATGTATGTACATTTTTTTTCGGTAGTTTTACAGAGTATCTCCGTTATTAGTAAAGACAGAAGCACAGCAGTGCCGCTTTTTGTAGAACAAAAGACGTCCCAATTAGACTTTTTCTATGCCCCCTTGTTTATGATATACGGTATGCTTTTGTGAATTTTACATTTTGGGACACCACCTATATATCGGTTACCCTGTAACTTATCAAGAAGAAATAAAATATTCTTTAAAATAAATTTTTCTACGTTTAATAGTTTTCAGAAAAAAAAAATCAGTAATGAACACCCTGTACATAAAGGACCTTGGTTCAAAATTAGTAAAATCTCATAAGTTAGGTAGTCTCCCACTCTCTTCTTACTCTACATTAACCTTCTAGTGAAAACTAGAAATCCGATATTTAGCTTGGCTGACGATAGCACACTTAAGACCTCATGTTCCTCTTTGAATGCACAAACAGCGGCTGCCGACGCACATCTTCGCAGATAGCATGAAGTATCACGCCTTAACAAAGACCTCGAAGAAATTTTGGCTTGGCGTGACAGTAACCAAGTCGAATTTAACGCTAAGAAAACCCAGGCAGCAGTTTTCTCTAGAAAGGTTAACATTACAGAACCGGATATAGTCATGACAGGACACGCAATCCCACTGACTTCATCTATTAATTTGTAGGGCGTCAATCTGGAATGAAATATGTCTTGGCATAACCACGTTGTGGCAATCGTCAAGATAGCTTCTCAGAGACTTGGTATACTCTTCCGAACCAGAAAGTTGTACACATCTCAACAACTTTTGACACAATACAAAGCCCAGATTCGACCATCACTAGAGTACTGCTCTCATGTCTGGAGCTCTGCACCCAAACATACTGATCGGAGACCACGAGCTAACAAAGAACCTCGACAGCCTAGAACATCGAAGACAGGTTGGGGATTTAATTCTCTTTTACAGATATTTTCACCTTACCCTGTTAATTCCGCCCAGAGCGGCGAATAGGAGAAATACACGACGAACCACTGCCGCCCATCCATATGTAGTTAATCTTAGTACTCCTCGAACTTCATTATTTAAGAATTCTTTCATCTGGAGGACTTCATCCTTATGGAATATAACCTCCAGCGATTCAAAACCAACGTGAATCCCTTTATTCGTATAGGCACCAC
This sequence comes from Barypeithes pellucidus, assembly GCA_963991005.1. Taxonomy (NCBI): domain Eukaryota; kingdom Metazoa; phylum Arthropoda; class Insecta; order Coleoptera; family Curculionidae; genus Barypeithes; species Barypeithes pellucidus. Next base: position 30,355,111 of record OZ022559.1, read on the forward strand.
TCCCAGAGTGCCCTAAGGGATTTTTTCGGTAGTGCTTGTGTTTAATCATAAAAAAATAAAAGTCTGAAATACAAATGACAAACCTGAAATATATTAACTTAAATAGTGAAAAATGCTATATGAATCCCCTGGGATGGGAAGTTCTTCATATAGAAACTTGTTCTTCAAATAGAGTATCTACGGGTTAGTCAATTACATAATAATTAAAAGTATTAAACAACTTATTACAACGATCTGCTTCAATCATCATTCATCAGCCTCTATTTATCCTCATTGCAATATTAAATATATAAAATATTATTGAAATTGGTTCATTATTATCGAAATTATAGTTTATTATTTTGGAGGTGTATTTGTGAATATTCGATAATTAATTGGAACAGTGTATTAAAAACGATTAAATAAAACTCTATTGAAACTTAATTTAATTAATAAAATATTTATTGATTTTATTTTCCGATATATCGTTATAGATAGGTTAAGTCTAGTAATTTTTTTATATAATGTACTGCCAACTTGACAATTTAGTTGAAATTTTAGAAGTAAATGTACCACATTACTAGTTTCGAAAGGATATCCTAATCTTTCAAAGTATCCTTTTCTTTCATTTTATCAGTTTTAGTTATATTGTTTTCAATTATATTGTTTACATTTCCATTCGGCGGCCATACTGTATCTTCAATCCACTTTATATAATGAGATACTCTTGTGTACACTGAGGGAACATCTGGACCAATTGCGCAACCGACTCCATACGAAGTTATTCCGACAATATTGTATAGACAGGACGTATTTTTATCATTTCCTCTGTATATTTGAAGAGGTCCACCTGAGTCCCCCTAAAAAATAAACAATTTTTTAAAACCATAAAATTATATATCCTTAATTTCAAAAAAGAAAAAAATACACTGGTCTTTATGAATAAAATGTATTTTCTAAAAATTTATTTTGTACTAATAAAACATTAATTAAATATTGAAAATATCACATTGAATCTATTAAAGTACGCACAGGGATCTTTACCCTGACGTCATCGCTAACAAATAGATATCCCGACATATTTCATATCTCTGCATCTTTGTTTGGTACAGACATAAAGGCGAATAAAAATTGTATATTATACGTCGTCCGGAATTAAACGTGTTAGACAGAGAAAGAATTATAAAGAAGAGTTGCCAAATAATTATTTTGACTTACGCAGTACTACAAATTACAAAAACGTCATTGTGACAATTGATTCACAATTTTTTCGTTTTTATACATTTTTGTGCATTAAAACTTCATTTACTCCTGCAAACAGTTCTTTTCAGAGCTTTTGGTATCGCTTTTTTGTGTTAGTGGTAAGTACATATTGATATTTATTGTTATTTATTTATTGTAATAAAGTATTCCTAACCCTAAAAATTGTGGATAAGTCTCCGCTCCGCTATTTTGCCATCCCAAAAACGTAAAAACACGTCTTTTTAGTTTCGAAAAAAAAAAGTTAAATCGCCCGAATTTCCAAACGCTCTGTATATGTATCCAAACTAGAAGGTTTACAGAACGTATTTCGGGTTTTGATGATAAAGTTCTAAGCATGTGGAATGAAGCATTGGACCAATGTTCTGCAGAAATTTGGAAAAATTGTGTAGAACATACTGAAAAGTTAATTGAAGAATGGTTCAATCGAGAACAACATTTAGTAAATATTGAAGTCGAACCATTGATTATAAATGTAGATGAAAGTTCAGATTCCGAATGCGATGATGACTTGTAATTTAAATTTAAAATAAGTAAACCAGCTTTAAGACTAAGTTTTTCAATGATAGGTAGGTAAATTGTAGAACTTATTGTACCTATTCTTTGTTAATTTTGTCAACTCTAACTTTGATTTAAATAAATAAAATAAAAATTTAAGGAATTTTTGTACACGGATTAACCCGCCGGCGCATTGTAATTCTAATAATAATTGTACTGTGTCTTGTCCAAGACAGTGCATGATCATTATTGCTCATAGTATCTGCACGGTGTATTTTCTAAGATGTGTTCATTGTAAATTAAATTGCACGGTATTGCACTTTTTAATAAATTAATTCAAATGATCTCTGTTGGTCAAATCAAAAATTAAACTTTCTTTGATGTTTTTTTAATCTGTGTAATCAAAATGTCACATTCAAACCGAGTTTATCATTTTGTCAAATAAGAAGTAGGTACATAACTGCCAGTAAAAATTCAAGAATATCAGATTTATACCTACATATTCCTAACAATCTATTTTATGTAAGACCGACTCAAAATTTTGTTTCGGAGTTTTAAAGAAATTTTTAAAAATCCGTATATGGGTACGTTATTTACGTCAATTAAAATGTTATGAAATTAGTTTTTGTTTTGACAACTTTTCTTCCACGTAATTTTGATTTGATTCATACGATTTTTATGACGTGTAAGCGCTGACGTCAGGGTAAAGATCCCCTGTGCGTACTGTAGCCATTATAATTACTTATACGGGGTGTCCCACCGGGAACCGCCTCGACCTATATATGAAAAACATAGCAACATTTGAAAATTGGACAGTATCATAATGTTGATGGCGACAACTGGGCTAAAATATTTTCAATATGGTGGTAAAGATTGTTTCACGAAAAATGGTTATAACTTAATGACTGCAGTAAAAGTATCTGGGGCCAACCCATTATTTATGACCTTTTGTTATTATTATGTGGAAAGGACCGGATTGAAATAATTATAATTAAATATAGGCACATCAGGTAGGTTAGGTTGCTTAATTTATTTAAATATCTTCTTGTGGTAAAATTTGTTAGTATTTGAGGAATGGTTCAAGAATTGTCTTTTAACAAACATTCCTCAGAATAGCGTGATAGTAATGGATAATGCGAGCTATCACAGTCGCCAATTACATAAAGCTCCAAGCTCGAATAATACAAAATTGGAGATTCAGAACTACATGGCGGCGAATGATATATATTTTGAAGAAAGTTATAAAAAAAGTGATCTTTTAGAAGTTTTAAAGACATTTTGTATAAAAAAAAGTATATGTTTGTGACACATTGGCAGAAGAAATTGGACATACAGTGCTACGGCTCCCACCCTATTATTGCATTTTTAACCCCATAGAGCATATGTGGCACCAGTTAAAATCACTGGTTAGGTCTGAAAATATTTCTCCGACTTTAAGTTCTAGTGTTGTAGAATTAATACGAAAAGGCTTTAATGATATCCCCCCAGGTAGTTCGATAAATTCAGTCCGTCACGTAATAACTGTAGAAAATTCGTATATTAGTCTGGATCGTATAATTAATCCAATTATAATTAATTTTGATGAGGATAGCGATCGCGAAACAGAACTATCTATAGAATGACATTATAAATGTAAATAAATATGACTAGTAATATTTAAAAAAAATGTTATTTCATTTGATTACATTAATATAATCATATCATTACTTGTTTTCCTTAGTCCGTCTCTTCATACTTCACTTGTTTATTGCCAAGCTCTTGTCGACACAATGGGACCTACCCAGGAAATCATTAAGTCGTATCCAATTTTCGTGAAACGTACTGTACTTCGGGTTATACCGGTGGTCGGTGTCAACTTGTTTATTTTAATTGGAACGGGAATACCCTATATTCATTGAATTTTTGGATTCTACTTGAGATTCCACGCAGATTTCGTATGTATATAATGTCTTATACCTACTAAGTCTAAACGTGTTTGACATATTTAAGGTTTTATGGCGAAAATGATGTTTGCAGACTTTAAAATAATCATTGATTTTTTTCCTATAAGGAAGCCTTTACCATTCAATTTGGGTTGGATTTCTTGTTGAAAGGGACCTGCAAATAGACTTTTTATAATATTTTTAAACTATTAATACAGGGTGTTCAAGAAATGATATTAAAAATGAGAACTCCAAATAATCTACATTTTCAAATAGGAACCCCCAAATTTTATAATTATTTTTTCTTTAGCTTTACAAATAAGGACAAGTTTGTGTAAGATTATCTATTTCGCAAATTTTTAGTTTTTGAAATAGGTATCACAAATTTAATATTTTTATATGGCGATTTTGCTGCGAATTTTAAGGTGAGTTACCACAAACCCTAGTGGGGCTATGACGGCATTGAAAAACAGTGAAATGCTAAAGAAATGTATGGAGCTGTCACTTACCATTTGAAAATTATTTAAACTTGTTTATTATTTATGGAAAATATGATAAAGTAATAACAAGAACATATTGTGACATGTGGCATTTGACGGCCTTTCAACGCCGTCATAGCCAAATAGGAGTGACTGAACTTAATATCTGCCACAAAATCCCCATATACGAATAGTAAATTGGCAATATTTCAAAAACTACAAATTTTCGTAACCCTATACACAACCCTTATTTTTCATGCTAAATAGAAAATAATTATAAAATTTGGGGTTTTTCACTTGTAGAAAATGTAGATTTTTTGCAGTTCTCTCAATTTCATTTTTGATCACCCTGTATTGATGGTTTAAAAGTATTATAAAAATCTATTAAAGCAGGTTCTTTTTAACAAGGAATCCAGCCCAAATTAAATAATTAAGGCTTCCTTATAGAAAGAATTAATATTTATGCAAACGCCATTGTAGCCATAAAACGTCAAACACGTTTAGAATTATTCTATTTAAAATAAGCAAGTTGTCACCGATTTCCGGTGACATCATATTGAAAATATTTTAGACGCATCATCCTCATCAACATTAGCATACTGTCCAATTTTTTAAATATTCGTATGTATAGTTTTCCATATATACACTCGTCGGCACAAAATTCCGCCACTCTAAAATTTTGGTCAAGTTTGATATTTTATAACTTTTTTATTTTTTATGCAATTTTCATGATTTTGTCATCAGTTTGTAGATCAATTATTTGTGGTTTTCCTTAATTATTTTATAAAGTAATATTTTTCGATTATACAGGAGTAAATCAAACTGTTGTTTTTTATGTTAATTTCAAAACACCCTGTAGGAAAATTGAGGTGCTTAATTTTATTTACATACTGTTTCTTGTCATCTTTGATGTATTCTAAACATTTCTGTTTTTTAATTCTTTCCATTATCTTTCTGCTGCGAGCTGCAAAAGCTTTAATGATATGATGTTATTTTTAGAAAATGTATGTCATGGGTATTTCTACCGAAGCGCGCACCAATCTTGTATTTATTGAGCTCTAACCGCCCACCTTTTACATTGAGGAAATCCTCCAAGAATTTGTTTTCCCATTTGCTCCTTTCATTGGGAACCAATTTACATTAATGCATGATAATGCTAGACCTCACGTTGAACATGTAGTGATCGAATATCTGGATGAAGTTGAATTTCCAAGATTGGAATGGCCCGCATGTAGCCCGGATCTCAACCCAATCGAACATCTTTGGGATCAACTTAAAAGAACCGTTCATCATCGTCCTGTACAAACACAAACCTTCCACGACTAGCGGCTGACGCTGACTGAATATCAGGCTATCCCTCAAAAAAGTATAAGTAACCTTATTCATTTGATGCCACGAAAATTGCAAGCTGTCATTGCTGCGAGAGGAGGAAATACACGATATTAAAATTGTTTTTGTTAATTAACTTTATGATATACCTAGTGTTTGTTTTTCTTTATAAAAATAAGCTTCAAATCAGCGCTACATTTCAAATTTTGCAGCTCGCAGCAGAAATGAGATAATGGAATGAATAAAAAATCGAAATGTTTATAATACGTCAAAGATTACAAGAAACAGTATCTAAATAAAATTATCCACCTCAATTTTTATGCAGGGTATTATGAAATTACGATAAAAAACAACAGTTTGCTTTACTCCTATATAATATAGCCTAATCGAAAAATGTTACTTTATAAAATAATTAAGGAAAACACAATAACCGGATCTACAAACTGATGACGAAATCATGAAAATCGCATAAAAAATAAAAAAGTTATAATATATCAAACTTGACCAAAATTTCAGGGTGGCGGAATTTTGTGCCGGCGAGTGTAGATCGAGGCTGTTCTCGATGGGACACCCTATATACCTACCTGACAAGTATCTTTATTTCCCATAGACGATCCTGCACAGATCATAGTGGTATCGTTTATACCACTTAGCAAGCGTCTGTTCGTTTTATAGAATTTATTACAATGTTTTACATCGTACAACTCCAATACTACTTTTAGTAAAACTTTGCTCTTTTCACCACCGGAAAAAACATCGCCCCATCCACTCGCAATTACATTTGAATTAGGCAATGAATTGATATCATTTAAACAAGCAGGTCGAACCCAAGTGTTTAATTGGGCTGTTATGTTTAATTTCACCAAAGCAATGTCATAGTCATGATATTTGGGACTGTATTCTGGATATGGTATTCTTTCTATTATGTCAAATACTTGCATGTGATCATCATTATCTTGATCTGTTATTCCCATTCTAACAAATTTGGCTTCTTGTCTAAAATTGATTGAGCGATATTTTTTATCTAAGGAATATACAAGGGATCCCATAACTTATGGGCCACAGAGCAACTGGAAATACTAAACATCAAACTAAATGGATTAAGTCGTATACGTTTTTTCGAAATGTTTATCGTTCTGGACATACAGTATATTAAATAGTTAATGCTTAATACAAAATTGCTCCATGAACCGCGTTTACATTTTACACATTTTTCATACATTTTATTTTGCCTAATATTGGGAGTTATGCACATTTCAAAAAAAGATTTCCATTAATCAACAACAAAATTTTTTTTAGATTAGTTAGAAACTAAAATATTGTTACTAGTTTAAATTTAGGTCAAGTTGATTTTAAATTAGAGAATGAAGTTTACGTAACTAACGCCGTCGTGCGATATTCACCGTGACGGTAAATCAAGACAGTTTTCGGTCATAGGACTTGTTCTCACCAAAGCAACTGGCAACCGCAATGCAACTGCAATGCAACCGCAACTTCAGTTCAGTTGCTCTTGTGTTCTTATTGGAATCAACTGTCTCAAGTCTCAAGTCTCAAGTCTCTTGTGTAAACGTGAACAAGATGCCATCCTCGTAAAATGAACATATATCCATTGCATACATGAAGAAGGGTAAAAAAAACAACCGAAAAGTTTAGGTATTTGGGTTAAATAAATTTGGCGCACAGTTCTTATACATGGTGCACCAAGTAAAGTTGCCTATTAGAAGTATCTCGAGAACTAAATGAGATTTTATTTTGAAAATTTGGCTGTGGCTATAAGAGATGGTTTTCTACGTTTATAAAATATTTTTGATGGTGCGGTGTTGCCGGATCATACCAAAAGTGGTAGCAACTTCGAAATTTTAAATGCATTACCCTATAAATTATATTTTTCTTGGAATCTAATAAAAATCTAGAACAATTTTCTGTATAATATAATATAGGTACCTATCTTTAAGAGTTTTTGAATTATAAATAATCTTGTGATTTTTTAGCGCCTTATCGGGACCTGAAAAAAAAATCATATCTTTTTAGCGGTTATAGCAAGAAAGCTGAAATTTTGACAATAGTTTCACAAGACCATCGAAATTTTATAATTTCGAACAGTATTTAATTAGTTTTATACAGGGCGTCTCCATAACAATATTTCTGAGGGAGATGAATTATTGCAAAAATCTTATTTTTTTTAAATAGGACACCCTGTATTTGATATGTTTTGCTAATGGAGGATCGAATTTTCTATCTAATGATATTAAGTGTTCCTATATCTATCTTCAATATTTTCTTATAGCGAAATTTAAAAATTATCTTAAAAAAATATATTTCTTGGTAGTGTGGAATGGATTCATAGAAACAAATCATGACGCATTTGACGTTATGTCTGTGTTATTGTAATAAAAATGGCTAATTCACATTATTCTTAGATATTTTAAGTTTATTTTATATTCATGGGGAGTGTGGTAGAGTTTTATATAGAACTTCATCCTGATGCAGCTCCTATGACTCCCAAAAAATTGATTGGCCGAGGAAATCCATGGAAATGACCACAAGGTCGCCGGATCTTACCCCCTAGATTTTTATAGGGTAGGATTAAAGAAATAGTATACAAGACACCGGTCACAATAAGGGTAGATTTAGAAAATCGAGTCACCACAAATTGTGGTCCACAATTTATTAGTTATTTTATTGGTGTTGTTGCGTAATCTTAATTTTGTTTATTTATTTATTAATAAATTGCTTATATGTTAACTATTTTTTACAACAACACAGACATAACGTCAAATTGATTTTTCATTATTTTGTTTCTATGAATTCATTCTACAGACAATCACACTATCAAAAAATATATTTTTATAACATAATTTTTAAAGTTCGCTATAAGTCCGAAAATATTGAAGATCGCTATAGGAAGACTTAATATCATTAGATAGAAAATTCGATCCTCCATTAGCAAAACATATCAAATACAGGGTGTCCCATTTAAAAATAGAAGATTTTTCCAATAATTCATCTTCCTCAGAAATATTGTTATGGAGACGCCCTGTATAAAACTAATTAAGTACTGTTCGAAATTATAAAATTTCGATGGTCTTGAGAAACTATTGTCAAAATTTCAGCTTTCTAACTATAACTAAAAAGATATGATTTTCTTTTCAGGTCCTGATAAGGCGCTAAAAAATCACAAGATTATTTATAATTCAAAATCTCTTAAAGATAAGTATATGATATTATAGAGAAAACTGTTCTAGATTTTTACCTAGATTCCAAGAAAAATATAATATATAGGGTGATTCATTTAAAATTCCGAAGTTGCTACCACTTTCGGTATGATCCGGCAACACCGCAGCATCCAAAATATTTTGTAAACGTAGAAAACTATCTCTTATAGCCACGGCGAAATTTTCAAAATCAAATTTCATTTAGTTCTCGAGATACTTCTAATAGACCACTTTATTTGGTGCACCCAGTGCCGCAGTTGAAAAATTATCCTATTAGGGCTTGTTCTCATCAAAGCAACTGGAAACCGCAACGCCACAGCAATGCGACCGCAACTTCAGTTGTTCTTGCGTTCTCACTGGTTTTAAGGCTCTTTTGACGTGAGCAAAATGTCGTCTTCGTCGGATAAAGATATAGCCGCAACATACATGTGTGTGCTCCAACAAGGGTCATAAAAGTTAAATATTTTGCTGTCTCGTCCGCCATGACACCACGATTCTGGAAGCAACTGGCGACCGCGACGGCGATGCGATATGCAGCACTGTCGGCAACTCATAATTATAACCGCGTCGCGTTGCAGTTGGATTGCCGGAAACATTAACGCTGTGACGCGTTGCTGTTTCGTTGCAATTGCGTTGCCGTTGCCGGTTGCTTTCAGTGAGAACACGCACATATACTTCGATTTTGGCACGACGTTCTGTCACGAACACATTTGATTATATTATTAATTTTAGGGGAGTGCAGAGAAACTGAATTAGATGATAAGGAAGACTAAGTAGAGCGGGCCCTGCATTTTTGGAATAAGTAGTATCCGATCTGTCTGACATTCAGCATTATATGTTAATGTGCTAGTACTTACAATTTAATATTGTCTAAGCAATGCGCTGCAGTTAACACAAACTGGTCACTTATTAGGGATCCTCCACAGGCCCATGCAATTTCATTCTCTCCCAGATCGTATCCAATGTGGACCTGTGTATATCGACAATTAGGCAAATAATTTGAGAAAGAACAATGTGGCTATAAAGTAAAACTATTTTGATAAGTTACCTTCCTGAGAAGGTACTTATAGGTCTACCACAACATAGCAGGCTCTTTTGGAATGTTCATTTTTTACTATCTTGTATATTCCTAAACCATATTTTGGATTTACATACTAGTTTTATAATATTTTTACTGACAATATTTCAACTACATGGGTACATGTTCGGTCCCTAATACTGTACAGGGTGTCCCACTAATGTCGGCGAGGTGTGATATTATGGAAGCCATAAACCTTACATCTTTGGGATAAAAAATTGCATTGACTAAATCGACCAAGAAAAATTAATGGAAAATATTTTCGCGTTGCTAAAATTACCGCTAGGGGGCGCAATTGCTATTATACAGGGTGTCCGCTAATTATTGGTACATGGAAAAACCACATACTCCTTACGTAAAAATATTAGGATTTAATCATACTTGCCTATATCCAAAAGTTGATATTAACTGAGATGCAGGGTGTTAAAGGTTTGTTTTTCTCTAACAACTTTGAGAGAAACTAACGTTTTTTACAGAATTTAGCAATTATGGTTTTTTTAGTACCAGAAATTGATTTTTTTGTGAAATTTTAATGTACAATGTACATTCATACGATCATAACTTTTTTGTGCCTCAGTGTGTTTGAGTTTTTAATAAAAATGCTTTTCTCATGTTTATTACGTAAAAAGTATACTAAGTTCAGGTCGCCCAGAGTTACCGTTTCAGAGATAGTTGCATTTAAATTGTTTAGTGCGTTAGCTCAAGCCAAGCAAATAATATTTTGTTACTTCTTACCTAATTAACTTTTACATGATAATTAATGATCTAGTAATGGTAATTGGGAATAATAAATACCACAAGTGGATTGTTCTTTAACTTACTTTAATTAAAAGAACTTTGACTATAGAAAGTAACCAAGAGCAATGATAACACAAACTTACGATAAACTCAAAAATTAAAGATTTCTGTTCCATAGCAACTGCATCTCTTAAATTTTATTTGTTTTCTCATAGGTTACTTTAGAAAAAAAAATTGTTTTCAAATTAATAATAATTGGGCAGGGTGCACTAAACAATTTAGATTCAAATATCTCCGAAACGGTAACTCTGGGCGACCTGAACTTAGTATACCTTTTTTACGTAATAAATATGAAAAAATGATTATTTTCATTAAAAACTACTTGTACCATTAATTAGCGGACACCCTGTATAACTGAACATTGCAATTTCTTCGAATTATCACTATTAAGGATCTCATTTAATAAGGGATATAAAGCGATCATTAATTTTGGCAAAAGTTTATTGCTAAGACTTCATATTGCTGATAATAACGGTGGGGGTAGCGAGTAAAAAAATATTTTTTAAATTATTGAATCTTCCATACCCTTTATCCAAATTTAATCAATTTAAGCTAGATTTAAAGATAATTTTACACTTATTAAACATTCGGCGTTGGTCGTGATCGATAGTTAACACTGCGGCTTCTAGATGGTGCGTTTACCCATGATTCTGTTTTTTTTTAAATTTTCTTAATAAAATTAAATAGCATGGTACATTATTTTATTACTGTGAGTAAAGATCACCAAAATAGCTACATTTTGGCGCAACCCGTAATTCAATATATTTATTCCTTCTCGAGTTATTTAGAAATAATAATTTTATTTAAAAAAATTAATGTTAGGTCCATGAAAACAAAATGTTGCCAATACTGCTAGATGCTCTGGCAACCTTGATATTAAGTTAATTTGAAATTTGTGTCTTTAGAACTTCGTATATTAATTAAAATAAGAAAGTTAGTTTGATTACCTTTGAGATTCAATTTATAAATTGGGTTAAAATTTAATGGTATAAGAATAATAATAACAATTTCAAATATAAACAATTTTCAAATTTTAGTCACAGATCTTCCTGAAACTTGTTGATACCCCAATCGACATGTCAGACAATCTAAATATCAATAAATTAACTTAAAAAGCTTTATTATTAACGGATAAAACTTCACGACAAGAAATATTGATCACATGATGACTATCGTCTCTTTCTAACCTGCCAAAAAGCGGCATATTTTTTAATTAAGTTAATGCAACATAGATGGCTCTGATTGCTAATTTGGGAATGTTTGGGATCCCCATCTTAAAACAATAATTTGATTCTTTCCACCACTTTATTTTACTATATTGGAAAATTTGTAAAGGATAAAAAGTATTAAGAAATATATAAGGATTAAAATAATGATATTTTCAATACCACTCAATTAGTCAAAATACAAAGAAAATCTTCATTTTAACCTTGGTCATGAATGCTACGCCCCCTTACGGATATTTTACAAGGTCGAAAATAATTTCTAGCACTTTCTCTTGGGTAATTTTATTTAAAAAAAATTTACCCGAAGATTTATGATTGCTAGTTTTTGGGATATGGCCTACGCACATATGGGTATTTGACCGATCTAGGCGGCCAAAATTAGTTTTATTGATTCAAATTGAATTTTCCTATTTGTACTTTGTGTTTTAAGTGCTCAGGAACGCGAAACGTATATTTAAATCAAATCCTTAGACGATAGCGATACTAAACGTTTATCTCTATAAATCAAACTAGGTACATATTGTGGTGAAATATTTATAAAACTCGTATATGTATAATAATATAAATAAATAATTATTATTGATAAATAATTATAACATTTAAAAAATATATACATGTAATATAATAATTATTTAGTTATTATAGGACAGTTATTATACTACAGTATCAGAAGACTGATCATCCACTTCTTCCGAGGATTTGTCCGATTCTTCATTGAATGGGCTCGGCGCTGCTGGTATTAATAACTCCAGGGTCTCTTGTAAAAATGGTTTACTTTTTTTTCTTCAATGAGGGTCTCTTGCTTGTGGTAAGCGGGTCTGAGCTTAAAAGTAGCCTGTTAATGACGTCTAAGTTGCATGACTCCCTAGAAGAAGTTTTGGCGATATAACCGGAAGTGTTGGCAATGCCTGTAATGTCGTCAGCTGTGTCTTATTGTATCGTTTAGTCTTGAATACTCTCTTGACCGCGTTGGTGTACTAGTAATTCCTTTCAGTACTTCGGAAGCATCTCTGTTCCCAGAAGTTCGTAATTTTATCTGCACAGCATCTAATGCATGTGTCTATTCATTAACAGCATTGCGCAGCATTTCTATCTTCCTTCTTTTAGTCCTCTCACTCGACTCACTAAATGTCTAGGATGGTCTACTTGAACGCTGCTGCACTACTTTCGGTGTTTCGAATGTTCCTTGAAGCCATTCAGAATTTTTTTTAATGAGAACGTCTTCCTTTCTGTGTGCTATCACCCACCTTTCCTTGAATTGTGATTTAATATATGAAAACTGGCGCTTTATGTCATTCATTTGGTCTTCTGAGTAGTCTTCACATGATAAAAGGTCATTTTCGAGGTACTCCAATTTGTTGTCAAAACTAGGCAAATTTTGCTGTTTCATTTTATCAAACAAGAGTCTTCGAGTCACGGTTCTAGTGCCCGAGCTTCCCGGTACTCCTAAAATAAATTATAATGTATTTTTAACCCAAATAATATATCAAACTAAAATTTTCATTATTTACTACTATTTTATTTGAGGACTAAAAATTATAGGCATCCGCGGCTATCCGCGGCTAATTTTTGAACGGTTCGTTCATATGACCTTTCATCTTTATATTAGAGCAAAAGAAATATCCGGGAAGCACCCTGAAGTACAACAAATACCTTTATGAATGTCAAAAAGGGTTTTCGAAATGACAAATATAATAAACAAATCAAAAATACTTAAAATATATGTGTTCTTACCTGCATTTTCAAGATCCATTACAGTTTTTTTATAAATTTAATCAGGACAGCAAATTTTCACTATTGAAGTTTGTTCGTCTACACGAAGAATTCAGAGATATACGTACACTTGCAAAAACGATCAAGTTTAGAGTGCCACCACGGCTCGAAGGTTGAGAGTAGAAAAAGGGAAAGGGTTACTTGTGGTTCCCTGGTTATGCAACCCTTTCAGAAACTGGATTTTTTCTACCGGAATCGACTTTTGGCCGCCTAGATCGGTCAAATACCCTTATGTGCGGCGTCCATTCTTAGTTGACCACCCGATACAATACACTACTGGAGTTTGATCCGTCCGTCAATGATTAATTGAAAAGGCTTTGAAAAATGTCAAAAAGTACCAACAAGTTTATATCTACCATTCGTTGCAGTTCAATAAAGTTTATTAATAGTTAATAAGGTTTATTAAAAGCATATATACCATATGTGGAAATTCTCTAACTGCCGCCATTTTGCCACCAACAATTAGTTCTTCTCTATCAAACGGACATTCGAGTTTTGTTATATCATCGGCTCCGATAAGATATGTAGGATTGAGCTCTGTAGTCCATATGTACTGATTGTAATCAGCGCAATCTAAAATATAATCAAATTACTAACACCCTATACCAGGGGTGGGCAACCTTTTGAGACGGAAGAGCCAAAAGTTATAATTTACACAATTTCTCAGTTTTTAAAGAGCCACTAACCGCCGCAATTTGATATCGAAAGAGACACAACTTGACATCGAAAGAGCCGTATGCGGCTCGCGAGCCGCGGGTTGCCGACCCCTGCCCTATACCGATAGGAATAATATAAATGAAAATGCTTTAATATTAGTGGTATAGTTCACCCAAAATTAAATGGAATGACTTTCTTAAATAAGGATGATGGATAGCATGGTCATACTATAAAACAGGTAGCTTTTAGACAAAGCAGGACTGCATAAAGAGTTGGATTAAATAATAATATACACTCCCCGGCATAAAATTCCACAACTTCAAAATTTTTATGCAAGTTTGATGTTTTAGAACTTATTTAATTTTAATCCGAATTGAATGATTCCAGTTTATAAATATATTAATTGGGATTATTCTATCTTCTTTTCACAATTTACATTTTACTCTTAGATGATGATACCGGGTAAATGTTGCTTCTATCAAAAATTTCAAAGCACTCTGAGGAAAAATTGAGGCGGATAATCACACTCATTTTGCTATAATTGCTTTGTTTTTTTAAATTATTCCATTATCTAATCTCTTGTAGCAGCTACACAATTTTAAATAAACACTGATAGTTTAAAAAAGCTATCGGTTGCATTCGATTCGAAACAATCTATAGATTATCTCTCCTATAGATCTATCTTCTTAATTATACAGGGTGTTATGGAAATGACTTATTATATTTAAATGGGTAACTTCTTGGGTCTTCTAGCGAAAGTCTACATACTTTTTTTTAAATCGAATATCTATACCCTATACATATGCTGTCGCGCCGCACCATCTGATTTCAGTTAGCAACAATGTAAGTTGCTAGAGTAAACTACAGTGATGCTAGATCACACCGCGTGTCTCGATCTTGCTTATATGTTTAATCTTCGGTATCGTTGCTTCAGTATGTTTTGATACTCGGTATTGGGATGACGTTGCCGAGGGCTCCACGTGCTTGATGTATACGAATTTTAAACGTTTTGTTAATTTTAGCATTACCCGATTTTTTTTCTGTTATTAAATAATTCATAATAATAAATGTTATGATGTGATTTGAAATTTGTGTGATTATCTACTGTTGATTGTTACAAAACATTTTTTTATGAAATTTAATTATAAAACGGATTACTTTACAATAAGTTAAATTTGTAATTTTTTTTTCTAAAAAGTTTGAAAACGAAGTGACCATGCTGGTCAAGTTGTCAAAAACTGAACACGTGCGTCTACAATTCTATATTGCAATATGACAACACTGCCTACAAAGCGCTGACGTCTTTTGAGACTTGAGACTGCCTCAATAAATTATTGGTTGTGAACGTCGTCAGTAGCGGCACGTAAATTTTCAGTTTCATGTAAACTTTTTTTATTATTGATATACTAAAAAACTTTTCAGGCTGATTGCCTCTGTATAATTGGTAACCTAAAAACTTATTTTGACATTTGTCACGTGACTACTCGTTTGACTGTTAAATTGAAAAAAAATATATTTTGTCATGGTATAAAAAATGAGATACGTTTAGATTTTAATCTTTCTTATTATGATGTTTTACAAAGTTTAGAACCAAAATTCCAAAAAATATATTTTCGTGGAAAAATATCCTGTACCCGAACAAACCCGTTTCTCCCATAATAATTTTTTTTTGGAATTGTGGTTCCAACAACATTATAATTTAAACAGTTTTTTTCGAATATCTTTTTTTGATATCTCATCATCTAATGCCAGTTCCCCATGATAAAATATATATTTAGTTAGTAGTCACATGACAATGTGAAAATGCATTTTTGGGTTATCAGTCGCATTCAGCGTAATTTTTTTTGTTTAATATATCAATAATAAAAAAGTTTCCCATATGTAGGCGACCAACTTTTTGTCAATCGTTGCCTAGTGAATTGGTAAGAAGTAACAAAATATTATTTTTTTATATGTGCCCCGAAAGTGCCTCTATTCATGCATGTTCTCTTCACCGAAAGCGGCGTTTTCCAAGAGAGCGGGCGGGAAAAATCTTTCAGTCCCCATGAGTTCATAAATAAATAACCATGTGCTCAAAAATAAATAAAACCAGAATTGTCGGTGCGGGATTTAAACCCGCGACCCTCAGATCGCCAGGCGGACCCTCTACCCACCGAGCCATACTACAAGCGATAATAAATAGCGAATTATATATAAATTAAATTGGCAGTTAATTTTGCAAAGATGTTTTAGAAAAATGTCTGAAGAATTTCTGTATTTATATGACCTCAAAGACTCGGACACTTGTAAAAAAATAAATAAAACCAGAGATGCCGAGTGCGGGATTTGAACCCGCGACGCTCAGATCACAAGGCGTACGCTATACCAATAGGCCACCGAGCCTATTTGTCAAAAATAATAAATAGATATTTACATTCTCCATGCGCGAGTATTTTCATGTCATGTAGACAGGAAAACTGTCTGAAGAATTTCTTTATTTATTTGGCATCAAAGCTTCGGAGCACTTGTAAAAAAAAATACGGTACATATCTCGGGCCGTCGGAGGCTTTTCGGCCCTTGATACGTAATGTACTATTGCTTGCCTGAGCTAACGCACTAAACAAAAAAATATCCGTTTCGAACCCTGTAATTTATAAATTATAAAATAGTGACTTATTTGTCTGACACTGTTGGTTCAAAGGAGAGGGGAAAGTTTATTTTTATACCATTGGTATGTTCTGTTTTTGGTTGCTTTGCATAATGTTAAATTAAAATACTTTAGTTTCCTCCCTATCTTTTATCCTTTGTTTGAATGCATATACCTGATTGTTATTGCTAATCATATTAATTGTTACTTACTTTCATTCGCAATTTGTCCAGGTACTCTTGCCTGGATAACTTCTTGCATAGGTTCGATACAGCAAACGATTACTTCTAAATTATCAAAGCTGCATCTTTGTGGATGCAATCCTTGCTTTATAACCTTCAACGCCTCCGGACATTTTAAACTATTGGTGCAAATTCCCATCTTATTGTGTTGTTGGTGAAAACAAATGTCATCTACAAGAAACAAGTTTTAATATACAGGGTGTTTACCAGGGGCAAACTTATCGCCTAAAAAATTTCAATTCTTGGAACGCATTTTCTTGAAAAGTAAAACTCGAAAAATAGCTAATTAGGGTATTATTGTAACAAGATTTGAACGGCCTTTAAAATGAGATGCCACTTGACGTCCCCCTCCCATTAAAGGTTTCAAGGCTGCCATGTACTTTTCCCCTGGGGGTTAAACTACGCTGCAAATATTCGGGGGTAATTATACGATTGCTTAAAAATTTTCAGAAAATTTGTAGTAGTGCAGTTGTAGTAATTAATATTAGAATTTGACTCGGAATTTGAAGAATCTCTTTAGGTTTGTTTCGACATTTTCGATCAACGTTCTCATTTGTTGAATAACAAGCTTATGGTGTTCCTCATCCATTTGTAGATATGGCGAAATTGATTTTGTGTTCGAATGTCTCTTGATTTTTATAAGCTGCTGCTCGCTAACTCCATGCTTGGCTAGTTTTGAAACAGCTGTTGCGCGTAAAGAATGGTTGGTTATTTTTACGTTTCTTGTATCTACAACCATTTTTTTGGCCTGGCTGGTGGTACATTGACCTATGGTATTTTTGCCAAGTGGTGTGTTCTTATACCAGTTTCCTGATGTTTTCCAGAATGGGTTTTCTGTTATAAATAATCGTTTATGATTAATCTGGCTCCTTTTTTGTATAAATTTGTCAAAAAGACGAATATGACAAATATCAGAATTCCGCGTGTTTGAAATTAACAATTTAGAGCTTGTGCGGGTTTATCTCCTCTCTGTTCAATTTTCGAAAAAATAGGATTGTACTCTACACGCCCTGTGTTGTCCACACTACTGTCAGTTTGCCTTTTAAATTGTCTTAATTGACAGCGAGCTCCTTCACCTCCTCTCCAAGCCATTTCATAGGATAGTATACAAAATAGTTCTTTTTTCTAGGCCATCGGGAGTACTTTCATCGCAACAATCAACAACAACTTCTAAATTCATCATATTTTAAAATAGCTGAACTTACTTTTCTCTTTTCTGGTAGATACTGCACTTGCTTGCGTTTTGCGTTCTCACGAGCCATTTTAAACTCAGTATTCCTAAATGGATTAAACCTGATTAGGTACTCGTTATAATACATTTGCTTAAGCATCTTCGCTGTTAAATTCCATATTGTTTTTATTGTAAAATTTTTGTATTCCTCACCGTTTTTTTCATGTTGAATGCCCAGTCTTGAAGTATGTCTGCAAGCTTTTTAATCTGAGTCTCCTTGCTGAAAACATATCTTTTTTCTTCACAAAACATCATAAATTTATGCCAGACATATTGCTTGCTATTTTTAGTGTTTTTTTGGGACACTCTGTCTGATCTTTTCTTGAATTACTTCGATTGGTTTGCAAAACGTGACAATGAGAATGTCAGACTGACATATTATTCCAATAATGGCGTTGTAAGAAGATTATTATGGTTTTGTGTTCAATAGCTAGAAAGGTTGTTTTCGATACCTAGGGGTATGGTTTTCGACGTAATCAATCGAAAACAACACCTCTAGCTTAATGTATGAGGATAATTTCCTTTAAAAGTGTCCCCCTTCACAATAAAATTGATGTATCATTCCGATTTTTAATATTATTTACTGCCAGATATGCACGGGTATATGTGACAGTGTTCCTTAATCACGTACTAATATTTCAGTGTGTGATTCCTTAGGTTATTTTATAAAGAAATGTTCATATGAACATATGTCCGCAACGACTTTTTGCCACAGGGTGTTGAATTTTAATTTTTTAAATGGTTATTTTTTAATATTTCCGAAAGTACTTTAGATATTATTTTCAATTTTGAAATTTGTTAATAGGATATAAAACCACTAATTTTGTTAGAAAAGTTATTCAATTGTTCCACCAGTGCCGTCCCTGCAAACAGGTCCACTGATATTTTTTACAACAAAGATAGTACGCCACTGACATTTTTCCATGTGGATATTTTTTCTGATTAGCCCGGTCAATTCTACATGAAAACGCTCTCTTGAGTTTTTCTCTTGATTAAAACCACTAAATTCATATTGAAGCTCATTATTATTAACATTGATTAAATAATTAATGATATGTTTTGTTTCATAAACACCCTGTAGCAAAAAATTTAAGCCGTTGCGGATATATGCTCATATGAACTTTTCTTTATAAAATGACCTAAGGAATCACACCCTGAAATATTAGCACGTCATTAAGGAACACCCTGTGTATTAAGGGTGGGAAATTTTCAAATTGACACCCTGTATACATGACAAATAAAACTCCAAACTATTAATATTTAAAATCGAAGCCCGTATTGAGTTTTTATTGTTATTGAATTATTTACCATTTAATTTAAAAATTACGGAAATGAAAACCTGAAAGTCATATTTTTTGCAGGCCTAGTTATAAAACCTTGCCTTGAGGCATTGAGAAACCTATACAAAATAAGGAAGAAGTTAAGATATAATATGTATACGAAAGATAGTAAATAATAGTAAATGTTAAGTCGGCAAAAAATTTGGGTATAATTATTGATACAGAATTAAGATTCAAGGAACATATTAAAAAGTTAATTCAAAAGTTCTATTTGACTTTAAAAATTTTGTATAGAAACCGTCGTTTTCTTAATTATGGTTTGCGTAAAATGCTTTGTGAGTCTCTTGTTGTGTCTAGCTTTAATTACTGTGATTTTATTTATGGTCCGTGTTTGGGTATTTTGGATAGGAATAGGATACAGAAAGTTTAAAATACTTGTACTCATCTTATTTTTGGTCAAAGAGAATTTGACCATGTTTTACATACATTTAAAGATCTTGGATGGCTCAAAATACACAATCGCCGATCTCTCCTTTTGGGAAATTTCTTTCATGTGATTTTGAGTAACCCTGTTTTACCTCTGTCTATAAAAAATAAGTTACAATTTGGCGATGATATACATTCACGTAACATAAGATTTTCTAATAAAACTACTCTTCCTCTTATCATAGTGCCATGTTTCAGAGGACATTCACTTATAATTGTATTAAATTATATAACAATTTACCGGATTATCTTCTTTCTCTCAACTCTAACAAATTTAAAATTTTGTATAAGAAATATTTGCTCAATCTCCAAAATTCCTAATTGATTTATTATATTATTACTTTTATTATTATTTTTCTTTTTTTTATCGTTATGCGATATCTGCGTTAGTTCAGTATTTGCCTCTATGTGGGCCAGTTTTAATTTGTTTGGGTATATCAGAACTTTGATCTTAATAATAACGAGGAGCAAAGTACAATCGAGTGTGTCTATCTTTTCTTCACTGAGGAGAACAATAAGTATTTCAGTTTCTGTCTTTCTTTGCGTTCCTTAGAGAGAAGAATAATCACTTCTCCGATATAATCGTTCTCCTAAGTCTTGTGTGACCGGCAACCTTTAAATGGCCGTTTGCATCGTCTATCTTAGGTTATGCTACGTTTAAGGTTAACTCGAATATTTCATTGCAAAGTAGTTGGCTTGTCCTTATTGTCACACCTTAAATTTATGATACAAGCAGCATAAATAAGACAACCCATGGAAGATAAAAAAAAATAAAATATCGAACACACCCGATTGCTTCTTATAAATTAATTACATGGGAAGATTATTTTTGACAAGACAAATTTTTGCTTACCTTCAACTAATTGTCCGAACACAATATTCACAAAACCCACTGTCAAGAGCACAACCTTTAAACTCATTTTCCTTTTTCACGATTCAGTTACCGCTATACCTAACATTAATAGGAAGTATTTTAATTAGAATCATTTTAATATATGCATCTTGCCATCTACATCATATATAAAATATAAAACTACCTTTTTATAACAACAATCGTTTTATATTGGTACGTGATGAGATGGATGACCATGAAAGATGAATACGAACTTGTTCTTTTAAAGCTAATAGATGTATATAAGTATACGATTAGACCGGGATTTAGACCCAAAAAAACAGCTGCAATTGAGAAAAGGATTCAGATGAAAATTTCTTTTAAGGAAAGGATAAAATTGCCTAAATTTTAAAAATTCAAAAAATAAATTACTTATGTTTAAATGATACAGTGACCGGCAAAAATATATGAGACACTTTTTTATTATTGAATTATTAAAGAAACTTTTAACGCCGATTGCCTCTACCTAAAAACTTATTTTGACATTTGTGACATTACTACTCGTTTGGCTGGAAAATAAGAAATATACAGCGTGTTTTTAATTTAGTGCCGATACTTAAGATTGTGAATCCTTGGGTGATTTTAAGAAGAAAAGTTAATATTAACATATGGCATAAAGCTCTTCATTTTTGAGCTACAGATGTTAAAATTTAAACAATAACTTTTCTATCATAATTATAATCACTCTAGATATTTTTATGAAATCTTGTACACACCATTATCAAACAGAAATAAAATGTTTCTTTTGTAGTTTTTACGTAGTGACGTATTTAGATTTTTCAATAATAATCATTAAGGAGCATTTTTGATATTGAATAGTTGAATTGGAAAAAACGGTAAGCATATTATAAAAATTAAAATTAGTAGGGTGGATAAAGCTTCATAAGTTTTGACGTTTCTTTTCATAAAGACAATAGGGTTGGCATTGATTTTTCATTATTAAATAATTATTATTAGAGTAAGACGTAAAATCTGAAGAAAGAATGGAAAAGTAACTGACATGCATTTTACTTATAGGCTTGCACACGGAAATGCATGCGAAGCCAGGCGGATATATCAAGAGCGGTATCTTAATCGCATACTACCCGATTCGAGAACATTTTCTAGGATTCATAGACGTCTGAACGAGACCGGAACATTAAAAGTAGACCACAGTGCTAAAGGAGTCCATCAAACAGTAAGAACACTGGAACTTGAAGAAGGAATTTTACACGAAATTGAGGAGAACCCCGAAACTAGAACGAGGAAAATCGCGACAACATTTAATGTTTCACATTTTCTTGTTTGGAAAATTCTCATCGAAAATTTATTATATCCATATCCCATTCAAAGAGTCCAGGCATTACTCCCTAGAGATTTCCCGTTGCGCATTAATTTCTGTGGTTTCTTCAAAATATGCAGGGAAATCCTTTATTTGACAGGCACATTCTTTTTACCGATGATATAATTTTTCTCGAAACTTAATAAGAAATTTCCACATAACAACCATTTATGGGGGATGAAAACCCTTATGCAATTGTGGAATCAAATCATCAAGAACAGTTCTCATTAAATGTTTGGACTGGCGTTATTGATGATTATTTGATAGGCCCATTTTTTCTCCCAAGAAGACTTAATGGACAATCATATTTACACTTTCTTGACGAAGGTATGCCGCTTGTTTGTAAATATTATATAAATTAAATTAAATTTTTCACTGTGGTGGTTAAGTATAAATAAACCTCTAAATTATTACCTATATAGCTTTTGTGTACTGCTGACAGCTTCCAGTTAGCGGGGAAAGGATGGTGGGTCCACCCAAGACCGACTGACACGTGCGTGTCAAGTAGGCAATGGCATTACGCCTGCCATCCCTGACACTAAACATGTTCTATATACACATTATAGAAATGCATAGTTAGTTTGGCCTCCGCGAGCCTCTTTCGAAGTGTTTCCTTTCCTTTCCGCATGTCAAGTCGAGCCCTCAACGAGTTTCTCAAGAACCTATTTTGTTATTAGTTGTACACGGTGAGGTAGACCATATCTGACGACGAAGAATAGACGGCAGTTTTATTTATTATGTGCAGTGGTGCTTTATTACTATCAAGCTTAGTGAATAAGAAACGAAAACTTGGCGATGGTAGGTCGACAATAAACTCGACCTGCTCCACTAGACGCGCCAAATCCCTTTGAGCTCGAGGTAATACCCATAGGACAGAAAATGGATCGCTGCGAGCCTCTAACGAGCCTTCCTCCAAAGGCTCGTGGTAGGCGCGTTCGATGCTCGCAGCCCGTACCAACAGGACGAACCAGCCTCGTTGCTGGCACGTCTCGGGCTCATCTCGCCATATTCACACGCACCTTTATCGCTACATATTGTGAGATTATTTATTTAGTTGAATATCATGGTGTTGAACGCGGCTTAAAAGTACATTCCGAACGCTCAATCTTTGTTTAATTGAACAAACCAGAAAACGACAAAGAATATTTATTCTAATTTTCAGACCTCCCAGATTGTTTTTCTTGGAAGTTGTTTACAACCTACCTAAAAATGTGAATTATTTATTCTTCAAAGGCTGCGAACCAAAATCCTTGGTTGACTGAAATGATTCAGATGTCAACTTACGAATAAATTAGGCGATAATTTAAAAAGGTTGTCAATAAGTGATTGTAGAAGAAGGAAAAGAATCGAGCGAAGACCTGGAAAAAAGCGGCCCAAAGGAAATCATCGATAAAGAATTGGTCGATATAATTTTAAAGTAATTTTGAGAAATTCGTAACACCACAAGACAGCATCAGCATCCAACGTAGACTTAGTTGACCCAAAATATAGATATTCAAAAGAAAATAAACAGTAACTCCGCAACTAGAAAAATAATTTCTGGTTTTAAATACTTGTTCAATTTCCAAATTGTTTTCCTAGGAACCAAACTCTGAAGTGCTTGCCAGTACTTATAGGCCATTAGACACTCCTGGTTCCCAACACTGATTGTTATATGTTATTCAAACAAGAAAATACTATTTTGAA
Organism: Barypeithes pellucidus; assembly: GCA_963991005.1. Classification (NCBI taxonomy): domain Eukaryota; kingdom Metazoa; phylum Arthropoda; class Insecta; order Coleoptera; family Curculionidae; genus Barypeithes; species Barypeithes pellucidus. The sequence goes on from OZ022559.1 coordinate 30,379,089, forward strand.
TATGTTTGGCTAATTAGAGGTTCAAGAAATAGTCTATAAAGGTCTGCCTGAACCACAAATATAGAATATTTTCCCATTTCCTTTTGTTAAAACTCATCCTTAGACACGGTTTTGCCGTATCACGGCTGGTCAGTTAGGCTAAAGTCTGACAAAAGGAGATGGGTATTTGTAAAGCCGAATGAATGAATGTCCTACGGTAGTATAATATTAGCCGTAACATCCCGCGATGTACTTACCAACCCAAAGCAATATCTTAGAAAAGATTAGATGCGGTTGTTAAACTCTAACTTTACTGACGAGCCGTGATACGACGAAACGTGTCTAAGTATGAGTTTGACACAAGGAGAAGGGCAAAACTTCTGTATTTGTGATTTAGACAAACCTTCATTTCTTTCATTTTACCTTAACCACTGTGAAAATGGGCTGCTTCTTGAACCTATCGTTTGAAAGCTATGTTAGTCTTACATTGAGGATACAAGTGCCCAAAAACGATCGGAAAATAGTTTAAAACTCTGGAAATGCTTTCTCTTACCACAGTCCTCTCAGATCTAGGTCCTAAAATAATTTATGAGGCAAGTAAAAAAAAAAATATGATGCAATATTAATATTTATTTTTGAACAAGTGAAATACTAATTCCAAATTGTTGTTTCAATCCAGGAAATATATTGATCGACTTTTGTGTATAGTCCAGGTGAATTTTCCATGCCACAAAATTTTCCAAACGATGTTACTCCGATTATTCCATACATACAATATGGATTTTCTAATATCACCTGGAAACAAAAATAAAAAGTTTTTGAAAATGTTTAGGGGCGTGCAGACAATGACAAACTGAAAAATGTTTTGTTGCACTCCCGGGAATAGAGCCTAGAACTTCCCGGTTGCCGGACTATGGCTACAGCTAAATACCGTACAGTCTCATATCCAATGTCTGCAGATGTCGACGATATATGTGAGGAGAAGATAAAATATATCTTAAATGATAATGGTCATGAATCTTCATCGAACAAGGGAAGAAGAATTAACATTATACAAGGTGGTTCCACAGATGATTGGGGCCCAAATTGATTGAGGTTGTTTCTCGAAAATTTTACAGATGCATGCACTATGACTACCATGAGGACACCATAGCAGAACTTTTTATAGATTTTAAAAATTACCGTTTGTCCAATGTTCATCAGAATAGTGTAATTGCAACGGACAAGTGCTAGTTAGTTATCGTTACCGTTAAATAAAATTCCTGATTCGAATATCTTTTGAACGGTAATATTTACGAAGTTGACTAAATTAGAGAATAAGCATTTTTTGAAGCTTTTTTAGGATCCAGTATCGACGTTGCCGAATTATTTTCGATTCATGAGATACAGGGCAATTTGTTAAAGACGTCTAAAATGAATTTCTTTAATAACTCGAAAGTTTTTGATTTTAGAAAAACGCCCTTTAAGTAAAAGTTTTATATTTATCTATTTCCAATAAAATAGTGTTATCAGTTTTTATGTCATTTTTTATAACTTAAATCTCATTGTCAACTTCAATTTCTTAAATACGGACCTGGATTTTTTATTTTATTTTTTAGAGTATTTTTTGTCCCAAATACAATGATACAGTTCTATTTACCTTAGTTTCGGCACAATTTATACATCATCAGGGATTTTTTGAGAATCTTCTTATTACGGACACGACTTTTTAAAAAATACATACTTGATATTTTCATTTGGGTTAGCTGTAATTGATCTAAAATCAAAACTAGATCTTTCATTTTTTTAAAATAATAGTGACCTGATTTCACATAAAAGCAAAATAATAATATTCTATAATTAATAATATAATTAATATTCAAGCCTTCAAGAAAAAATATTGATCGAGGTGGCCCTGAATCTTCATCCGGTAAAGTATTTCTTGTGCGGAAATCTCCAGAATAATACTATATTACGTACCGAGGTGGAAAGTGTTTCATTCCTGTCGAGAGAGTCGGTAGTTAACTAAATCTCGAGACAGTAATGAAAGTTTTCACCGAGGATTGTATACTATTTTATTTAGAACCACATCTAACATCCACTTCTTATTATTTTGAATTTAAATTATTAATAAAAGATAAATGTCATTTTGACTTTTCAATTGAAAAATTAGACAGAAATTTCAAATAACCGCTGACCGCTGCGCTGGTGGTAAAATAATGTAGGTAATAATATACATTAAGATGGCAAATATAATTTTTAGAATATGGTTTCCATGTCACTAAACAATATATTATTTTAACAACAGAAAAATGATGATGAAAACAGCTGAGGAATTTGATTTTACTGCTACTCCACCAGAAATTCAAGAAGATCTTCTGCGAACTAAAAGCCGGCCGAGATATGACAAGGCACATAACTGTTTCAAAGAATGGTGTACGGGAAACAAAGTTCAAAATCCTGGCTCTGAGTCGGCGCTACTAGCTTATTTCAGTGAAAATGCCAAAAAAACAAATGGAAAAAAGAACTAACCGTGGTATTGAAAATCAAGAAGGTAATTTCCAGCAATTAATGAAATGATATTACTAAGTAAAATATTTAGTATTTGTTTATAAGCGGTTGAATGTTTGAATTTGTACCTACTTTTAGTAGTGTTGTTTTTAGGTGAAATCTTATCACTTACTTTTTAAAAATGAAAGATTTTTACTAGTTTCAATTTTAGTTCAATTACAGCTAAATCAAATAAAAATATCATGTATGTGTTATTTAAAAAATCAGGCCGTATTGAGAAAACGTTCAAAAATTCCCTGATGATGTAGCAAGAACTACTCTAAAAAAAATTAAGGTCTAAAAAAGCTTCAATCAGTTAAATAGTTGTCACCCTGTATACTATATAATTATATAAACATATTATTTCGTTACGAAAGAATCAATTTTAATAATTTTTTAAAACTCATTGAAAAAACTTCAAAGTCTAATTATACAGGGTAGTGCACTACATCTAGATACGTGTTCCTAAAATTTAAATCTGACATATTTTACATAAAAATTGAATTTAATTTATTTTTTAAACTAAACCAATTAGAGATATATCTGGGTAGGTACTGGCCCAAAAGTGTCGGTATGACAGTCTAAGTAACAAAACGTTATAATTATGTATTGTCGAAAAACTTCAATCAATGCAATATTTCATCATTTTTAGCTTTTACTAAATTAAAATAAAAATAAATTCAACAATTAGCCACATGTCTATAATACAGAGTGCTATGCAATTATCAATCATTTAATTCATTTATTTAGGAGGTTATTCATTTGTGTATTTTTGAATATATAATAAAATGTATTTTCAAAATACATAATGTGATCTTCTTGAAATGTCATTTTTATTATATCAATAAATAAAACAAAGAATGTGTAAATTATCTACAGTGTATTCCAGGATAAGCAAACTTCTACTGCCATGTTAGATCAAAGGGCCGTATCTGTAAAAGTCGTCAAAAGTTAATTATTCAAGTAAGCATTATGTAAGCTAACAATAGATCAAAGCAAAGAAGCCCATAACGTGAGGATATAAAACAAACTTCTTGTCAGTCCAAACGGATCAAGGTCCTTTTGATCAGTCGCTAACGCCGTCAGCCAAAATTTTTACCAAATCAACTATTCCACCTCTAACACGTTCCGATGGTACAATAGCAACCACAGCCGGAGACAAAGCAAACTTACTTGCTGAACTATTTTCTTCGCATTCCACTGTAGATTACCAGGGAAGAACATAACCCAACATTCCTGCAGTTCAATCCGAAATGACCGAAATCGTGTTCCATCAGCGTTCCATCAAACGAATCCTGAAAAGGCTCGACGTCAAGAAAGCTACTGGTCCAGATGAAATTCCTGTTATAGTTCTCCAGAGATGCGCCGATGAGCTAAAACCAATATTTTGTAGACTTTTTAACTTATCCTACAAACAAGGAATATTTCCATCGTACTGGATACCAAAGAAAAGTAAGAGAACCCTGCCTAACAACTATCGACCAGTCGCATAGCTTTCAGTTATATCAAAAGTAATGGAGAAAGTTATTAACCAACATCTTCTAAAGTACCTGGAAGGCTTCAACATTATCAGCGATCATCAATATGGTTTTCGCAAGTCCAGATCAACTGGAGATCTTCTAGCCTATGTCACCCATCTTTGGAACAACGCAATCGAACATCATGGGGAGTCTCGGGCTGTTGCACCGGATATTTCTAAAGCCTTTAATCGTGTTTGGTATGAGGAACTTCTAAGTATACTGCGATCCTATGGTATGCCCAGTCAATTCTGCGTATGGTTGTCTAGCTTTCTTAAGGCCGGTGTTCCTCAAGGGTTCATATTGTCTCCCACTCTCTTCTTACTCTATATTAACGACCTTCTCGTAAAAACGAAAAATCGTTAGTTCTGCTTACGATAGCACACTTATCTCATATTTCTCTTTGAACGCACAAACATCGGCTGCTGAAACGCACATCTTCGCAGACAGTATGAAGTATCACGCCTCAGCACAGACCTGGAAGAAATTTTGGCTTGGGGCGACAGTAACCAAGTCGAATTTAACGCTGAAAAAACCCAGGCAGCAGTTTTCTCTAAAAAGGTTAACATTACAGAACCGGATATAGTCATGTACGGACACGCAATCCCACTGGCTTCATCTAATAATTTGCTGGGCATCAATGTGGGAGGAAATATGTCTTGGCATAAGCACGTTGTGGCAATAGCTTCTAAGAAACTTGGTGTACTCCTCCCCGAACCAGGAAGTTGTACAAACCTCAACAACTTTTGACACTATACAAAGCCCAGATTCGACCATCACTAGAGTACTGCTCTTATGTCTGGAGCTCTGCACCCAAACATACTCTTCGGCTACTGGATGCCATCGAAAGAAGGGCCTGAGGGTCTGAATGAAGACCACGAGCTGATGAGGATCCTCGACAGCCTAGAACATCGAAGACAGGTTGGGTATTTGACTCTCTTTACAAATATTTTCATGGAAAGTGCTCGACTGATCTTACCCTCTTAATTTCGCCCAGAGCAGCGAATAGCAGAAATACACGACAAACCACTGCCGTCCATCCATATGGGGTTAAGCTTAGTACTCCTCGAACTTTATTATTTAAAAATTCTTTCATCTGGAGGACTTCATCCTTATGGAGCGACCTTACCAAGGTGGTTTTTCCCAACGAAGATAACCTCCAACGATTCAAAACCAACGTGAAGCGCTTCTTGCGCACACGCACCACTCCCAGAGTGCCCTAAAGGATTTTTCCTATAGTGCTTGTGTTTGATCATAAAAAAAAAATTCAAGCAATTTGACATGCATGAGCCCATTTAAATGTCTGTTAAATTCTAAAGCACTATATGCTACCAAAACCTATAATTACAAATATGGGCGTAATTGAAATTTGAAAGCTAAATAAATAAAAATTTTAGTATATACGCGCCCTTCTGAATTAACACAGCAGTATAGGTGAACTGAGAAAAAATTTTCGAAATAAAATTTTTAACATTTGGGATTAGGCCTGCTTGATTAGATAATAAAATTTAACATATTTTGATTTTTAATAAATCAAGCAGACCTTGACCGGAACATTATTTTTATTTTAGGAGGTTATTCATTTGTGTATTTTTGAATATATAATAAAATGTATTTTCAAAATACATAATGTGATCTTCTTGAAATGTCATTTTTATTATATCAATAAATAAAACAAAGAATGTGTAAATTATCTACAGTGTATTCCAGGATAAGCAAACTTCTACTGCCATGTTAGATCAAAGGGCCGTATCTGTAAAAGTCGTCAAAAGTTAATTATTCAAGTAAGCATTATGTAAGCTAACAATAGATCAAAGCAAAGAAGCCCATAACGTGAGGATATAAAACAAACTTCTTGTCAGTCCAAACGGATCAAGGTCCTTTTGATCAGTCGCTAACGCCGTCAGCCAAAATTTTTACCAAATCAACTATTCCACCTCTAACACGTTCCGATGGTACAATAGCAACCACAGCCGGAGACAAAGCAAACTTACTTGCTGAACTATTTTCTTCGCATTCCACTGTAGATTACCAGGGAAGAACATAACCCAACATTCCTGCAGTTCAATCCGAAATGACCGAAATCGTGTTCCATCAGCGTTCCATCAAACGAATCCTGAAAAGGCTCGACGTCAAGAAAGCTACTGGTCCAGATGAAATTCCTGTTATAGTTCTCCAGAGATGCGCCGATGAGCTAAAACCAATATTTTGTAGACTTTTTAACTTATCCTACAAACAAGGAATATTTCCATCGTACTGGATACCAAAGAAAAGTAAGAGAACCCTGCCTAACAACTATCGACCAGTCGCATAGCTTTCAGTTATATCAAAAGTAATGGAGAAAGTTATTAACCAACATCTTCTAAAGTACCTGGAAGGCTTCAACATTATCAGCGATCATCAATATGGTTTTCGCAAGTCCAGATCAACTGGAGATCTTCTAGCCTATGTCACCCATCTTTGGAACAACGCAATCGAACATCATGGGGAGTCTCGGGCTGTTGCACCGGATATTTCTAAAGCCTTTAATCGTGTTTGGTATGAGGAACTTCTAAGTATACTGCGATCCTATGGTATGCCCAGTCAATTCTGCGTATGGTTGTCTAGCTTTCTTAAGGCCGGTGTTCCTCAAGGGTTCATATTGTCTCCCACTCTCTTCTTACTCTATATTAACGACCTTCTCGTAAAAACGAAAAATCGTTAGTTCTGCTTACGATAGCACACTTATCTCATATTTCTCTTTGAACGCACAAACATCGGCTGCTGAAACGCACATCTTCGCAGACAGTATGAAGTATCACGCCTCAGCACAGACCTGGAAGAAATTTTGGCTTGGGGCGACAGTAACCAAGTCGAATTTAACGCTGAAAAAACCCAGGCAGCAGTTTTCTCTAAAAAGGTTAACATTACAGAACCGGATATAGTCATGTACGGACACGCAATCCCACTGGCTTCATCTAATAATTTGCTGGGCATCAATGTGGGAGGAAATATGTCTTGGCATAAGCACGTTGTGGCAATAGCTTCTAAGAAACTTGGTGTACTCCTCCCCGAACCAGGAAGTTGTACAAACCTCAACAACTTTTGACACTATACAAAGCCCAGATTCGACCATCACTAGAGTACTGCTCTTATGTCTGGAGCTCTGCACCCAAACATACTCTTCGGCTACTGGATGCCATCGAAAGAAGGGCCTGAGGGTCTGAATGAAGACCACGAGCTGATGAGGATCCTCGACAGCCTAGAACATCGAAGACAGGTTGGGTATTTGACTCTCTTTACAAATATTTTCATGGAAAGTGCTCGACTGATCTTACCCTCTTAATTTCGCCCAGAGCAGCGAATAGCAGAAATACACGACAAACCACTGCCGTCCATCCATATGGGGTTAAGCTTAGTACTCCTCGAACTTTATTATTTAAAAATTCTTTCATCTGGAGGACTTCATCCTTATGGAGCGACCTTACCAAGGTGGTTTTTCCCAACGAAGATAACCTCCAACGATTCAAAACCAACGTGAAGCGCTTCTTGCGCACACGCACCACTCCCAGAGTGCCCTAAAGGATTTTTCCTATAGTGCTTGTGTTTGATCATAAAAAAAAAATTCAAGCAATTTGACATGCATGAGCCCATTTAAATGTCTGTTAAATTCTAAAGCACTATATGCTACCAAAACCTATAATTACAAATATGGGCGTAATTGAAATTTGAAAGCTAAATAAATAAAAATTTTAGTATATACGCGCCCTTCTGAATTAACACAGCAGTATAGGTGAACTGAGAAAAAATTTTCGAAATAAAATTTTTAACATTTGGGATTAGGCCTGCTTGATTAGATAATAAAATTTAACATATTTTGATTTTTAATAAATCAAGCAGACCTTGACCGGAACATTATTTTTATTTTTCGTCTAAGTAAAGTGCCTTCTTTTTCACAAAATATCGAAAAAATATTATTAAGAAAAGTTGCTCAGAATTCAAACAATAATTGTCATTTTAAATCCTTAATTTTATAACTTTAGAACTTACTTGAAGCGGTCCGCCCGAATCCCCTTGACAGGTATCCTTTCCTCCTTCGAAACGTCCAACACACAACATTTTGTCGGTAATTTTTTCAGGCATTTCCGTCTTTCTAAATTTCATAATTTTGTTGCATTTTTCAGTGGGAAGTATGTCCAGATCGACTTTTAATAGAATACGACTTGTGTGTTTCTTAGCTAAAATTCATTAATTCGAATTATTTAACTTACAAAACTGTTCCGAAAGCATTCCTTTGCTGTGATTAGTCTTAACTAAAGGAAATCCAGCGAACATGAACTTACGGTAGAGTGGAAATAGATTTTAAGCAATAATTAACTAACCAGAACACTTTGTGTGTGTTATTATACATACATTGGAAGAAATAGTTTACTCACAACCATAGTTGTCTGGTTAGTAAATTAGGAATTAAACTAACCACAATTAGATTTTTTTTTCGAATCATAGATATCATGTGGTTAGGCATACGAAAAAGGATGCAAGAGGCTGTACAAAGTTATAAAATTTCCTTAAAATATACAGGATGGCTTAGAGGTTATAATAGAAAATGTCTTTGTTAGGAGGGACATTAGAAAAAATTATTATATGAAAGACTAGTATTATTTTGACCTCTCTTAGCTAAATAATCCAATCTCGTTCCGTACACTCGCGTTTCATTCAAAATTTACCTGAAATATTATCGGTTCGTACACTGAATTAGTTAAGCCATTTTTGGTTGCTCGTCTCGTACACCTAGATACCATTGCGATGGTTTGATTATCGGGTAACTGGTAGGCATTTTTATAACTAAATATAATATTTGCGAATTTAAAACACTTTGTTACTTTATCTCCGATAACTTTATTATATTATATTAATTCTATGAACAGGGTTGTATTTGAATGTTTTTATATTTTTTGATATACTTAGATATTGACATTAAAATAATCTGCGTAATCACGTTTTACAATATATATTATACGATTTAACATCTGAACAATTTCCATTTTTTAGGTAAATATTCGCTCAATATTATCTAGAGCAGCCGTACAGGTGTAGGTCACATCACTGCTGTACGATATCGTTTTAATACATTTCTTCTGTAAATACTTTGAAGAGTTCAAATTTACTATCTTGACGCGTGTCGCGGCGTATTCTAAACACATGATAAACGCAATCGTTGCATAAAGCGCACATTTAGAACAATGTGTTTAGAAAATGCCGCGATTTTTTACGACGAGCGACAGGCGTCAAGAAACGTGTGCATAAAAAGTCGGTACGGTATAATATGAAGCCCGCTAAGCAATAAAACCTCTTCAGCAGGGTAGTCGGCGGCTCTCAAACAATAAATTATATTTTAGGTATTTTCTAAATAAAATAATTTAAAGTAAACAAAACATTATTTTAGGCCAAGAAAAATATAATTTTTTAGCTTTTATAGTATTTAGGCAAATTAATTTTACGAATTCTTTTTTTATAAAGTTTTGGTTCTAAAAAGCATCGATGTTGTAGTCTTGTTCTAGGCATTGTGTCACCTTCCTGAACATTTTCCTTAACTTTGCTGTATAAATGCTTGTAATTCACACATAATGAGAAACAAACTAAAAGCAAAAACCATAACTACTTATTTAAAATAGAACATACAATCCTGCACTTGAGCAAATTTTAATTATTTCTTGGAAAATAGTGATTATTATATAGATTTACCTATATAATGATGAAAAATAAACAAAATAAAAATATTTATCGCGGAATCGCGATTTCGCCCAGTAACATTTAGCCGAAAACAGTGAACCAGTGAAATGTTCGGTACGATCAAGTATAGCGAAGGTATTGTTAACTTAACCGTCTTACTGTTGAAAATGCGATAACATCCTTCAATGATTTAATCCGATATCGGAGTTCATAAAACGAACCGACTTTAAAAGTCTATTGGTACCTATAATACCAGGTACCCACATTCCTTGGGTCATCATAATGGTCGATGTACGAGACGAGAAGCCGAAAATAGATTAATTAATCCGGTGTACCAAACAAGAATATTTCAGGTCAATTTTTGACGTGTACGAAATGCGAGTGTATGAAACAAGGAACCATCTGACACAGTGTATAATCGGTCCATTAATCTTAAGCAGCTAATTCTAAGTAAAAATAACTCCTACAATATAAATAAGCTGACAAGAATTTTTAATTAAAATGTAATTTCGTAAAGTATGTTACGTTTAGATCCTACTTAGTACAAAGATATAAGTTTAGACTCCAACGATATTGTAAATGGTTGGGGTCTGGGACACAAAAAGCAATTAGTTGACTGTATATAATTCTGGTTGACAGTAGAGAAAATTGACAAAATGAGGTAGGGAAAGTTGAAATGCAAAATACGGGGACAGCATGACACAACAATATCACTTACTTGAGCATCGATTCTTGCCTTTTTCTGGGTGCTCATCACTAAATCCTGCAGACTAGGCTACCGAAATTTTTGATAGATATCTAGAAACACTGCCTCACACTTCGGAGGCAGCTTGATGAATACACTAACATAATTGTTGATTCGAACAAGGCATCGGGAGTGCCAATTTTTTGTATCCGTTCACAAGGTATTCTCGAGTAATTATTTAGTGATATGAGCGTACTTCCAAGAGCCAGTAGAGAACTGGGAGATACTTGATCACAATTTTATTCCTTACTTAAAAGAGATTTAAAAAGTTCATATTCCGACGGAAACAAAAACACTAAAATAATAAATCAGGAATATGATACATGCAAGAAATCTTTAAATTTCCAAAAATTAAGCTGCTTCGTAGAACTTCTTTAAATAATGCCCCAAATAATAATTAAAGATATGGGATCGGAAACAAGCAAAAAACTGAACAAAAAAGAAAGAAGAAAGCCTTAAGTAGCACAGAAATATTACGAATTTTTAAAGCTAAATTGGTAAAAGGAAAAAGCAATAATTCGCGCAAAAGACGGAGAAAGAAAAGAGCACCCATTTAACATTTTCTATATACATCAAAAACTGTCAAAATGCATTGCCCTATAATCGTTGTTTAATGAAAAAACCAAGTTTAGGATCATGGATTGTTGCAATTTATGGAAATAATTGGTATCCAGGTAACTCCTAAACTAGGATACCTGTTGATCATACTTTATTGTCACGTTAATTGATAAAAAAATTAAATCTGGAGTAACAATTTTATCTGTTGAGAAGAAAATGATAACTGTAAAGTTCCGGGGGAAAATTTTGGTTGGCATGCACAGATTTTAAATTTTAAAGAAGTCCTATATATGATCCTATATATAAATTGGAGTCTTCACCTACAAGTGTAGAAAAATACCTTTACGTCATTCTCAACGAGGAAAGTATTTAATAAACTATTTAGCAATATTATTTTCTCAAAACCGCTGGTTCGCATATATTTTGTATTTTAAAGATCAACATTTTCTGGCATGAAGCAATTATAATAAATTAATTTAAATTTAAAAAATATTTATTAACTTGGTGAGACCCAGACACACTTACTGTAACCAATCTTTCCAAACCCGGTCGCCACTGCGTTATGTTGACTTATAGTTTTAACTGTGTTTAGGCAAGCTGGTCTAACAAACGCTGTAAACTCAACTTTATTTTCTAGAAATATAATGGCAATGTCGTGATATTTTACAGGTTTCTTGTATCCTGGATGAATTATAATCTTATCTATCTTCTCTTGTTGAACGTAGTCATCGTTTATATCAATGCTTATACTTCCCAATCTCACTATTACTGGGGGACCACTAAAAGTTGAAAAATTAAATGACATAAGAAGGAATTACTTTTTTATATTGAATAGATATAATACCTCATTCAAATATTTCCCTTTCCTCACGAAACACTGTGTAAAATGATGTCATCATAATCAGCATTTATAAAAGAAAAGATATACAGGGTGTCGGGAGGAATGGTGCAAGCTCCAGTAGACAAGCGTCTGGGGGATTAGATCAGTCGGTCGAGTCGAGGTGTACTGATTTTCTCTGTAATATTTTTATATTACATCTTATTCCCGTCCAGTTGGTTTTTTTATACAGGAAGAAATAATATTATATCATTGAGTTAAGCCTTATATTACAAAACATATCGGAGCCGGATCGGATAATAAAATACTTAGTAGGTATTGTTTACCAAACCAAATAGAATTTACTTCAATATACATTTTCAGCATTTAAATGGTAAAAAAATACAAAAGGATGCTACTAATACCAGGGGTGCACTCTAATAAACACCAAGCGCTCAGATTGTGTACCCAATTCTCAGTTATATAGGGTATTTTTTAATTGAGTGCCGATACTTGTAACAATTTATTGAATTTTAAAAGTATTGCTATACCAAAAAGAAAATATTAATTCAAATGGAAAAAATCTACTATGTTTTTTAAAGTTTTTCAGACTTTAAAGACCCAAATAGAATAAGTATTATAAAATACACGGTTCATAAGACAATTAGGGCACTTGTACTTTAGAAAACTCCTCGCTTCGCGGGTCGAAGGTTGTGAATCCTTGGGTGATTTTAAGAAGAAATGTTAATATTAACATATGTCCTAAAGCTCATCATTTTGAGCTACAGAATGTTAAAATTTAAACCAGAAGGGGATTTTCCAACCGCTCTTTTATATCAGCGGTGCAATAAAACATGGGTGCCCAAATACTTTTGAGTGTACATATGTAACTTGAAAACAAATTAAATCGGAGAGATTAGAACGAAGGTATGAGTTCTTTACATTATTTTCACTTGTGCCATTGGAGTTTGGTCCGTTCCTCTCGACTCATCCTATACAGGGTGTTACAAATTCGGCTTTCACCATTGGGATTTCGGAAACGGTAAGAGACACGAAGTCGGTTAAATTGGGGCAAAGTTGCATAATCATGGGTCCAATAATTTGGCTCGAAAAATTCAAAAATAAATACGGGGGCTTTCAAAATATTTGGAAAAATCTAAAATTTTGCGTTTCGGTTCTTATTTTTTCCTGACTTTGTTCAAAGAGATGTTCAGAAATAAATTGCACTTTCTCGTTGCCACTTTTTATTCTCCATAAGATTGCATCATCAGATCTTTTGACGGTTCGTCTTTAGGTCACCTTCATCAATTAATTTTTTTTAAATACGGGCCTGGATTTTCTTGGTTAAATTATGAAGAGGATCGAAATCTACGTTCAATGGTATACAATACTTCAGGTTTTCAGACCTTTTGTGGCTTAAATTGACCATCTTCATTAAAATATCCCTAGTACGTACCTGTAACTTACTTTTGTTTCGAAGGAACTGAAGATTTTAAAATTATTATTGCTATTTCTGTCTATAATTGTTATTGCTATTACGTACTACTGCTGTTTTTTTTATTTCAAACTAATAGTTGTATCAAATTTCTGCTTAGCGTAAGTACAAGTAATTTATTTTATTAATACAAATAAAATTTGACTCTTAAAGTCAGTAGTTTCTTAAGACTTTTAAAAGAGGTATTGAGTTTTACATTTTCGAATCATAGCGAATTAAAAAAAAGTAAATTACAGGAGCGTACTGGGGGTATTATAATGAATATTGTCAACCAGTAAGTGTTGTATACCACTAAAAGTAGATTTCGATCCACTTTCATAATTTAAACTAAACCAAAGATCCAGGCCCGTATTTAAAAAATTAAGTTGATGATGGTGACCCAAAGACGAAACGTCGCATTAAAGATATGATATTGTCAGAATGTGGAAAATATCAAGTAGCAATTAGAAAGTGACCGTTTCAGACATCTCTTCGAACAAAGCCAGGAAAAAATAGGAACCGAAAAGCAAAATTTTAGATTTTTCACAATATTTTGAAAGCCCCTATATTTATGTTTGATTTTTTTACGGCATATTATTACGCAACTTTGTCCCAATTTAACCCTGCATATACATATAGGTTAAATTTTGGTAGTCTTACATTCGAGTCGCAATGCAATGAGCAGCTGTAAGTACATGTTGTTCACTAATTAGTGATCCTCCACATAACCATTCCAACTCCGTTTCATCTATAGCAAAGCCTACTACTGCCTAAAACAATATTATTCTTCATATTTTATTCTATATTAGTCACAATCAAATTCGGTCATTTCAGGAGATTCTCGGAACAATATACAGTATGCGCGAAGAGAGCCTTCATTAAATGGTATTTTTCTTTATATTATATCTACTAACTTATTTATTTAAAATTTTATCTCGGGATATTATTTGTTGAAATTTAAAATACTTTTATCAGGCTTATGACCAGAGTACTGGACAATAGATACATAATTAGGTTTACAATCATCATTTGTAATTTTGCATACATTATTCTGGCTTTTTGCTTATACTGTATAAGTCCAACCAACAAGTTAAAATTATGAAAGTAGTAGTATATATTTATACAGGGTGTCCGCTAATTAATGGTACATGGAAAAACCACAGACTCCTTACATAAAAATATTAGGATTTAATTATACTTACCTATATCCGAAAGTTGATATTAACTGAGATACAGGGTGTCAAGATTTTTATTTTTCTCTAGTAACTAACTAACGTTTTTATACAAAATTTGGCAATTATGGTTTTTTAAGACGAGAAATTGATTTCTTTGTGAATTTTTAATGTACAATGTAGGGGGCAGCATTTTTCGCACATTCATTGGGTCATAACTTTTTTGTGCCTCAGTGTATTTAAGTTTTTAATAAAAATAATACTTTTCCATATTTATTACGTAGAAAAAGGTATACTAAGTTCAGGCCGCCTAGAGTTACCGTTTCGCCCCTTTGAATTAACAAAGCAGTATGATTAAGTGACTATATTATGGCGAGAAAATAAAAGTCTATACCATATGAGGAAACTCTCTAGCTCTTGCTGGTAATCCACCAACAATTAAGGGATTGTCATAAATGGCGCAAGTTGAACTATTTTGCGCAGGTCCACGACTTGATAAAGAGAATATTTCATTCTCTTCTTGGTACACTGCTTTAGCATATTCTTGGCACTCTGAAAAGAAATAACAAATTTTTGTAAAAATAATTTATTGTTACCGAGGAATAGTTTTATTGACATAAGCGTCGTTATACGTCGTCTGTTATAAAGTTTTTAAAGAAAATAAATAATGATAAAGCGTTTAAAGAAAACTTAATGTACATCTATTAGATTTAGAGCTTAAACATATGTATCACCTTACGATTAGGGTATTTATCAAAGAATTTGTAAAATACTATAGGACCGTCATTACTTTTCAAAAGGGACCGATATTACAGCCCTTACAAAAAGGTCATACTAGCAAAATAAACACACATCACAAAATATTAAACACAATACAAAAAAATTTAAATATATAGGTATTAGTGTTTGTTTGAAGGTTAGAGAGAATGGTGTATCATCATCATAGACGTGTTTTGGACTTGATTTTATTGATTTATAATACAACGTTTCAATTGGTAAACATCTCCAGTCGTCTTCAGGTGAATATTAAACAAGTTACTAAGCTACGAGGGCCTGATCCGAGTCTCATGGGCCCCAAACCGGCCGTTGAGATATCAAAATAGGCAACAAAATTAACATTAGATAGATGGTCGAAAAAACAACACCTATCTCGATGGCAAGGGTTACCTTACCATCGAAAATACTATCAAATGGGATGCTAACCCTGACGCGGCCCCAACTGAAACAGGTGATGGGTCTGCTTACAGGCCACTACCACCTGCGAAAACACCTTCAACAACTGTAAACAACGGATCCATTGAATGCAGACTCTGCTGCGAAGAGGATGAAACCGCCTCACACATAATATACAGCTTGTAGAAGACAAAATATTTTCGGAAACATACAAATTGGTGATAACCTTCCACATGACAAGTTTGGTAGAAAGTTACTCTACCTCATAGAAGGAATAAACATTTTCTAACAAGGTCGGGGTACACAATAAGCCGGTAGGCTTCAGTGAAGTTTGGGTCTTTAAACTGACCTCCGCCTTTAACCAACCAATCAATCTACGAGAGTATTTATACTACTTAGGGGGGTGGAAAGCTAGTTGAGCATGACCGAGGTAAATGCAGTTATGTGTTACTACGGGATGACGTTTAACCTAAGTCTGCATTTACTTATCAGGGGTTTCCAAATGTTTCGTATATCGTAGGAAGGTTTGCTAAAGCAATCAGGATTTCTTCGGGTTTGTTCATCAGTTATGATGGCTGCTTCTTTGAATTTCTTTCGCAATGTGCTTTTTTGAGTATAATTTCTGACTGTTCCCATTGCAAGTGATGGCCGGTCGTCCAAGCGTGGTTGCTGCACCGGATCTGTTTATTTCTCCTTTTCGTGTATGGTTCTGATATTCTTTGGACCTTGGTTTGAGTGGTCGTAAAGTTTCACCAACATAGGATTGTCCGCATAAAAAGACAGGAAGAATTGTCCATATAGAATACCCTGCAATTGCGGACAATCCTATGTTGGTGAAACTTTACGACCATAACGAACAATACTGAACAGATAAGGATTTTTAACAGACAAGAATATTAATTTTGTAAAATTCATTTATATTTATGTCGAATAGATTTAGAACAGTCAACTCTGTCTTCGTCTACTAAGAGCGTCTATTGCTGCCCTGATTACTTCATGTCTTCCTTTAATATCGGTCAAATTAGATCATCTCGAGTGTCGACTTTTACTTTGTAAACTTCATTTTTCAACCAGCCCCATAAACAACAGTCTGGTGATGTCAGGTCTGGAGATATTGGAGTCCAAATAGTAGGACCACCGCGACTAATCAGTTCTGGAAACCTGTCGTCCAAATGTTGCTGTGGTTCAAAATAAAGTAAGCTCCGATATTTGGGCCTGTGGGACGAACTACGCAATCAAACAATAAAATATCACTATTTTATTATTAAAAATCTTCTTTCTTGACAAATTTTCTCTTGTATATTATATGTGAAATATATTTATAAAATAATAATGTCATACAAATGTATATGATTCCGCCCATTGTGGCTGTCTAGCCATGATGACCTTTGAAATTACCAGCATGTGTCTTGCAAACAGGCTATTGGTAGGCCACTTGCATATAATTCCTAGAAATGCTGACTGCGTCCCATCACCAACAAAGGTAGTGTCCATTTGGGTCCCGAAAATTATGTAGGTACGTAGATGAAAGTACCCAAATCCGGTGCCTCATTTTGATTTTTACATTTAGAAAATACAATATTGAGGAAAAATATATCGCAGTACCTTTAATAATGCATACTTTATAAAGTTGCTCAATAAATATAATTTATTTATAAAATGTCTACAAAAAATAGTTTATTGCAACTACTGCGTTTTGTCGACTTCTGAAAAAGGTTTCCTAAAGTGGCCCCCCAAGGTAACGACGGAACAAAAAATGTATTAATTATAATTATAATTATAAATTGAAAAAAAATTTTAAAAAAATTGTGCCATTTGTAATATAATGTTCCAAAAAATTTTAAAAAAATTAAAATTCAAACTCAAAACAACAAACAAACAAACCCGAACAAACCCGGCAGGCATGCCGAGCCTGCCGGGGACCAGGATCTAGCTTGCTGGTTTTCGACATCCTATCGTCTTGAAGTTTACAACAGAATCACAAAAAGATAACTTTTTTTTTGAATAACCCTGTTAGAGACCACAAGTAGACAGTTCTTACAATACCATTCAAGAATATGTATAGTTTAAAAGACTTGCCAATAAAGCGTCAGAAATTGGATCTAAACACACACACAAAATAGCTTTCAGTTTTAACAATATGATTATCACGTGGCAAAACGGCAAGAATTGAAGGTAACGACTTAAGGCCGCGAAACGTATGAAATCATAGAATAAACTATTAGTTTCAACTGTTGCCTTAGATGGCAGCTCTCTGTAGACCCAGCAGCGCTTTTCCTTTACTGTCGTATTTGTTCAGAAGACACCAAACACTGCGATAATTAAACTTAACAACTAAACAATAACTATAGCTAGGGAATTCGTGTGGACTGAAATGGCGGATGTACATATTTTCTGTAAGATAATGCATGCCTGGCCTAAGATTATGGTATTAGGGAGATTACCCCTGGCCCGCGAAATGCCTACCTAGCGGACGCAAGTATCATTATAAATTTTGACTCGGGACGCAAGTGGATCTATTCCGGCCAGACATAATTAAATAATAGTTCAGTAGGTAATACTTACTTTCTTCAGCTATTTCTTGACTTAATGTATGATAAACTAGGTACACACTGATTATTAAAATTTTCATTTTGCTTGTCTCTTCAACGTTTAACAACGTTCTGTTGGCCAAATTAGAAATAGAAGTAGACTACGGTACTATTATTGTACTTTATCTTATAGCATATTGTTTGAAAACTGCGTAAAAAAATAATTAACCAATCTAATTATGATTTGATCATATTAGTGTTTAGAAACCATTTATCGAAATAACTTTGTTTTAATGTACCCAGTTTTTGGAACAAAGAGTTATGAGTCTTAGAAGTTAATTTCAGAGTAGAAAAAATATTGCCAAATATTGCAAAACCGAACCAACAATGTGTTGGTTATCAGATCTATAGCTAGGGATAATAACGATACATCACCTGTTCATTTTTAAATATTTAATAATAATTCCTAGATTCTGATATTAAATAACTTTTTCCGAGTCGGAACGAAACCTACGATATATTCTGCATTCAAATTGCAACTCACATTATCTGGAACAATGTATGAAGGCCAGATCAGAGTAGCTCAATAAAAAATGGTGAGATCTAAACCAGCTAGTGGCGTTCCTGACAAGATATTGTCGACTAAGGAAACATATTTTTGCAGTTGAGGAGAAATCGACCCGTCTTGGATATCAAAGAGGGGAGGCTTCATGACTGCGGGCGCTTCTGTTACACTGAATGGGGATATTAAGGTATCAATCAGATCTTTGAATAGGTCATTCCCCGAAGAGCTGAGGTTACGACCTTCACCTAGATAAGATTCATAAAGAGATTGGAAAAGTTTGCTAAGAATCCACTTGATTAAGGAAGTTGGTGGAAGATATACGGATAGGCAAAAAGAATCGACATGGCCTACTTTTTTTTAGACTGTCCACAACTGATACTATTTCTCCAAAGTAAATAATTGTTTTGATGTAGACCAATTCTAATATTTGCCTTTAGAGTCCGAATAGCCACTATTTTTTCGTCATTAGAGATCAGTGAGTATGTCGTATTAGCAATTTAAAATAAAGGTAGGTAAAGGTAGTAAATATACATTATTTTAGTTAAAAGAGAGAGATATTAAAATATATTTAAAGTATGATGGGAGTAAGTCCCATTTTGGTCGGAATTACCACATATTTACGGGTTTGGAACGTTCTTGGAACGGTAGTGTAACGTAAGAGAGTTCCAGCAACCATGCCGGCACATAATCCATTCCATACCATACCGCAAAAAAGTGTGGTAATAACGTGGCGAGGGTCTGAACGGCTGCTGATACTAGTAGCGGGTACTTATAAATATCTTTATTAGTGGCGAATACGTAGCGGCGACTAAAATTGCTAGTTGGCTATCATTTAACAACAAGGCTACAATAGTAGACAAAGATTAATTAGTTTTTGACGATTTTTTTTAATGATAAAATACAAGCACTATAGGAAAAGTCCTTTAAGGAACTCTGGAGGCGGTGCGTGTATCAGAATAAAGCGATTCACGTTGGTTTTAAATCGCTGGAGGTTATATTCGTTGAGAAATATGATGGGCGGGGTGGCAGATATCCGTCGTTTATCTCTGTTATTCGTCGCTCAAGATAGAATTAAATGGACAAGCTCAGCCGACTATTTGCCATGAAAATATATGTAACAGAGAGGCAAGTCGCCAGCCTCTCTTCGATCTTCTACATATTCTTGGTCAGCTCATGGTCTCTGATTAGACGAACGGCTCTCGTCTTGATGGAATCCAGTAGCCGAAGAGTATGCTAGGGTTAAGAGCTCCAGACATGAGAGCAGTATTCTAGTGATGGACAAATCTGCGCTTTGTGGAGTGTCAAGAATATACAATTTTTTGGTCCAGAAAGGCACACCAAGTTCCTGCAAAGCTGTCTTGGCGATTGTAACAACGTGGTTATGCCAAGATATATTTTCTCCGAGACTGACGTCTGGAAAATTAATAGGCGAAATTAATAGAAGTGGAATTGCTTATCCAGCCAAGACTATATCCGGTTCTGTAATGTTAACCTTTTTAGAGAAAACTGATGCCTGGGTTATCTTAGCATTAAATTCGACCTGGTTACTGTCACCCCAGGAAAAAAATTCTTCCAGGTCTTTGTTGAGGCCTGATACTTCATTCTGCCTGCAAAGATGTGAGTCGACAGCCGATTTTTCAGAACTAAGAGTGAAAAATTAGATAATTAGACATTTGAAGGTCGTTAATATACATTAAGATAAGGGTTGGAGATAATATGGATCCATGACGAGTACCGGCTTGATGGTGTAGGTGTCTGAGGCGAATTCATCAAGCGCCACTTGCAAAGAACGTTCCTTAAGAATAGAATAGATAACCATGCACAGAATCGACTGGGCATACAATAAGATTACAGTTTATTTAAGAGCCCTCCATGTTAAACACCATCAGAGGCTTTAGAAATATCCAGTGCAATAGTGCAAATATTAGGTTATTTTAACTAAATGAGAAATATATTTATATTTACTTCCATACAAAAACATACATATTTTCTTTTGAAGGAAAAAAATTTTCAAAAGACTGATTGACTGATTTTCCTATACCTGATACCGTTTATATTTTTTATTAAACAAAAAACTGATATAGTAGGATCTTACTTTAGCCAATTCTTCAAGCCTTCCCTTTATCTTCCCATAGTGACGCACCTGCTTGTTTTTGTTATCAACGGATCAAAATAACGAATGTTCGTTTAAATAAAATGTATCCAAGCGGATTGAAATGCAATTTACTATTATGGAGATCGCAGACAGATAACCTTTTAGTGTTAGTTTATTTGTATCAGCAGTGCAGACTCACGCACAACATACCATTTATTTTAATGGTTTGAAGAACGCATTGACCCGTCGATAAATAGTAAAATATAAGCTGTTAAGAGTTCACCGCCAAAAACTGACATGCAAGAAACGCGAGCGGACAAAACGAGAACGAACCCTATATTTTGGATTAATTTTCCCTAGATTACCGACAAACCCAAATAAATATGTTCCAAGGAAGGAAGTGTTATTGCTTTTAAATATTAGATTTCAGGTTTTACGATAATGTTCGCTTAGTAGACCACACACGCGTCTGATATATGCGGTCCATCAGCATTAATATTAACCAGAATCTGACTAGAACACACTCTTTTTATCTAAACGGTTTAAATTACATGTGTTCCAAGATGAATAATCGTGTATGGTCAGACTCAGTCAATTTATTATTAGGAGTTTGTTTTCTTACTAAAACACAATCTAAAGAACGGATGTATGCATGTGATTCGTGCATATCAAATTTCTTTCAAGGCTGTCTAGAGTTATTTTTCTTTTTAAATTAAACGCAGATATAAAAACCGCCCTTACTTAGTATGATTTGCATGTTGAAACTAATACTGTACATACGAGGAACACCTCTACTTCAACGACTTTTTTTATCATAAAAATGGTTGCAAAATAGACATAAAAGATATAACCTACGGGTATTATTAGCCAGAAAGATCCTCATTCTTCACAATCTAGCACGAATATAATTTTCGTAAGCTGAACTTCCCACCGTATAGTCCGGGTTTGCATCGGACTGACTTCCGGTGATTCAGAAAGGACCCCGCACGGAACATATGGGAATCCGCCCGCGGTTAAAACCTTTGAAACTCGGGGATATTATCCAAACATCAATGCTGATAAAAAGTCTCCAGGGGCCCAAGGTCCGAAAATGCGATCCCGGGGAGCTACCTTCATCGCAATCAAAATAGTAAAAATGAGCAAATGCACTGGCAAAGTGTGCCAGGCTTCCATAGCTCCTATACTAATTAACTTAGGAATTTCATTCATATTCCGATTTATACTGTATTATATGGTGCATTTCAGGAAAATATTTTCCAATATACACTGGGACACCCAGTATTTTATTGCATATTTAGGTTCGTATTAGTGTCCTTTATAATTGCCTAAAGTTTTATTTCATTTGGTTATGTAGTTTAAGATTAAAAATTTTAAAAAAAGTTTTGGAGTCAATTCAAAAAAACTACCTAAAATAACTTTTTTAACCACATTGAGTAGAATTTAAGACAAGAGGTCTAAAGATACTGTGAATATAATAACGTTTATTTATACAGGGTGTTTTGTAATGGAAGCATATAAGTTATTTCTAGTCGTTCTCGAAATAATTGCTTTAATAAATTATGTTGCATAGGCGACTCGATTAATAATTATATACTACAATTAGTGTTTAAAATGCCTATCATGTTGATCGGAGCACAAGTTAATACGCTCTTCAAATGATCTATTTACATTCCTCAACATTTCAGATGAAATACTAGCAAGACGGCTCATTAGTGATGGTTATGCCTAAAAACCATGGTAGGCTTTGAAATAAAATAAGAATTCATTTGTTTATTATATGAATACACGTTGGCTTACAGTCAGATATAGCTAAGCCCCAGAATTCTTCGGCTTATCCTAGAAATCTAACCCAAACCAACCGAAATAAATTTATCGCTCACAAAACAAGAAATGTTTCAATAGTGATGATAAAAGGATTCAATAAAATGTATTTCTTAAATTAAAATCGTTTATTCTTTCTCATGACAAATTTGCCCTCATCTCTTCAATTGCTCTGGTGGACTGCTGACAGCTTCCAGTTAGCGGGGAAAGGATGGTGGGCCCATCCAAGACCGACTGACACGTGCGTGTCAAGTCGGCAATGGCATTACGCCCGGCATCCCTGACATTACAAAAATAATCGAAATCGTAATCGTAAAGAACAGCGTTCGTAAAAACTAATTAAGTAAGCACGCAGATAAGGAGAACGTTTAGAGTTACCTATCATTTATTAAGCGCAAAACGGACGGACGTTTCGGGCTACATACTTCACTCATATCATGGTATAAGGTACGTACGTTCCGCTTGAAAAAATTCCTTCGTGTCTTTTTCTCAATTAGGCGACACTACAATCATTTTAATTTTTTTCAACTTTTTTGGTCCATCTAATCCCATGATCAATGATTAATTGACAATAGGTCAATGTCACACGATTGTATTAATGCCTCTTTGATAATGCTGTATTCTTCTCTAGAAGAATCGTAGATATGCATTATTTCTAGATGACTTCATCGCGATGTGACTTTAATAGTCATTTATATATTTTTTTCATTAGATTCTAGATATATCTAAATTCTCTATCGAAGGACTTTTCCTTTTCTGTGAAAAATTAATATGAAACATTATAAATTTGCAAAGAATATAGGTATTGAACACAACAGAGTAAAAACAGAGATTACGTTTTTTGTTTAAACCAAAGAAATCAAGCTCTTTCTAAGATTGAGATCCAACGGTTTAAAATAGATCATGAACAATACAATAGGTCATGATCACTTAATCTGATCAATTTACCTTTAATGATTTATTAATTCTAAATTATTACCTATTTGCATGTGCGAAATTAAAATATATGTAATCGTCGATATCCAACGGCCTTATTGTATAATGGAGATTTTAAACAAGGAAATTAAAGACTTATTACTTACATAGATTGCGGTATACCATGCAGAAAACCGTGTAGGAATTCCCATAAATCTGTTGGTCAGATATCGCTGTACCTATTACATAAAAAGACGTTTCGAATCGGAATGTAGAGCTAAATTAATTGCTTAATCAGTGCAATTCAATTTATTTGTCTTAAAGTAAGAGTAAGAAAAATCTAATCTATTGAGAATTGGTATGTATTAAACAGTGTGGCATAAAAATTGTTAACACGTCTAGAGTTTATAATCTGTTTGTTTTTATAGAACTTATTTAGCACAATTGATACGTATATTGTTCGTATATTTGTTACAAAGTTTAGACACAAACGAAAAGCACATGCGTGTGCTTCATGGTATTAGAATGATTAGATATTCGATCAAAAAGACATCACATGATTCACAATCTAAAATAAGTGAAATATTTATATTTAAGGTATCTATCGTACGAATTCTAAAGCTGCCTCGATATACAATAAAATTTATACAGGGCAGCTCAAGAGTTCCCCCCTCCCTTCTACCTTTTGCCCGAAATGGAATTTCGTAATTGCACTTTAAGACAATACAATTAAAATGTTTATTAAAATTAAGATGGCCGCCAGCCACCACCATGGTTAATGTTTATAAATGACAATAGGAATCATTGTCGCCTAATTTGTAAAATTATATTGTAGATTAACGTACGTGATTTACGCGACGTACGTAACCCGTAACGTCCGTCCGATTTGCGCTTACTGAAGGGTAGGTAACTCTAACGTTCTCCTACGGCGCGTTTACGTAAGACGTATAATTTGCCCCTTGAATTTATTTTAGAATTTAATTTAAATTGATTATTAAGTAGATGGATATTTTTTTGGAAATTTAATTTTGTCTCCAATTTTGAATTCTATCCAGAGGTGAATTCCCCACCCAGGAATTATTTATTAAGCCAATCTAACTCTTGAATCATTAAATTTTGAAGATGTGAGGACTGGTCGACGCTATCTGTAATATCGCCAATCGTAATGAAAAATTCATCATAATCTTAGCGCCCTACTTAATTAGTATTTTGAATGCTAATTTCGATTTTGGTTTTTTCGTTTCGGATTTCGATTTGTGTGTCAGGGATGCCAGGCAATTAATGCCATTGCCGACTTGACACGCACGTGTCAGTCAGTCTTTTGTGGGCCCACCATCCTTTCCCCGCTAACTGGAAGCTGTCAGCAGTCCACCAGAGCAATTGAAGAGATGAGGGCAAATTTGTCATGAGAAAGAATGAATGATTTTAATTTAAAAGTATAGTTAGTTGAACGTAGGACGAGGCCTAACTGATGTTCAGACTATACCTTTGATTGTATTGGCTCGGGCGCGTCCAATAAATATAATAACAATGCACATTATTATATTGGAATACGGAGGGCTTGTATTTATTTAATTTGAATGTCTTTTGTCAATGAGGGTGAATTTAAGGGGTTAGTTTTACGTCAGTCGAGTAACGCGAACCGTACTCGTAAGGTAATTATTTACAATGAAGAATAAACCTATGCTAACATTCTGTTCTCTCAAACCAACCTATCATTCCTCCTATCACGATCTCTCATTTTTAAATTTAGTTTTATTTTGTTATTTACAATATAAAATAAACCTAAGCTAGCATTATATTCCCAACTAAAGGGATCTCAACTACCCTAATAATTCCCAAAAGAAAAATTATAACTCGCGGTAGTGACTGCTAATACTAACTTAAGATATTTTAGCACTTACTTCTTATGTTTTTTACGTCACAATCGGGTGAATTTGGAAATCGCGGGTGGACCGTTACTGGGGTACGCACCAGTCTGCTTTTTCCAACGAAGATGATAAACGTCAAAACGAAGGTGTTTATACTCTGTATTTAAAAATACAGAGTGTCTCTCCTACGTTGCATTAACGAATTTCTTTGGACTTATTTATACTCGCCCCAAAACGAGTGTTCGAAGATATCGCAGCATGTTTATTCTCGTCGGAACCACGAGTATTTCAATATATTCCAGTGTTTTTTATACTCGCCGGAAAAACGAGTGTTTGAAGATATTCCATTGTTGTTTATACTTGCCGGAAACACGAGTGTTTAAAAATAAAATTCTCGGAATTTTTTGGTGATGAACACTCTAAAACCTGTAGCCGAAATACGGACCACCCTTGTTACGTAAAAATTAATAAAAAGAACTAAACCGCATTTGAGAACCTCAAGCGCTCAAAAGCGAACAAACCCAAAAACCGACTAACTTTTCCCCTGCCTCTGGCCCGAAAAGCCGTTGCCGTTCTCATGATTTCTACTGACATTGCAACTCATAAGAAGCGGGTCTGATTTTTGGATATTGAAAGATTATGTGTTAACCGTCGATCCTATTTATTTGTTAAATTATTTAAAAAACAGTCCAACGTAAAATCCTCATTAATTTTCTTTAATTGGAAAAAGCCAGTTTTACAACATCATATAATACACCTTCAATAAACTCTGCTTATTCCACCTGTGAATCTTTTTTGTACCACTGCCTCCCATCAGTATGTGGTACTCCTCCACAGCCAGTATACATGTTTCGGCTGATTATGTATTTTTCAAAAGCATTACAATAAACAGAGTATTTATTGTGTTGATTCATTGTGACTACAATATTCATTGCATGGAACAAACGTCTTGATTCTGAACAGATTCTTGGTTAGGTGAGTTAATTAAAATTCATAAAATAACAATAAACATTTAACAAAATTAAGCGAATCAATATCTTTTTCTGGACCTTTCTTCGTTCACGTTTTAATAGTTCATAAAGTTAATTTGGTAATTTAGTTTTACTACCAAGTAAAATGATTAATGGTACAATTGAAAAGGCAATTACGGATTAATAGGTATAATAAATCAAATATATTTTCAATTGTAATTGATCAATAAAACGAAAAATAATGCTAAAGTAATCTTAATGTACCAACGAATGTATTGTAACTATTCATAAAATCCTTTGACTTAAAACTAATTAGAAACTTAGCATCCAGCCAGATTTACTAAACATCATCGCTCTCAAGTTCATGAACTGGCACTCTTAGTTAAAATACTGAACACATTCTAAGGTAATGGCAAACTGTGGGTTTTATGGGTTCCAGAAAGATTTTAAATTATAATTTACTTTGATTGTGACTTTGATGATATTGGCAGATATGATTCAAAAAATTCAATAATTTTGAGTCTTTCAATGAATCATTAATTAATCATGATATCAGGTATTTTTAAGGAAAGGACGATTTTTCCAACTGGCAGACATGTTCTGGATAGTAAATCAATAATTAGCTAACCAGGAAACATTAATTGTGAGAAAACAATTTCTGTTATTTATGTCTCAGGTAAAGATGGCTGTTGTTCTTCAGTCTGTTAAACCTAACTATTATTTTATGAGTCTGTTTCGATCACATACAGTATATTGCCAATACGAACGTTCCAAAATACAAAAAGTGTTCCCTCTATGGGAGATGGTGCGGGCCTGTTGAGTTTGCGCAGTAGGGTGGACATTTTTATCGATCGTGTCAGAGCCGGCACGAAATTATTTATTTGTTGTTATTCGTCGCCATCTTGGGTTCTGGATGCTTTTTCAAATTACAGAATAAAAGTGGTTCATCCAGATTGTTGTCGGTATCTTAGTGCTTATAAACTTTCATTACCTAACAACAATTTTTGTAAAGAGTTTTTAATTTGTGCCGATTCGATTCGCTGTTTGGTAGGTTTCTTTTGTTTAAGATGGTGCAAGTACCAGTGTATGGTGCTTTTTTGCAAAAGTCGTGGATCAATACCAGGTATAAAGTATTTCAGGTATGTACATAATATATACGAAAATATTTTGCTTATCACATTATCCGATCATCGGAACCGAATTTCACTAAAAAGTTTGTAAAAAAAGAAGAGAGTGTCACTCGTATACAATATAATATATAATATGTGATCACTACCTAACCTTAAAATTAATGTATTTTTAATTTGGTGCATTAGTAGCTGGTAATAATTCCCAAAAAAGTCAAGATAGTCATTCATTCTTAATTTTTGGTTTAGAAACAAGTGTTCGGGTTTGTCTGGGAGTTTTAAAAAATATAAAAAAAAAAAAGAAAAAAATATTAAAAATATAGTACAGGGAAATTTTAATTTTTTTATTAGATTACAACTTGTATTTGGTCATATCTTTTAAACAACTTTTCGTTATAACATTTTCTATATTCTAATAATATATTATATAAATATTATGCGACGATTGTTAAAAAGAATATTTTACTCACTCACCACACTGTATATACAATAATATTCTCATATATACAACAGGGTGTTATAAATTCGAGTGACAAGAGTTGGGGTTTAATAATATGTAAAAAATAAACAATAAAACCGAAATAATACCAGTTTTCTGTTGTTAATTTCTTGCGTCTTTATTTTTAAAATTTAACATTCTTATATTCTATAAGATAATGGTATCAATTTTTTAAAGTTCAACGTTAAATTTTTTCGTTATCATCATCAGGTCAATTTTGCTAAATTCGCACAGGAAATTTTAAATATAGGTTTGGGGACTATTAAATCTTAGAGAAAAATAAATTTTAAAATTTTCTCTGAATAAACCCGTACAAACTAACCCCTCCTTAACCTTTATTGTAGGCTCTGGACCCCGCACAAACCTAGATCGGTGATCATGTTGTCCCTGTCCGACAGTGGTGTTATGTTGGGATGACATTATTTCAAGAGGTGAATATGTTATTTATTAAAATCATATGATTACTATGTTGTAAATCTAAGCTTTCATATCAGGGCGTATTACCATTTCTAGAAAATATATGTGTAGGTTTCAGCCACATCACGAACTAGAACATTATTCTGACATCCAATAAGTACTCTGTCCGTACTAATGATCAGCGTAAAAAATAGCGTTTGAATTTATAGCCATTGTCAGGGTTGGGTATGAACGTATGTGTGTAGGCTATATCAAGATAGTGCATTAGGTACTCTACATAAGTAAACTAGTTTTAACAAATGGCGGAAGCCAGCTTTGGCCGTGCCGATTGCCGCGCTCTCAGCGTATGAACTGCTCTATCTTTTCAGCAAATTATATATACATATATCTGCGAAATTGCTATAAGATGTATGGTACTGCCTCGAAGACGTATTGCACTAACAAGTACGGCTGTATAGGATTTATGGCTTGAATTGCAAATTCATCTCTTATCCGAAATAAATTGCACATCTTTTTTTTATACAGGGCGTTACTTAATGATATGTCATAGCATATCCTAAAAGTTTTCTTATTTAATACAGTGCCAAATACTAGATAATACGAAGGGTTCATAAAAAAAATAATTTAGATTAAATATAGATTTCCATAAAATATTAAGCATAACAAGAAGGATGCATAATAATTATGATTATCATGTCAATTTCCTCGAAACGGTAAGATTCAAGGGAACATATCAGTGGCATAACAAATTGTTTGATTAAAATTGTATTGAGACTAAAGCTGGATTCATAGTTGCCGTAACGTATGCCGTAAGACAAAACGTTAAGACGTAAGAAAAATAAACATGTGATTTGCAATGGAACCGTTCATAGTCCGAGTTAAGCCGTAAGCAGTAAGAAGTAAGAAATGGTTCAATTCCATTTCTTACGTTACGTCTTACGGAATCGGTTCGGATCGGTCATACTCGTGCATAACCGCCATGTTGACATCCCCAAATTCGACACTTTGCTAATAAATAGGTGATAAATAAATGGCTAATAAATACCAGAACAATATTTATCCCGTTATTATAACGAGTCGTCATCGCAAGTACGTTGCTCTTAATGAGCATTGCACTTAGGACATGATGATACTGCCGCTAGTATTAGGTACCTCTTGGTTTAGGTTCTGCATTTGTAACTGAAAGTCTCTTTTGAATATGTGCTATTGGGAGACTATTGTAATCTTAAGCCTGCTAAATATACTTTCGTTTTTTGAGTTAGTTTACAGTGATTTAAATTTGTTTTACTGAAAAATTTCTTTGTTTGAAGCAACATATAAAACAGAAGAACTCGATAACATCACGGAGGATCTTGGTATGAATGGTTATCGCACGAGACTAGTAGACCAAGCCATCACAAAACGTTAAATCATAGCCATAGAATTAAAGATGATGACTCCGAAGCTAGACCCGCCATCCACATACCGTATGTCAAGTATTTCGGAAACATTTCGAAGAATATAACAACAATACAACATCCGAATAGTATTTAGCTCCAAAGAATTTTTAAGAAGCCATCTGCCGAAGACAAAACCAACCAGCCTACCACAATCCTATGTTGGTGAAACCCTACGACCACTAGAAACTAGGATCAAAGAACCGCACAAGAGAAGGAGAAACAAACAGATCCGGCGCAGCAGATCACGCTTGGACCTACGACCACCAGTTGCAATGGGAACAGGCAAAAATTATACTTAAAGAAGAATATTGGCGAAATAGGAAATTCAAAGAAGCAGCTGTAATAACCCAAAATCTTGATTGTTTTAGCAAACCTTCTTTAGATATAAGAAATATTTGGAAACCCATACTAGGTAAATGTAAACTTAGGTAAGGTACGTCATCCAGCAGTGACATAGTACTGCACCCACCTCGGTCATTATTGGAACTAAATCTCCACCCCTAAGTACTACAAATAATCTCGTAGTTTAGTAACTTGTTCAGTATTGGCCTGAAGACGACTGGAGATGTTTATCAATTGAAACGTTGTGATATAAATAAATGAAGATAATTGAAGTCCAAAATGCTCTTTTGAGAAAGCATCTTCAGCAAATATCCTTTTGACAGTTGATGCAAGAAACGTTAACATAGTTACCATTATCAGCAGATATACTTTGGATATGTATTGGTGATTTTTCAATAACAGTCTCTTATCTTAGATGTAGATATGGCATTTTATGCATGATTAATTATTCTTTGATCTACCATGTAATAAGTACAATAGTAATATTTTTATTAACTCAATATAAAGGTATGTTCTTGACTCTTGACATTGAAATATGGTTGTTCTTGAAGCGAGTACATAGTTTAGATTAAATTGTTTTATAGGATAGGTTGCACTTACAGAAATAATTCTTTTATTAAATAGTTTCGATTGCATCAACATGAAATGCTTCATAAAGTAACATAATAGTAATATCTCAGGTAATATTGATTTTCAATATTTCATCAGAAATATATATATCATATATGACGCGGTGGGCCAAAAAAAGTGACCAAATTTTTATTTCCTGAATAATTTTATTGTTTAAATTAATTTTTTAACGAAATTTATAGGAATTATTTACAAAAGTATAAGCAATGAAATGGAATTAGACTATCATACAGGGTAGGTTAAAATAAGAAGCATAATTATTAGATAAGTCGCAAAAATAATAAGGTATTATTTTTTTAAATATTTGTGACTTTAATGTTAAAGCCTTTAATAATCTGAACAGAAGCATTTTTAAAGATTTTTTGTCATTTAATTTCGGTTTGTTTTAAGTATTTATTACTAATTTTCTTACCAAAAGTTTCGAAGCAGTTAATAAATGAATATTACTGTTTTTAGTCAGTTGGTCCTGAAATTTTATAAAATGAAATAGAATTTATATTGGGGTAAAAGAAATGTCTTTAATTTTCTAGAGAAAGTCTACATACTTTTTTTTAATAGAATATCTAAATACTAAGGTAAAATCCCTTTTTACTTAAATACTGTCGCGCCGTTCCATCTAGATTCAGTTAGCAACAATGTGAGTCACTAGAGTATGCTAACGGTGATGTCAGACCGCGTGTCTCGCCCTTGCTTAGATACCCGCCGCACGCGACTATCGTTCTTCAGTATGTTTGGATATGCGGGTATGGATTGTCGAGGGTTCCTCGTGCTTGATGTATACGAATTTTAAACGTTTTGTTAGTTGTAGCATTACCCGATTTTTTTCTGTTGTGAAATAATTCATAATAACAATTGTTGTGATATGATTTCAAATTTGTGTGATATTATCTACTGTTGGTTCTGTTGCAAAACATACTTTTTGTGTTGTGTTATTTTTTTTATGGAATTTAATTATAAAACGAATTATTTTAAAATAAGATCGAAGGTAAGAGAGTATGTACCTTAAAATTGTAGTTTTTTTTCCTAGAAAGTTTGAAAAAGAAGTGTTAACGCGGGTCAAAGACGTCTTGTTGTCAAAAACTGAACACGTGCGTTTATAATTCTGCGTATATGACAACACTGCCTCAATAAACAATTGATTGCGAACGTCTCCAGTAGTATATAGAGTTTTGAGTCACGTCCGTTGGTTGTTTGCTTTTCCTAACCAAAACATATCAAACCGGTTACCTGTTTGAAGAATGAATGAAGGCAGATAGAAATACCGGATTTTTTGTTTCAAGTCGGTGGAAGTTGCTAATTTCAGGAAATGTATCTCAGACAGTGTCTAGTTGATAATTATCTATTATAAAAGTACTACGCAAAAGTTGGTTGATTTTTCTGGAAGAGTATGGACATACCTCGAAAGCGGGATGGTGCTGCCTTGAGGCCCTATAAGAGGGAAGCAAAATTATCTTAGTATGGATACTGCGGCATACAAGACAGGGGGGTAACGAGGCTGCGGACCTACTCAACGGCATTGATATCCTCTGGATTAAAGCCGGTACTTGGTATTTCTCGTCTATATTTTTGCCCCATCAAAACATACTTGGCAAAATCTGGCACAAATTATTGACTACCAATAATGCAGCGAAGGTGTTGATTTAGTAAAATACGTACTCTGTATCTGTCTGACAGCAAGCATAATCAGGTTTACACACCGACATATGACTATGGCTATGTGTTGAAGATTCATAAAAATTCGCTTAAAAACGCTCTTACCTGTAATAGGTAATAGGTAGCATCGTTGCTAGGTAATTAATAATATCTTTTTGTGGAGACGAAATAAACAAAGGTATAAGATTTTGACAAGGTGTCAAACTATTAAGATAAGTTTTGTCAGTTCAGGGCGTAAAGATGCCATAGAAATAGTAGTTGTAGTTTTGTCGATATTAAAAATAATAAACCAGATAGAGGAAAAAGTCGGAGTTTTAGTTATTGTTATCTGAAGCTCCAAAAAATCAGACACAGTCCACAGAAGAGAACCATAGGCAGCTCGAGGAGAAAAGGGAGTAAATACCAGCCAGGGCTCCTACACTATGGATTATGGGGTGCGCCGTACACCGTTAAATTTTATGAGTGAAAAAATTGGTTGGTGCGTTCGGTTTACCGGTCATATTTTTAAAGGTTTCTCGTCGATTGTCTTGCACGAAATGTTGTCGCCGTCATATCAACCCAATATTATAAAAACCTTTTTTATAATTTCATCTTCAAGAGTGTAGTATTATATGGATGTGAAATATGGCAACTAACTAAGAATCTGGACGACGACTTCTGGTGCTCGAGATGGACTTCTGGCGAAGATCTTCAGGAAGATCAAAGATTGAAAAGTAACGAACGACTGAATCAGGGACATCATACATGTAGAAATAACAATTACTGACGAGATACAGAGAAGACTACTAATATGTTATGGTCATGTGGAATGGAAGACGAGCGCCTCCCTAAAATACTACTAAAATGGATACCACCAGAAAGAAGGAAAAGAGGGAGACCCAAAGTCATATGGCTCGGTGGAGTCAAAAGAGCAATGTCAGAACGCAACTACACCAGGGTGACTGGGAAGATAGGAAAGGCTGGAGACTGAGGACAGGAAGGCGCAGGACACTATGAACCCGGATATATTTTTTTAAATTTTTTTTTTAATTCACGGTATTTACAAAATTGTTTACCTCTTTAGATAAATAAATTTATATTTTATTATTTTTCAAATTTCTATTATTTCATTCTCAAAAGGCTTCATTTTAAGGACGCGTTGTTATTTTTAAATCTATCCTCCTTATTTTTACAGAAAAATTAAACACGTTTAGATTTTAGCATCTTCGGAAATATTTATATTATTTTATGGTTAAGTGCCTAAATGCATAAAATATGAACTAACATATTGTTTTCATAAAGAGCCATATGATAGACGGAATAAATAAACATTATTATTTATTTAAGGAATGATGGGAGGGAGTAAGTCCTATTTTGGTCGAAACTAACACACATTTTAGGAACGTTCTAGGAACGGTAGTACAACGAAAGAATGTTAGTTCCAGCGACCATGCAGGTACTATCGTGCCGATAAAAAACTAGGACAACAAAATCACAAAACTGGGAATGGATATACATATCTCATAGACTATAAAAGGTGCTCGACAGCTGTAAAGGTAAAAACACATAATAGGTTACATAATTTCACGTTTTATATTTTTCGATACGAGGTGGCATCAAAATATGTTATTTCTTTTATAAACTTGAGCGGCAGTAAATATATTGGGGATTTTTATTAAGAAAAAGTCGAATACCTTATTTAAAGTAGGTATATATAACGTCGCCTAAAAATGACAACGAAATTAAATAATAAAAGAAATTTAATAGAAGGTTACAAAAATACAAACGAAAAATTTGTCGAAGCAACAAAACATTTTTAATATTTAGTCACAGAACCATTCTTGTTTATTACTTCTTGAAGCCTTTGCGGCATACTTAAAACTAGGTTTCTGCATAATTCGCCTATTACTTTATCTCAAGCTTCATTTATCCTGTAGCGTAATTCATCTCTGTTTCGTGGCCGAAAATCATGTGTTGGCCAGGGAAGAACTGCTATATTATTTTCTAGGAGAAAATTTTGCATAATGCGTGCTATGTGTATTGGAGCATTATCATGCTGAAATGTAAAATTTTGACCATATACAGCGTTTATTGATGGCATCATCATTGCATTTAGGATATTAACGTATTCAGGTGCAGTTAGTCTTCTTTCCACGATTTGGCAAATTCCTGGACCTCTAGTGCTAATCCAGCCGCACATATTTATATAGCTTTAGTTTGTTTTGTGAGTGTATATCTCATCATACCGCATGCCGGAAGGCCTATTCCCTCGAATTCTTCCATTATTACACGATTGAAAAGTTTTCTCGTCAGAAAATATAACTGTTTCCCAGAAAATATTCCCATTTAAATATTAATGTGCAAATTCTAACCTGTCCTGTTTATTTTTTTCCATTAAAAATATTTTATTAGTAGCACAACGACTTCGTATATCGGAAATTCGGACCCTGTCTCTAGCAGTATTTGCAGAATCTGGAAATTTCGTCTCTACTTTCGCCTTTATTGCAGTTGCGAATGGATGATCCCTTAGATAATTAACTAGTCTTCTATCTTCATCTTCAGTAAAAATTTTAGGGGTAACTGAACCTGCTTTCCTAATCATAGTCCCATGTCTTGCTGTTTTTTGTTTTTCCAACAACACGGTATTTTTGTTTACTCCTAGTTCGTCTGCAATATCCCTAATAAAAGCACCATCCCGCAACCGACTGTAGATTATAACCTTTTGCTGGGGTGTTAATTGTGGCATATTTTTTAAAGAAAAATTTGCTTGACAAGTTAATGATAAAGTGACAATCTATGTTGACATGCTAAATTTGTAAATGACATTTTGCTGGTACCAGTCTCGAAAGTGAAAAATTCCTAATAGTCAAGGAGAAAATAAGAAATTTTGCTGTCCTAGTTTTTTACCATTATTATTGGCGAATACGTAGTGGCGACTAAAATTGCTAGTTGAGTTCCCTTAACGTTCCGCTCCCGTAGTCCCTCATTTCTTTAACTGGAACTTTAATGAGTCAAAATAGGAACGACGACATTCGAGTGATACAACGAGATACTAGGGAAGATTTAGCTTAACAATTTATCGTTTAAATATAGGAAATAAGAATAAAATAGCCCAACAGAAATAATTTTAACATATTTATTAACAAAATGCATATAAACTCCTACGACTTATAAAATATCAAACGAACGTAGGAATAATAGACAAGTTTCTTCCTCACCATTTTTACAAAATAGTAATAATTATAATAGCATTAATAATAGTTATATAATAACAAAATACAGTACTTAGAAAAGCATTTTACGCGATAGAATATTTAAATAAAAATAGTAACACACATAAAATCATAAACAATGTCATAGATACAATAATAATTTACAAACAAAATAGAAAAATATCTATACTCTAAATCCTAAGGTAGGTTTTAACCAGATTTTTCTTGAGAAAATATCACAAACTCTTAATATCTTTACTTAGTTATTTCCGTATTGCACCTATCACTTTATCAATAAAATTGTTAATTAAAAAATGGCAATAATTTACTTCTAAATATTTACTTAATTTAATTAAGACGACGACGCGAGCACCTAGAACCTCATAGCTGAGTGATTATAAGGGCCTAAAAAACTACTCATATTTTATCTAATAAAAGGCGCTTGAATACAATAAAGCCCTAATTACTTTACAAAATAAATTACACACATACACAATCACTGAAATTAGGGATTTATCAATATCATCGCCCCTAATTGAGATAAATCATCAGCAATAAATAATATTTTATGGTTAAGAGCTCCTAATTCATTTACATCCAAACTACTTTAAAAACAATAAAATATTGGTCATTAAAATGGGTTAACCATTTCCTATTAATTTCCTTCCCCGTTCTTCTATTTAGATGAAATTGAATAAATGACAATTCAAATATAATATCGTCATGTATCGTTCTATCCGAAAGCTGCTAAATAGTAGTCTGTTGGGCCCCACTAAAGCTTTTACAAAATTTTAATTATTAATAGTGCCGTTATCAATGTAGAAATCGGCGTTCTTTAAACTTAAACTATAAATAATTCGGCCAAGATAGCTGCTTATTGGACGAAACAAAAAATAACCAAATGCCTATAAAAATAAGGATTATGACCCAAGTTGGTAGTTTATAAACTCAAACGAGTACTTGCTTAAAAAAATATAAACTCTCGATCAAATTATTGAGAACCCCAAAAAATATTCGGATTATAAGAGTAATGGTACCAATGTTTGGGTATTAATCCATATAAATTATTTCCTTAATTCTTACTACATTCTTGCTTAATTCCATGTTGCTTTCGATTTTTTTTTAGATAAAATACAGTGATATCCACTGGACTTAAAATTGTACAAATTTATATTTTCAGTTCCTTGAAAGAAAGTCATAATCTCTTTTGCTTGTTATATAAATACGATTCCCATTATGATTTTTTTTTGTATCGGGTGCGCAAAAATTATGAAAATTTAGATTTGTAAAGATTTGTAAAATTTTTGAATCAAACGTTTTGAGACGTCCAAAAGAGCTTAGAATTCGGATAGCCAATTATGTTTTTCTAAGATATCTGATTTTAAAGCACTTTTTAGCCATATAAAGCCATTAAGAAATGTTTTCAAAAGTATACTCTTGTAGCTTTATTATACAGTGTTTCAACGAAGTTCTTCAACAGTTATTTTTTTTGTAAGCCCCCGTATCAAAGCACTTCAAATTTTAAGCGTATATGTAAAAAACGGTTTTGCATTCGTTGTTAGAGCTACTGCTTGTCAGATATTGACACAGTATTTTGATTTTCTTATGAAACATCATGTATTCACTGGTGACTTCTAGTAAGGTATACTGGAGGCTTCCTTAAAATACCTGACAAGCGGTAGGTCTGACAACGTCGCAGATATCACAAAGCAAAACCATTTTTAATCCCCTACGTATAACATTTGAAGCAATTTGGGGCTTACGAGAAAAATGGCTGTTGCCGAACTTCTGGGTCATACTGTATATTTTAATAATAGCTTTTTAATATACCTTCGAATCCTTAAATATCAAATAACATCTCCTGTTCATCTCCTTAGAAAATAGCCAACCATTTTGACACGGACTTTTTCAAAAAATTAAGAGAAATGACATTAATTGATTGAATTGTTGTTTTGTAATTTTATGTCCAAATCCAAACCAAATTTGAATCACTCATGATAATTAATTTTTGTTTTCTATATATTTTAATTCAAAACGGGTTTGTCCAACCTACCGCCGTAAATCTATTCATTTACTATAACTATAAACAACGCCATTTTTATTATGATAATTCTATTTTTAAAAACAAGACTCTCCTCTTCGTTGTTTAATCTTTAGAGTTATGAGGAGTTTGCGCCACAGATAGCAACATTTTTAACTGCAATTTTTTTTTTTAATATTTCGATAAAATTTTTGGTATAAAGAATGAGTACCTATTGTATAAATAAATAGATTCACGGTGGTCGTTTCTAATGAAAATAGATATTGGCCAAAAATAGTTAGAAAACAAATTTGTTATGTAAAATTACAATACAAACAACTTTTACAATTTTTTTTTAAATTCGATCAAATAATGCTGTTTTTCGACATTTTCTGGAGAAAATGTCAAATTTGGTCTTTATTGAAGCAAAAACTATGTTGAAGTCAAATTTTACCTAAATCAAACAATACATATTTTCCCCATATGGTTTCAACTTTCATAGTGATACTATACAGGGTGTTCCTTAACGACGTGCTAATATTTCAGGGTGTGATTCCTTAGGTCATTTTATAAAGAAAAGTTCATATAGTCCGCAACGGCTTAAATTTCGTGCTACAGGGTGTTGAATTTTTATTTCTTAAATGGTTATTTTTTAATATTTTCGAAAGTACTTTGGATATTATTTTCAATTTTGGTATGTGTTAATGGAACCATAAATTTTGGTTAGAAAAGTTATTCTTCTCTTGTCCTCCGATATATTTTACAAAAAAGATGGTACGCCACTGACATTTTTCAATGTGGACATTTTTTCTGATTAACCTAATCAATTCTACATGAAAACGGTCTCTTGAGTTTTTCTCGTCTTGATTTCTCTCGTTCTTGATTAAAACCACTAAATTCATATTGAAACTCATTACATTACATTGATAAAAAAAATTAAAGATACATTTTGTTCCATAAAAATTGTTGGAAATGGTCACCTTCACTTAAAAGGCATGCTTCCGACCATCTTGGTATCAAACTGCCCCCTGACGAGAAAAAAATCAAGAGAAAAATGTCAGTGGCGTATCATCTTTTTCTAAAAAATATCAGAGGACATGTTTGCAGGAACGTCACTGGTGGAACAATTGAACAACTTTTCTAACTAAAATTTGTGGTTGTATATCCTATTAACACATACCAAAATTGAAAATAATATCTAAATTACTTTCGGAGATATTAAAGAATAACCATTTAAAAAAAAAATTCAACACCCTGTAGCAAGAAATTTAAGCCACACATATGTTCATATGAACTTATCTTTATAAAATAACCTAAGGAATCACACCCTGAATGATTAGCACGTCATTAAGGAACACCCTGTATAATAAAAAATAACCAGTAAACATAAATGATCAGCAAACGGGTTTCAATATATTTTCATCACAAAACCATTTGTATCGGTTACCTTCTTAGACATCTGCTAATAATAAAAAATGATTTGCTGTAGAAACTATCCTTAATATATGTCTTACTTATTTGTATTTTTCAAACTCTCTGTAAGATAGAGTGAACCTCAATATTTGTTATAGCTTATTTCGCTCTCTATCTACCATGAGGCTTACCAAATACAAAATAATAATTATTTAAGAAAATTATTGATAAAGCATTGTGTGCACCAATATTAAATTTGTAATATTTTAAAGGAAACCTGATTGGTAAAAAACGTTTACTAACTTAAAACAGTTAAGCAGTTGTACAATATAATAAAAATATAGATAGGGCTTAAATATAGAATCAGTTTCATAAAAAAAGGTTTTCAAAATATATTTACAGATAAGCGTTATTACTTAAGATTATTCACAACTAAAATATCAGTCTTTTTAAAATAGGTACTTTTTACAGAAATACAAAATATTTCGCTAGTTAGGCAACCAATTTTGCTTGTAGCATACAATGACACACTCTCCATCTACTTTTGGCACTCACAAAATAACTATCATCACTACCAATTCTCTTAATTTCATAAACTCTTTATCACAGATCTAGTGACGGACCTATAATTTTATTTCTCCTCTGAATTTCTTCATTTTTCTTTAATATTAAGACGGAAAGAAAACTAAAACATTTTCCATCCTGGAGTATTTCTTGTCACCGCTCTTTTGGATTTATTCAGTCATTTTCAGTCCATTATTGTTTGTGGCAACTTTGAATTCACGGCGATACGCTCGAGACAACTAAAAACAAAAGAAAACTTAATTAGATAAATAATGGGACTCTACTCTTGTGAATTTATTTTTTCAAACCAATGATTTCTCGCATTGCGGTATGACCTATTAATTGGGGAGTGTGTACCATCCCCCGTACCCCACGATGGTAGTAGGGATGGGAGATCATACATATTTCACTCACTAACTTTTCTAACTAAAATTTATGGTTCTATATCCTATTAACACATACCAAAATTGAAAATAATATTTAAAGTACTTTCGGAGATATGAAAAAATAACCATTTAAAAAATAAAAATTCAACACCCTGTAGCAAAAAATTTAAGCCGTTGCGGACATATGTTTAATGAACTTTTCTATATAAAATGACCTAAAGAATCACACCCTGAAATTTTAGCACGTCATTATGGAACACCCTGTATACCCATTTTTTCAACGTATTTATTATTTAAATAACAAGACTCCCCTCTTTCGTTAGATAAATCCTTAAAGTTATGAGGAGTTTACTCCACAGATGACAACTGTAATTTAATTTTTTGTGGAAAATCAATATTTTGGTACAATTTTTTGTATAAATAATGAATTTAGACGATAAGTATTGTATAAATAAATAGATTGGCGATGGCAAGGTCGACTTCCATTTTCAATGAAAATAGATAGAGAACAAAAATTATCATCAGTGATTTAAATTTGGTATGTGGGCATAAAATTACAATATAAACAACTTTTCCAAATAGTTTTTTTTCAATTAATGCTATCTTTCGACTTTTGTAGAGAAAATGTCAAATTTAACACTTAACAAAAGCGGCATATGGTCCCATTTAATTATGTTATTTTTGCTCTTTATTGAAGCAAGAACTTATGCTGAAGTCAAATTTTACCTAAATCGGACAATGAAATTTTTTCCCATATGGTTCCAACTTTAATGGTGAAACTGTATATTAACTTTATGAAATAGACAATATCGGTATCGAACTTGTATAACTGTTGCTTGAAAAACTCGATATTAAAACAGTGGATATTAAACCATATGAGGCTATTAATAGAAATCTAATTTACATAAAATATACTGCAAAAGGCTTAAAAGTAGTATAGAACCAGTTTTTGATATTATAATATATTAATGTATGTTCATTGGAATGCATGGGGTGGGCGCTATATGCTTAATTTAATCAAAGGTTTTTTGTAAATATACATAACATAATTATCAGAACTAAACACCAATCCCATGACATGCACTACTTATTGTATGTAACTATACGTTCCTGTGTTAATCAGTTTTATTTGATTCTGACCAATTAATGTAATAAATTCTATGCTTGTCTCAAGTATTCATGTTTAGTAATGAATAGTAGAATAGTGCGTTCCGTTATGTATTCTCAAAGTATGAAAGTATGAACATAATTAATAAGCTTTTTGAATAGTTATATTTTCCAAAGCTAAGGAACTAATTTACTTACTGTTTATATAATCCATAGGTTGCATCTCTTTCCTGTCATGCTTCTGGATTTGACTTTACCAATAAGGTGCAGTATTTTCTAAATGAGACCAGCTCGCAAACTGTGACCAAGAGTTTAACTTTGCTTGCGAAGCATCCGCACATGGCTGTATACTACTTTTGTTGTTGCACGAACCGTCATTATATCTCCTCTTTGTTAATATAGAATTATCTGATAGCGATCTATGAATCGGTGATAACGTCTTCTTTACGATGATGTAGTTTTTATCATCGTTACTATCCCAGTGTTCTTCTTCATCACAATTAAAGCAAACGCAAAACTCTAGTCTTCTTGATTTAGGTGGCAGATTAATTTTAAACGAAAATGTGTCAAATACAACGTAAGTTGATCCAGTGGCAATATTATTCGGTACATAGTTGCAGAAGGCGTCTTCGTGGGTCTTCCAAGAGTCACTGGTGAAGCGAACAAAAACTTCTTTGGTAAATGCTAGATTTTTTACTTTAACTGTTCCAACGATTTGATCTTCACCTTCTTTTACGATTACATTTTCCAAAGAAACGTTGTTACTATCCAATTTCTTTCTAAACAGCACATAATCTGAGGCTGGTTGGGCGAACGTTATCTCCCAAGGTTCCGTCTGAGCTTCAGGTTCAGCAGTGACCCCATGAGTAACCTCAGCGAGAAATCTCATACTCCACAATGGAGGTACGTTGGAAGGCTCGGTCATAACCCGTACATGCGTTAACGACATTCCCTTATCGTCAGCAAAGACGACTTTTTTCTTTAGCTTTGTTGGACTTGCAGGATCTTCATCTCCAGAGCTGCAAGACTCATCGTTTGGGCGGATTACCAAACAAGGTCGTTTTGGCGAGGTTGGCGGTGCATATGTTGTTCTGTAGTTGTTGTAATTAGTAAAAGTATGTTGCATCTGCCGACAACTGGTCGCTCGCTGTAGTTGAGGACTCAAACGTAGAGAAGCAAAGTCGCTCAGGAAACTGGTTGGTGGGCTGTGGCTGAAAACTGGGGGGCTATGAGGCAGGAACATCTCGAAGTCGATCATTGAGCACATTGGAGATAATCTGGAATAAATAAAACCCTATTTTAGTATTTACCTAATTAATATTATGCTATGGAGTATAACAAGTATTACGGACCCTAGCCCTTCATATATTTCCTTAAAAAGCTAGAAAGTTTAATTATATAATAAGCTCGAGATTAAATATGCTTCTAAATAGTTAGACTTGTTTCGTTTCAGTAAAGTATGGATATCAACATAACCAAAAATTTATATGTATAACCAAAAATAGGTATTTTACTATTAACACAACAGATATAATAGCAGGTGGGTTGTTCTGTGTAATGATAATATTTGGGTATCTTAGATTACAAAAGGAGACAGAATAGACGTCATAGTCATTCAGTAATTCTACAAATTTAATTTATGTTTAGATAACGATTTCCTATGCACCAAAATAGCTTCTAAAAATAACGTACCACTAATTTTAGAGAACTAGCTAAAATAGTCCCCGAGCTCATTTCACGAAAATACAAGTTGACTATTATTCCTTGTGACTGATTAATGTGGATTTATCCCAGTTAATCCTTGAAATTTTCTCTCTTGTATGGTAAGTCAACTAACAAGGATACCGACAAAACCGCATACCTCCGTCAACATTTTAATAAAATTTGGTATACCGGGTGATCGTTAAATTGAAAATAGGAAATCCCATGTAATTTTTGAAGTGGCTGAATATTGGCTCCCACAGTACATTTTATAATTATAAGATCTTGAACGATATGGTAAATCTATGTGCCGAGTTGAAATACATTTTGGTGAGCCAAAATTATTCAATTTATAGTGATGGAAAAAACACGAAACTCTCATTGTTCAGGTAATACAGCAAACACCTGCAAATTAAATTTTGACATTGGCAAAACGAGAATTAATGTCAATAACAATATTTTCATTATTCGTTATGTTT
The DNA here is from genome assembly GCA_963991005.1 of Barypeithes pellucidus. Lineage (NCBI taxonomy): Eukaryota > Metazoa > Arthropoda > Insecta > Coleoptera > Curculionidae > Barypeithes > Barypeithes pellucidus. The sequence continues at coordinate 30,422,502 of OZ022559.1, forward strand.
AGCATTATGTCAGTTTTTGGCAATAGCGTCATATAAATAATTTATTGATTGGTGTTTGCTGATTACCTGAACTATGACAGTTTCGTGATGTTGCCTTTGTTTAATTAAATAACTTAGAATCAGCTGATTAAAATTGATTCAACTCGATATATGGGTTTACCAGGTCGGCCTCTTCAAGAAGTTATAATTCAGTGTTTCTATAAAATGTACATGTATGTTGTTTTGATTTTGAGAATACTTTCAATAAACATTAGACTATACTCTGTGAAGTTTGTTTCTTAATTAAATTTTTTTTTTGCTATAACATGGAAAACAATGGTGTTCCCATATGGGACCACTAAGCGCTTTCTAGGTCAATGTTACATCACATTTTTGTTGAATTTATTTTCAATTATTTTAGAGGAATTACGTTGAAAGAGGTGTCAGATCTCGCTTATGAAGAAACTGAGAGTGGGATGGAATTTTCGGCTATTTATACTGAACCTCCAGAGAGCAACGTATTAATCGATGAAGATTCAGCGGATGAAGACGACACTGGCTTAGCAGATAATCTAAACTATGTTCAGATGCGGAAATTGTGATGTCTGGTGTGATGTGTACAAGAATTGGTATTGAGGAAGATCCAATTACTGTAGTAGATAAACCTAGTACAAGCGCAGTACCAACTTTTAACACGGTACGGTACCTACCGCTGCGCAGAGCCCACTAGTAGTACAGCGCCTCTAGCCCATTTGAGTCTAACAATCACAATGCGACCACAAAATTTAAATTTTCTCCAGTTAGGAGATTTGGAACCTGACCGTACCGAATTTCCAGAGGGAAACTATAGTAAATATGCTTTTTTGAGCTGCGTGGATCTCTTTGAATTATTTTTCTCTGATGAGCTGTTTCAAGAAATAATACGACACACGAACAATTATGCGGTGTTTAAAAATAGCGCATCTCCCGAGGTATCAATCGAAGAACTGAAAGTTTTCCTTGGAATTCTTATTTTCAGTGGGTATAATAACTTACCGTCCAAGAGAAGCTATTGGGAAGCTGCGAATGATTTGTGAAATGTCCTGGTCGTAGAAGCAATTATTAAAAACCAGCATATGTTAATAATTTTTATTTCCAGACGTATCTCACACGGTACAAAAATCCCCCAAAAGCCTCTGGAAGACTCCCCAAAGCTGCAGCAAGCGATTTTCACGTAAGCGACGATGTTAGATACGATTATTTACATCATTTTGTGATTCCGGTACCCGATGGGAAAAGGAGAAGATGGGCTGAAAGCAGATGCTGAGGGAGAATAATGTGCAGCAAGTGCGATGTGGGACTATACTGAGTGTTTTCGGGGGTTTCGCACCAAATAATATTTGAATTATTTGAAATTTCTATCGAACCGAAAATTATGTAGAAAGCGCTTAGTGGTTCCATATGGGAACGGCCTTTTGCGCAGTTATTTTTGGTTTTACAACAAAAAAATTTTAAGATATTTTCAAAGAAACTGTTTTTTCTTCCATGTTTTGTAATAAAATATATCAAAATATAAAAATATTTATTAATGGGTTAATCCACCGATATTCACATTAAGTAGGTAGAAATTCACATATTGAGCATAACAAATTTGTATATACCCCAAAAGTGACATTGAAGCGAAGTGATGCTCCTACTTTGAACTTACAGAGAGAGAGAAGATAATTCCCTCGCTTGATTTTGCTGGTGGAATCTTAAGCAAGAACAAGCAAAGCGAAAAAAGATGAAAGCTAGAGTGCTCCAAATTAATTAATTCCCGAAAAAGCAAATACTTGTATCATGAGGTATTACGCTAATTGTAAAGATACGCTTGGAAGTTCAGATCGAAAATGGTATCAAATATAGAAAAATATATTGGCAGATTGTAGGAAAATATTTTTGGCATTGTATTTACTTTAATCTAAGCTTATCAGTTAAGGAGCTATTTTTCTTTTTGGTAACTAAAAGTTAATCAGGAAGATATTATATTTACACTTTCATACTTCAGGTAACTTAGTTATCGCTGTAAAACATGACTTACTAAATATCTTTTAGGTCTCATCGTATATTCACCACCACTTTATTAACCCTTGTCACCTTTTAAGCAGAGTGTCACACAACAAACTTTTAAAACCACTTAACAACAACGCTATTCTTTTACGCATCTCCCACAATTCAACGTTTTATTTAGACTAACCTTTCTTCCGTCTTTTCCTTGCTTTGTCCCATGTTGTTGTCTCGAATTACACTAAAGTAATATTTAATTAACAATGTTATTTATATAAAGAAATGTCAATTTCGAGAAGACGCCTGTACAAAACATATAGATAAATCATTAATTTGTAAACAGTTTTCATAAGTGTATTTCATGAAATTGTCACGTCGTCGATTACTAAAGGAACTAACCGTTCTAACAGGAATCTATTTACTCAGGTAATCAAATGAAAAATAAATTTAACATAGGTATTCAAAACTCAAAACAATCCAAAAATAACATACTAATCTATCGATTGACACAACCTTGCCCGTTTTCGAAAAAATATTTGCGGTGAGTAATCTACAAAACAAGAAATAATTTTACTCTATCTCCATTCCCCACACCTTCTTAGTGGCGTCTGTGAGTCGGAGGATGCTGAACACGATGGCGGCGTCATAATTTCTCTTTCGGCTTGCGCAACCCCTCAAAACGGCCAAAAACCACCCCCCAGAGGGGTTAAACGCGCTTCAAGAGGTTTCCCTGTAGAGAAACAGACTTCCCCCCCGTTTTCGAGGATGCTGAGTACGGTAGTGGTGTTGGATATCGCGTCTGACCCCTTCCAACGCCTCCACCGGCCAATACTCGCCCCTGGGGTGATTTTTTTTCAAGTATCAGTGGCAAATATATATATACCCCCCCCCCCCCCCCCGGTTTTCGAGGATGTTGCGCACGTTGGTGATGTTGGATATCGCGTCCGACCCCTTCCCCCCCCCCACGTTTCCGAGGATGTTGAGAATGGGGAAAATAGTTGTACTGCTGTTTTTGGTTGTAATGGTCTCTCATTCCGGTCCAACTGAAAAATATAATTAAATAGTGTGCGCGAAAAAACGCCAAGGCGTGGTCAGTTTATGTTTAATTTTTTAGAAAATTTTTTTTAATTTCAATTAAAACAAAAAATCATAGAACAGAAAGAGTAATTTTAACGAACAAACCCAAACAAACCCGAACAAATTTAAATTTTTTTCGAAATTTTTTTTTTATTGAAAGGTAATGTCGTTCCAAAATGGGGGCGAGTATTGGTCGGTGGAGGGGTTGGAAGGGGTTGGACGCGATATCAAACACCACCACCGTGCTCAGCATCCTCGAAAACGGGGGGAAAGTGTGTTTCTCTGTCAGGGACACCTCTTGAAGCGCATTTAACCCCTCTGGGGGGGTGGTTTTTGGCTGTTTGCGCAATCCAAAAGAGAAATTCTGACGCCGCCATCGTGTTAAGCATCCTCGAATATCCCTTAAAAGCGCCCTCTTTACAAAGATACGTGATATAAACACGTACCCTGTATATTGTTAGGATCATTCTCAAATGTATATTGTATTGATGACTATCTAATTTCTGTATAATTCTAATTTCTACTTAGTTTTTATAGTTTTTAACACTTCCTGATATTTTAGTTGACCCATTTTACTTTTTACTCCCTATTTATAGAAAAAATTATTATAAATAACTGGCTCCAATAATTTTTTTTTAGAAAGGCAGTTTTCTGTTTTGTCTTTGATAAAATCCAGTCAAAACAACCTATATTACGTTGCCTAAGTAGTAAAAATATTTACAACGCAAACTTTACTACCCACTAGCAGTGCCTTGTAGACCGAACTTCGGTCATTGACATCCAAAATGTTAAGGATTTAACCTAATTAAAAAAAAAACATAGAGAACATGGTTTGATATAATTTTTTTTTATTTTCTGTCCTTTAATCGTTTATTATTGACGTCTATTAATGAATTATTCAGATTAATTATCGATTTTAATATAGGCCACCATATATACATAAAACCATCAATAAGTTAGTGACACTAATCAATGAATTTACTTTAATAACCTTTTTTTATGGTCATACAGTTGATTTTAGTATAGGCCACCAAATATACATAAAATCATCAATAAGTTAGTGACACTAATCAATGAATTTACTTTAATAACCTTTTTTTTTATGGTCATACAGTTTATTTTAATATAGGCCACCAAATATACATAAAATCATCAATAAGTTAGTGACACTAATCAATGAATTTACTTTAATAACCTTTTTTATGGTCATACAGTTGATTTTAGTATAGGTCACCAAATATACATAAAATCATCAATAAGTTAGTGACACTAATCAATGAATTTACTTTAACAACCTTTTTTTTATAGTCATACAGTTAATTTTAATATAGGCCACCAAATATACATAAAATCATCAATAAGTTAGTGACACTAATCAATGAATTTACTTTAATAACCTTTTTTTATGGTCATACAGTTGATTTTAATATAGGCCACCAAATATACATAAAATCATCAATAAGTTAGTGACACTAATCAATGAATTTACTTTAATAACCTTTTTTTCTATGGTCATACAGTTAAGGAAACATATGATAACTAATTTATTTGTATATTAAAAGGGGATCAATAATATCGACGATAAAGTTGGCGCGGCTCGTCTTATTAATCGCTATTATTAATACACTTTACACGTTAAATAACTACACTCTCCGGCACGAAATTCCTCAAATTTTTCATGTATAATAACTTTTTAATTTCTAATTTGATTTTCATGATTTTTTAACTAGGTTCTAAATACATTTATTGGGATTATTTTGTCTTCTTTTAATAATAATTAACATTTTTCGTTTAGGTAATGTTATACCGGGGCAAATTAAAACGTTCTTTTTTGTCACAAATTTCGGAATACCCTCTGATTGAAGCAGATTTACAATCTTTTTGCTATAATCTTAGACGTATTCCATTCTCTCTCCTACAGAACATTTCTGTATAAACTTAAAGGAGCTGCTGTATACCTAAACTCAAATGAGCTGTTCATCGTTGGCTTGTTCCACCACGAATTTTGCAAGAGCTAAAGTTGGAATCAACAGACATTAGACTATTCATCCCGAAAAAATAACTAACTTTATTCATTCAATGGCCCGAGGACTGCGAGCTGTCATTGTTGCGACAGCTGAACTTTATTCATTCAATGGCCCGAGGACTGCGAGCTGTCATTGTTGCGACAGCTGGACACACACGATGTTAAATTTTTTGCCTCTGTTAAATAATTGATTATTATTTTTGTCAATAAAGAAATATATAAAATGAGTATTTTTGTTTATTTAAAATTGTGTAACTCTTAGAAGAAATGTGATAATGCATGGGATAATTCAAAAAACAAAATGTTAACCACACATTCGCCTCCATTTTTCCACAGGGTGTTTCGATATGGTGACAGAAAACAATATTTTAATTTACGAAGAACGAAAAAACCCAATAAATATATTTACATACTGGTTAAAAAATCATAAAAATCGGATCAAAAATAAAAAAGTTATAAGAGATCAAACTTGGCAAACAATTTTGTGACGGTATTTTGTGCCGAGAAGTGTATATCTGCCACTGATAGGTAAATTGGTATTATTATCAATATAAAATGATTTCATGAAATTATCTATCCATCATATAACTAGTACGACCTTCCAATAACTATTATTAAACTAAAGCCTCGTCTCAAGGTAGAAAATGGATAAAGACAGATTTAGCATTAGTGTCTGAGCGTAAAATAATATTTTTTGTCTTACAAATATAGGAAAATATTTTATCGTTCATAAAAGAGAACTTTTAAAAATACATCTTGTCTTGTCCATTGTAATTAATTAGGAGGAAATTCAAAATTCAACACTTATACAAAAGTAACAATATTTTAGGTATTACGCTGTGTGTTGTGAGGAGCACAATTCCCAAAAAATCACAAATTATATAATATTAATAAAACCATTATTATACCATTAAATTAATTACATTAATAATTATTCGGTACTAGATAACATGGGTCGATGGGAAAGAGAAGACCGATTCGGGAAACCATTAGTATGGACGCGGCCTAATCGGCATTTCGGTCCGAAGATATTCGGGTCTTCGGGAAATCTCCCAAAGTCCCAGCCGGCCCATCCGCCTCTGGTAAATACTACTCTGAAATAAGCATTCATTACTCACGGGATTGATAAATCTGCAAATAGACCTAGCAATTTATAATAGGTATATATACCACTGGCTAGCGAAAAGAACTTTTTGTTGTAAAAATGTGTGTCTATACCAAAATTTAGTATAATATATCAAAATTTAGTATAATATATCAAACTCGAAATTTTTTATAAACAACCAAAAGATAACTAACAGTAACACCCTGTATACGTGCGGAGCAATTTAAGAAGCAAAACATGTGTATTTTATTAGAATTCTATACAAAACATCGGTAACTACGGTCAAGAATAATTGGTTAAAAATATAGAAGATAGCTAACGCTATCTAACGTCATCACGTTGCTTTGAAATTACAATTTTAAAGATTATCCGAAAGGTGATAACAACTACAGACAATACATTATATTCCTGGAACTGATAAAATGGACTGTTAAAGCAATTTTCTTTTCTCATCCGTCCATTGCGAAAGGATATCTAGATGTGTCTACAGACTGCCCGAAGGTAATATACATGATTTTCTTATCGTAACCAGAGCAGCAAAGGAAAAATGTTTTGTCATGTCCGACACCTACATTGCATACTTTCATTCATGAAACCTGCTTATATGAGGTTCATTTGAGTACAGACATAAAATAACCACGATTTGTCCGAGTATGGTACAGTATAGTATTTACAAATTATATGCTAAATTGCAACAATTTTGAACATAGTGAAACTACTGAAAAACCGTTATTTTTTTAATATTTCAGTACATTATTCTTGTGTTTATTTATATTCACTAATTTGCATGACTAGTTATAATGGTTCAATGATCGAAAATCATTATTTCTTAGATAGAATCAATGATTACCTTATCGGTAATCACCTGAAATTAATTTTTAATTTGAAATATTATCGTAGTCATTTAAGTTTTTTTCCTGTCATGAAAACGATTCGTGCAGACACGGTATTTTTAAATCCTGGAGTACGCAATCAGGAGACGCTCTGACGTAAAAACTAATACTTCTAATTAAGATAAATTTATTAAGTGCCACGGCAGCGCCTCCTGATAACTTGGTTACAATACCTACTTGTTAATAACGTTAGTTTATGGATTTTTATATCTTTGGTCAATAATAATTTTCGTTTGCACGTCATACTCTAAAAAGGTGTTCTAAGAATTATATTTTTTATTACAACTAAATAATAAAAGTCAAAAGCTTCAAAGTCATGATCTAGCACCTAGAGCTAATCATCGCAATTAACGTTAGTTATGGATTTTTATATCTTTGGTCAATAATAATTTTCGTTTGCACAATCGTGTCAATACTCTAAAAAGGTGTTCTAAGAATTATATTTTTTATTACAACTAAATAATAAAAGTCAAAAGCTTCAAAGTCATGATCTAGCACCTAGAGCTAATCACCGCAATTAATGTTAGTTATGGATTTTTATATCTTTGGTCAATAATAATTCTCGTTTGCACAATCGTGTCAATACTCTAAAAAGGTGTTCTAAGAATTATATTTTTTATTACAACTAAATAATAAAAGTCAAAAGCTTCAAAGTCATGATCTAGCACCTAGAGCTAATCATCGCAATTAATTTTAGTTATGGATTTTTATATCTTTGGTCAGTAATAATTTTCGTTTGAATATATTTTTTTTATATTATCTTGAGTTATGATAAAACAGAATATACGTTGATCCAAAGGTATTGTACGATGATTTTTCTGGTCACAGGTCAGTGGCTAGAATGAAATTTATATTATCATTATTTTTATTAATAATTCTCGTCCTTTATTGTCCTACCTCAAGACACAACATGTTGATTTATTAACTAATATTTTTTATCGCGTCATGCAGTTAACAAATTTAAAATATTGTCGTAAATATTATATTTCGTGACGTTAACAGTCAAGATAACGGCACTAAACATGTCTGTGGTAAGTTGTTGCAGTGATATTAGATCGGAATTTGTAAATAAAATGTATATTAGTTACCTACTTGTTTTCATTTTGCGAATATGCTATCTGTCTGTAACCAGTTATTTTATATAAATTTTATAACTTAAAACATGTTTATTAGACCGACTTGGTGAAAAGTATGTAGAATATATTGATATGACAAGAACTGTTATATTTCTCACTCCAATGAAAGCACTAAGAATACATGAATAAAAAATATATTTTGAGCAAAAAGAGAAATTTTGAACGTAAACGCAATAAATACATACATAACATTTATATCCTGACTAAGAAATTATGCAAAAGTTGCGCGACAGCAAACTCCCAAGTTGAAAGTATTTATGTAGGGTAAAGTCGGGTTAATTGGACCACTTTTCATAGCTTGCTTCCTTAGGCTGGAATGACTTGCTTAAACCCCACAGAAATATCACATTACGCTTCTTTTTTACTTTATGGACAAAATGCACCTAGGTGCATACTTAGACTTACGTAGATTTGAATATAATAAATGTCAGAAGAAAAACTTGCAACTGGTACAATTTGCAAGAAAAGTTCGTTAAATTGAACCATCCGATTTGAAAAATTGTACCTGATACTATAGATTGTACCACCCAGAATGATGATTATTTTCGAAAAAGCTAAGATGTAAAGAAACAAATTTAAATACAAAAAATTAAATGAATGAAAAAGAAAACATTTATATCTGTAATGGTAAGGTCATAGAAGCATCCAGTCCTACAGATGAAAGACTTCTTAAATAATGAAGTTTGAGGAGTACTAAGCTTAACCATATATGGATGGGCGGCAGTGGTTCGTCGTGTATTTCTGCTATTCGCCGCTCTGGGTGAAATTAAGAGGGCAAGGTCAGCCGAGCACTCGGCCGAGCACTTTTCATGAAAATATATGTATAAGAGAGTCAAATCTCCACCCTGTCTTCGATGTTCTAGGCTGTCGAGGTTCTTCGTCAGTTCGTGGTCTCCGATCAGAATCCAGTAGCCGAAGAGTATGTTTGGGTGTAGAGCTCCAGACAACGACTTCGAAATGAATATAGTTTTTTAAATAATTAAGTGGTACAATTTAACAAATGGTACAATTAACCCGACTTTACCCTACCATCTTTATCGCCGGATATTTTAAAGTGAAGAATAAATTTGATTTCTTAAAAATTGTTTTCGTTAATAACAAAACAGTACAAATGATATACGATGGATTTTTACATTACATTATTATGTTCCCACTTTACAAAAAAATATAGTTTAGTATGTGATTGCAATTTGCTTTGTAAAATTGGATATATTATACAGGAATTATTAAGTCATTATGTAAATTTACATCAGAAGAACAAATATTACATAATAGTTTATGCATTTTCTAAAATTACGTTAACTAATTTACTTTTATAATAATTTACCTATTGTAAAATAATTATTATTTCACTATCTTTACTTCTAAAGAGAGATTTTACATTACCTAATTTAAGAACATATGACCTATTATGTACCGGGTGTCCCAATTTTGACACTTTTATAGGGTATCTCCGTAATTGTTAGTGCTTTTTTGGGTCAAACTTAAAATGATAAAATTAAAATTTGAAAAAATAACCTTATTGTTTAAAACGGCACACCCTGTATATTTTAATTTACAAAGATAGCATTTTAAATTCTCTTTTCAAATATATAACACACCATGGATGGTATTGATTTCCTAGATGATTTATTTAACCTATATATTTACATATAACTCTATAAAAGTGTCGAAAATGGTACACCCTGTACATCCACATGGTATACTTAAATTAATACAACTCTACCATCATAATTGAATCAAGAGCACGGGGTTTCTGGAATATAAGTCAGTCGGATGCTATGCGGGTTTGTGCATAATAAAGATTTTTCTAGTAAACATTTTTTATTATTTATTTTATTGTATTTGCTTTTATTTTCTGTTTTGGTAGGTACCTTACATAATAAAACATTAATATTTACTGGGTAAAGCTTACTCTCTTTATAATTACATTTTTTTTTGTTTGCCTATGTATTATTTTTTAAATTTAATTAAGTGATGATAATCCTTTATAAGTTCATACTAATTATACAATCGAAGCTTACGCTCGTAAACATACTGCTTATATAAGAAGTAATATGTTACTTTGGAAAATCTACTATACTCAACATAAACACAAATGTTATTACAATGTTGCTAAAATATGAGCTGAAAAAAATTATGTGTAAGCCAATAAAAAATGCGTATAAATTAGAGTTTTAAATTAATTGATAAAAATAAACACTAATAAAATTTACTCAGTTTAAATTCAAAATATGTTAAGGTAATAATTAATTCATAAATAGTAAGTTAAATGATTATATTATCCTGAATAAGAAATGTGGGAATTGTGATGATTCAAAATTATTTAAGGAATTTATCAGTCGAAACGACAATGAAATTGAGTTGAATATCTTTCTCTTGATAATAACTTTTTAAACTGATAAAATTCCTTAATACCAAGAAAAGCTTCTATAATTTTGTACCTACAGCACAGTTATCGTTTTTATGCAAACGGTAACTTACTGGTGACTTTCCTTGAAATATCAGCTCGTTTATCCAAAAATCGACGGGATATTTATATTTTTAGACAAAACTCTTAAGAAGCTGGCAACTTGGTGTGCTGCTACATTATGTATGATTTGAAATAATATATAGATCGAAATCTTCTCTACAGTGGTATTTAATAAAATAGAATAAAAAATTAGACAAGCTCCCTCAAAAATAGATGGTATCTGAAAATACATAAATTAACCCCCCCTCTTTATGTACCGAAGATGGTTCTGGGAGATTCCGTAGCGCAATTCATTAGAGCGATCAACCGATCATAGGAACATCTCGGGTCCGATTCTCAACGGAGTCATAAACTTTATTTGATTTCAAAACTTTGCCTGAATGTCGTAAAATAAATTTCAATTATATTTTATGCCAATAATAAAAACAGACATTTATAATACACAAAATGGGTCAGACAAAAGATTAGTTTCAGTAAATTAAAACAGAAAAAATGTATTTAATTTAAAAAATAAACTCATCCTGTTAATAGATAATTTTATAATATAACCATTAAAATAAATATGTGTAAATAATCCCAATTTATTTATAACTTCTTTTCACGTGCACAATAAATGAAAAATTACCACAAATTTTGCAACATAATATGAGGACACAGAGCATCAACAAATTAGGTGATATTTAATTGACCTTAAAAACTTTTATAATATTATGGATTATAATTAGGTAATTAAGTTGCCGCCAATGCAAGGAAAATTTTAGAAATTTAAGCTCATTAAAAAAACCTACAAGAGTTAAGTTAATTAGTTAAGGATAGTAGAAATAAAACATTTAAGTAGTTATAAACCGAAAATTTTATTTTAACATTAAGTGTTAATCGTCTTACATGTCTTTACCGTGTCTGAGCTCTGAGTATAAGCTTCAGCAGCTGCATCTTTGAATAGCTTAGAATTACCAAAATGTATTCAAATGGGGCACATTGGTTTACCATGTCCGTCTCTTCAAGAAGTTGTAATGGCAATTTTTCTATACAATGTACAGGGGAGCCATGATAATGATCTCGCCCAAATGATTGTTATCAAATTACAAACTTACACAACATCAATATTCGCGGTCAGACTCAAAACGCGATATTTTTGTGCCATTGTTTACGATTTTAACCTTACAATTCACAAATAAACGGCGGACTGCTATCGGGGAATCACACGTACTTTCATTCGGCGAAGTCCTTTCGCTCTCCCAAGCATACGTGATTGGTGGCGGGTCTGTCTTCAGACAGTTTTTGCATCGTACTTATTCGTCATCCAAATACTTTTAAAATTTTTTTGTCAGTTTAAAGGAGGGTTTTCGCACTCTTTGTATAAACACAGCCTGTCCGCGTCCGCTCAAAGGAGAGTCCGCCCAAGAGACGTTGATTTTCATGGAATTTCATATACTAGTTCCCGACTAGGAAAAAAGGTCCGCTTATTAGAGGTGTCCATTATGAGATGTTTCACTGTATTATTAATTTTTTTTACTATAATTGATATTTCTACAAATCCAATGATCAAATTTTAAATTTCCTATTTAATCGATTTTTTTAATAATCATGTTTCTAAATACATAATTGACTTTTAGGTTAATTAATTATAAATCACTTGATTGATTGATCAGTTACATCGTAACTGTAATAATAACATAGTCAGCAATGGTGCCTACTTAATCGGAGGCACCCTATATAGTCGATTAAATTATCCTCTCCGTTCAACTACTAATCGAAAATTTAATTTAAAAAAATTCAACCATCTATTATTTAGAAATCGATATTTTGCCAACCCCTACCTAATTGTTACTATAACTAATTTAAAGCCTCCTTAATGATAAATAATAGTACTAAGGGCCAATATTTTAATGTGACCTTAAGTTAGACCTTAGCTAAGTTAGCCTTAACGTTAATGTAAATTCTGCAAAAACTATGTTTTAAATTAATTTGAGGCGTAAAGTCTAAGATTACCACGTTCTTAGATGAGAGTTAAAAAGAACTTTAATATACTGTCAAACTTGTGTTAAGGGTGACTTATGTGATTCTATACCTTAAGGTGACTTGCATACCCATCATTTGTGTTTGACTTACTCTTGCTATATAGAAAATGTTTATTTTTATTATTAAAAATATATCTTTAAGGTACCCCAGATGTAACATCTTCATTTTAATGCATTTTCCTTATGTTCTAATAATTAGATAGAAGGCCGTTATCGGACATGGTTGTATAATGGTAACAGTATGGTAATCATACATTTAAATAATGTCCTTTCTATTTTAAGATAACACTAGTTGCTTCAAGGTAAAATATAAATTTATTTTATAGATGTAATAGCAATAAAAGAAAACATTAGGGCTAGTGAGACTAATGCTTTATAAAATAAGTAACTGAGTTGTCAAGAAAGGCAACTTGTCTCCATGAAACCAATGTGTGAGATTCGAGCATGCGTTACCGGCCGGGATAAATTTGAACCACTACTAGTAAAACTAAGAGGGTTAGTAGCCATGTTCAAACTAAACAATCAATCGAAAATTAAAAAAAAATAGATAGTGCATTAAAAATTGCTAAATTTAGAAAGTCACCATATACATATTTTAATCAATTCACAAAAATACCAATATAATTAATTCTCATAATTTGAAATCTAACATGATACTTAATTTAATTAATTCGTATACAGATCGCCATGATATACCTATTATACTACATCAATAAATAAAAATACATATATAATAATTAATTCTCATAGTAGGGAATGTTATAATGCACATATTTTAATTAATTCTCATAATTTGGTCATTTATTTTAATCAATCGTAATTTTAAATCTCATAAGATGCATATTTTAATTAATTCGTATACTTTAGAATGTCAACATACATTTGTTAAGTATACTACGTTAATCAATAAATTAAAATAGATATATTTTAATTAAGTCTTATAATTGGGAATGTCATAATCCATATATTTTAATTAATTCTCATAATTCTGTCATTTATTTTATATCAATTTACAAAAATACTCACAATTAATTCTCATAGTTTGAAATCTCATAAGATGCATATTTTAATTAATTCCTATATTTTAGAACATTATGACAAACTTGCACTACTATATTAATCAATAAATAAAAATACCTATATTTTAATTAATTTTTTGCAATTTATTTTAATTAAGTTACAAAAATATCCATTTTATAATTAATTGTCACAATCTGAAATTTATCAGCACATATATTTCAATTAATTCTCATAATTTAAAATGTCATGATACACATAATTAATAATTCTCCTTCTCGTCATGATACCAATACTGGAATTAATTATCGTCCATAATTTAGAATCTGACTCTACATATACGTATTTTAATCAATATATAAAATATATATATTTTAATTAAATGTCGTGAATAAAGATATCAATATTTTAATTAAATCTTATAATAGAATGTCATGATGCGCCATATCTTATTAACCGATGACATTATATCCCAACGAGGCTGGTTGTTAATATAAAGGTTAATTCTTTCACTCCCTCCTAAACCGTTGACATATATTGGTGCAAGTAATTGATATTGAAGAACATTTTTTAACTGCTGATTTTTGCCAAGGCTCAAGTAATGTAAGAAACGGTGAGGACATTAGAATACTCGTATGATCATAGGACGTAATCAAAAGAAATAACCGTACTGTACTATTTTTAAAACTAATAACCATTCTGCTATAAATCTTGATGTCGCATCAGATAAAATAAAATACTTAAGTAAATACTCGTTAATTCGTTTAGTGTTGCTAGCCACAAAAAAAATATTTCGCACACGTCCCTGTTTTCGTCACTCAGATCATCTGTACACCGCATGCTCGATTAAAATAAACACGCCTGTTTTAAAATTAAAATAATACTACATTTACTTATCACGCGACCGGTTGATGAAACCTCGATGACTTAAATTTGTTTGGTCTACTTGCTAGTCTGGTTGTTGCGTTATCAGTCAAACCTGCATAAGAATTATTTCTCTCCTTTTCTACTGTAAACGTCACTGGTTATGTGTATAAATCATGAGTGCTCTGAAAAAAATTAGAAATGGATAACGTAAAGATTGAAAGATAGGTCAGGAATTATGAATAAAGTAGTCGGGAAAAAGTGAATGATTTCCAGGAAGTCAGATGGTACGGCTTCGTTGTGTATGGTCTTCATCTGATGATGACTTTGTTGTGAAGATAAAATTCTTCTTACTGACATATATTACATACTAGTATTGCGGTTTTACTTTTTGGACAATAAGACTGTTTTGGTTTATTACCAGCTACATCCGCTTCTGGAACATCAGGTTTTTCTGTCAGATGTAGATTTAGGTAATGCTTTATTTGCAAGCTTATTTAAATGTTCCCCTTGGCCGCCAGTACTTTTAGGTTGGTATGGCACTCCAGTGTAAGTTTTTAAGTAAACCGATTGGAGTTTAGAGCCTTAAGAGCAGCTTTACTTGGGATGTAAATCTTTTGGTTGTGGTGGCCCTTTTCAAGATTTTGTAGTACGCATGCTTGTATGAGAGGAATGCTTATGTCCATCCTGGGTCTTTCCCAAAATATACCTGCGCCCACACCGTTGGCGGTTTTTGATCCATCGGTTTACCAAACTAGACCCATATCAAACGACGGGGGTGCACTGTTCGTCCATTTATCAAAGTTCCAGTCAATCTTGAAAGGCTTTGTGAAATCGTATGTTGCTCTCATACGATCAGTTTACATATCCAAGAGCTCATCGTTGATTAGATCCGTGGCTCTTGTGTGTCCAATTTTTACGGGGTGTTGTGTCCATTCCCCATTTGTGATCATCCTAGAGGCGCTACAGTTAGCCTCCTTCCTGATGTGTATGTCTAGGGGTATTAGTCCCAGTATGACTTCCATTGCTGCAGTGGGGGTGCTTCTCATCGCCCCACTGATACACAGGCAGGCCAGCCTCTTCAAACTGTTCCGTTTGCTTGCTGTCGTAATCTGCTGTATTTTTGTCCACCAGACTACAGACCCGTATGATATCAGGGGTCTGATAACTGTGACATAGAGCCATTTCATCATCTGGGGCTTCAGTCCCCAGGTTTTCCCAACCATGCTCCTGCACTGCATTAGGCACATTTTGCTTTGTTTAGGTTTTTATTTAATTGTTGGTTCCATGTCAGTTTGGCGTCCAAGGTTAATCCTAGGTACTTTACCTCGCTGACTGTGTTTATCCGTTCACCAAAGATTTTTAGGTCGTTGTAGTTCCCTGTTTGTCTTCGTTTGGTGAATGGTAGTATAGCAGTCTTTGCAGCGTTAACTTTGAGACTCACCCTCATACATCAACGCTGCACGATATTCAGAGCTCTTTTCATAAGCTCTGCTAATATGGTGGGATATTACCACATCATCTGCATAGCCTAGGGCGTAAAAGTCCTCAGCATTGGGATATGCCAGTAGCTCATCTATCACCATATTCCATAGGAGAGGCGAGAGTACCCCTCCCTGAGGACATCCCTTTGTTACTGCGGCTTCTATGGAGTCACCGTGTAAACTGGTTTTGACTTGCCGGTATTTCAACATGTTAAATCTATTGTGACTACGAGTACGACTGGTTTTTGGTTTCCTCTGAATTTTGCAAATTGATTTTCTGTCTTTACCTATAAAAGTTGGCCCATATCTTCAGACCAACGAGTAGAATTAACAAAATCATTAGAATCGTCGTTGCAATGTTGTCAAATAGCAACATTTAAATTAAGCTAATATAATATTCGTTAACAATCATATAATAATAATATATGCAATTTAATTAAGAAGATGAAATATTTTTTTCAGGTTTTCGTAAACAAGATATATTATTTTAATTTATTGATTGCTAAGAGAACTTTTTGTTTCACTGCCAATTCGTGACTAAAAATACAAGTGGGATTTGACTATCTAATGTATGGCGCCACCTTATTTTGTTTATCTTGAATTTTTATTTCAAATGGAAATTTTATTGTTTAATGGTGCAATTTTATAAAATATGTTTATATAAATATTTCAATGAAGGTAGGTCGGACTTTTTCAGTCTTTTGGATAGAAATAGTAAGATTTCTTAAACAGCATATAATTTAATGATCAGTGCGTGCTTCCGGTTCTAACATATGGAGCAGAAATACTGACTCTTACCAGAAAGGTCATAGACAAGGTCCAATTGGCACAGAGAGCAATGAAATGATCAATGCTAAATATATCCCTCAGAGATAGAGTTTCAAACCATACAATCAGGGAAGAAACCGGTGTTACGGATGCAGTAGAAAGAATTACAACCCTGAAACGGAACTGGGCTGATCATGTTGCTAGAGTCAGAGATGGAAGATGGACAAAGAAAATCCTAGAATGAAGACCTAGACAAGAAGCGTATCGTAACCGAGGACGTCCCCCAACAAGATGGTCAGACGACACTGTGTATCCAGCACAACGGGATACACAGTGTTCAGGACAGGGAGAAATGGAATGATTTACGGGAGGCCTATGTCCAGCAGTGGACGCAAAATGGCTATTGATGATGATGATGATGATGATGATATAATTTAAACAAATATTACATCAAGTACTAGTTAATGAATCACTTTTAAAATTGGGCAGCTTACATAAGTGGCCTGCTGCTTCTACCACACATTATTCTTTTGGTGATTCTAAGACGAAGTTCATATACACATGGGTCCGCAAATGCTTCGTTTTCAAGATACAGGGTGTTAAAAAAAATTTTAATCGGTTTTCGTAAATTTCTTAAATGTCCTTTTGTCGATATCGTTGAAATTTGGCAGTTTAATTTATAGCTGACAACTGTCAAGTTAAATGCCGCAATTATTTTCCAAAGAAAACCTTGATTAAAAAAGAAAATGTCCATGCATCTCCAGAGACATGCATCAAAATGGTTTTTATTTTTTCTCTCGAAAACAAAGAAAGATACGAAAAAAATTCTAGATACAAGTGTTGTATTTTTAGTTGCTTAATCCGAGAAAAATATAAAAATTCCAAAAAAGCCAGTGGCTTACTTTCTTTTTCAAATAATATTCGTTAAGGGACGCCACTGGACTCAATAAATTTAATCTACTTAGGGCTAAATTAGCCCCTTAACACTACAAATAAAACGGCCAAATTTCAACAATATCGACAAAAGGATATTTAAGATATTTACGAAAACCAGATTAAAAAATAAATCTTTAACAACTTGTATCTTGAAAACGAAGCATTTTCGGACCCATGTTTATATGAACTTTTCGTCTTAGAATCACCGAAAGAATCTTAAAATTCTCTTAAAATTACTGCACATACTTAATTAATACCCTGTATAAGGTACCAAATTTTCAAAGTGATCAGTTGACTAATTCTTCATAAACGAGCGTCTAAGAGACCAGCCACAATCAATCACCACTTAAAACTACTAGCATATGATTAAGATCGATGATCCCAAACCATATTCAAGAACAACTCGCAATTAATTGTAAAATCTGCTTTTCAAAAAACTGAATCGGCATAAAATGTTCTGAAACTAATTGAATTTTGATATTTGTAGATGTAGAGCCTTGTTAGGAGAATATTAATTTTTCTAACGATATAATTGCAGGTGTGAAAGATATTTGACATTTTCCTCAAATAACCTTGAATATTCTTGAAGTTCCTATTTGTATGTGACCTGGACCTAGGGCATCTTTAAGTATTATGTTAGTATCTAATCTGTTGGTGGGAAGGTGAAAATTTTATTGCAGTAAACACTTGGATAATATAAAAACAACTTATGATAAACATGACATATTTTTCGTTTGTACGGTTTGTCCCTTCAAATCAATAATCCATATCTGTTTCTTTTTAATAAATATTTGAAAAGAATGGTATCGATATTTCGATTTTTGAACAACAATACACTTTCATAAAACTGTGATTATATTGACTTGTCAATCCCAAATTATTACAGGTTCCAGAGAATGGTGTTTTAAATTGTTGGAATTTTGATTCCAAACTTTGCAAAGGAGCATTAAAATCTAAAACTTTTTCCATATTTTGTCATCTAATATCAATTTTCCATGACAATATATATAATTTTTTCAATTTTCTAGCCAATCGAGTAGTCACATATCAAATGTCAAAACAAGTTTTTAGGTTAGAATGATAGAAATACCGAGTCCATGTTTGTTTCAAATCGGTGATTTCAATGGGCGCATTAAGCAGAGCCCATCGATTTGTAAGTGATTAGTAATCATCTGCTGAATGTACTGAAAAAATCGATTTCACAAATCGATGGGATATCGGACATAATTTTTTCCATCGAATTTAAAAAGCGATTTGTGATTTGACAGAGATTGAGGAGTGAAAATTATAAAAAATGACGAAAGAAGTGAGGAGCTCGCGTGCAAAACCGGGTATATCCAGTTTTGTAAAATGATCAGGAAATGTGCCAATATAAAAATTTGAAAATGTTAATTTTTTTTGAAGAAGAGCTTTTGTAATTTATTTTTTTTTTACTAATCGGAGTAATTTAAAAAAAAAAAAAAAAGTTAAATTCTTTGTGTAATTACGAAAAAAAAAATGGATATATCCGTTTTTGCACCCAAATAAGAATCATTTTAAAAATAAATAGGCGTTTTATTTTTAAATAATAAAGAAAATATATTTTTAAATGTGTACGGCAGTTTCTTCTTTTAAACAATCAAAGGCCCTGTCTTCAGCGTCTTGGTTATTATTGCCTTCTACATCTTAATTTTTTCCTCACTGTTGACCTGCAGTGATTTCTATACCATAAAGATCCTCCCTACTTTCCCATTCTTCCCCATAATGCTCCTTCATCAAGTGGCGTAAACTTTTTTTTCTTTTTGTCTGGGATAGAGTTACAGTCATGCCATATTTAGCCGAATGTTGTCAGATTGTCCTTTTTTTTAATAGAGATTGCCAAGTATTATGTGAAATAAATCGATGGTATTTAAGAGTTCTTATTTTAAGAGTAACTTCATTTTGTTAATACGTTTTTGTAATTCAATTCTTTTGCAATTGGAGATTCCTTTAACCTTTTTAAATACCTTTAGAAGGTCGTTTATGTTATACATCTGCCAATCCAAACCAAGCGATTTTACAGATCCCACTTCTGAATAAGGATCTACATATTCTTGTTTGGTTGTCGCCACTGGATTTTTCCTTAGAATTTTCTCAACCCTTCCGAAAACTTTGGACGCGGAAAAGTGCAGATATTCGATAAAGTGGTTATATACGCTTTTGCTACAAAAATTTGGTTATAACCGGTTTTGTTCACAAGAGCTAACTTTTCCTAACCATTTTAACGAGTTATATTAGATTTTGCTCGCAAATAAATAGATCAGTCGATAGATCCCACGAAATTAATTCGAAAACCTCGGAAAAGTGATTTTGTGTAAATCATATATCCGGTTTTGCACGCGAGCTCCTCAAGTGAATTATAATTATAAAAACTTATTATTTATACACGATGTCCGTTAGGGAAGAGGAGAAAAAAATGTAATATTTGATGAACATATTTAGGAGGGATCCTAACCAACCAGAAACTGACAATCAAATACATTCAGGAGAACTACAAATCGCTACGCATCGTGACGTCAACAATCCCTTATAAATCGATGGGCTCTGCTGAATGCAGCCAATAATAAAAAAAGGTTCCACTTTTGTCTCTTGTCACTGTCAACTTAAGAGCAAGAAGAAAACCGTGAAATAGACTGTTACATTACCATATTAGCATCTGATTACATCTTACATGTACGGATGCACATAAATTATATCAATATTTCTGCAATACTGACAAGGATAAGAATAACAAAATTAATACTTTAATAATGAACTTAAATGATAAAGAAATATAACCATTGTCACTAAACAATAAGTAATAATGCTATAATTAGCGCTCAAAATTTTCCGAAACATAAAATAAATGACGTACGGCATAAAAATTCAAATAATTATCGCAGCTATCGCAGAATGCATGGTGTCATTGAGTGATTGATTTGTTAGTCCAGAAATACATAACTGGTTCAAATATGGTCATAAAATTATTTGTATTCAGCATAATGTCCTTACATTCGATAAAATACATAATAGATAAATTCGCCCTTGCATTGAACGTAACGTGAATTCAAGGTTGAAACATCTACTTAAGAAATATGACTATAATTATTTCCTATAGATAATTTTATCTACTAGAAAGTTAGTCACATCATTAGCCGTATTTTGGTTAACACTAATTTTGAGATATGGATAAATAATTTTACGAAATTCTGAAATAATCAGTTAATTCCAAATAAAAATTAGAATTTTATTATTTTCTGTAAAAACCAGAGTGGTATCAGCAAAGCGCGAACAAACATTGGCACAGACGGATTTCTGCTTAGATTATATTCGACTACAATGAGATTATGCTGAGTAGTTGCATCTACTCGCTAGTTCGGGTCTGTAATAAAATAGGATAGCTCTAAGGTCACAGAGTCACGTAGTAAATACCAAAACGTCCTAAAAAATGTTTACTGAAAATAAACTAAAAACTAGTGGTGCCATCGGAACCGGATGTAAATCCGGTATCCGGGTAATCCGTTCTTTTTGAATATCAGATTCGGCCGGATTTTGTACCGGATAGGAAAATGTATTACCGAATCACGGAAGACAATGTCCCAAGATTTATGCATTATTAGGCTGGACATTCTGAAGAAGATTATATTCCGAGGCTAAGCCCCAGTGTGAGGGATAATATAGGTACTAATTTATTGTCGGTTAATAGTATATTCAAACGCAAGTGTTTTGTTTCCCCAATTTATTATTTCATTGAAGAAACAATGATTTTTCAGTAGGTGTATTTTCACTTACGTTGTTCGAAGTGCCTCTTCTTTTTGGTTAATGGTTTAGATTCATTTTTCGAGGGTCTATCTGACCGAATCCTCTTCGTCCCAGATGCCAATCCAGGTGGAATTTTACGTCTGAACGTGGCTGTCGGCTTCACTTCGATTTGTCGTCCACGGTTTAATTTTATGTATTACTTTGGTCAAGTCGTTATTTGGATCTTTAAGTGCAATTTCTGAAAATCTGATACATTGTGGTGCCGACAAAATGCATTTTTCATCGTTGCTTGCAGAGAGTCTAACTATTTCTTTTTTTTTTCGTCGTTCACTTGATGAAGAAGCAGATATTATTATCCTGTACTGATGAGAACAATGAAGGTGGTGCTATCCTAGCAATAGTATTTTGATGTATCACTTAATATACGAAAAATTTCTTGCTATAGCATTCGACGAAGCTTAGTTTATTCCTTTCATATATATCAGTGTTGTAAATTAGCGTGTAATTACATGATTTGCGTGCATTTTCATTGCCTTGTGTGTAATTTGAAAGCCACTACCTAAGTGTGTTACTATTCAGTATTGTTGACCTTTTTTATACAATACATCAGAGCCCAGCAGTACCTATAATACTCCAGTTAAATTGTATTTTTACCAGGACAGTTGTGGAGTAGTTTCGATTTTGTCAATTCTACATCTTTTTCGGGGTGCTGAATTCAAATTTGATATTTGCTAATTAAATTTCATGACGCAACATTGAGAAAATCCAGAAAAAGTAAAAAAATCTCATTTTTTGAGGTTTCTTGCATATAACTATCAACTTCTCGTAAATAACCTTCCTAGTCATAATGATAGTAAAAATATGCTTCGGTTCAAAGTATAATAGGTAAAAGGCGCATATTACCATACAAATAATGAATTATTTGGCGATCTGAGGTCGCTTGATTTACTTCCGTCTGTGTTTGCGGAGTGAAGATATTTTATATCGACTCGATATGCTCTTTCCTCTTTGGTTTGGTAGATGTGGTGGTATATGTTGTTTTCTGTGAAGTTCCTAATAAGTTTTCTATAGGTTTCGGGTATTCGGCATATGATTTTTACGACATTGTTAACCAGGCTTTTGGTGCAATATTGCTCATCCTCCACAATGTCTTGTATTTCGCGAACCATTTTGTTACAATCTTGTACACCGCGTAGAAATATTGATGGTGGCCATGGTATTCTTATTGCTGTCGTGTTTACGTCATTTGTGTAGAGAGAATATGTTCGATTTTTCTGATCGCATAGTTTAGTTAACGCGTTAAAGTAAGCAGAAACAACGATGTAATTTCTAGTATAAATTAAATATGAATATTCTATTCACATGCGATATTGTTCTGATTAAAACATATTCGAATAGAGCGAAATTAATTTGTTGAACTACGGTTATGCATTATTTTGAAATCTTTTTTTAATTTGAGACACGCTCCTGAAATCTTTTAGAACTTAACTATGCTTATTTAATTTGTTTATAGTCTATTATTATCAGAGTATTTTAAATATTTTGGTTCTAAATTCAAGGTTTTATAATTAAGATAAAGGCGCATAGGTTGTTATTTGTACTATTACTTCTGATATACGGAAGGACTTGTTTTACTATGATTAAGGTTATCTAGGAAGTACAAGGTTTTCATACTCATATAGACATATACAGGAATTCTAGAAATATCTTTCTACTATAAAACAGGAATATGAAAATTTGCGAACTCTTAAATACAGGGTGGAGGTGGGAAAGCTCCCGAAACAAGTAAAAAGAGTACTACAAGTTCATATAAACTTTTTTCTCCTCTTCGGAGATATGGGCTCCCAACTCCAGTGGAATCAAGTTTTTTACACATAATTATTGAACCATCAGGTATATTTAGGTATTTTAATATGATGTATACCAGGTCACCCTTCAAATTACTATCCAAGAAAGTGTTGTGAATTACTCACAGCTGCAGGGACGAACTAGCTGTGACACTCATGGCCCCCTTTTTCTGAACGCCCTGTATGATAAGAACTTTGGACAATGGTTTTTACACACCTTTAAGTATTGACTAAGAATTAAGTATTCTTCATTCATGTCAGTAATCCTAACCGTTTTCGAAGAAACGGCATTTCATATACATCATACAATTTCACTTTTTCATATTTAACCTTTGAGAAGTTAGGGGACTCAGTGTAAATAAAATTACGTTTACGAACAACACCTAACAATAAACACACGAGATGTATTTTAAGGTTAATATTAAAATTTAGTAACTTTTAGTTGATAATGTAAAAATTACTATGTTTTCCACCAGACTTGCAACAGAAACTGCAACAAAAATCGAGCAGACCAGTTTTTTTGGCAAGTCTTGCAAGTTGCAAGAATATTGCAAAAATAAATCAGTTGCTCGTTAATGCGCATGTCTCCTTTCAAGTTTATTGCAATCGCAGGAAGACTTGCCGACTCTAGTGCGGCCTTAAAACGGTTTTGCTCGATTTTTGTTGCTGTTTCTGCTGCAAGTCTGGTGGAAAACATAGTGATATTTACATTATCAACACAAATAAAAGTTACTAAATATTAACCTTAAAATATGTCTCGTTTGTTTATTGTTGATCGTGTATTAGTGTTTATTTATATTCTTACTAGTGTCTTGTTCAAGCGTCGTATTTTGATGGTTTCACGTTTTTTTTTGTTTGCTGGGTTGGGAGCTTTCACCATTGAAACCGCAAGTGCAATAGAATTAACATGAGAGTTGCATGACATATTGCTTGCAACTGTCATGCTAGAAATTAACTTGCAGCGACAAAATTGCAGACTCTAGTGCGGTTTTTATAGGTTGCACAGGGTGACAACCATGGCACTGTCTGCATGTGTTTGTGTTACCAAGCACGTTGAAAGCGTGACTAGACATTTGTGCGCCGAAGTTATTTTATAGATTAAGATTAGTTAAGATTGCAAAATTACTCCACAGGGTGTTACAAACTTAAGGGAAAAATATACATTTTTATTTTTCTGTATATTTAAACATGTATAGTGCTTTTTGGAAAATTGAACAAGTCAATCTAAATTAAAACAATTTTTTTACGAAAAATTCATTTAAAGAATTTTTTACGTACGACTGACTTCGGAAAAAAAAGTTACCATACGTTACAATTGGACGAAATTTTGGATGGATCGAATATGTCGGCGAGTGTATTTTCATCTGGATCTTCCGATTTAAATTTTCAGTCACATTTCTCAACATCAATATTATGTATTAAATGCGAATATATCATTAAAAGAATAAAATACACCCTATATCTCTATTTAAAACCGAGAGTCAGTACACGTAAATATATTCACGTGCTCTTTAATATTCACCAGGACATTCACAGTATCAATAATTCTACACATATTTATTTAACGGTGATTAAAAGTAGTCTTTTTTAGGCCCCAAAGGTACTACGGTTATAATACTATTATAAACCATTAAAACACAACAAACTGAATATTAACCAATCGCAATGCAGGATTTCCAGTATCGATCGCGGATCAAACATGTCAGACTTTAGATTTACTGACTCTTGGTTTTGAATGGGGTCTTAGATTAGATGATCTTATGGGACGACGCCGACGGCGCGTTATTGATCTGTTTCCCATGAAGGGCGATGCAAATCGACGGGTTTTTATTTTGGATGTCATTTATCTCTCTCTCTCTCTCTCTCTCTCTCTCTCTCTCTCTCTCTCTCTTTTCCACTTGGTTAATTATAATTTCAAGAGACTTTAACTGCATTCCACTGTGTATAAAAATATTAAAGCGGCCTCTAAAAGATTTATTTTAATATTTTTTTCATATTTGCATAATGTTGTGTAAGAAAATAAAGGCGTATAGATTAATTTGTGAATAAGATTTTATTGTTAAACGGTAATGTGAGCATGTCTGGGATGGCGTTCTTTGTAGACAATGGAAATAATATAGAAGTCAACTCCATAGACAGTTTTTGCAAAAAGGTTTATCGATTTTTCAAACTCAAAAATATCACGCTTTTAAAAAATATGTACAGCTTTCGTGGTTTAAACCCCAGAGAGGAGTGGATTAAATGGGAAGGTGGCACATCATAAATCACGAAATTAACAGGTGCCTCAGTTAACTATAATATTGACTTCATCTACTTGTAATAGCCATAAAAAAATTAAAGATAATATTTCAAGTACGTCTGTTAGCAATGTTTGCTTTCTTAATCCAGACAGTTACATATTTAAAAAATATTTCTATTTTGAGATAACTACTGTCTGTGACATTGTTTTAGTAATCAGTGGAATAGTTCCAAGATTATTTAGATTGTAGTAATATAACATTAGTTACAGTATCACGCTCAAATTAGGTGGCGCCTATTTAATGAAAATAGAACGTATTATTATTTTTTCACCAAGCTTTAATTACAATTTATTTTTAAATGTACCATACATAAGTATGTAAAGTCATGTCATGTCATGTGTTATTGAATTTAATATTACATTATCGCCTAACAAATTGAATTTCTCGATGATAGTTTTAATATTTTGCTATTATCTCTACGACATCCAGTTTGTCATGTAAGTGGCATTAGGTTCCGTTCCTACCACCCTAAATATCGTACACTGTACGATTACGCACATGCGTAGTAGTCGATAGGCATTCCAACCGACACAAAACGGTGTATTTGGCGATGTCGTTGGTATTCCAACCAAATTTGTGATCGTTCGCAAACCAGTTCCTGAACGATAAAAGCGATACATGGCCAAGAGCAGGAACCGTTTGTACTGACTTACGCCCTAAGAATTTTAACAGTTGTTTTTGTATTCCTGGCATTCATGCAGTTCTTTTAGCCTTGTTTTGTAGGAGTTGTTGCTTAATCCCTCTTTAATATTTTGATTATTTCATTTATTCTTATAAGTTTGTATAATCCGGTTCCCAAACCTACAAGATATTCTTACCACTAAACACGTTATTCTCTTCCATAATTAATAAATAAGTACAACAAAACGGAACGAAAAAAGATAATACTCAAGCTTAGATGAAGAAATCAAGCAACAAAAGTAGGGTTATGATTTATGAATGTTATGATAATGAACTAATCTTCTTTCCTAGTTTAAGAACTAATCGGACAGGGGATCGTTGAGATTTTTACAGAGAGTGGTCACAAAAACGTACCAACCGTGGGCAATAGACTGTGCAAAATTAACGCCTGCGCACAAAATCGATCCCAACAGTTTCGTGGCTGTTCTAGAACGATACAAAAATAGGGTGTTGGAACAAACATATTAACTTCCATATTTAAAATAAACAGTTTACTGCCAAATTGCTTACCGGCGAGTGCTTCCGTGCATAGAAAAATGTACGGGGTCGTCTTAATAAATTCTGGATATCAGTTTGTCATCGCTCTCTTTCACTCTATGATCAAATACAGGGTTAGTCTCTTACTTACTCTCACTTATTTTTTACTAAATGAATTACAAGGACGTCTGGAGGATGCTCTTGTAAACATCAGAATTATTCTATTATCAGCACAATGGATCTCCTGCACATTTCACTTAAGATGTCAAGCAACGAGAGGTCAAGCAACGAAAGAGGTCGACTGGTTTCCAGAGCATTGGATTGGTCGTTGTGGTCCTACTAGTTGGCCTCCAAGATCATGAGACCTCATACCACTAGACTTTTATTTGTGGGACTGGTTCAAAAATGAAGTTTACAAAGTAAATGTCGACACTCGGGATGCACTAAATCGACATACTATTAGAAATACGGCAGCCGATATTAAAGAAAGGCATGAAGCAATCAGAAGAAGAAGAACCAACAGGCGCCCTTCCTAGACGAAGCAGAAAATATTTAGAGTTGAATGGCGATATACATTTATTACAATAACGATACGATTAAAAAAATGTTAATGTATGAAACTGTGTGTATTTGCAATTACAATGAAAGTCGGATTAGGACATAATTATTTTTTAAGTTTTCTACATTATTTTCACTTGTATAATACACATCTGAAGTTTGGTCCGTTACTGTAGCGCACCCTGTATAAAAGTGCGCAACAAGACTTGTCGGAGACGCAACTTGTTTACTTTTGAATATGGCGATAGATTACTTTCCTTCCTAATTTGCATAAATTTTAAGTTTAGAACCAACGAACTAAATATACATATTTTAGGCGTATTCATTACTTGTGCGTAGAATACCGTTAGCGTTGGCCCAGTATATTATGTAGGTGGCTAAAAGACTCCCTATTTCCATTAACATTAGAAATTATAATATTTTAAGTTTTTTTGAAATGTTGAAAATAACGGAACCATGTTAAAACCCACAAGAAATAAAATGATAGATATTTAAAGATAGCCTGGCTAATATTAGAAAGCCAAATATATAATTTTGCATATTTAAAATAAAACACGCTGAAACATAGTGATACATAGATATGCATGACGAAAAGTTATACGTTTTTTCCTAATGTCCTCGAACTAAATATAATGTCATTCTGAATCTGCAGGATTTTTATTCTTTGAAATTAAAATGAAATAAATTTCCAGGTGCGTATTTAAAAAAACAAGTTGATGATGGTGGCTAAAAGACGAAACGTCGCATTAAAGATCTGATGACGCCATCTTGTGGAGAATAAAAAGTCGAAATGAGGAAGTGATATTTTTTTTGGACATCTGTTCGAACAAAGTCGGGAAGACAGAAACCGAAACGCAAAATTTTAGATTTTTCCAAATATTTTGAGTCCCTTCCTTTATTCTTTTGCGGCATATTATTAGGCCCATAATTACGCACCTTTGCCCAAAATTTAACCGACTTCGTATCTCCTACCGTTTCCGAAATCCCAATGGTGAAGGACTAACTTGTTACACCCTGTATAGGCATGCTCTTAATTTTTAGCGAATTCGATAAATACAATAATAATGTCAAAATTAGTGTATTGCAGGAAAAAAAATACATACCATTTCACACTCGAAAATATTGTTATATTATTAAGTAAGTTTTTATTTAATAACTGTAATAATGTTAGTGAAATTATTTGACCTGATATCCGACCATCATCTACCAGGTGTTCGAAACATATACATATTCTAAAATCATTGGATTTAAACATTTTTTTGCAACTAATAAAATAAATTTATTAAAACTGCTACTTTTACCACTTGGTTTCTGTGTCTCTGACCCCTCATTTGTTGTTTCATCTCAAATAATAGCACGATCGCCTTTCTTATTACCGACCTAAGCAAACATTACCCTAATAAGTAATGATCAACGTAAATTATAATAACCTTGACGAATTAATACACCTTACACCTTTCTGACCTTTTGCACGCGGATGGTGAATGAACTTTCTATAAATAAATGAAAGCCTATCTTTATCTACAAGCTTTTAAGTTCCCAAAATATCTCTCTAAGTCCAGGGATTAAATTTACTTGATATAAAGTAAGACTAACTTATTTTAACAGTATAGTTTTATCTTTTTCTCTGTTATATTAATTTATGCCTCGATAAATATACAGATGCTCTCGTACTGACAATAAAAAAAGTTGGAACCTCAGTGAATGTTTTCCTCAGAAGCAAAGGGCCAAATATGTTTTTTATGTAGAAAATGTTAATTTCTATTACTTTTAAACTATTCAGGATGTCCAAAAATAGTTGTCAGAAATTATATATACAGGGTATTCCTAAATTACGTGCTAATATTTCAGAGTGTGATTTCTTAGGTCATTTTATAAAGAAAAGTTCATATCAACATATGTCCGCAACGGCTTAAATTTTTTGCTACAGGTGTTGAATTTTTATTTTTTAAATTATCTCCGAAAGTACTTTAGATATAATTTTCAATTTTGGTATGTATTAATAGGATATAGAATCACAAATTTTAGTTAGGAAAGTTATTCAATTGTTTCACCAGTGGCGTCCCTGCAAACATGTCCTCTGATATTTTTTACAAAAAAGATGGTACGCCACTGACATTTTTCCATTTGGATATTTTCTCTGATTGGTCTGGTCAATTCTACATGAAAACGGTCTCTTGAGTTTTTCTCGTCAGACGCACCCGTTCTTGATTAAAACCACTAAATTCATATTGAAACTCATTATTATTAACATTTATAAAATAATTAATGATAATTTTGTTTCATAAAAATGGTTGGAAATGACTTCACTTAAAAGTCGTACTTTCGCCCGTCTTCACATCGAATTGCCCACTCCAACAATTTTTATAAAACAAAATTACCATTAATTATTTTATCAATGTTAATAATAATGAGTTTCAATGTGAATTTAGTGGTTTTAATCAAGAACGTCTGACGGGAAGAGACCGTTTTCATGTAGAATTGACTAGGCTAATTCCTAATTACCCTCCTGACCATAAAATGCCCAAGATTGCATCTTCTCTGGCAGAGTCGAGGTACAAATTTTATTTACCTGCATACCTAAATATTATACCGTTTTAAGTAGGTGTATCTTTAATTTAAAATAACAATAAAGGAATATGTAGATAGCTATATTTTCAAATCGACCCTGCACCCACCCGAACAAGACTTTTTCTTAGCCTAAAGTATCAAAAAATATTTTATAAAATCAGACCCAATAAGCTACTGTGGTATTTACGAACCGAACGTGATAAAAATAAAACAAGCAGGTCTATTCACTATTCAGACAAATCATCATATCCTATCTAAACCCAAAGTAGGTAGAACTTTTTGACTTAACGATAATATCCCTTTCAA
The DNA here is from genome assembly GCA_963991005.1 of Barypeithes pellucidus. NCBI lineage: Eukaryota > Metazoa > Arthropoda > Insecta > Coleoptera > Curculionidae > Barypeithes > Barypeithes pellucidus. Next base: position 30,452,805 of record OZ022559.1, read on the forward strand.
GATATAGGGATGACAGTTCATTTAGTTAGTGAATAGAAAAATTCCTTCAAAATATTGTGAAATTACCGACTACATATTGTATAGGTCTTTCTTTAGGTGGGCAGATGTAAATATCCGAGATATTGTCATCTCATAACCAGTTACATGTTGACTAGTATCTTCAGGTTGCATAAATTATCATAATCTGGTAATATACTAAAATATTTTGAATAATTAATCAAGAAATGCAGAGATATAAAACTATAGTATCTGGCCTAGCCACCCATTATTATTGTCTAGTAGGCAAAAAAACCTAATTATTATATTTTGTGCAAATATCTATAAAAAAAATTCCTTCAAACAACTTTCAAATGTTCATACATTTTTCGATAAAACATGTTTATAATGAAAGTCCTGGAAATTCCTGTAGTATTCCTAAATGTATCCTCAGACTGCGTACCAGTGTATGTGTGTCAAGGGCGGATCCAGAACCTCGGTCGGGGGAGGGTCAAATTTCGTTTTTTAGGGTCTGGGGGTCATACAAGGAGAAATTTCGCAAATAATACCCTGTCGCTTTAGTCAAGCCGGTATATAGGGTATTTTTCGTGTTTGTTGGTTGGGGGGGGGGGTCATATCCCCCATGACCCCCCCATGGATCCGCGCTTGGTGTGTGTGCGTGTGACAGTGACAGTCTGAATAAAAATGGGATTGTTACTTGGCGGGCTTAGATTTTTAAATGACTTGTCATTATATCCATATATCTCTAAGGTAATTCAAAGCAAAGCAATTACTAATCAGAATTATGGCGTAGGTCAAATTGTTGTAAAAAAATAGAAGCTTACTTGTGCTACGTATCAAAGATAGGTCTGAAAATAAAGAAAACTGATTCCCATAAACTTTTTCCGCCAAAGACAAGTAAAATTTACAGGCATAAAAATAAATCGGCAAGTGACTACCTAGCATTTTTTTTTTGAAGAATTAATTGAAACAACTTTAAAATAAGCATGTAAAGATGAAAGCCTATTTTAAAGGTTTTAGTTTAGAACTCGGCAAACTAAAACAGTAAAAAATTGGGTCCTTGAAATCAGCTTGAAATAAAATGCAGAACGTAGGTAGGCGTACTTCCAGACTCGTGTATGAGTCCTATATGTTATATTTTACAATTACCCTTGAGACTGGTCCACTATTGTTGTGTCAATCAGTGTAAGGTCGTTGAACAGAAATACGTTATCGTAAAATGATTGTCCATTGAAGTCTTCGCGAATATTTTCTACTGGTTGTATTGAATGATGATGAGTAATTATTATTTAACGTCAGCAATGTTCTCGTATGATGAATTAGTACTAGTTATTTCCTTAGGAATGACAGAAAAAATTATCAAATAGAATTACTTTCTGACTTTTTCTTCTTATTTTTTTTATCATCATATTATGGTAAAAGCTGAATTGCATATTTGCAACAACAAATAAAAAAATGTACAATAAATAATAAAATAATAAAATTATTATAGTTTTCCGTTTACTAATCTCTTACTCCCTAGTTGAATTATACTTTCATGATGTAACCATCTTGGTTATACATATTTAAATACTTTAAAAACTAAACAAATAATTTATAAAAAATTTAGTTAAAAAATTAATTAAAAAAAAAAAAAAAAAAAATCGAATAGTCTGGGGTTAATTCTGCCTTCCTAAAAAATAAGAACCTTCTAGGAAACTATTGTAAATACATCAGCAATAATGTCTCCTCCGTCTGTATAGTAACATTTTTCGAAAACGTAAAAAAAAGTATTTAATAGATAAAGGTGATGTTGCATACATACTTGCACCCCACTAGGACCATAATTTATGGCTCTATATGTGACTGGAATAACTTTTATCAAGAACTGCTAAAAAATTAAGGGCAAAAATTTTTGGTAAAAATTACAAAACGATTTATATTTTTGTAAAATTTACTAAAATCTTCTGTAAAATTTAGTAAAATATTCTGTAAAAGTTAATATAACCTTCTGAAAAAATTTACTGAAACCTTTTGTAAAATTTACTAAAATATTTTGTTGTAAAATATCGATACCAAGCATTCCCAAGCGGTCACCAATCCATGCCCAGCTTTGAATGACTTCAGTGATCGATTACCTCGCTTCCCCTTAAGTTCACCACCTATTCTCCTAACGCAGAACAAATTATGATTGATCCATTGCATCTGATTGATTCTCTTCATTTTTGTAAAAAATTATTTTTACAACACTTTATTTAAACTTGCTCATTTTTAAAATAAAAAAATACTTAAAGTACAATAATAGTTGTCAGTAAAATGTGCCATAGATTTAATTTAACTACTAGAGATATAAATTAATTATTTTCACTAAATTCGTTGTAAAATTTATAATATATTTTATTTGATTTGATTTTTGTAAATTATGTTTACAATATCATTTTGCTATTTCCTATAGTGTGTTTGATCATACAAAAAAAAGAAATTAATAATGAAAATTGTAATTATTACAATATTTTATAGGAAATCGTACAATAAAATCTTTATTATAATAATGTTACTATAGTGTTTATTAAAATCTACTATATATATTTTAGTATTTACTTGATTTTACTAAATTTATTAGAAATTCTAACTATACTTTTTTAGAAATTATGTTTACAATATTATTTTGGCACAGATTACTAATGAAAAATGTAAATAAAACTATATTTTATACGAAATTTTGATAAAAAAATTTGCTATAACTTTCCAGTCAGATATAGAGCTATAAATTATGGTTATTTTTACTATTTTTATAGAAAAGTTAACTAAGTTTTTGTTCCGTGTAGTGATAAGATTTAAATCAGTAGATTGTGAATAAAAATAAAAATTACACAAACGACTATGAAAAATATTATTATTCCAATAATATGCAAAGAAAATAAGTTAAAATACTATTAAAATACTTTCAACGATAACTATTGATTATAGGGTCATCCAGTTTACTGAATGAATAATACAAGATTTAAATATAATCCTAATTATGAATAAGTTGTTTCAAACTACTTAAAACTGGTTGGATTTTGAAATTATCATGACCCGACGTCGACGGTCTAAAACTTGTAGATATGTTTTTGCCATAGTTTTATCTACTTTTGTTATTGACGGAAAAATACCAAACCCCATTTTCTAAATTTACGATAAGATAAACAATAATATTAGCTTACGAGAAGAGTATATTGTGCGGTTGAACTATTTATAGCGTCAGTGGAAGCTTGCAGGTTTGTACAACCACCAAAAAATAAAGCATAAAAATACAAACTATTGTTTATTAAATTCCTCCTCAAATTCCTTTTACTATACAATAATCAATGTAAATCATTATTAATTCCATTATCGTTGTTTGATTCAAAAATATGCCTATCACGCCCACTGGTTGCGATAAAAATGTAAACCAATAGATCAGGGGCGCCCATCCTTTTTCTGTTATAAAAAAAGGTAACCAATGATAAAAAAAAGTAACCATCCATAGTGATATTTCCTCCGAGACAGACGCCACTATGGATGGTTACTTTTTTACCATTGGTCGTCTGTCGTGTCTGGCGTCTATCTGGGAGGAAATATGTCTTGACATAACCATGTTGTGGCAATCGCCAAGATAGCTTCTCAGAAACTTGGTGTACTCTTTTCCGAACCAAAAAGTTGTACACACCTCAACAACTTTTGACACTATACAAAGCCCAGATCCGACCATCACTAGAGTACTGCTCTCATGTCTGGAGCTCTGTACCCAAACATACCCTTCCACTACTGGATTCCATCGAAAGGAGGGCTATTCGTCTGATCGGAGACCACGAGCTGACGAAGAACCTCGACAGCCTAGAACATCGAAGACAGGTTGGGGATTTGCTTCTTTTACAGATATTTTCATGGAAAGTGCTCGGCTGACCTTGCCCTTTTAATTCCGCCCAGAGCGGCGAATAGCAGAAATACACGAGGAACCACTGCCGCCCATCCATATGTGGTACTCCTCGAACTTCATTATTTAAGAATTCTTTCATCTGAAGGACTTCATCCTTATGGAACGACCTTCCCGAGATTGTTTTCCGAACGAATATAACCTCCAACGATTCAAAACCAACGTGAATCGCTTTATTCACACACGCAACACTCCCAGAGTGCCCGAAAGGATTTTTCCTATAGTGCTTGTGTTTGATCATAAAAAAAAAGTAAATAGCTATTTGCATGGGTTACACTTATTCGTAGGTAAGTGGAAATTTTACTGATAATAAATTAAATTCGATTTTTGAATTTTTCGTTACACGTTTTGTTGGTATTTCAAAGCTAAATATTTTCTAGACGAGTGGATCGATTTTCAAAATCTAAGCAGCAATGTATAGGGAATTAAACGCCCTTTTTAATGACCCATTCTCATTTTAAAAAATTTGGGGGATAACACCCCCACTTAGGGATTTGAAGATTGTGCTATGTTTTTTTGCGTCAAAAATTGTCCCCCTGACTGTAGGAAAATGGGCTATGGAAAATTAAAGAATGAGTTACGTTTTAAACCTATCTAAATCTATTTTAATGCCTTGGGATACGTTTTGGATGGGCCACTATGTATATTATATCCCGTTGACACAATTATACTTGAAAACATATTAAATCGCATAATATAATCGCGATATCCTTGTGCACGCATTTAAAGATTATGACCTACCTCAAACGTACATTATTTTTAAAATAGCCAGGAATACTTTGCAAGGCCATATTTTGATTTTTTACACGTCCAGTCGAAAGTTAATTTAAATTCGGCCTTTGGTGTTCTGGTTTCGTGTTTTGATAAATTTGGCGTTTCAAGGATCGACAGGGTTTCAATAACGACTAATATAGATACAATTTATGGCATATACTATATTGATACTATATGCTACAGGATGTACAATAATGCATATAAAGTTATTAAATTTTGATTCACGACGAACGAGGAAATTACTTAAGACATTTTACTAAAATTTTTTGTGTTTATATTTTTGGATTTGGGCTTATGGCTTCCGATTATACCGGAAGTATCTGTCAACTGGAATACTTCAATAAGAACGAGGGTATGGTATTTTCAGATGTCATCAAGATTCTAAAAATATATTGTATAACAGACCATACGTCTAAAATGAGTAGTTTTAAGATATCTGAATTATAAAACTTTGATAGCATTTAGAATCTGAAATATTTAGAAAAAGAACCGATTTTACATTACCCTTTTAGATTTTAATTTTACAAAATGTAAACTTCCGGATATCTTTAACAGAAAGATGCACTGATAAGATTCTACAGCTTGTCAAAGTGCAATAAATCACATTTATCAAATGCCAATACCTGCAAATCTCAGTTTGGACGTATGACCTTATACAGGGTGTCCGCTAATTAACGGTACATGGAAAAACCTCTTTACGTAAAAATATGAGGATTTAATTATATTTACCTATATCCGAAAGTTGATATTAACTCGGATACAGTTAAAACTTCATTTTTGTTTTCCTCTAATAACTTTGAGAGAAACCAACTTTTTTTTACAAAATTGGGCAATTATGGTTTTTTTCGGACGAGAAATTGATTTGTTTGTGAAATTTTAATATACAATGTACCTACGCTGTCTGCACATTTATTAGGTAATAACTTTTTTGTGCCTGAGTGTATTTACGTTTTTAGTGAAAATAATACTTTTCTCATATTTATTACGTAAAAAGGTATACTAAGTTCAGGTCGCCCGATATTTGCATTTAAATTGTTTAGTGTGCCCTGCCCAATTATTATTAATTTGAAAACAAAATTTGTTTCTTACAGTAACCTATGAGAAAAGAAATTAAATCTAGAGATGCAGTTGCTATGCAACCTGTCTGTTGATTATTTTAAGAGAGCTTTTGAGAAAATGTTTAATTTTTTAGTTTATCGTAAGTTAAATAACAATTCCGAGAAAGAATTTGTTTTCAAACGCCGAAATGCAGGATATCTTGTGTGTATACTCGCAGGAAAATTTTAATGAACGAGGTGCCCAGAGACGTTAATCGGAACTCTATCCAAATCGAAGACAACCTAATTACTTTTTCTATTTGGGTCTTTAAAGTCTGAAAAACTTTAAAAAATATAGTAGATTTTTTCCATTTAAATTAATATTTTCTTTTTGGGTTGGCAATACTTTTACAATTTCATAAAATGTTACAAGTATCAAATATGCCATGATAGAAACAATTGAACACAATAATGCTTCTTTCCATCTGTCATAATTAAAAATAAATATATTATTAAAGTTAATAAAAATGACTCAGGAAGAAAGTTGTACTCCGTCAGAAATACGAAAAAATGCAGAAAATAATCTAGAAAAACTTTTAAAAAGAATATGCAAAACTTTGAGTTATGGTGCGAGCAGAACAAAGTTCAAATTAATGAACAACAATTAATACCCAGGAAATGTCTACAGTAACTATAAATATGTATATATAAAGCAATATGTATAATATATTGAATTAAAAATAAAAATAGTACTTTATTGAATAAAACTTTAGAAATAGAGCATAAATGGAATATATTTCCATTATTTTTAGATTATGTTGTTTTATAGTTGTGACTAGAAATTAGTTGACGGACACCGTCAGCATGTTCTATATTTCCGAGTATAAGTATTTCAGATAAATATCTAGTAAAAACGATCTCTTTGCAAGGTTGACGGTTAGTATTTTAAAGTTTTGTATAAAATTTTTTTATCGAATCCATAATACCAAGAAAACTAATTTCAACGAAATCATAATAAGCCTAAGATTCGTACACTACTTGCTGCCAACATAAAAAAAATAAAATTTCAGTTTCATAAAGTGACAGGTTATTAAATTTTTTTGCATTTCTAATGTAGCCATTATGAAACCCAAATAGAAAAATATTTTTAAAATAAAGCTGGTTTCTTAATAAACATCTAATAGGCCATCCACCATCAATCACGATTCTCAGTAATAGCTAAAAGATCTAACTATATTTTAGGCAAATATTAATATTATCAGCATACCTACGTTATCATTTTACCTGATTTGTTCGTAATTACACTCCTCCAACTTTATAACGTTTATATGATTGCATTTAGACTCTTCGCTTTAATAGTTGCAATATTTTTAACCCTTTTGTTTCGTTACCTAAATACCTATTTATGTATCTCGTGCAAAGAGTTATTGTTTAGCTATTAAATTTAGCTATCGCAGTGTTTTCTATATTTTGTTGGTACTTACTTAAGTGCAGGAGCTTGTTTAACAAACACCGAGAAAATGAAGTTTGCGTAATGTATACCTGTATAATATTTTTAATCGACGAAACGTCACTCAACTGCTAAAACGGGATTAAATAGTAGGTTTGTTCTGGTTTGAATGTGAGAGAACTACTAGAGGGGTTGGAGAATATGTTAACTATTACCACGTTGAATAAAATACCTTTAATATGATGCTAAAAGTGCCTTAAGTTTCCAAGTTTGGAACCACCAAAAAATAGTACAAGAAAAGAATTACGAGCAAAACGTAATGAACACAAACTATTATTTCTTAAACTCCTTCATACTACAATAACTCGGCTATAATATAGCGAAATTGAAACAAATAAAGCAAAATAAATATAATAATGTGACCTAAAAAGAAGTAGGAGAAGAAAACATGGAAAAATTCAAATCAACATCGCTATTAAAGTAAGATATATGGATGCCCTTGTTGTGAGTCGGAAAATTTTGGTATTTTTGGCTGGAAATCAACGACATTTTATTACGGTTAGGTCCTGAAATTACTTTCTAGCCAAAGAATAAATTTCCTTTATTGCGAAACTTCTTGATATTTATATAAATTATTATTTATTTTAATTGACTTAAGTCATGCCAATAAATATTACAACCCTAACAAATCCGAAACTATTTACAATCATGTATTTAATATTGGGTATCATTTAACTGGTTAGCAAAATATTCTTATTTTTGCGAACAGAAATATGTAATCGCCGGTCAACCAAAATGGCTAGTTGGTCAGCAACTTAGGTATGGACAGCAAACATTTCTGAATCGTGACAGTGCCCTGGGATTCCTGGGAAGACAAGTGAAAACCCGCCCCCGCTACATCTTTTGTAGCCGATTTTCTTCTGTATTCGGCAGAAGAAAACACAAGAAAGTTACATAAATTGACAGTGCCCTGGGACCTCTGAAGTAAACTGCTTCTAGACATGTTTGTTTCTACTGACCAATTGTAAACTCTTGCTGACCAAGTAATCATTTCTCAGCTAACGGCAAACCATTTAATTACTTCTCTTTAATATTTAGGCTTATAAATATCTACTTGTGATGATTGCCCAGAAAATGTACAGTTTTTGCAACATTTTTCAATTTTTTATGCGAGAAGATTCATTTGTATTAAACTGTTTTAAATAAAGTGTTTTAAAAGAATAAAATAAATAATGGGCATCTAGATGTTGCTTTTTTTTCGTTGATATTCTGAGGAAATAAAAATATTTGGACGAGACGTCGGAGGTTTCAAAATTTAATAAAAATATTTCTGTATTTTATCAATAGTAAAAACTGTTGGAACAATCGCGGCCATTCTAAAAATATATTTCACCTAAAATCTGAACATCATAATACGCATAAGTATTGCAACAACAACGAAAAATTATATTTTCCGAAAAAAATGTGAACCAGTCGAGATCACCTAGAATTCTCAGTCTCATACAAAAGATGGAAACAACTAATTTCTAGATGTGCAATGCAACAGAGAATAAGTTTTACTTTAAAATAAAACATTAATTGTCGGTTTCATTAGTTTTCGAAATAATTGATGCCTAAAGGTTTCGTCAATCTGTCATGTATAATTGATATTTTATTCTCTCATCGAACTCCAATACAAATAAAACTCCTCTCTTAATATTATATATTATTTTTTTCTAGCATATATAAAAGAGGAGGCGCTGGTCTTGTAAAATAATTGGGCCTGATGCCGCCCTGCTGGTGTCGGACTTGATCGGACTGTAAAGAAGCCATCGCCGGCAGAAAATAATATTTAAAATAAATAATTTAAGAGACCATTTTTATTTCCTTTGGAACTCGATCAGAGAATAAATTATCAACTATAATATACAAAAGAGGCTTAAGTAATGCTATTGCCGCAGTAATGCAGAAAATGCCACTTTCCCAGTAGCTCATAAAAAGTATTTTATTATCTAAAAGACACGAGAAACTCTAAAATATATATAAACTGTTTGAAAATGTGACCTTACCTGTTAAATATTTTTTGTAGTTTGAAATTCCTTTTCGTTAGAGGTAGCTATTATACTTGATATTTTCACAGAACTTTTAAGGCATTTTTCTAGTCTGTTAATAATTCGATACTCTCACACACGCACTTTAAAAATAGCAAAATAAAAATACAAATTTTTTAAAATGATTTTTTCTAGTGCCAGTATTTTACATTGTAAAGTTACTAAACCAAGTTTAATGTGATGTGTATGTAGCTAAAGCGTCCGTAGACGTCTATGAGGAACTTAAAACTGATGCCGGGTTCGACTGCGAAGCGCAACTAAAGCCGGCTCTCCCACTTATCAGACCACGTGTAGTCTTATCTTTAAGTCAAAATAAATTATTCACTTAAGTGTTGAATGCTCATCGGAGTTAATGCTATCACGAATTCAGCATGTAGTTTTTAGTCAAATATCACCAGTTTAGGGAACAATAATGCTAAAGTCTACATCATCACAAAAGTTGATGAAATAGTTATGCAATTTTCTACGTTTTCACTACTTTTGACGATCCTTAAAACTGAGCATAAAAAAAAATTATTTATTAATTATGCACACTATAGAAATTAATAGAATTGAATCATTATTGGAATATATCCAGCAATTTATCTGATTCCATAAATTTTATGTGTCCATTTGTGGATGTAAAACCAAAAAGCTCCATTTCGAAGAATGCAGATGAGGATATTCACGTTATTCGAGACGACATATTATAGCTAAGCTATTTGTTTTGGATAAAAATAAATATTCAGGGTGGATAGGGGCCTATTTGAGGTACATTTTAAAATTATTTTCATAATGTACAGATTGTCCCAAAAACACGAAACGTATCAAAGTTGCATTTTTTTTAATGGAATGCCCAGTATATTATTTCATTTTCGGTTCCTATGATCAAAATAAATATTACTTTCATTAAGGTTTACCGTACTTAAAACTTACGGTTTGTGAAATATTTCATATTTTGTCAAAATGTAGTAACAATTTTAATGATTAAATTCTCAACATGTATTTTGTTTTTTAAACCCAATTTCTCAGTGGACTCTACTCACTGATTAAGTTTTGTGTATCAGTTATGAAAAATTCACTAACTTATACACGGTGTCCAAAAAGTACTACTAAATAATTACAAATTTGAAATGGTAATAACTTGCTTAATTTAAATATAACACCCTGAATTTTATGTCACTAGCAGATGTAGAATTTAATTGTCTATCAAAAAGTATTAACGTCTCCCATAGCTAATTACTCGCATTTTCATAAAAAATGCAAATATTCACAAAGTAGGCTAATTATAATCAAGTCGTCTATGACATTCTGACAGATCGGATCTAGATTCTAGAGAAACAGAGGGAAAATGCATTACTTAGTAGTAAAGGTAATGACAGAAAATATTCCTGGACATACCTACAACAAACAATTGTTTATATTTATAACAAGTGTTCAAAATGGCGACCATCCGATCCTAAACACAAACGTATCCTCTTTTTAAAACCTTCAGCAACATTTGACAACATTTCTGGGCTGATGTTTCGGAAAACTTATCTAATACGCTCCTTCATATTATACGGTGTTGTTGGAGCTGTGTTATAAACGATTCCTTTTACATATCCCCATAAAAATAAATCAGGTGAAGTCACGTCGGGTGATCTTGGGGGCCAGTCCTGAGGTCCATTTCTTCCAATCCATCGATTTTGAAATTGGAAATTAAAAAATTCACGGACCCTAAGATAGAAATGTGCTGGTGCTCCATCCATTTGAAGCCACATCATTTCTCTGATGGCGATGGGAATATCTTACAACAATATTAACAATTGATATAAAAAAATTTAAAAACAATTCCCCATTTAAATTGTTTTCGAAAAAGGAATAGAGGACCGATTAAATATCGACCCATTATTCCGCCCCAAACATTCACTGACCATCTGTGTTGATTATTTACTATTCTAAATTGATGTGGATTGGAATCAGAATAATAATGAAAATTGTGTCTATTCACAGATCCATTATTATGAAATGTACATTCATCACTAAACATAACAAAATTAAAAAAGTTTTCATTATCTGCCACTTTGTCTAACACCCACATACAAAATTCCACTCGTTTATCAAAATCGTTTGCAGGAAGTTCTTGGTGACGCTGAATTTTATAGGGATGGAAACTATGTTTCTGAAGAATCCTTGAGACACTTGCTAGGCTAATGTTGATATTTTGCGCAATTTCGTTTTTGTATATTAATTTAGATATCTCAGTATAAGGAAATTAACCTTTATTAATTAATTACTTATTTTAAATATCATTAAGGAGGTTCTCATGGGCATACTTCGTGATGTTGGTTGGAAAGCTTAATTGATTTATGCTTATGACATTATTGACATTTAATAGATTATGGGACCGTACTTAACAATGAGAGCTATATTATTAACATAAAATGAGAAAATGGAGCATGGAACCGTTTTTCTTCTGTGAGTAATTATTTAAACTTTAATGGATAATTATATTTTTTGCTCTCTATAATAGCTATGGCCCGCTTGCAACATAATAGTCAAGGGATTGTCAAAAAGGATGACATCGATTAAGTCAAAAAGTGGGTAGTTAATTTCGGTCGGTATACTTTTAATTTAAATACATTATAACTCCAAACTTGACAATTTTATTGACACTCTTAACGTGGTTTATGTTGACAATTCATGATATATGATTTGAAAATTATTTATGTGTCACAAAATACTACGTTTATATTGACGATGGCGCAAGTTTTTAAACAAATATTAATTGCGAGGTTCCTCAAGAATCAATTTTGGTTAAAACTACAATTGTCTTATAATTTTAGTTAATTTAACGTTAAGAAAACTCAGGCAGCAGTTTCCTCTAAAAAGGTTAACATTATAGAGCCGGATATGGCCATGACTAGTGTTGAGAAAACCCGATGATTTTAATAATCGAGTACTTGATACTCGAGTGATTTTAATAATCGAGCGAATCGCTCGAGTGAATCGCTCGAGTGAATCGCTTGAAATTCCAAAAGCGATGACCTCACCGACTGCTTGACCGGCAGCAGCCGCTTACATTTGATCAGGTAGGGCATTTAGCAGGCACGTAACTACGGGTGGGCACAGGTTTAGCAAAATTGTAGTAGACACAAAAAAAATTCCAGAAATTTATTTATTTGTGAATAATGAATTTTTTACCACGTCGCGATGACTCCGCTAAGGGATTTGGCATACTTTTTTATATGAACCTTCTCGTTTTGTTCCTTTAATAAAGACGTATTTCGTGTACCTGCTCAGCGTCAAACTCGAACGTCGCCAATCGGATGGCAATATTTTTCGGTTTTTCGCTTCAATTTCTAATTAGAGTATTTCCTATCGAGCGAAAAACTGTTCGATTATACGAGCAGTTTTTAACTCGATCACACTACAGCGGTACATTTCCGCCGGCGTCAAGCGAAGCTCGGGTATCGAGTGAAAGATAATAAGTGACGAGCGACGGTTTTCGCCTGAATAGATAACTCGAGCGGTTTTTTTAATAATCGAGCGATGTCGGTTATTTCAATAATCGGTTTTTCGCTCGAGCGATCACAACACCAGCCAGAACCTTTTTGTGCGGGTAAAAAATTTACGCGCATATACATTCGTGGTAGGTCTCGCCGTACTCATCTGATCATTTTTACGCGCAAACCGTTCGTGTGAGTAAATTTGTTCAAGCCAGTATCCAGCTTATTGCTTGCAAAGTAACTTACCATCGATTGGAAAGATACTTTGCTGGAACAATAAAGATATCTTCTTAAGCCCAAAAAAACGGCAGGTTATGTGGTATTAATTAAGTGGTAAATACAACCAATATAAATGATTTTTTAGCTGATTTACCTCAGTAAAAACTACTTTTAACTAGTAAAACCCGTTGTTAATTAAACGAGTACCTTTTTATGATCAAACACAAACATTATAGAAAAAATCCTTTAAGGCACTCTGGGAGTGGTGCGTGTGCGAATAAAGCGATTCACGTTGGATTTGAATCGTTGGAGGTTATATTCGTTGGGAAAAACGACCTCGGGAAGGTCGTTCCACAAAGATGTAGTCCTCCAGATGAAAGAATTCTTAAATAATGAAGTACTAAGCTTAACCACATATGGATGGGCGGCAGTGGTTCGTCGTGTATTTCTGCTAATCGTCGCTCTGGGCGAAATTAAGAGGGCAAGGTCAGCCGAGCACCCTCCATGAAAATATCTGTAAAAGAGAGTCAAATCCCCAACCTGTCTTCGATGTTCTAGGCTATCGAGGTTCTTCGTCAGCTCGTGGTCTCCGATCAGACGAATAGCCCTCCTTTCGATGGAATTCAGCAGCCGAAGAGTATGTTTGGGTGCAGAGCTCCCGACATGAGTGATGGTCGAATCTGGGCTTTGTATAGTGTCAAAAGTTGTTGAGGTGTGTAAAGTCCGTTTTGTTGCAGTTGATAGCTCATATCGAGGGTTGAAGCCATAAAACAACCGTAAACCATAGGCGTTGCTAATAGTAATTACCTTATTTAATAAGAAAATTGGCCTCTGTCCATTGTTAAGTAAGATTAGGGTTAAAGTAGGTACAACAGGGGTAATTAATTTACCTATTTTTGCCTGCTTTAGGATGTTATTACGCCATTTGATGTGCGTTTGTCAAACTATGTATTTAGTTGTATTTAGATACTGCATTATCTCAAAGTTGAATTATTTCCTATACTTGTAACAATGGCTTCAAGTTTTTCGCCAACGTGTCTTCGTCAAATTAGCAAGAGTGCATATTCTCTCCGAGAAAAGACATTAATATTAAACGTGCATGATGCTCTAGTGTACCAGAAACCTGCAAGTGATGTTCGTAGCATCATTGCAGAGTGTGCCAATATGGTAGGAGTTGGAGAGGCTACTATATATAGGTTCTTGCGTGAAAGAAAATCTAAGAACCTCAGTGAGCCAAAACCACTCCCAGGAAAGAAACCGTTAGAAATTGACAATTTCATTAAAAATGGTATTAGAAGAAAAGTACATAGTTTTTATTTTGCCAAGGAAATACCAACTATAGACAAAATTTTACAAGCCATTAACTACGACGAGGACTTACCACAGCTATCACGAACGAAACTATGGAAAATACTTCATGATATGAACTTTCGATGGGAGAAGCAAAACAGAAAATCTTTTCTTATTGATAGAGCAGATATTATTTGCTGGAGACGTCAATACTTAAGGTCCATCCGAAAATAGCGCAGCGAAGGCAAAAACATTTTCTATTTGGATGAAACTTGGCTGAACGAAGGGCACACCGTATCTAAAGTTTGGCAAGATAAAAATGTCCTAAGTTCTCGACAAGCTGTCATGGAAGGCTGGTCAACAGGACTTAGACCACCATCTGGAAAGGGACGCAGACTTATTATAACTCATATAGGAAGTTCAAATGGCTTTTTGGATCAAGGATTATTACAATTCCAGTCGAATTCTACTAAAGACTATCATGAAGAAATGACTGCTGATGTTTTCGAGGAATATTTTAAGCAAATGATAGAATACATTCCCGCTAATTCTGTAATAGTGATGGATAATGCCAGCTATCACTCTAGGCTAAAAGAGAATCTTCCCACAACTTCATGGAAAAAGGCGGAAATCGTAAACTGGTTACAACGAAAGGAATTGAGTTACGATAATACCATGGTAAAAAAAGAACTTTTGGATATTGTTAGGCTACATAAATCACAGTATAAAAAGTATGTTATTGACGAGATGGCAAGAGATCGAGGTATTATAGTGCTCCGTTTACCACCTTACCATTGTGAGCTAAATCCTATCGAATTAATATGGGCTCAAGTAAAAGGATATGTTGCTAGAAATAACAAAACTTTTAAAATGCAAGAAGTGCGACACCTCTTGCTTCATTCTTTAGCAAATGTGTCATCAGAAAATTGGCAAAACGCCATAAAACATGCTATAGTAGAGGAACAAAAAATGTGGGAACTTGACAACGTAATTGACACAACTATGGAAATTGAGCCTTTAGTAATAAGCGTAGGACATGATGACTCTTCAGATTCTTCTGAGGACCATTTTATCGAGTTATAATTATTGAAATTGTCAATATTTTTTGATCTGTAAATAAATTAGTTTTCTTGTAAATAAATTCATAAAATCATAAAATCTATTACATTTAAATAAAATAATAAGCGGTTACATTAAAAACCCAACTCTCCGACCATGATGGGCCGTTTTAATCATTATCCTTTCATTTCATTTTATGGCTCTATTGTTACTTTATCTGTTACCCGGTGGAATAGGTCAAAATTTCTTCATCTTTATGCTAGATGTACGTAAAAAGACCATTTTATAGGTAAAATATTTTAGGCCACCGGGCCCTTGTTTTGAATCTTTAATGAGGGTATCGAGCTATCAACGGTAACGAAACAGACTACAACTTTCTGGTTCGGAAGAGTATCCCAAGCGTCTGAGAAGCTACCTTGGCGATTGCCACAACGTGGTTATGCCAAGACATATTTCCTCCGAGATTGACGCCCAGCAAATTAATAGATGAAGCCTATTGACTTGACTATTTCCGGTTCTGTAATGTTAACCTTTTTAGAGAAAACTGCTGCCTGGGTTTTTTTAGCGTTAAATTCGACTTGGTTACTGTCCCCCCAAGCCAAAATTTCTTCCAGGTCTTTGTTGAGGCGTGATACTTCATGCTGTCTGCGAAGATGTGCGTCGGCAGCCGATGTTTGCGCATTCAAAGAAAAAGATGAGATAAGTGTGCTATCGTGTTTCCAAAATAGTTATGCCAAAATAATTATCCTTGGCATACAAATCATAATCGTTGCAAAAAAAATATTTTTTCTAATAATAGTTTCTAACAGGTTCTTGACCTCGAGCCTTGCAGATATTGTTTGCACATCACATAAATTATTTTCTTAAAACTATTGTATGCTGTTTGCCTATAATAAAACCAATAAGCTGTTAATGTAAGCACACATTAAATAATAATGTGAACTTTACTTTAACGGCTGTAAAATGTGCAAATTTCTCGAATAATAGATAATTTTATAAAAATGATTATCAAGCCACTCCGAACGCAAACATGCAATTTCTAGGACGATACACGTTTGTTTTTAGTGAATCGAACCTATTTTCTTGCGTTTCAGAAAAATTACCGATTATTTAGCGCGTTCACAAAAAAATCTCTAATATAATGTACTCTCGATCAGAATCAGAATCAGAATTTTTTTGTTCCTCTTTTAAACCATGCGATCAAAAATCTTTATAATCGAGAACTTTGAATTGAAAAACGTAGGGCTTGGTTTAAGTCGCCATTATACAGGGTGATTCAAGACAAAGTTACATTAGAACTACTGGATAACTACTCAACATATGTTGCTGAAACTTTGGAGATTTAAGTTTTTAACTAAAATCTTCACACGTTCCTGTCATTTCCGGTTATATCGGCAGTACCTATCGTTTTTTAAATACAACATGGTAATTTTTATTGTATTGTTCGATTAACCATTAATTGTAAGCTAATTTTATATAACATATTTTTGTCTTATTCTACCAGTTTTGAGATAGCTGGACTTTTGGTAATTATTTAGCAAATATTAGTTCAACCTATAATAGTGTGATGAAATAATCCATATAATTTGTTTCCCTTAGCTCTTGGACTAATAAACTCTTCTTACCAATATCTAGAAGTGTCTTAAAAATATTGAAATATGGCCAGAAAATGTACAGGGTGGTCACGGTTCATTGTGAAAGAATTCAACGATTAAAAATTATTTGGAATACCCTGTATGTTTTTATTTAATTTTATGACAAATTAGTTGTTCTTTATGAACAGTATTTACTGTTCTATACCTACATCAAAGTGTTTCCTCAAAAAATCCATTTTCCTTCGAAAATATTAATTTTTTAAGTGTTTTATTAAAAGAATTGTATATATTATGTACTATATACTGACGTCTCTATAGACTTCATTGAATTTATAAATAAATGCGTATCTTTAGTGAAATTATAAATGTATTTGAAAATGATAATATTTTCAGATTTTTTTTTACAATAAATGTTCAAATTGATTCCCATTTACTTCCAAGCATTTATGTAGGTATTCTCTTATCATACTATTTCTTGCAGCATTCCTTATTTCTTGTGCAGTGAGTGATTGAAATTGCAAAGTCATTAAAAAAAATATCAAAAGTATTATAATTTTCAAACACAGTTTTAATTTCACTAAAGTTTACGAACTCTTTGCCTTGTTACTTTTAAAAAAATATTTAAACCATTAAATTCAGAACAATTTAAACTAATCAACTGCATTTTATTTATAAATTCAATGAAGAAATGCTTTAGAAAGCTGTTATTTCAAGCGATCAATCAATCAATTTTCCTCCGTATAGACATCAGTATACAGTACCTATGCAGTACCTAATGCTTTGATACAGATATAGAACATCAAAAACTATTTATAAAGAACAATTAATTTTTCATCAAATTAAATAAAAATATACAGGGTGTTCCATTTAAAATAAGAAAGTTTTTAATGGTTCAACTCTTTCACAATGAACTTTGAATTGTAACCACCCTGTGTATTTTCTGTCAAGTTCGAAATGTTTTTGAGCTAGTAGCTTCTAGCTATTCGGTTACATAGTTTTTTTAGTCCAAATCTAAGGTAAAAAAATTGTTTGGATTATTTCATCACTATGCATTTGCCAAATAATTGCAAAAGTCCAGATATCTCGAATACTGACAGAGTCAGACAAAAAGATGTTCTATAAAATTTGCTTAGAATCTAATGGTTAATCGAAAAGTACGTAAAAATTACCATTTTGAATTTAAAAAAACGAAAATTGACAGCTACTTCCGGTATAACCGGAAATGACAGGAACATGTGAATATTTTAGTTAAGGATAGCATGTCGATCAACCTAAATCCCCAGAGTTTCAGAAACATATGTTCAGTGGTTCTCCATGTAATTCTAATGCAAGCTGGTCGTGAATCACCCTGTATACAAGGCCGTTTTGTTGCTGTTTAATAAAACGTTCGGTTCTGTTATTAAAAATTCTTAAACGAGAAACTATCGAATTATGAATCAGGAATTGGCGACTATAGCCTGACCGATAACTCAAAATGATTAATTTAGTAATCACTTTAAACACTTCAAAATATAACGAAAAGTAGAAATATTATTAACATACAGCTACTCGATTAAGGTGCCCCCTCCCCCCCCCACCAAAATTTTTTCCCTTTTTTACGTGATATTTTTGCACACATTTTGCATAATATTGTATTTTCAATTTTTGCAGACCAGCGTACGAAAGACTGTGAATAGGTAAAAGTGGGGGGGGGGGGGGGAGGCTAGTGTTAAGTTGCAACTTGCAACTTGCAACTTAACGCTAGCCTTTCCTACACTAAATTTTTTTTAAAGATCTGCAATCAGACAACAAGACTATGTACACACACTCTATATGAAAGATGTAAACATCAACTTCAAATTATTGTGAAACTTTCAAATTTATACCAAAAAATATATTATTGAATCTGGTTATATTTTCAACCCCCTCTCATTTCAGGTAACAATTAAATTATACACGACAGGTATTATGGAATATTAAAAATATTATACCTTTCGGAACAGATCCCTTTTATATTCGTTAAAAGAAAACACACGAAAATTACATAAATTTACCACGTCGCGTGGGGAAGCAAGTGCAAATTCGCCCGGTTCACCTTTTGGAGCCGCTATCGTTTTGTTTTCACCAAAAAAAAAAACACAAGTAATTTACATACACCACCCGGGTGGAAAGTGCTCACTTTCCACCCGGGTCGAAAGTAAATAAATTTTTTGTAATTTTTTTAAAAATCGATATCTCAAAATATTTTTTTTTAAATGCTAATAGTCTTGTTTAGATATATCTACTTTTTTTCTAATTGATAGAGTGGTCTTGAGCATTGAATATTGTGACCAAATCGTTGATATCTTCTTTCTCTTGGCATTTTCACTGAAATAAGCTAGTAGCGCCGAATCAGAACCAGGATTTTGAATTTTGTTTCCCGTACACCATTCTTTGAAACAGTTATATGCCTTGTCATATCTCGGGCGGCTTTTAGTTGGCAAAGATCTTCTTCTACTATTTTTGCTGCTTCTCGAATTTCTGGTGGACTAGCAGCAAAATCAAATTCCTGATCTAATTTTTTCATTTTTCTGTTGTTAAATTGATATATTGTTTAGTGCCATGGAAACCATATTCAAAAAATGATATTTGCCATCTTGATGTGTCTTATTACCTACGTTATTTTACCATCTTCGGTTATTTGAAATTCTCTAATGGAAATGTCAAAATGACATTTATCTTTTATTAATAATTTTAATTCAAAATAATAAGAAGTGGATGTTAGATGTGTGGTTGTAAATAAAATAGTATACAAACCTCGGTGAAAAGTGTCATTACTCTTTCGGGATTTAGTTAACTTCGCCGCTTCACGCCTCGTTTAACTACCGACTCTCTCGGCAGGAATGAAATACTTTCCAACTCGGTACGTAATATACTATTACTGCAAATAAATGTTTTCAAATTTCGCCTTTAGAAGGTTCTAGCACGATAATTTAGCCGAGTCAAAATATTTACAATAAATATGATTGATACTAATAACATATTGTTGAAAAAGGTTGAATTTTATTTTTAATGCATTTTATGACTGACAATAATAATTTTTAAATATATTGTGCAATAAAATAAGGGTATATACATACAATAATAGTATATGAAAATTATGGGGGTTACGTCGACCTAATATAATAATAAAAACAATAGCTATACACTTATTTTATTCAATATCAATCAATATACACGATTAGGCGATATTTATCCGACATATTAAGCATATAGTAACCTATAAGTATAACTAGATAATAAAAAGGACAATAAGGAAAATGAGAAAGAACACGCCACAACACTATAGTTTAATTCTATAAAAAATTTATCGTGAAATATGAAATAAAATAATCTACCAACAGCTTCTAGTCTTTATCAACTCGACTAACGATTGCAAGAACCTCTAAATGTGTACTTTTCCATTTTGTCAAATACCAATATATGGAAAAATTATTATTTCCCAGACCACCCGGATGATACCTTATACAATAAGGGCGTATTTTTGTCTACACAGTAGCACTTTAAAATACTATTTCAGATTGAATCGTACTACCAAGAAAAGGAAGCCCTCTCCATTGATAGGATGTCACCATCTGCAGACCGGTTTTGAACTCTTTTGTTCTCGTCAGTATTTGATCTAAATACCACCTGAAAAGTATAGACTTTTTATTTTTTAAATAATTTATATTTCTATTTGATTTATTCAAATAAACGTTTGTTCAGATTGCGTGGGAATGTTAAGAGATGGCGCTGCGCGTTGTATTTTCTCGACTACCGTTGATGATAGAGCGTGAGGTATAAAGTATTCTCTGATGATAGGTATGTACACCTACCTTGTACTGACGAGCGCAAAAGCGTCAGCGTCCCGTCAAACGAATCCTGAAAGGACTCGACCTCAAAAAAGCTACTGGTCCAGACGAAATTCCTATTATAGTTCTCAAGAGATGCGCCGACGAACTAACACCAGTATTTTGTAGACTTTTCAACTTATCCTACAAAAAAGGAACATTTCCATCTTGCTGGAAGACGGCGCGAGTCCAGCCTATTCCAAAGAAAGGTAAGAGAACCCTGCCTAACAACTATCGACCAGTCGCATTGCTTTCAGTTATATCAAAAGTAATGGAGAAAGCTATTAACCAACATCTTCTAAAGTACCTGGAAGGCTTCAACATTATCAGCGATCATCAATATGGTTTTCGGAAGTCCAGATCAACTGGAGATCTTCTAGCCTATGTCACCCATATTTGGAACAACGCAATCGAACATCATGGGGAGTCTCGGGCTGTTGCACTGGATATTTCTAAAGCTTTTGATCGTGTTTGGCATGAGGGGCTTCTAAGTAAACTGCGATCCTATGGTATGCCCAGTCGATTCTGTGCATGGATGTCTAGCTTTCTTAAGGACCGCTCTCTGCAAGTGGCGATTGACGGATTTCTCTCAGACACCTTCACCATCAATGCCGGTGTTCCTCAAGGGTCCATATTGTCTCCCACTCTCTTCTTACTCTACATTAACGACCTTCTAGTGAAAACGAAAAACCCGATAGTTAGTTTTGCTGATGATAGCACACTTTTATCATCTTTCTCTTTGAATGCACAAACATCGGCTGCCGACGCACATCTTCGCAGACAGAATGAAGTATCACGCCTCAACAAAGACCTGGAAGAAATTTTGGCTTGGGGTAACAGTAACCAAGTCGAATTTAACGCTAAAAAAACCCAGGCAGCAGTTTTTCTCTAAAAAGGTTAACATTACAGAACTGGATATAGTCATGTAAGGAAGATGCAATCCCACTGGCTTCATCTATTAGTTTGCTGGGCGTCAATCTGGGAGGAAATATGTCTTGGCATAACCACGTTGTGGCAATCGCCAAGATAGCCTCTCAGAAGCTTGGTGTACTCTTCCGAACCAGAAAGTTGTACACACCTCAACAACTTTTGACACTATACAAAGCCCAGATTCGACCATCACTAGAGTACTGCTCTCATGTCTGGAGCTCTGCACCCAAATATACTCTTCGGCTACTGGATTCCATCGAAAGGAGGGCCATTCATCTGATTGGAGGCCACGAGCTGACGAAGAACCTCGACAGCCTAGAACATCGAAGGCAAGTTGGTGATTTGACTCTCTTTTACAGATATTTTCATGGAAAGTGCTCGGCTGACCTTGCCCTCTTAATTCCGCCCAGAGCGGCGAATATCAGAAATACACGACGAACCACTGCCGCCCATCCATATGTGGTTAAGCTTAGTACTCCTCCAACTTCATTATTTAAGAACTATTTCATCTGGAGGACTTCATCATTGTGGAACGATCTTCCCAAGGTCGTTTTTCCCAACGAATATAACCTCCAACGATTCAAAACCAACGTGAATCGCTTTTTGCGTTTTTGCGCACACGCACCACTCCCAGAGTGTCCTAAAGGATTTTTCCTATAGTGCTTGTGTTTGATCTAAAAAAAAAAAAAAAGAGTTCGAAACCCGTGTGTAAATCATTTTACAAATATTCATTTAAATAATAAAAATTAAGATGGAGGTAACAATCGTCACAAAATACACAGACAAAACATATATGATCGCTATCAGCACATTTTCCATACGCCCAACCACCACATCTTAAGCACTGACCCCGTCTTCCACAATAAATGAAATAAAGGATATTAAAAAATAACAGCCATGAAATCGTCAAGAATTTCCAAAAATTCCTGGAATTTCCCACTCATGTAAACTTTAAGCGTTAAACTAAATATGGGAAATATGCCGTACTTTTTGAAAAAATGCATAATGTAAATGTTCAGTCTTAAAATGAAATAATGAAATAAAAAAAGGTTCAAAAATTATACTTTCTAATGTTAGTAGATCTAAATATGCCTCATAGAAAATATTAGTATTGGCATTTTTTTCTCTTTTTAACTCTACTTTTATTGTTAGTCATTAAATAATTATTATATTAATTATCTTGCGACTGGCCCACTAACATTAGAAACTATAATTTTTGAAACCTTTATATTTTATTGTTTTATTTTAAAACTGAACATTTACAATAATTATGCATTTTTTTCAAAAAGTGCGGCATATCTCCCAAATTTAGTATATATTACTGGGGCAATTCCAGGAATTTGTAGAAGTGTAACGGGCATATAGCTGAACATACTAAGCAGGTATAAATTTCAAGAAGAGCTGGGACGATAAAGCAGTGGCGGCTTGTGACCTATGATAGAGGGGGTTCAGAAGTATGGTGAAATTATTTTTAAAATTTTACCAAACACTTTCTAGGCGTTTTAAATGTAGAAAGAAAAAGTAATAAGAAAATGCGTTAGGTAACACATATTTTTATTTATTTTTTAATTTTACACAAGGAAATACAACTTTTGGAAAATAAGAAAGGCTTTCTTAGTGTGTATAGCTGTCGGATCTTAACGTCGTCGCATGCAATCCTCGTAACATTATAAATACACTCCACTACTAATACTACTAAAGCCATCTACGAGCTATCAAGAAAACCGAATGATATCCAATACTACTACCGCTATCTACGAGTTATCAAGAAAACCGAATGATGCTAATACCACTACGCCATCTACGGCTACGTCATTAGGCGCAACCAAGACGAGAACAATAGTTAACTGTTTTATGACAAGAACGAATCGAGCCACGAGACTGACAAGTTGGCATTCTTCATATTTTTAGTGTTTTTTAGTTTAAATCCTTAAATAAAATAGTTTAAAATCATATCGAGTATCATTTATCGAAATACACAACATTTATCGACCCTACACAATAGTGCTTAAACGTAAAGTCCATTCTTCGGTTCTTAATTGTAGAAAATTGATCAATAACAGCCTCATTAAGTTTGGAATACCCTCTATAAATTTTTTTTCATATATTTCATTTTTAAACTTTCTAATAAAGTCCCTAGATTTACCCTTTGTGGTCTGCGTTAAATTAATTTCGGCTTTAGGTGTTCCCGCATTCTTCACTTCAATTTTTTGCTCCAAACTCAAAGAGCTAAAGTTATTTCTTAAATAGTCCACCGTCAACTATTCATTTTAACTTAGTAAATATATAATATTAAATATTAAAACATACACGCTCGAATTTCTAACCAAATGCACGAACACACAACAGCGCGGTGCACACAAAAACTTGCGCCTTTTCCATATTAAATCGTCATAGCCCCGCCATCCCCCGCTGCCACCCGCCACCTGTTACTATAGAGAAACTGCACTACTTAATCGCACGTGCGAGCGAGTCTAGTCATAATCGTAATTTACCTCGACCGTAATATACAGGGTCCGCAAACGAAGCGTGGACGGATGATTACATCGTTATCGAAGAACTTATCAACAATACTAAAACAGCTTGAGATATTGGATTAAAAGCGGCATGTTTTAAAAATATTTTACATTATACAGGGTGGCCCAAAAAAGTGTGACAGCATAAAGTTATATTTTTTTTAATGGGACACCCAGTATTTTATTGCATATTTAGGTTCGTATTACTATCGTTTATAAGTGCCTCAAATTTTGTTTAATTTGGTTTCGTAGTTTCTGAGAAATAAATTAAAAACTAAACAAAAAAAGTTTTGCAGTCCTGAATAAAAAAATAAAAAAAAACAATCCAGAACTATTTTTTTAACCTCGGTATTAAGTAAAATTTATGACAAGAGGTCTAGAGATACTATGAATGTAATTGCGTTTATTCATTTTATACAGGGTGTTCCTAAAAAGCCTTCAAAAACCCCACATTTTAAAATAATTTTTCTCAAG
Organism: Barypeithes pellucidus; assembly: GCA_963991005.1. Taxonomy (NCBI): domain Eukaryota; kingdom Metazoa; phylum Arthropoda; class Insecta; order Coleoptera; family Curculionidae; genus Barypeithes; species Barypeithes pellucidus. The sequence continues at coordinate 30,477,491 of OZ022559.1, forward strand.
TTTTTCAAATGGAACACCCTGTATATTATTTGGCTATTTGACGTAGAATTCATAGACAATTATTTTTTGTAATACAAGCATATAAGTTATATCCAGCCGTTTTCGAAATAATTATAAATATCATAAATTATGTTGTTTAAATAGAGTTTTTATTGGGAAATTTTGTTATAGGCGACTAGACGAATAATTGTAAACTAAAATAAATGTTCAAAATAGCTTCCTTTTACTCTTAGAGTTTACCGTATTTTAGTTATTTCGATATAAATTTTAAAAGCCTACATTTTTGCTACTTTTTCTTAAAATCTAAAAACTTTTTAATGGTTTACATTTGTTATGCATAAGTTCATTTGCAACAACTTATCGAAGGTTTCTGGTATCGGCTTTCTCTCAATATCTGGATATCTGTCAGCATACACTCGGCTCGCGAGGAGGCAATTTCTTGCACATTCACCCAGTATGAAAATCATATTTACCACTTATAAAGTGTAAAATTCGACATTTCGTGTAAGTTAGTACTTAATTTCGACGACTGAACAAATGAAATAATTTTATTAGGCTGTCATAGTGACAATCTATACAAAAAAAATCATGGCATCTCGATTAAGAATAAAAAATAAAATTAAATAAATAAAAGTAGCAAAAATGTAGGCCTTTAAAATTTATATCGAAATAACTAAAATACGGCAAACTCTAAGAGTAAAAGGAAGCTATTTTGAACATTTATTTTAGTTTACAATTATTAGTCTAGTCGCCTATAACAATAAAAACTCTATTTAAAAACATAATTTATGATATTTATAATTATTTCGAAAACGGCTGGATATAACCTATATGCTTGTATTACAAAAAATAATTGTCTATGAATTCTACGTCAAATAGCCAAATAATATACAGGGTGTTCCATTTGAAAAACTTGAGAAAAATTATTTTAAAATGTGGGGTTTTTGAAGGCTTTTTATGAACACCCTGTATAAAATGAATAAACGCAATTACATTCATAGTATCTCTAGACCTCTTGTCATAAATTTTACTTAATACCGAGGTTAAAAAAATAGTTCTGGATTGTTTTTTTTTATTTTTTTATTCAGGACTGCAAAACTTTTTTTTTTGTTTTTAATTTATTTCTCCGAAACTACGAAACCAAATTAAATAAAATTTGAGGCACTTATAAACAATAGTAATACGAACCTAAATATGGAATAAAATACTGAGTGTCCCATTTAAAAAAATATAACTTTATGCTGTCACATTTTTTTGGGCCACCCTGTATAATGTAAAATATTTTTAAAACATGCCGCTTTTAATCCAATATCTCAAGCTGTTTTGGTATTGTTGATAAGTTCTTCGATAACGATTTAATCTTCCGTCCACGCTTCGTTTGCGGACCCTGTATATACAGTTTGGTTTGACGGGATGATAAAATATTAGGGAGGGTCGAACTTTATACGATAAATGATATTTAATAAATATAAATTAATATTTTTTATTCGTTTTGTTTTAGGGGTGCACGTGCGCATGGGCTCCTGTGGAAGAACCGCCACTGCAATAAAGGCATATTTCTAGTATTAAATTTACGTAATTGACCACCTAGGAAGAGAACCTGTACTGTGGTCAAATAGAAGAGAGAGATTAAAATATTATCGGTAATAAATTAGTTTCTTCACTTCTTATTGTCTGTTTCAAAAGACGTTAAGTGATAAATAATGCTCATTAAATATTGAACACTCATACCGGAGAATCAATAATGTGATCAACATTACTTATAACCTATTGTGTTCATATGATAGAATCAAAAGAAATCATTACTTGAGGTAGGTCCACCCTGTTTTTATGGTCACCTATTGTTATACTCGAGGATGTTGTTACTGTAAGCGTATCGCAATTAAATTAATAATGGTAATATAAAATAGATAAAAAGAATTATTATTACAATGTAAATCGTTAAAGAAATGAAATCATGCCGTCTTTAAAAATATAGATTGCTCATGAGTACAAGAGGGATAAGAATGACTAGATAACCTGGGTGCCACCGATAAACATTATCAATGAAACGCCTTACAAAAGAAAACACAAAAACCGATAAATGTTGAAAAATAGGCGTTAATTATTATGATTATTTGTCCTGCTTAAAATTAATTGGTAATTCCGAAGACTCCAATAACTGATTGTTTGTTGGATGACAATACAAAAATTTAGATGGATAATAGTTTAAAGAGGGCAAGTTTGTGCCAACGTTTTACACCGAGCAAAGATTTTTTCTACCGTGGGGACAATAAAAATAGCTGTGACAGTAAAATTGATTTTGCTGGGTATATCATTGCTGTAATAGTTAAAGCAAAGGAAAATTCTTATGCTTACATGGTCACGTACCACCGATTGAAATGAAACTTTGCTGGGACACTAAAGATACGCCCAGAAAAAGATAGGTTATGTTTGGTAACTTTTTAAGTGTTTTTTTTTTTCAAAATGTGTTCTACAATATATACAAAATTCAGCACAATATACCGTTTCCCTGTTTAGGATTATTACAATCAGATTCCGCATTCACCATTGGGATTTTGGAAACGGTAAGAGATACGCGCAATAATATGCCCGCAAAAAAATCAAAAATAAATGCAGGGCTTCCAAAATATTTGGAAAAATCTTGAATTTTGCGTTTCGGTTTTTATTTTTTCCTGACTTTGTCCGAAGAGATGTCCAAAAATAAATTTCACTTCCTCATTGCTACTTTTCATTCTACATAAGATGGCGTCATCGATTCTCACATGCGACGTTTCGTCTTTAGGTCACCATCATCAATAACTTCATTTTTTTAAACGTGGGTCTGGCTTTTTTGTTTAAATTATAAAGAATGGCAGAAATTTACGTTAAGTGGTATACAACAATTACTCGTTTTCCAACGTTTTGTTACTTAAATTGACCATCTTCATTAAAATATCCCTAGTACATTCCTGTAATTTACTTTTGTTCCGAAGTAACTGAAGATTTTAAAATTATTATTGCTATTTCTATTCTACCTCGGTGACCATCTTATACTTCATTAGTTCCAATCCAGCTATCTGGGAAGTTATTATCTTGGTACGCCCTTACAATTTGTGCATTGTGAGCGGGCGGTCCATCCTGTTGAAGATGCAAGTTATTGAGACCAGCTAAGGGCATATCTTCTATTATTTCTGGCACAACGTTTTCCAGAATTTCCAAATATTTTTGCATTAAGGCTTCCTTCAAATATATTATAAACTATTTTGCTATTCTTCAGTATAAAGCATGAAACGCTAACGCCAAATCTGCCTTGCCTTTCGATTGGAAATATTACATGCTGATTTTCGTGAGACCCAAACCTCGTATTCTATCGATTAAACATTGTTTACCTGTTCAGATTTTGCAAATACCAATTGCAAAACTCTATACGGCGCTGTGCATCACCAGGATATAAGTTTTGTACAAGGTGGAATTTATATGGCTTAAAATTGTGTTTTTAGGATTGTTTGCACTCTTGATTTAATTATTCCGACCGAACCTTCAACTTTTCTGCAAGAACTACTTGAATTTGTTTCAATTGAAGCTAACACATTTATTTCATCAATCTCGCGATTATCCTTGTGGTAGGTTTTAGGGCGAGGTTTAGAAAATGAACCGTGTTCAATTAAATTTGATTTTATTCTTGAAAAAATTCCTTTATCCGGTTGTTGTCTTTCGGGATATCTACAAGTAATTTAAGAAAATTTATAAATTTCATAGAATTACTACATAAGGGCTTATATTTACCTATTCAAATAAACGTATAATGCTCCATCTGCATTTTCGTTACACTGGATATAACAAACGAGCATGTCGTTCTTCTCAAAGTTTACAATGACATGCTCTGCCATAATTAGGACAAACTGATTTTTCACTATTAATTAGAAATTTTAAAACAACTTAGAGAACCTGAATGCTCTGACAGAATTAGAAGATTTTATTATTATGACACATAGGACTGTGTTCTTTTGTTTGTTTTTAATATCCGTCATGACCTACTAAAAAAAAATGGTATATTTTTGAAAAACGTATATTTCGGGCTAATACTAAGACTAAAAATATAGTGTTATATATTTTTGAGAAGTTTGTTCGAACAAACTAAATTATATTATTAAAAAATATATAGGGTGACACATTTAAAAGAAGCAAATTTGTTTATTTTCCTTGAAAACTATTGAATGTAGAAAAAATCTGAGTACGTCACTGGATTAAACGTAAAAAAACTACAAAAAGAACATTTTCTTCTTTTTTGATGCGTTACGGGGTAACCGAGATATGGGGGGGGGAGGGTTAAATGCACAATTCAAAAACATCTCGTATTTCAAAAACAAGGCGGCCTAGAAAAATTCTGATTACGGCATCTTCTATTTGACAAAAAAGTAGCACAGTGCTGCGAAAACCGCATCCTTCTATCTTTACTAATAACGGAGATACCCCGTAAAACTACCCAAAAATTTACACCCTGTACAAGTAATTTATTTTATTAATACAAATAAAATTTGACTCTTAAAGTCAGCACTTTTTAAAAGATGCATTGAGTTTTACATTTTCGAATTATACGGAATTTAATAAAAAAAAGTAAATGGCGGCATTAAGGCAAGAAGGAATTAAGGATTTTTCCTTACATACCGAAATGGTAAATGCATAGCTATGCCTGTGGGTAAAAATACACTAGTTCCTTCGATCATAGCAAAATTTCTTACTTAGAAAACGCCAAGAAATATACAGGACATTTCCTACGTCGGACCTCGTCCACACTTCTTATGGAGGGTGGTGCTTCTCTTGCAACACTTAAGCTACACGGAAAGTGGAAGAGTACTAGCGTAGCGGAGGATTATATAGAGGAAAACATCACGACGAAACACCGAATAGTGAAAATGTTAGCTAGCTCTGTAACCGAAAAAGAAAATATGTTAATTAATGTTGAAATGGAACAGGAATCAACATGCATATCGAGAAACTTGGAAAGCAATGGAGTCGCAAAATTTCCTAGTAGATCCAGCTTCTTTGTTAGGAAAATTGTACACTTAACATAGGAAAAACAGAAAAATATTATGTAAAAAATAACTATAAAAATAAATACAAATTTTGTTCAATATATTTTTAATAATAATTAGCGGGCATTATGAAAATCGCACGCGAATATTTCCTATGATATTATGATGATGTTTATATCAACCGTTTCTAAGGTATTATAAGTAAATAATTGATAAATGAAAAATAAAAATACTTACTGCGTATTGCTAATTGTCTGACTTATTCAGCCTGATTTGTAAAAGAAATACATACATTACTGTTATGTATATATAAATGTGATACATGATGCGTTCAGTTGATTATATACGCCTGTTGATACTAAATAATTCTTGTTTTATTATTATGTAAGTGATAAGTGTTTGACAAATTTAGATGTGGTATGATAGGATCATTGACCTCATAACTAAGGAAAAAATATAAACAAGGTCATATTATTCTTGCCTGTACTATAAATACACTTCTTATTACTATGGCAAACACGAGCAAGAAATTCAGTGCTAATAAAAATGATATTTTAAAAATGAAAACAAATTTAAATCATTCTCAATGTATCAAAATCATTAAAAAAAAAACAGTATGAATTTTTTACCGAATTCTACCTCAATGATTATTCTGCCTCTAGCAGAAAAGCAGGCATAAATTGTTATACCTCATGATCTAATCAAAGAAAGCCAGAAGCATTCCGTATGTAATGATAGATAATTAAGGGAATAGATCTTTATTTTTCTTTACCGTGACTGTACAGAAAAGCAAAAAAAAAAGACATTTGACAAGTCATGGTTATGGGAACCGAAGGTACCGATACAGCAGGAGGCATCGACATAATTCATGTGTTCATATTTACTCTATTTTTTAGATGTCAATGTATAGTATATTATTTAACTTTGACACAAATCGCAATGGAGAGTTAGCCATTATTAGGGAATTAAGGGTTACTCTTAACCATTTGTCCAGTATTATTTAAATGATTGAAATAGTCTATATGATTACATTTTTTCCGGTATATTCTTCTAAATATTTCCTTAATATAATTTAATGGGCCATTTTGAAAAGGGGTCATATCGAAAATTCTAACAATTACTTTTTTACACGTTTACGCATCCATAAGTAAAGACGACAGATTCTTTATGAAAATGGCATAACTCCTATTTACCTAAGTACATATTTATCTCTGGTAGGCTTCGATATTCATTTTTTTAGCTCTCTAGAAAATATTTCTTGCTTTCATTTTAATTAAAAAAAGTTTCGAAAAATCTCAATTTATTTCCCTCAACGTCACCTATTTAATAGCTATGATTTTGGCACAATAAAATTGAAAATAAGACGCCTTGACCGCATTTTTTTCCTGAAAAAAATATGAAACCTTAATACTTTCTTCATCTCCTATCAGCAACTGTCAAGATATTGCTTCTTTTAGAACGTGGTGACGTTTTTTAAGAAAAAGTGATCGCTGAATGAAGTTTTGGTAATGCTGTTCCAAAAACCCAAAAAGTCAGTTTTACAGTTGAGCCTGGGTAATATTTGCTAAGCCATACATCGAAAAAACGATTTGTCCTTTAAAGATGCTGGAAAAAAAAATAGTCCACTTCTGGCTATTCCAGATCCTGTATTGTAACCCAGCTTATCAAGGAAAATGCCAGTCAATTCAATAAAAATATTGAAGATATACAGAAACTTCAGCAATATATTATTACGATAGATCTGTAAACTAACTGTCAAGACTACCACTGGACATCTCAAACACAGAAAAATGTTTACTGCTCTGATCTTGAATGACCGAAACAAAAAATTCTAGTTATGTTTTCTAACTATCTATCTTTAGTCACAAATAACAGTATTCAAGGTTTTTTGTTTCCCCTGTAAAATTTTTCATTTTCACATTTCAGACAGTCCTCACAGTAGGCTGCTGGCACCATATGCCAAAGAGGTAATTCGACAGCACATTTAAGATATGATTTCGGTGGTCAAATTGGCGGCCGCCGTCAGCGGCAAACTCGCTAAACTGCCCATATGAATTTGTATGTATATGGATTAGGTGGAGCGCCGCTGCTGCCGCTCTCAGCTGCCGGAAATCGGCGGCGATAGCTCGACTGCTACTTGGACCAGTCGAACAGCCAGCCGCGGTAGCATATTGGCATGATTTTCTATCCAAGATGATGAATTACTTCAAACAATTCAAAAGTATTCATGTATTTATAATTATGAAGACGAAAATAAAAATATACTGATTAAAGAAAATCTCGAAGAAAATGCTTGGAAGAAAATTGTTTTCTTCTTTGGGAACAGATGGCAAGTAAAGTATTGGTTAAAAAACATTGTATTTTTGAAAGGAACAAATAATCCGAAAAACACTAGTAAAAGTTAGACAACGAGTGAAAGCATGGTATAAATAACTAAGAGGTATGATACCACGCCGATGGAGTCGTGGCTTGTGACGTCAACGGGCGAGTGATTTTTAAATCTCTAATGGAGATTTATAGTGCTGCGTTCTTAACTCTCTTTTAAAGGCACTAAAAGGTTTTACGCATTTAACGGTATGCGAAATGAAAGAATAATATTATGGTATTTAGGTATATTTATTTCATGAACATACAACGAAGATTAAAGCTAAAATACGACCTAAGTAGTTATAAACAAATTAAACTATTTTTCTTAAATAGTCCATCAGTGGAGTGAAATTATGAAGAGGGAAAGAAACTCATAGTCGGCTTCAATAGTTGAAGACCACCAAGCGCCACCGAAACTCGACCTTACCGTCTGCATGTCGTGTTCGTTTAGACAGAAATTGAACCAAAAAAATTAACACTACTGCACTATTTAGAATTTTTATTTTAAGTACCTACTCTTCTAAAATATACAAATTTTCAATTAACCACTTCTAGCCTAAATCTAGGTATATTTTAAAGGCCCTTTCCTTAGTTCTTGTATAAAAGTAAATATTTATGAAAGAATCACAAGATTCAATTAGCAATACGCAGTGTCAAGTATTTACATCATAATTTTAGAATAAAAATTTGATAACTAAGTTAGATAACTCATATCATTGTGTTAGTAAATTTTTGGCCAATATTTAAGATTGCCACAATGATTAATTAATATATAATATGTATTTGGGTCATTGACCTTACAGATTTAAAAAAAACAATAAATTGGACTCAATAAATACTGTTTGTTCTATATACAGTGTCAGCATTAAAGTTGTAACCGTATGGGGGAAAAGTGTATTGTTTGATTTAGCTCAAATTTGACATCACCAGAAGTTGTTGCTTCAATAAAGACCAAAAATTACGTAATTAAATTGTACCATGCGGCTTTTGTTAACTATCAAATTTCATATTTTCTCCTGTGTTATTTTTATGTCTGTGCCAAATTTGAATCACTTATTATCATTTTTCTTTTCTATCTATTTTTGACCAACATTTATTTTGATTGGAGACGGATGCCGAACCTAACACCGTAATTATTAACAACCGCGATATTGTTCTAATATGTCGCGCTACAGATGTCAACATTTTTAAATTGCAATTTAATTTTTTGAGGAATATGAACATTTTGTAAGCATTTTTGGTATAAATAATGAATTTAGACGATGAGTATTGTATAAATAAATAGATTTGCGGTGGTAGGGTGGACTTCCATATTCAATGAAAATAGATATTGGCCAAAAATAGATAGAACACAAAAATTAATATAAGTAATTCAAATTAGGCATGTGGACATAAAATTGTAATGTAAACAACTTTTCCAAGTAATTTTTTTTTCTAATTCAATCAATTAATGCCATTTCTCGACATTTTGTCGAGAAAATGTCAAATTTGACAGTTAATAAAAGCCACATAGTCCCATTTAATATGTAATTTTTGGTCTTTATTGAAGCAAAAACTTATGGTAAATTAAAATTTTACCTAAATCGAAAAATAAATTTTTTCTTCCCCATACCCAGACAGCACAAAAACATCCATTGGACGTCCAATTGATTTACTTTTTTGGCCCTTCGGACGTCCATTAACTGGATCATTTCTGGACATCGACGTCCAAGGGACGTTCAATGGACTATACAGATGGCACACTGATATGAGTATTTGGATGCTAGGGTATTTGTGATGGTGCTTGAAAGGCAGCGTCTTACGCAGTCATAAAGATTTCTTCCATCCACTCTGGACAATTCTTTAACCTAAAATAATTTAAATTTTTATAAAATATAAATTTACAATTTGAAGAACAAATTGTGACAAGAATTGAACTTGAAAAAAGACTATTTGTACATGATCGTGCACGCCGATAATTACTTCTTGAAACTTTTGGCATTATTAAAGTTGAAAATACTTGCCTTTTATAGTTTTTACACTTCACTTCCGTTCAAACGGTGCACTAATAAAAATTAAAAAGTTTTAAAAACCACAAAATGTTGCAAAGCCACCAAACACTCCAAATCAACGAATACTTCTGCTTCTCCAAACGTGCGATGCATAAAACAACGTGCCACAAACAACCAAAACCCACGACAAGATGTCTAAAGTCACTAAACTGTCAATTGCAACTGTCATTCTCATAAGGACGGGTCCCCGATATGGACCTAAAATGGACGTCCACTACTTGTTCGGGTTTGTTCTTCCAATGGTTGTCCGAAAATCGCTATGGTCCTAATATGGACCTAAAATGGACGTCCATTATCGGAAGTCCACTATCGGACGTCCACTACTTGTTCAGGTTTGTTCGTCCAGTGTGTAAAACTGTGCTACTTTGTAAATTGCATTTTTTGATCATCAAAGAAAAGTATCCCATATACGAACGCAACATAAACCAATTGTGATGGCGATAGCCCGGTGTTTCTAGTGCCTGTCCGCCCCTGACCACCAAACAGCCACAAAGTATTATCGAAATATATCAACAAATTTAGTTGTTAAGGCAGAAGGTTTATAAAATGTGGCAAATGGAATCTCTTTTAGCAAGTGTATGTTGTATTAAAATAGATATAACATATTTAGGATTTTTCTTGTAGTCTAGGATTATTGTTTATAAGGCATCCATCAGATCGGTGGCGGCTCGTGACCTATGATAGAGGGGTTCACAAGTATGGTGAAATTATTTTTAAAATTTTATTTTCGTGTAACGACCAAACAATTACTTTCTAGACGTTTTAAATGTGGAAAGAAAAAAGTAATAAGAAAATGCGTTAGGTAAAACACACACAATATTTATACAGTCCACAACTAATACTACTAAAGCCATCTAAGAGCTATCAAGAAAACCGAATGATGTCCAATATTACTACCGCCATCTACGAGTTATCAAGAAAACCGAATGATGTCTAATACCACTACGCCATCTACGGCTACGTCATTAGGCGCAACCAAGACGAGAACAATAGTTAACTGTTTTATGACGAGAACGAATCGAGCCACGAGACTGACAAGTTGGCATTCTTCATATTTTCAGTGTTTTTTAGTTTAAATCCTTAAATAAAATGGTTTAAAATCAAATCGAATATCATTTATCGAAATACACAACATTTCGACCCTACACAATAGTGCTCAAACGTAAAGTCCATTCTTCGGTTCTTAATTGTAGAAAATTGATCAATAACAGTCTAATTAAGTTTGACATACCCTCTATAAAAAAATTTTCACTTCAATTTCTTGCTCCAAGCTCAATGAGCTAAAGTTATTTCTTAAATAGTCCACCGTCAACTATTCATTTTAACTTAATAAATATATAATATTAAAACATTAAAACATACACGCTCGAATTTCTAAGTAGACACACAAAAACTGAGCGCCTTTTCCATGTTAAATCGCCATAGCCCCGCTTTCCCCCGCTGCCACCCGTCACCTGTTACTACAGAGAAACTGCATTACCTAATCGCACGTGCGAGCGAGTCTCATCATAATCGTCATTTAACTCGACCGAGGCACGGTTGTCGGATCTATACAGTTTGGTTTGACGGGATGATAAAATATTAGGGAGGGTCGGACTTTTTTAGTTTGACGGTACGATAAAATATTAGGGAGGGTCGGACTTTATACGATAAATAATATTCAACGAATATAAATTAATATTTTTTATTCGTTTTGTTTTGGGGGCGCACGTGCGCAGTGCTCCTGTGGAAGAACCGCCACTGCATCAGATAGTTTTAGTAGTATTTATTAATACTGGGAATATAGATATACAAACAGCACAATGATTTAGGGACAGTCATGAAAAATATCGGTCCGCAGGCGTATTCAAGATTGAATATTTTGTAATATCAGTAAACGAAAAGTAAAAGTTAGTTGTCGTATTTTAAATGAATGTCGCGTCTCGACTTTAAGCAGAAAACCCGTCTATCATACTTTGAACCGTATTTTTCGTCTAAAAAATTATTTTTCGTTCGTTCGCGTTTTAATTCTTCGTTTATCTGTCACATCCCAATCTCTCAATGACATTCGGCACTCTTTTCGTTTGATACTTCATCTGAATATTCTCGAACATTCTCTAGACTAATCTAGAATATCGAATATTGAACTGCGCTATATAGCGTCATTTACCTACGTTTTCCTGTCATGCCCTGTTCCCTAGGTACCGCGCCTTTTCTGCTTTTAATAGTATATAAAATGTTTATTTAAAACAGATAATTAACAAAAATAACTAAACATAGACTAGATTTTTGAAATTAATTTTTTAAGTTAAAAGGCGAGGCGAGGCGGAAACGCGAGCATAAAAGGGGCCTTAACAATTAACATCACAAATTCTGATCTAACATCAAGAAAAGTGACTTATTTGAATGTGCGATTTGTCACAACTAAGTCAGAATCTGACTTCTCCCCTTGTCCCTGCTAAGACACCCCTATTTTCTACTGAGAGATCTTAAGTTGAGCAAAATGTAACATTTCATCATTTTCAAACAGGTTATGTTTCATAAATTGCTTTGTTTATCTTAGATATTTTAAAATAACATAGGCATATCATAGGTATTAATTATATAAAATGGATGATTTAAAGCTAATTTAAAAAAAAATGTCGAATGACGCGTACGAATAAACAACTTAGATCACGTCCGAAACTAACTTGAACTTAGGTAAGACAGATGGTTGTTCGTAAGCAACTAATATGTGCTTTGTGGATTATCTGTAGTGAACAAAACATTTGATTCTGACATGAGTTGTTCGTTAATTTGTGGAAAAGTGTTAAAATGTCTCACAATAAGGCCCCTTTTGTATGCACGCGTTTTTGTCGCCTGTCGCTCGGCGATACAAATCAGCCGATCGTGCCGTATAAAATCGCAAATTTAGAACAATTTATTTAGAAAACGCCGCAATTCTTTTTACAGTCAATAGTTTTAGCTTACAGTAAACTGTAATTAATCACTATCTGCTTAGTAACTATTTCAGTAAGTTTACAGACGATGTCAACTGATTTGATAAACTCATATAGGACGAACAGTTAAAATATAATAGAATTCCCAGAGTGCACAGTTAAAATTGTCCTAATTTTCATATTAGAAAATTTAAAAATACTAAATACATACATAACAGTTAAAATGGTTGCTGATTTATTTCCTACTTTTACTTCATATTTACTATACTAACTTATAAAATTCTTGCGGATTATAGGGACATATTTTGATTACCGGCCTTTTTATTGCAAGCTTAAATTTATTTAACTAAATATATTTTATTATTTATGATTATGACTATATGAATGATTATATAATTTTATTGCGGTTATCGAAAAATTCTTCAGTAATAATGTCACTCGGTGATTAGGGATCACAATATTGTCATTTGTTGTGTCATGTTTGTACATCATGTTATGAGTGCTAAACATATTAGGATTGGATTTAACTGGTGTTGTGATCGCTCGAGCGCAAAGCCGCTTGAGTAGGTACTCGATTATTGAAATAACCGACATCGCTCGATTATTAAAAAAACTGCTCGAGTTATAAATTCAAGCGAAAATTGTTGCTTGTTACTTATTAGCTTTCATTCGATACCCGAGCTTCGCTTGACGCAGACGTATATTCGAGCAGTTTCTCGCTCTAGTTCTAGTTCTCTAGTTATAAATTCAGGCGAAGAATCCAATCGTTGCCGTTTAGTTGATACCCAATCTTCGCGTGCCACCCGAAATGTGCCGATTGGCGACGTTCGAGTTTGACGCTCAGAATGCTGACACGACATACGCCTTTCTTGATTGATCGCTCGAGCGATTCACTCGATTATTAAAATCGCTCGAACAAACCCGATTATGAAAATCATCGTTTTTTTCCAACACTAGATTTAACATACTGAAAGCATTACATTAATGATGAAAATGTTGTTATGATATTAAGATTCTTGACTATATGACTGCCTACCTTTTATCCCAGCAATAGTAGGTAGATATAGCGTCTTTATTGTTGCTTAAAGACATGCCCATTATGCTCAATTGAACTCAACAAATTAGTTAAGATACCCCAAAAATTATAACATTCATTAAATGACCTTAAAACAACATATATTCCAATTGTTTTCTAAGAAAAAAATTAATTCGTCAAAGCTGTGAAATCAAATTCTCAATATGATATTAAAACTAAGTTCCTTATCCAAATGAATATGTAAATACTTTATTGAATTTATTTTGTTGAATATCTTGCTTTAATGGAAAGTTTATAGATGTCGTCTCTTCCAGATTTAATGTGAGATAATTGGAGGTATATCATATAGAGAGCTACGATGTTAGTTAAATTAGTAAATAAGTAGCATTTCCTTCGTCGATTCAAATTGAAAAATCGAAAAATCAATTAAACATCGCAGTTTTGCATTATTTTAAAAAATGCACAATATGTACTTTTTTTAAAATATGACACCAAATAATTTCAAAGGGATTTCACATTTTATAGTAATTTAACTTGTTTTATTAGAGCTACTGAAGTGCATAAAAAATAGATAAGTAGTAGGATGGCGGTTCAACCCCCTGGAAGTGGTAGATGTTACCCTTAAAATCTTAAGCGGGAAGGGGGTCGTAGCAAATATATTGAGGAAAATAGAGTTAAATTGCAAACATTTTCCAGTCTTCAAAAAGAACCAGTTTTTAATATATTTTTTTTTTTGATCAAACACAAGCACTATATGAAAAATCCTTTAGCGCACTCTGGGAGTGGTGCGTATGCGCAAAAAGCGATTCACGTTGGTTTTGAATCGTTGGAGGTTATATTCGTTGGGGAAAACGACCTCGGGAAGGTCGTTCCATAAGGATGAACCCCTCCAGATGAAAGAATTCTTAAATAATGCAGTTCGAGGAGTACTAAGCTTAACCACATATGGATGGGCGGCAGTCGTGTATTTCTGCTATTCGCCGCTTTGGGCAAGGTCAGCCGAGCACTTTCCATGAAAATATTTGTAGAAGAGAGTCAAATCCTCAACCTGTCTTCGATGTTCTATACTGTCGAGGTTCTTCGTCAGCTCGTGGTCTCCAATCAGACGAATGGCGCTCCTTTTGATGGAATCCAGTAGCCGAAGAGTATGTTTGGGTGCAGAGCCCCAGGCATGAGAGCAGTACTCTAGTGATGGTCGAATCTGGGCTTTGTATAGTGTCAAAAGTTGTTGAGGCGTGTACAACTTTCTGGTTCGGAAGAGTACACCAAGTTTCCGAGAAGCTATCTTGGCGATTGTCACAACATGGTTATGCCAAGACATTTCCTCCCAGATTGACGCCCAGCAAATTAGTAGATGAAGCCAGTGGGATTGCGTGTCCGTCCATGACTATATATGTGGTGATGCGGCGTACCTACTTTTACATATTTATAAGTAACAAACAATCACTTAAAATGGTAATTAAAACAATAGACGTTCTTAACCTTTATTTTTTATTGCAAATTTCACTCATATTTTGTTTATGACCTCTACGTAAACTTTTCATTTACATTGTTAATACTCAATCATGCCACAGACTAGTGCCATGTGTCTATGAAAACACATTTTTAAATTGAATTTGGTCATATATTGGCAATCCCAATTTTTTGAATTTAAAATAATTTTTTTAACGATTTTTTGGAAACAAAGCGATTATATTTCTTTGTATTTCTATTTTAATAATTTAAAAATTTTCTATTTTAAAATCATTTCTTTATTTATCTATAATGTAATCTTTTCACAACTATGTATGCGTTGTATATTCTATGAAGAAGCGTGAAACGTACTATATATATACCAATAAAATGTTGGGTAGTTTCATTGGTCTGAAATGGAAAGACAACCTCGAACAACAAAAATTTTGACACGGACACCCGAAAAATTCGATTCCCCATTACGGAACATTGTACACCGGAAAAAGCAGAAGATCCAAAAAAATAACCAAAGGAAGGTTAGCAAAACACAAAAAAGGCGACTGAAAATAAAGCACAATATAAAATAAGGAAAATTACGAAAAAATTTCAAGTGAAAGTGAGTTACACGAGGATGAAGTTTTCTGTGATGACAACTAGGGCTGTTCGTTAGAGCATGAAGAAAAAAGCTGGTACTGCTTTTTATGTAAAACCGATGAAATATTATACATGCGTTTGTGCATATTATGGAAAATATATGTGCATGAAGATTGCGTTGGATTGTCAAAAGATGATATTGACAATTTCATTTGTCCAAATTGCAATACCAGACCATAGCAAAAAAATGTATTTGTTGGTGTTTAGGTTACCATTGTTATTTATATTATCTAAGTTTGTTATTTCGTTTTGATAAATACTTAAAATATTTTTGTGCTTGCATTAGAAAACTTTAAAATTGTTAATAGAAGGTGCTTCTCAATTTTTTGTAATTTACTTAATTACAACATAGAAGTTTTCGATAACAATGATTACAAAATATGATTTTTAGTTATATGACTTAAGTCTCCTTACTATCCGGTTCATGTCTCCCAGTCGTTGAGGACACTTGATCTAAAAACCCCTTATCGTATTATTTTTTGTAAAAAATCTCATGACTTAAGAGCTTGATACATCACTGTAATAATGGCATTATTAATACCCATAGTTTTTGATTTGACCCATAATTAGAGATGACAAATTATTTAAGTAATAATTGGTTCAACTGTCCCGCACTCACCCTACCTACCTTATCTAAGCAAATGGTAGAGAAATCGATTGGTAACAAATTACTATTAGTGTCAAGTACCCTAGCGGCCGTTGTACAAACTTGCAGATTATTTTCAGCAATGTCCGTTGGCAACTTATCCTATAAATATTTTTTTCCGGAAGCTGTAAGATGAACGGTTTCCGAGATACAGCCTCGTACCTCGCTTAGTTGGCCACCTTATACAACCGGATACCCTTTATGCGTTGTTCCTCACATAAATCACATAACATGATTTACTGGGATGATCGGAAATAGCACTCCAACCGAGCAATGGATAAATCATCCCCAAGTGCTGCTAGGTGCTAGGGCATTGACTCAGCCCTAGCCTGGAAGTGAGCAAGCCTAGATAGATATTAATAAAGAATATAAAGATAATTTCGTTATACTTTAATTCTATTGAGGCATTTGTCATGATAATAATCAATTTTCCCTTTCAACAAAACTTCATCCGGTTCAGTACTTTTAGAATTCCAGCTACCCTTGAATATGTTATATGTTATCTGATTTGGTACCTCTATTACATAACAATGACCTTCTCAGTCTGAAATTGCTGCATAATGAAATGTTGAGTTGATAAGTTTACATCTTCCTATAAGGACGACTGTCACCTACAACCTTTCTTTCAGTATTTCCGTTGTATGCTGCGCCTAAGAGGTAGCAACCCATCCTCTCATCATATAGGATAAAATGAAAACACAGAAATTACAAGAGGTCTCTCTGCTCACTCCATTGAATTTCGGAACCACCCTCAACAGTCAGTGGAATATCGTTCTATCTTCCGCCGTTCGTTTTACTTGATAAATGACCCACCGGAAACCAAACTTTATATCATAGTTTTGCTAATGATCAGGAGTTGTTATTCTGGCGAAAGCTAAAATGCACGTTCATATCTAGCCCTAATTTATTATACTATATTCTTCCGACTAATGTTGTATCTATTGTTGAATAGCAAAAGAAGCAAATGTTCAGGAACCAAACTATTGACGATTGATGTACTTTCATTCATTAATCATTGGATTATAGAAGAATTATTTCTTATAAATAACGTACAATAAGGGTGATTAAGTCATAGGTGATTGAAAATCTATGCTCCAAATATTGATTTAACTAACGAATACAACAAGAACACCGTTGTCAGATATAGGGTACTATTACTCATAATTATAATGCAGTTCAATATATAGGTACTGGGTTGGCTTAAAAATATGGCTATCTACATATTGATTTATTTTTATTTTAAGAGACATTTTAAACCAGATGAAAATAAAGATCAATTATAATAATAATAATAATAATAATATTTTGAGACATATTAAGTATAATAAAAATAGAAATTAATGAAATGCTGAAATACAGATTCATTCGTTACAATAAAAATAAGTTTGTATATACAGTCGTCATTAAAATTTACAATGTTACGATTTAGGCTACAGACTAATGAAAGATTAAAATTAAGTTTAAGATTTAAATAGAGTACAATGTGTGTTACTGTCCTGCTAAGACTAGTTGTCATAACTGCTTAAAAGTAGTTGAGAAATTACGTATTTTGTTAGTATTACATGCACTTTTTTTCTGAATTCATTTAGAAGAATGATGTTTCCTTACATATTTTTGAAAATATACATTAATACTTCACTATATTATAAAAATATGAGATATAAACACAACTCAAAAAGTCAGGTAGGATTTGCAACATTTAAACAAAATTTAATAATAATATCTACAGTAGTAGGAATTAGTTTGATTAATGTTTAAAATGATGTTCAAAGCAACCCTTCGTTATCCGCCAAAAAACATTCTAAACGATTATAAAACTCACTTTCTTACATTGGGTACTTGGTATGGCGAAATTGAGTTTTTAGTTATCAAAGGTTCGGATTCAACTTTTTAAATTATTTTTGGCTTAGTACCATTTAATAATTGTAACTTTTCCTCATCCGAATAGCTCATGACGATTAGATATATTCAAGGGGAAAATTATTGTGAAAAACTAATAACGTTGTGTTGTGTAAAAAGTGTAAACCTGATTATAAAGGTGATTACAGGTGTTTTAATTTTAATCTGATTTAAAATTAAACAGAATCGTACGCTAGTTTGAAGACAGAATTTTCTTAAACGGTATGTGGAAAAAGTTCAAATTTGGTGGACTTTCTATTCTCATTATTCTCTTTAAACAGCCTTAATAACCGTATCTCTAAAATCAATACGGGAGCGAATATTTGACCACCTCGCAATTTACATAGGAAATCCCAAGTGTCCTTATCGGCCGCATCACCCGGTATACTTCACATAGTATAATAATTACAGGTATATAATATACAGGTAAAGATTGTTTCACGAAAAATGGATATAACTTAATGACTGCCGTAAAAGTACCTGGGCAATCCTATTATTTATGACCGTTTATTATTATTATGTGGAAAGGACCGGATTGTAATAATTATAATTAAATATAGGCATATCAGGTAGGTTAGGTTGCTTAATTTATATTTCTTTTTTTTATAAATTTATCTTTTTGTGGTAAAATTTGTTAGTTTTTGAGGAATGGTTCAAGAATTGTCTTTTACCAAACATTCCTCAGAATAGCGTGATAGTAATGGACAATGCGAGCTATCACAGTCGCCAATTACATAAAGATCCAAGCTCAAATAATACAAAATTGGAGATTCAGAACTACATGGCGGCGAATGATGTATATTTTGAAGAAAGTTATAAAAAAAGTGATCTTTTAGAAGTTTTAAAGACATTTTGTATAAAAAAAGTAAGTATATGTTTGTGACACATTGGCTGAAGAAATTGGACATACAGTGCTACGGCTCCCACCCTATTATTGCATTTTTAACCCCATAGAGCATATGTGGCACCAGTTAAAATCACTGGTTAGGTCTGAAAATATTTCTCCGACTTTAAGTTCTAGTGTTGTAGAATTAATACGAAAATGCTTTAATGATATTCCCCCAGGTAGTTGGAAAAATTCAGTCCGTCACGTAATAACTGTAGAAAATTCGTATATTAGTCTGGATCGTATAATTAATCCAATTATAATTAATTTTGATGAGGATAGCGATAGCGAAACAGAACTATCTATAGAATAACATTATAAATGTAAATAAATATGACTAGTAATATTTAAAAAAAATGTTATTTCATTTGATTACATTAATATAATCATATCATTATTTGTTTTCCTTAGTCCGTCCCTTCATACTTCACTTGTTTATTGCCAAGCTCTTGTCTACACAATGGGACCGACCCAGGAAATCATTAAGTCGTATTAAATTTTCGTGAAACGTACTGTATTTCTCAAACCGTTCCATTTTTAAATTTAACTACTGTCAGTAATCGGGCTACGGGAGACAGCGCGCTGTCTGGTCTCCTATATGGATGACTACAATACGCTGGAAAACTATCTGTATAAAATAACTTTATATGATAAAAAACTTATTTTCTATCTACTTTAGTAATTTAAATAAATATGGAAATAAAAATTTGAACCATTTTTATTTTGTCAATAATAATTTCAGGCAAAGTTTCTAAATAGGATATTATTGCTCTTCGAACTAACAACTACCTATTATTGTATTTATAAGTCAACAGATCTTAAAATGAGAACACAACTTTTTTTAAATAATATGTTTTACCAACTTAAGTAGATCAAAATATAAATAAAAATACAAATTTAAACTATTTTTAATATGTTAATAACAATTGCATGCAACTAAAATTGGTAAATAAGAAATTATTGCTCTTCAAACTAACAATTAGCATAAGTCATCAGCTCTTAAAATTGTAACAAAACTTTTTTTAAATAATATAAGTTTCATCAACTTTAGTACATTGAATAAAAATTAAAATAAAAATTGGAACTATTTTTATTTTGTCAATATCAATTTCATGCAACTAAAGTTGATAAATAGGAAATTATTGCTCTTCGAACTAACTCTATACTTCATTAGATTAATAATTTAGTGCGAAGTTTTCTTTTGTCCTTCTACACGATTTCTTTGAGAAAATCGTGTGGTCGAAAAATTTCCAATAATAATTCAAGTACTAGGGAGATTATAAGTGAAAACTGACTCAACTGAGAAAGTTTATTAAAATCGAAAGAGTAATGTCTTCACTGAGACTTCAACGCAGAATCTGAACAAACTGGATTGAATTTCTATTCACCAACTTCCGAAGAAGACAGCTTCCGAAGAAGACAGCTTCCGAAGAATTTTCATGGTGCAATAAATTTTAGTCAAGATTTCTACACATTGTGGTAACATTTACTTAAATAAATTATATTTCATAATATATCTTTATAATTCAGTGCACTTATATTTTCAGATTAATTGGACCAAATTGTAATTTTCATTCTTATAGGTATTATCACTTTGCAATGGTTTACCAAAGTAAGTTTACCCGTACTTATATGACCTGGACCCATAGATCATCATATAATTATAATATATCGTTCAAAACATTAATTAACTTGTTTTTATGCACCAACTATATTTTAATAAATATTGCCTAATTCTGCAAGGTGACATTTTACTTGGAATTATCTTAAAAAATTTCATAAAAGCCAAAAGCTAACTGAAGATAAATCAATTATTTCACGACATTTATCGATCATACATTATGACGTTCCTTTTAAAGAAAATAAAACTACATACCTCTTTTATTCATGCAGAACTGAGCAAATATTTATTTAAAAGTATTTTGTATTTAACTAAATACATAATCAAATTCAAAAGTATTTAATTATTAAATACTTTTTGGATTAATGAAGTATTTAAATCATAATTGCAATTAGCATTCAAATACTTTTAAGGACTAAATATAAAATTTAAATACTTTGTAAGTATTTAATTACTTTTAAGTATTTAAATCGTAGTTGCAGTAAGTATTTATAAGTACTTTTAAGAATTGAATACAAAATTTAAATACTTTATAATCATTTAATTAATTTTTCGAATAGAATTTAAAGAGAAAAAAGTAATTGAATAGTTTAAATTATTTAAATACTCAGAAACAAATATATTTAAATACTAGATGTAATCATATTTGAATAAAGGAAAGTAGTTGAACATTAAAAAGTATTTAAATACCCCAAAAAGTATTTAAATACTTTTAAATAAATACTAAATGGAAAATACAAAAGTATTTGTGAGTACAATTAGTGTCCAGGTATAGTTGTGTTCAAAATATACCACTGACCTTTACTGCAATTAATCAACTACCGGATTTATCCTCATTATGTATACCCCTAAATCTTTAAACCGCAATAAATAGGTGGAGGGTCGGCTTGAAAATTTAATACATCATTTTTTTATTTTAAATTAAATATACATTTAAACCCAAATTGAAATATAGATCAATTATTATAATATTATGAGACATAGTAAAAATAAAAAAAATTAATGATTTAATGATTCCTTTCAATAAAAATTTAGTTTTTATAATAATATACAGTGGTCATTAAGATTTATAATCTTACGATTTTCCTCAATACTTCGTTTCTTCCTGGGATTGATGGGTATCAGTACCATATCGTTTATCGAAGATAAAGAAATATTATTACATATTTCTACCTATACTTTAAATAGTGTAATAATTAAAGATGCAGGTAAATAAAATTTGTACTCCAACTCTGCCCGAAAAGATGAAAAATTTTATGGTTACAGGGGCAATTAGTATTTTATGACAGTCACAATATTAACGGTATATTATGAACTACACTATATCTATCATGAATAATGACGTTTCTTTAAAGAAAATAAAACTGCCTATTATACCTATTTTACTCAGGTACAGAAACCCGAACAAACCCATACACAGATCTGTCACCAGAAATGAGAGGCCAGTATAAATAAATTTCAAACAACTTAAATTCTAAATCTCTAATAGAGACATGATTTGTAAAATTTTCATTGTCGAGGAAAACTTTTTTTAAATCTCACAGTAATACAAGTTTGTAATTTTTAGATCAATTTTTGAGTTGTTCGGGTTTGGTACCATCAAAATGTTAGTTTCGGATTTAGGTGGGGTAGATTTTATAAAAATCAAGCTTCGAGTCACTGAACTATATAGTTAGAGAGACGGTGACAATAGGGGGGTCAGTGAAGTGGAATATCAGTAATTTGGTTTTTCGTGGAGTTTAGGTCCCTCTCTACAACTTTTTTATCTGATGATATGCCGTAGAGCGTTGCTGACAGGCGCTGTATCGCTTTAGATAGGAAATTCTCAATAAATTCAAAATTATATCGAGCCATGTCTGAAAATTAATTTACAGCATCTGCGTGACCCCCAAAGTCACGGGAAACACGTTTTTTGACAAGTCAACCCTTGCATATACTTTTCCGAACGTGTCAAAAAAAAATGAAAATTAAAAAAGAATAAAAATACGAATTTGAAGCTGAAACTTTCTAGAATGGACCATTATATTTTAAAGATTATATGAAAAAAAAATTTATCGATCCAGGCCTCGCCATTTCATTATTGGAATTTTTTTTAAATGTCCTCGGAGGAAATTCGGAAATCGATCGTGACATGTCAGAAAATTGTCACAATACATTGCTTAACACCCAAGTATTGCGGAAAAAAAATTTCAGACGAATCGCACCTAGCTAGGCGGAATTCTGACAATATTACGCAGAGATACCGGAAGGCAGGTATCGTTCAGTTGTATGACGGGATATTATATTCGCAATATTACCAAATTAAGCCTGTTTTTCCATAAGGTGTGTATGATTTATTCAAATCTGATGAACTTAAATATTTACCCTTGTTTACTTTTCACTAATTACAGTAAAAACCACGCCTTTCATGCATTTCGAGCGAAGTTTAGAAGTTTTGCTATCACCGTTACGAATTCTCTAAATTTTCTCCAAGATAGAACATGTTTCTGGTAACTTTATATATATCAAAATGTTCGGAAAAGATGAGGGAATCAGATAAACCTAGAAATAATTCTCCAAGGGGAATATTTTAGAAAATATAGCAGAATAAACCAGACTTTTAATTAAAAAAATTTTAGAGAAAAAATACTTTCGCAATATTCTTTTTATCAGAAAATTATTTACGACTCATCTCCTTGGGAATACAAATCGATTAAGCCCACGTGGACCCATGTCACTTGAGACTTTATAATTTTTCCATTAAACGCTCGGAAAAGTATATGCAAGAGTTGATTTGTCCGAAAATGTGTTTCCCGTGACTTTGGGGGTCACGCAGATGCTGTAAATTAATTTTCAGACATGGCTCGATATAATTTTGAATTTATTGAGAATTTCCTATCTAAAGCGGTACAGCGCCTCTCAGCAACGCTCTACGGCATTTCATCAGATAAAAAAGTTGTAGAGGGGGACCTAAACTCCACGAAAAACCAAATTACTGATATTCCACTTCACGGACCCTCTATTGTCACCGTCTCTCTAACTATATAGTGAATTCATTCATTGCTTAAACGTCGTTGGTCTTAACTAGTACTGCTATCTTATAAATTTTTACCATAGCTATGTTGACTTAAGCAGTAAACTAAACGTATTTCTATTGATTACTTTTATTTTTCATGCTATACTAATAAACTATAGCTTAACAACTGTATGTCTTTCCTGGTTAATTTAAAAATCAAGTTTTTAATTTTGTTTCGGGTATTATAAAAATATCTTTTAACTCTTTTCGAGACACCCTATATAATATTATATAGTTCTTTTTATTATTTTAGCACGACTAAAACAAATGAAGATAATGGTGTAATTTCAAAAGAATCGTTCTCTACTATCAGGTCACTACTACAAACATTGATTGAAACCAAAAACAAAAACATCAAGTAGATAGTAATGTAGCCTGTCCTTTTTTGAGTTTAATATCAATATTTTATCTATTTATTAATTATTTGTTTTCATTTTCCACGTGGCCTAACCTAATGAATTGCGTATTTTAGAAGGTTTGCTAATTTGTGTTGTATGAAACAGCAAATTTTATACTATAATCGGGATATTGGAGTCAAAAATATAGAAACATTAGTTACAGCCGAAAGATGATATTACGGCTGGACATGTCTTGGTAGCTCACCAAGAGCTGCCATAAAATAATAGCAAAATTTTTTAAAAAATTTTCAGTAAAAATTACAAAAATATTTAGTAAACCTGTTAAAGTTTACTAAAATCTTCTGCACAATTTACTAAAATGTAATGTAAAATTTAATAAAATATTTTGTAAAATTTACTAAAATATTTTGTAAAATTTACAAAAATATTTTCTAAAAATTTTGTATATGTTATTCGCAAGCGGTCACCCATCCAAGTACTAACTGTGCCCAAAGTCGCTTGACTTCATCGATCGATTGTATTTTTTCCCTTTTAAGCTCTCCACATAATATTTGTTAGGAAGAAACATATTCTTGGAATCCGTTCCATCTGATTTATGCCTTTTATTCTTGTAAACATTTTATTTAAACTTGGTAATTTTTACAATAAAACATACAATAATATAGTCTTCAGAAAAATATACCATGCGTTTTAAAGTATTTAACATAAATAAATTATTTTCACTTACATTCGCTGTAAAATTTACGATATGTATATTTTATTAATTAATTTTACTAAATTAATTACAAATACTAGGACTATACTTTTTTATAAATCATGTGTATCTGTAATTTTATTTTCTAATTAATACGAAATCGTACAATAAAATCATTACAATAATAATATTACAATAGTGTTTGTTTAATGCACGTATATTCCTTGTAAAATTTACAATATAATTTAGTAAATTGTTTACAAATCCTAACTATAGTTTTTTGTAAATTACTAACGTCAAAAATGAAAGTTTAGAATGGCAGCTCATTATACCTATTTTAAATTTTATTTAATTTTATTAATTCAAATTTAAATATAATTTGTTGTTTAAAATATAATAATATTTTTTGACAAAGATAACCAATTGTTTACAGAACATATCAAGAAAGTGTTTCCTTGCCCTTGGAAAAGATCCACGTTTCATCTAGAAAACTAATTTCATGTTTATGAATACTATAGAGATTTTACCAAAATATTTTAGTAAAAACCAAGCTTTTAGAGACGAAATGCTTATCTTTACCGATGGAACATCCAGTTTCTGCACTCATAGGCTTTCTTTAGAAAGTTTTGTAGAGAGTGGCAATGATAAAATGCGGTAAGGTATGAATTCAGATAACTTGACAGAAAGTTTGACTAATTCTCGTTATATTTAATTTAAAAAGGGCGACATTTTTACTTAAGTCACAACAGACGAACAAAAGTAATTATTTTTTTCGAGTAGAGTTTTCCATTTACTGAAGATTTTTCGGAACTTTTTAAACAATCCCGGTTTTACGACCTAGATATAAAAAGAGAAAACCTAAAACAAACCAGAAAGTAACTCCATATTAATTCAGTAACATTAGTATGCTTATTTGTATTTTAGTGGTATTCTATGGTTGTAATGCCAAATATGCAATAACTTCATCGTAGAAAAGCTCATCATTTGCTAATACTACAACGAGATCTCCTAAGTATCCTGGCCAGTTGTATTTCGTATTTCCCCTATAAGTTTTGATTCTTTTTAAACCAAAAATAGCTTCTCTCCACTGAGACGGAAGTAATGGGTTTTAAGTTAATTTTTCAGTTGAACAGAATCAAATATTTTATATTCAATAAACTGTCAAATAGTTCTTGCGGAAACAATTTTGAATAGGATTAAAAATTATTTTTGGTCAATAAATCGAAAAAGTTAAATTCACGGATGTCAGAAAATCTAGTTTTAATTTAATTAATAAAGGTGCCTAAAATTTCTTCATGAATTTGTTTAGCAGCTTCGGATTAGCTATAGTCGTTGCAGCGAACCCTCGCGCTAGATATGTCAAGTGTCACGTGACATTAATGACTTGCCTGCTTATTTCTGGTTATTTATTTTGCCTAGGTTTGTATTACACTCCAGGGCCGTACTACAAGAGTACTTACGTTTATTTTAAAAATGAAACGAGTCTATTTATATTTTTAAATACATTTTTTATTATTTATTATAGGGAATAAAACACACAAACACATTGTATTATTACACACTACATGATCAATAATTGCACTTGAATTCTGACCAAAACTATTAAAAATATCATGCAGATATTTTTTACTTTCCCAGCTAACCAAGCTGTCTACATTCAAGTCGCCACACAAAAGTATTACCTGATATTTAACAGGAATAAATCTCAACTCACTCGAAAAGAAATAAAACATCACGAAATTTTTTTATTAATATTAAAATTCACCTTAGTTTCTCTAATGGTGGCATCAGCTGAGTTAGAAGGCAGACAATAATTATTATGCTCCATAATTATTATTTTCGCCCAAAAACAGATAAATAAAATATTAACCTATAAATTTTTCGTTACGTGACTCGTACTTACTGTGGTTTACCGGATACACAAACAACTCAATATGTAGTTAATCAAAGTTTTCAAAACAAAATAAACTATACTAAAACGACGGAAATACACTTTTAAAACTTATTAGCACCAATCAAACTGGAAAAATATAAAAATATAACACGCTCAATGCGGTTCCTATAAAACTAAGGTATTTGATTAAGTCCCCAAACAGCTGATCGATGACATATTGCTGATGTCAACTGTCGAAAAAGCTTGAGGGTTCGCTGCAAAGACTATATATTAGATTATTTCTTCGTTTGGCTTCACTTCGATTAAGAGAAATATTTTCGAAGACACTATCCCACCATGTATCGCCGCGAATGTCGAATTTACTTTACGACTTTAAAAATAGTAGCAAATTTTAAAAAAAAATAGAAAAAATATACTATCTTTTCCGCTAACGAAATAAAAGATTATTGATGTATAAAGTTGAAACTTCCAGGGCGGGGGGGGGGGGGGGGGGGGTCTTGTCCCTCCAAAACGATGATAGTTCTCATAAGAATTATTAATAATATTAAATTTTATATAACAAAGTTCCTTCGTTTAGAAATTTGACAAATTTGTGAACCACATTATACACAAAACATAAATGTCAATAATGACATGTCAATATTTTAATTTTGCCATATTTTTTTAATACACTGGAATTATATTCCATTTCCTACGAAATACTTTGTAGTGGTGGAAAAAAATTGAAATTATAGATGTGAAAGTCGATTCTTAAACGAAATGTACATCTTTTTCTTCCAATGCATATCCATGGATCTTTAAAATCCAATTTTCCAAAGCTTTTCTGCTCCTTGCGGTTTGTACTAGTACCTACTATTTCACAGTTTTTAGTCTGCGGCAACTTATCAATTTTTTTCGTCAAAATAAAACATATAATAAATATTCGCATTTTTATACCGAAAAAACAACGTAGTTTCAGGAGAATGTAGGAAATTATTTTCTTTGCGACGTTGTATGCAGGGTGTTCCTTAATGACGTGCTAATATTTCAGAGTATGATTCCTTAGGTCATTTTAGAAAGAAAAGTTCATATTAATATATGTCCGCAACGTCTTAAATTTTTTGCTACAGGGTGTTGAATTTTTATTTTTTAAATGGTTATTTTTCAATATCTCCAAAAGTAATTTAGATATCATTTTCAATTTTGGTATGTGTTAATAGGATATAGAACCACATTTTAGTTAGAAAAGTTATTCAATTGTTCCACCAGTGGCGTCCCTGCAAGCATGTCCTCTGATATTTTTTACAAGAAAGATGATACGCCACTGACATTTTTCCATGTGGATATTTTTTCTGATTAGCCTAGTCAATTCTACATTAAAACGATTCACAGAATCGATTGGGAATACCATAGGATCGCAGTTTACTTAGAAGACCCTCATGCCAAACACGATCGAAAGCTTTAGAAATATCCAGTGCAACAGCCCGAGACTCCCCATGATGTTCGATTGCGATGTTCCAAATATGGGTGACATAGGCTAGAAGATCTAAAGTTGATCTGGACTTCCGAAAACCATATTGATGGTCGCTGATAATGTTGAAGCCTTCCAGGTAAGTAAGTTAAGCTAAAGTTAGAAGATGTTGGTTAATAGCTTTCTCCGGACATGTTCATATGAACTTTTCTTCTTATCTAAGGAATCACACCCTGAAATATTAGCACGTCATTAAGGAACACCCTGTATAGGAATAAGGAGGAGATAAAACTTAAATATTTTTTTATAATACCACATTTTTATGTCTGCCATTTTTATGTTTGCTAAGAGCTTTCCCCGTTTCTAGATAAGCGAGTATTATTCCGGGCATCACAGACCTTTAACCTTATAGATTAGTTCTAGACAAAATGAAAATTAATGCTTAAAGATTTTTTGTATATACAGGGTGTTCGCTAATTAATGGTACATGGAGAAACCACATACTCCTTACGTAAAAATATTAGGATTTAATTATTCTTACCTATATCCGAAAGTTGATATTAACTGAGATACAGGGTGTTAAAGTTAAAACTTCATTTTTGTTTTTCGCTAGTAACTTTGAGAGAAACTAACGTAACATTGATTTCTTTATGAAATTTTAATGTACAATGTAGGAGGCGCTGCGTGCTACATTATTTGCACATTTATTAGGTCATAACTTTTTTGTGCCTCAGTGTATTTAAGTTTTTAATGAAAATAATACTTTTCTCATATTTTTTACGTAAAAAAGGTATACAAAGATTAGGTCGTCTAGAGTTGCCGTTTCGGAGATATTTGCATTTAAATTGTTTAGTGCACCCTGCTCAATTATTATTAACTTTCCAACAAAATTTTCTCCTTAAAATAACCTATGAGAAAACAAATGAAATTTAGAGATGCAGTTGCTATGAAACCTCCATTTTGTTATTTGTTTGTTGATTATTGTAAGATAGCTTTGTCAGAAAATGATTTATTTTTGAGTTTATCGTAAGTTTGTGTTTTCATTGCTGTTGGTTTCTTTCGACACGATATTTTCAAGGTTCAAAGTTATTTTAATTAAAGTAAGTTAAAGAACAATCCAATTGTTGTATTTATTATTCCCAATTACCATTACTAGAACATTAATTAGCATGTAAAAGTTAATTGGTAAGAAGTAACAAAATATTATTTGCTTGCCTGAGCTAAGGCACTAAGCAATTTAAATGCAAATATCTCCGAAACGATAACTTTGAACGACCTGACCTAGTATACCTTTTTTACGTAATAAATAGGAGAAAAGTATTATTTTCATTAAAAACTTAAATACACTGAGGCACAAAAAAGTTATGACCTAATAAATATGCAAATAATGAAGCATTGCACATTAAAATTTCATAAAAAAATCAATTTCTCGTCCAAAAAAAACCATAATTGTCAAATTTTGTAAAAGAACGTTAGGTTCTCTCAAAGTTATTAGAGAGAAACAAAAATCAAGTTTTTACTTTAACACCCTGCCTGTATCTCAGTTAATATCAACTTTCGGATATAAGTAAGTATAATTAAATTCCAATATTTTTACGTAAGGAGTCTGTGGTTTTTCCATGTACCATTAATTAGCGGACACCCTGTAGAATATAGTTGTTTTTGTATCTAGTGCGCGAAATACTATCTACTTACTGCTTTAAAATTCTTCATTCCCTCATTTCATTTGAGAAACACCAAATATGTTTTATGTATAAGATGTAATTGTATATTACATCACGAGTGTTGAAAGTGGCAAATTGCAAACGAGGATGTATTTAGCACGATGCGCCAGCCGAGTATGGAAATCCGCCGAGTTTGAGAAAATCATTAACACAAGTAATGTACAGGGTGGCCAACTAAGCGAGGTACGCGGCTGTATCTCGGAAACCGTTCACCATACGGCTTCCGGGAAAAAAAAATTATTGGAAAAGTTGCCAAGAGAAAATGTTGGAAATTATTTGCAAGTTTCCTAGGGGGCGTAACACTAAGAGTTTTGTTAAGAGTCGATTTCTCTACAATTTGCTTGGATAAGGTGTATTGAAAATACTTACAAATAAATATCTTATGTTTTCTTTGTTTATATACTTTTCCTCTAACCCTTTTTTTATGAACAAACACAAGCACTATAGGAAAAATCCTTTAGGGTACTCTGGGAGTGGTGCGTGTGCGCAAGAAGCGATTCACGTTGGTTTTGAATCGTTGGAGGTTATATTCGTTGGGAAAAACGATCTCTGGAAGGTCGTTCCATAACGATGAAGTCCTCCAGATGAAAGAATTCTTAAATAATGAAGTTCGAGGAGTACTAAGCTTAACCAGATATGGATGAGCGTCAGTGGTTCGTCGTGTATTTCTGCTATTCACCGCTCTGGGCGGAATTAAGAGGGCAAGGTCAGCCGAGCACATTCCATGAAAATATCTGTAAAAGATAGTCAAATCCCCAACCTGTCTTCGATGTTCTAGGCTGTCGAGGTTCTTCGTCAGCTGGCGGTCTCCAATCAGACGAATGGCCCTCCTTTCGATGGAATCCAGTAGCCGAAGAGTATGTTTGGGTGCAGAGCTCCAGACATGAGAGCAGTACTCTAGTGATGGTCGAATCTGGGCTTTGTATAGTATCAAAAGTTGTTGAGGTGTGTACAACTTTTTCGTTCGGAACAGTACACCAAGTTTCTGATCGGATTTATCGTTTTCACTAGAAGGTCGTTAGTGTAGAGTAAGAAGAGGTAGGGAGAAAATATGGACCACGAAATCCTTCATGCAAAACACGATCAAAGGCTTTAGAAATATCCAGTGCATCAGCCCGAGACTCCCCATAATGTTCGATTGCGTTCTTCCAAAGATGGGTGACATAGGATAGAAGATCTCCAGTTGATCTAGACTTTCGAAAACCATATTGATGGTCGCTGATAATGTTGAAGCCTTCTAGGTACTTTAGAAGATGTTGGTTAATAGCTTTCTCCATTACTTTTGATATAACTGAAAGCAATGCGACTGGTCGATAGTTGTTAGGCAGGGTTCTCTTACCTTTCTTTGGTATAGGCTGGACTCGCGCCGTCTTCCAGCACGATGGAAATATTCCTTGTTTGTAGGATAAGTTAAAAAGTCTACAAAATACTGGTGTTAGTTCATCGGCGCATCTCTTGAGCTTTCTTGATGTCGAGCCATTTCATGATTTGTTTGACGGGACGCTGACGGAACACGATTTCGGCCATTTCGGATTGAACTTCAGGAATGTTTAGTGGTGTTCTTCCCTGGATATCTACAGTGGAATGCGAAGAAAATAGTTCAGCAAGTAAGTTAGCTTTGTCTCCGGCTGTGGATGCTATTGTACCATCGTATTGTAGCCTAACATTGATTTGGAAAAAATGCAATTACCTCAGGAACGCCTTATCGGGAAATATCGAAATTAGTGTCATTTAAAAGAGTTCTTTTCTTCTTGCTCTATCAGCTGCAAGAGATGTCTATGTCATTGTGACTGTAATCGCTAGATGGCGCTTTTTACAGATTTAACATATTTTATGCTGTTCTCGAAAACTTAAATGCGATGTTGATACAAAGAGGAATAAGGTCTAGAGCAAGCGGTGAAAACCTTAAGTTCCTATCTTTTTTTACAACAGGAGCTATCGATGAAAAATAAATATATAATTACTACTTATTAATCATTTATAAACTACTTATTAAAATAAGAAGGCTTTGAAAACAATGGACATATATTTAATAATAATTAATCGTAATTGGTCTCAGGATTTTAGGGGTTAAATATAATAAGTCCATAGAATAAGCTTTTACTATAAATTGTTGCGTTGAATTTCGATTCAAAAAAATGATATTAAAACATTTCACTGGTTTATCCCACCGCTTTTAATAACCAATCCTCTGCTCTGACATTCAGGGTTTCTCTTTTAAACAAATTTTATTATATTTTTACACACCAGATCAATTATTTGCTTTAAAAGTAGCACGCGTATATTTTATTAACACTTCAAAGGTAATTGCACAGCCAAAATGCAGTGTTAAAAGTAAACATTTGTTTGGTACTAAAATTTAAATCAATAAACTTAAAGTTAAACAGCACTAGCAGCATTTTGCTTCATTTTATCAAACAAAAAATAAGTCTTATTTGACGGCCCGTCACACCCTGTATAAAATCGCGTAGATTTCTCTGACACACTGTGAGAAATTTACCCAATAAAAATTTGAGGATTTTTTTCGGCTTCAAATTATTGCGTCAAGAGTACTTTGTGATTTATTGTTGCTCTACACGTTCGATCGTACATTACAATCCCGAAACTGACCTCAAATCTAAGTATAGATTTCCTAATAGTTTCACATTACAGTTTGAGTCCTCTTCTCTATTTGCCGAGAGGCGGCAGTGAACTTTGTACAACCATCCTCTCCATTGATAACCAGGTAAAGCGAACAAAATGCTAGAACGCTTTTCAATGGAGATATGGTGTCGATTTGTAATATTTGCCTAGCTTTACAAGCGTGCTCCTGAGAGTTGTGTTCTGCCACATACATTCTTCTAATTACTGCTAGAGTTATTTCCTCCTTTCGAATGGATATGTGTATCAGGGCCCTCATGTCTCATATGTTGTTATTAATTACCTAATAACATTACTAACACTAACACTCATGTACTGATAAATAATAAAAATACAAGTTATCAAAGAAATTTTACAGTATCACAAATCATGGGAACCAAGAGGGTGAACAGTTAAAATCAATATTGCATTTCGTTAGTTAATCGTTATTAACATAATAAAATATTTACCTTATTAGATGCTATGGTAATGTTTTCAACGGTATCATATGTCATGCTTTTTCTATTAGTTTATTCATTTATTTAGCATACTTTAGTAATGTAATCTTCACACTTTCTTGGGTGATATTTTTAATATTCAAAATTCGAATTGTAAATAAGCAAAAATATGATTATAAATCAGATAGGTGTCTACTTTTTTTCACCAAACAAAATTTCGGTAGCTGATACCGGTTATGTAATAATAGAAAGCGTAACATATACTTGAAGATAACATTTGTCGATAATGAGCTTGTGTGTTGAGGTATGGTTGTACAATGTACATTCTGCACATTTAAAAAATATTTTGAATAAATCAGGGTGGCAGAAAGTTATATGTTTTTAAATGGGACATCCAATATTTTATTCTATATTTAGGTTCATATTAATGTCCTCTACAAATACCTAAAATGTTATTTAATTTGCTTGGGTAGTTTAAGAGCAATAAATTAAAAACTAAAAAGAAAAGTTTTGTATTCCATGAAAAAAAATCAAAAAACTTCCTAAATTTATTTTTTCAACTGCTGAATGGGGTGAGCTTTATAACAAGCTACTCAGAATCAGGATTTTGAACTTTATTTCCCGTACACCATTCTTTGAAACAGTTTTATGCCTTGTCATATCTCGGCGGCTTTTAGTTGGCAGAATATCTTCTTCTACTAATTTTGCTGCTTCTCGAATTTCTGGTGGAGTAGCAGCAAAATCAAATTCCTCATCTGATACCATTTTTCTGTTGTTAAAATAATATATTGTTTAGTGACATGGAAACCATATTCAAAAAATGATATTTGCCATCTTGATGTGTATTATTACCTACGTTATTTTATCACCTGCGGTTATTTGAAATTTCTGTATAATTTTTCAATGGAAAAGTCAAAACGAAGTTTATCTTTTATTAATAATATTAATTCAAAATAATAAGAAATGTATGTTAGATATAGCTGTAATAGTATACAAACCTCGGTGAAAAGTTTCATTACTGTCTCGAGATTTAGTTAACTTCGCCGCTTCGCGCCTCGGTGAACTACCGACTCTCTAGACAGGGATGAAACACCTCGGCACATAATATACTATTTCTTTCATCGACTACAAAACACACACTACAAAAAAAAGTATCACAATCAAAGCGCGAACATTCTCGCAGCAACCTTTAGTGGACTCAAGGAATATATAACATATTTTTTTATACGACGTTTCGTTTTCAAGCAATCATCATCAACTTAATTTTTTCTAATACGACCCTGATTTTATAATATCAGATTTTTTTAAGACCTTTTTTATTCTAAAATGATGTCGAGTCTCTTTATTCATCATCATTAAATTTTCAGTGCAGGAGGTATTAAAATGAATATTTTTAAAATTCTTTTATAATAACATAAGAATCATAAAACAAGGAAATTATTAACAATAACAAAACAGTAACTATGAAAAATAAACGACAAATAGGAACAACGGCAAAAAAAACATTAAAACTAACAGTAGATTATTAATATTTCTGTTTCCAAAAGGTGTTCAAAATAATTTCCGTCAGCCTCCAAACAAATAGCATCTTAAAATTGCAGAATTTAAAACATTCATTAGAATTTGTGGCTTTACGCTTTGAAAGGTTTCAATAACTTTACTAGTCGTCTAAGGTCTCTGGAGAATGTTTTTTATTGTTAATAAATTATCTTGTTTTATCATTATAATGTAGTGAGTGCATTATTATAAAAGAATTTTAAAAATATTCATTTTAATACCTATTGCGTTTTTTTTTATGATCAAACACAAGCACTATAGGAAAAGTTCTTTAGGGAGTGGGAAGGTCGTTCCATTAGGATGAAGTCCTCCAGATGAAAGTATTCTTAAATAGTGAAGTTCGAGGAGTACTAAGTTTAACCACATATTAATGGGCGGCAGTGGATCGTCGTGTATTTCTGATATTCGCCGCTCTGGGCGGAATTAAGAGGGCAAGGTCAGATGAGCACTTACCATGAAAATATCTGTAAAAGAGAGTCAAATCCCCAACCTGTCTCCGATGTTCTAGGCTGTCGAGGTTCTTCGTCAGCTCGTGGTCTCCAATCAGACGAATGGCCCTTCTTTCGATGGAATCCAGTAGCCGAAGAGTATGTTTGGGTGCAGAGCTCCAGACATGAGAGCAGTACTCTAGTGATGGTCGAATCTGGGCTTTGTATAGTGTCAAAAGTTGTTGAGGTGTGTACAACTTTCTGGTTCGGAAGAGTACACCAAGTTTCTGAGAAGCTATCTTGACGATTGCCACAACGTGGTTATGCCAAGACATATTTCCTCCCAGATTGACGCCCAGCAAATTAATACATGAAGCCAGTGGGATTGCGTGTCCGTCCATGACTATATCCAGTTCTGTAATGTTAACCTTTTTAGAGAAAACTGCTGCCTGGGCTTTTTAGCGTTAAATTCGACTTGGTTACTGTCATCCCAAGCCAAAATTTCTTCCAGGTCTTTGTTGAGGCGTGATACTTCATGCGGTCTGCGAAGGTGTGCGTCGGCAGCCGATGTTTGTGCATTCAAAGAGAAAGATGAGATAAGTGTGTTATCATCAGCAAAGCTAAATATCGGATTTATTGTTTTCACTAGAAGGTCGTTAATGTAGAGTAAGAAGAGAGTGGGAGACAATATGGACCCTTGAGGAACACCGACATTGATGGTGAATGTGTTTGAGATAAATCCGTCAATCGCCACTTGCAGAGAGCGGTCCTTAAGAAAGCTAGGCAACCATGCACGGAATCGACTGGGCACACCATAGGATCGCAGTTTACTTAGAAGCCCCTTATGCCAAACACGATCAGAAGCTTTAGAAATATCCAGTCTAACACCCCGAGACTCCCCATGATGTTCGATTGCGTTGTTCCAAAGATGGGTGACATGGGCTAGATCTTATTAAGTTAAAAAATCTACAAAATACTGGTGTTAGTTCATCGGCGCATCTCTTGAGAACTATAACAGGAATTTCGTCTGGACCAGAAGCTTTCTTGACGTCGAGACCTTTCAGGATTCGTCTGACGGGACGCTGACGGAATACGATTTCGGTCATTTCGGATTGAACTGCAGGAATGTTGGGTGGTGTTCTTCCCTGGAAATCTACCGTGGAATGCGAAGAAAATAGTTCAGCAAGTAAGTTTGCTTTGTCTCCGGCTGTGGATGCTGTTGTACCATCGGAACGTGTTAGAGGTGGAATAGTTGATTTGATAAAATTTTGACTGACGGCGTTTGCGACTGACCAAAAGGACCTTGATCCGTTTGGACTATCAAGAAGTTTGTTTTCGATCCTCACGTTATGGGCTTCTTTGCTTTGATCTATTGTTAGCTTGTATTGGCTTCATATTCATATATTGGTAAGCATATTGCCTAATTCTAGCAATACTGTTCCCGGAAGTACAAAACAATAAACCCATGAATAGTTGTTGTTCGAGGGCTATGCACGAAAACGTGGTTAAAGAAAGTTAGGTTGACTGGTGACGTTGACACTATTGACAGCGTAAGGTGTTTCAATCAACAACTCAATCAATCAATGGAATGGAATGGCGTTAAAGCAGTCTCGAACATTTCTGTCCTTCTTTATATGTCAAAAAGAGGGGGAGGGGACAAAAATTGGTCTACCTGAAGAAAGAAAGTGTGTCATGAAGTGCGCCGACGGCGCCAATTTTTCCCTGGATGTCGACTGGCATATAACTTAACATTGTGCACCAATTTAATGTTTCAGCGGTTTAATCTAAATTTCTCAGATTTATATCAATTTATCGACGGTTGGCTTGTGGATCCGAAAAGTTGTGTTGGTCTGCAAAGCAATCAGCCGTAACAAAAAAGGCCTTGATTTTAATAAGTGGAGGTGTAAATAGAACTTCTAATTTTAAGGTGCACGATTTATTATATGCCCAGGTGCAAATCGGCGCTTGAAATAAACTGTATTATGTCTTGACGTGGCTTTTAATGTTCGCCTTTTATTTTCTATAAAGAAATTATATAGTATACAGGGTTATGCTAAAGAAACGGATCAGCCTTTTATGTAGACTACCGCCCACGGAATCAAGAATCGCTCGGACCCGCCAAATTAATTTTTTTGAAATTCATTTTTTTAGCAAAAATATATACAAGGTATAACAATAAAACTTCAATTTGTTTAATGGAACATATATTTTTACATTTTCACATTCGACAATCAATTCTAGAGTTTTTCATAAATCATGCCCTATGCCTATCTTCAACCGTTTACAAAATATTAATATTCTCTGAAATTTATATACAGGGTGGCCCGTCGAAAACAGTCCAGGAAAGTTTACGGCTGTGTACGTGAAAATTAAAAAAAAACCTCGGACCCGTAAACTTGTGTTTTCAGGGGGACACGTTTCACTATTAATTTCATTCCTGTAACCTCAACCCCCTAGCAGGGCGGCTACTGCCCTTGTTTTTTCAAATGGGAATGGGTATGTTGTGACACATCTTTATAAAGGGCATTAAATTCTCTTTAAAATGTCGCTTCGTTTTGTAAATTTGAGCTACGCGCCGCCGAGCCACGGAATTTGAAACATTTCACTGCACCTCTTATCAAGTACACATGTTTGTGCGGCATTACTAATGAATGTCAACAAATTACACCAGATGTTCTTCACAATGTCCGAGAACACTTTGAACAGTTGTTGTACTATTGTATGGAGATGAATGGCGGACATTTTCAAGATTTAATAAGATAGCATGTAAGTATTTCTCAATAAAATTACATTTTTTAAAACGCAATTTCTCGGCGGCGCGTAGCTCAAATTTACAAAACAAAGCGCCATTTTAAAGAGAATTTAATGCCCTTTAAAAAGATGTAGGTATCACAACATACTCATTCCCATTTGAAAAAACAAGGGCAGTAGCCGCCACCGCTAGGGTGGTTGAGGTTACAGGGATGAAATTAATAGTGAAACTTGTCCTCCTGAAAACACAAGTTGACTGGTCCGAGGTTTTTTTTTAATTTTCACGTACACAGCCGTAAACCTTGCTGGACTGTTTTCGATGGGCCACCCTGTATAAATAACAAATTGACATTGTCGATGCCTTCAAGATTGTGATTTGAGTTTAGAACGTTGGTAGAAGCCTTAAAGTATCAATATATCCTAAACGGTTTAAGATAGGCATAGGGCATGATTTATGAAAAAGTCTAGCATTGCTTGTAGAATGTAAAAATATTTAAAAAATTAAAGTTATACAAGTAGCATTCTTACGATTCACCTTGTATAATATCTTTTTCAAAAAAAAAATTCATTCAAAGAAAATTAATTTTACGGGTCAGAGCGATTCTTGATTAATTTGACGGTATTCTATATAACAGGCTGATCCGGTTGTTTATCATAACCCTGTATATAGCTTTATATCTATATACAGGGTGTTATGGAAATTACTTATTATATTTAAATGAGTGACCCCTAGGGTGCCCTAGAGAAAGTCTATATACTTTTTTTTTTAATCGAATATCTCAATACTAAGGTAAAACCCCTTTTTACCCACATACTGTCGCGTCGTTCCATCTGGATTCAGTTAGCAACAATCTGGGTCACTAGAGTATACTAACAGTGTTGTCAGATCACACCGCATGTTTCGCCCTTGCTTGAATACCTGCCGCGAGCGACTATCGTTGCTCCAGTACGCAACGAATACTTATAAACAGGAAGAAGACAAACAGCCGTGTTAACACATCGAAGCAAGTATGAACAAACGAACAAACCAGGCATCCATTCCGTCTGGAATCAGCTGACAAACGCACGTGCTTTTCAAATGTCACTTTTGTCAAAATTTTTATTACTGTCAATATTTTAAAGTGACATTTAACCAACAAAAAACATTCAAACCCTTTTATTTGATTTACTTAAGTAGTGAAAATCAAATATTAGGATTCTGACATGTTTTAAGCTGTAAATATCACTTTAAAATAATCCTTACACACTCTTATATCATTTTTTAAAACTAATAACGTAACTATAAATGAAAAATTAAACTTCAGAAATAAGCTTGTAAGTAGTTTTATTAAAAAATAGGAAGTAAAAATCATAATTTACATAAAATATTTTACCATCTTCAAGTGGGCTCTAGGTCCTAGCAAATATTTCAAGCTTCAAGTCCAAGCATATTTTTGGGCCCCATATGATTTAGGAAAAGAAATTATTATTGAAGCTTACTCTCAGTAAAGATGACTAAATGAATGTTTCAATTACAAATTACTCACTTGCACCAAAAAGGAAACGACGTTTTTCGTGAAAGATTAGAATATTAAAAATTATTTTAAAATTTAAACATGCGTCTTCTCCACTTCTCCACCATTTTAAATCATATCAGATGTTGCTTGATTTCCATGCCCGCCAGACGAAGGAAGTTAGCTTGTTAAACTATTTAACAATTCGTGCTGTTCGCATTCTATGCCTGTCTCTGTCTGCAGCAACCTTCCTTAATTCAGTAAAGTGAGACAAATATGACCAGGATCAAGTCGCCTGCATAAACACTCACTTTTGGGCTTTCCATATTAAGTCTACGTAAGTCTGATATTGACGCTTAAATGATAGAGTGAAACAGATAGATAAAAGTAGGTTACATGTGAGCGTATGGAGCAGAGTAGGCTTAGCATCACTTCCAAGGCCTTCTTACGTGTTTCGACCCCACCCATAAGCAGTCTCACCGGGCTGCCAGTACGTTTGGAGACTCAGGGGTGGAATGACGTGACGAAAACGTTTTGTTAGTTGTAGAATTACCCGATTTTTTTTCTGTTGTGAATTAATTCATAATATGAAATATTGTGATGTGATTTTAAATTTGTGTGATATTATCTACTGTTGATTCTGTTGCAAAACATACTTTTTGTGTTTTATTTTTTTATAGAATTTAATTAAACGGATTATAAGATCGAAGGTAAGAGAGTAGTACCTTATTGTAGTTTTTTTTTCTAAAAAGTTTGAAAAAGAAGTGATAACGCGGGTCAAAGACGTCTTGTTGTTTAAAACTGAACCCATGCGTTTACAATTTTGTGTCGACTGATATGACATCACCGCCTGAATAAACTATTGATTGCGAACGTCCTCAATAGCGGCCACGTAAATTTTCCGATTTAATATAATAATTGAGGGGGGGGGGGGGGGTCAGAAGCCAAGGGGTCCAAGTAGTAAAATGTAAATGTTGCGATATTTTAATTTGAAATATTTTTACTTATAAATAAATCTAGCACCCTAAAATGGGTGAGTTATGCATCGGGCATTGTTCATTTTAGTTTTGCTTATACTTTAGGATCGAATTCGGAATTGATGGGCTTTATTTTTTTTACAGGACCGTACTTTGGCATAGGGTTGTGGTAACAATTTTGAAAAAATTCAGCATATTTTTTTTTTATAGATAGGTAACTCGACAGGCAATAAAAATTCTAAATAGAATGTGCTTTAATACAAAATAGATACAGAAGGTTTTATATTAACGCTACTCATCATCCGATTCAATGATATCACCGAGGTCATCATTCTCATCGTTTCGTCCATTTGTTTGTTGCCCTGTATTCAATGACTGTCCTGGATTCAACAACTTATAAAAATCATGGTGTATTGGTGGTAGATACCGTAGAAGCTGCATCAAGTTAATGAATTTGGCTACTTTTATTTTTAGAGGATTGTCATAAAGTGCAAGTAGAAGTATTGTTGAAGATTTACCACGCAAGGCAGCCTTTTTATAAAAATCCAAAAAGGTATATCAGTGTTATAAACTTCCTTATAAAAAAGTTTAAATGGATACTTCTTCTCGAAATGTAGCCATTGCATTTTACTTAGGTACTCCTGTAACATTTTGTTCCACCGAGGTTATCACTGAATGCATCGATTTGGGTCACTGTTTTTGGCAAACTTTCAATATACTTCAGCAAGCAAGACATGACTTCTTGAGAACCTTTCGACCCTTCACCTTCATGCCACATGTACATTGTACATGTTACCAATTCCTGTTGATAAATCGCGGATTCCTAAATTGTAGGTCCATAGGTGGCGTAAATAATATACCTTACTACATGACAAGTGTGGAGTGGGCAAGGTTTTTTGCAAATCAAAGCAAAAGATACGTTTTACTGTCTGGCCGGTTCCTTGGCAGCGTTTCTTAAATTTTCGGCTGCTTCAGCCTGACGTAGATGACGTTCGTGGTCTGTGGCTACAAGGAAACCCTCTTCTGATTTTGGATCACAAGTGTTTTTTTGGGTGAAGAACTTGTCACATTTTGAACATGTGTTGGTGAAAAGCTAAGTTGAATCGGGTATTAAAAATGTCGCGATATTTACTGAATATAGCAGTTTCCTTGGCTGCAAACGGATCCAAGTATACTTGGACCCGTTTAGCTCTAGTCAACTGTTAAAATATGGTAAGAAGTAAAATTTCTTACTGATAGATGGCAGCCCTAAGAATTGTTTCATACTTGGATCTCTTTGTCACCAAGTAAATTAATATATTAAGTTTTGACTTTTGCTCTTACGTCGATTTTGCAAAAAATTCGACTTGGACCCCTTGGCTTCTGACCCCCTCAATTCAAAGCGCCATTAGGTTATTTTTCTTCAATTTATTTTCATCTCAGGATTTTCCGGTTTAAATATAATAAGTCATTTCCATAACACCCTGTATATATTTTGCTAACATGCTAATCGATTTGTTAAAACGCAAATTGTTGGGAAACGGCTGGCACAAAACAACCGAACAAACAAAATTGCGGATTTTGGAGATATGGGTTAAAATATCTCTTTAATCCAAAATAAAAATAAATCAATATGCTGATAGCTATGTTTTCAAGCCGACCCTGCACCCATGTATTGCAGCTTAAAGATTTAGGAGTATATACAATGGGGATTAATCAGGTAAGTGATTTACTGCAGTAAAGCTCAACGGTCAATATTTTTAACACAATGATCAATATTTTGAACACAACAATTTATTTAGTAGGTACATACAACTACATGACCTGGTATATTAATCTCTCAGTTGAGAATAATTAAGTGGGCACGTGTTTTCATGAAATAAAACTCAGTTCTACCGGCTTGGTAGTGAGCTCTTGACCAAAGTTAAATGTAAATAATTTCCCTCATTTTGGACAGCGCATTGGCTTAATTATGAAATTTTAGTACTTTGGTAACTGGTCCTTGTAATAATACCCTATTCATAAAAACATGATATAAAAAAATAAAGAAGTAAACATGGTTGTAATATGAATTTTCACACATGTACCTACACTCCTACACCTCGTGGCATTTTTAGCAGTTAATTTTCCAATCGGCAAGTACAATTTTTTCCAATGTGGGCGTAGAGGAGAACGGAATATCAGGCTTAGATCCGCAACTGAGATTTCTATCTATTTTCTTTACCTTTCCAGACTATAATTAACAAAATGCCTTGAGTAGTCCGTTTCTATTTATGAACCATTAAAGGTGAAAACGTTGCCAGTATATTTATGTTTGG
The DNA here is from genome assembly GCA_963991005.1 of Barypeithes pellucidus. Classification (NCBI taxonomy): domain Eukaryota; kingdom Metazoa; phylum Arthropoda; class Insecta; order Coleoptera; family Curculionidae; genus Barypeithes; species Barypeithes pellucidus. Next base: position 30,519,795 of record OZ022559.1, read on the forward strand.
GAGGATCATTTGCCAATTTTAGAACTAAAGGTGTGCGATGCCCTCAAGGAAAATTATTGTTTATAATGAAAGAATAACAAATAGCATATATGTGAGTAGGATGAAGGGGATAGGAAACAGAAAATTAAAATTAAATGGGGGTCGACAAACCACTTAAAAGGTAACTATTACTATGAAGTGCAGGGACGCAAAATCCATGGGGTTTGTTCGGTTTTGGCGCACGTTCCCATTGGAAAATACAATGGATACGAATGGAGGTTTAGCCCCGATTGGAATATCTTGAAAAATACACCCCCATTGAAAAACTCAGACGGAGAAAGTCAATATCATCCACAAAAATAAATTTAAAATAACAACTAAGTGTCAATTTCCAATTAAAAAAAGAAAAAAACATCAAATCAATAATTTGATTTACGAAAAAACGTGGCTCCGAAAATTTTTCATCTTCCTACGACACTTTTCCACCTCCTCCACCACAGCTCGTTGTTATGTTTTCCAAATTAAAAATGAAATGAATTTGAATTTTTAAAAAAGAAAAAAATATCTAGAAATCAGGTGTTCATGTTTGAGTTAAAATTTACCATTACTAAATTGTATCATGTGACGGAAATGTGTGCTTTACAGGAAAAATAGCAAATAAAGGTAGATATTAGGGAGATCGAAACCCCGAAGAAAACTTAACTGGGTAATCCAAAGCTTAACAGATCAATAAATTATATTTGGATATAAATAGTTATCTTGCGAATGAAGATGATGAAATGAATACAACGAGGGCTTGGATCAACTGATTGAGTGGTTAATCTAAGAGGAAATAAAGACTATAATATAATAATGTAATTTTTATTTAATTAAAACCAAACAATTTAAGAAATGGGTCGAGAAAATATAACTTAAAAGATAATGATAAATTGACAAAAGCTTTAAAACGCGAGTTGATATTTCCTGCAAATTGCTATGGAGATATATTTTGTGCAGAATAAAAGAGAATATAATAGTAACTATAATAATTACTGTTATTTAATGATGTTAGTGTTATCAATATATCTTTCCAAATCATAATTATAACCTATAATATGCAAAATTCGCTATAACTATAACTAATTAACTAACTAACTAACTATAGCTATAACTATAAACCATAAAAAATCTAACAAAGCCGTAATTTTAGAAAAATAATATACAGGGTCTCAATTTGAAAACTTCCCACCCTTAATATTTTATCTGGCTTCCGCTAAATAATATTAAAAATCGAAGGTCTTGGTGGTTTGTTCGGGTTTGTTCGGAGTTCGTGGGGTAGATAAATATAAAGGTCGTTTGTCGGTCGTTTTTTTTTTTAAAATACCATAATTTATTTAAAACTTTTTTTCGGTGGTGACTTTGTGCTTCTGGTATAAATTTGAAATGATGTCACCCGAAGTGACTGCCTGCGAATCCCTAATCATTTTACTAAAAGAGGAGTCAACACAATAATGTTTTTGTATTCATTTATAATATAAAAACGATAAATCTGAGTGCAGGTGAGTTCTCATTATTGCAATTGTTGGAACGCGGGCACACCACCCTATACAACATAAATTAGTTATACCTATAGGGTGGTGTGATTTGTAGTTAATTGTAAAACAAGTCAGTCAATAATTGATGTAATTATTATTTTCAAATTATAGGTAGTTAGTTTTGGGTTTCGGTAACTTTGAAATGAAATTCAAGTATTTGATTTACGTTTCGGTTTATTGTACTAATCCATCTTCAGAACTATTTGTTAGAAATAAAGAAAAAAAATCATATAAATAAAATAGAAAAAAACAACATTTTTGATGGTGTTAGTGACAAATTTCTTATTTCGTGTTAATACTAGTCATCTATAGAATGAAAGGAAAAATATACTTATAAAATGAACATACCTTGTACAATTCTCACTTACACTAAATTTGGTTACATTTCATATTTTTGTTTTGTGTTGAATTTTTAACTATTGAACGTGAACTAATTTATTTACACCATAAGTAAGGTAGGTTATTATTTAAATATAATAAAATAAAAGGTATGCATATTTAACAATATTTACATTTTGGGTAGGGTTTGTTTATATTTTTACAATGGTGGTTAAAGGAAGGCTTTGCTGCTATTAATGTTTATTTTTATGATAATACAAATTTGCATGTAGTTTGATGTAATTAGATTATTGTCAATATTACTAAGGTTATGTGTATCAGTTCTAAAATTAATCATATTATTGTTTTTTTTTGTAAATCATTTCATTAATTTTGCGTTTTTTGTAATTTGTTTCATAATCTAGGATTTGAACTTCGTCAAAATTAAATTTGTGCAGATAATCTAATGATAATCGCTAGAACAGTTTGGGATTGATTTGTAATGCGTAAACTGGTTTTATGTTCTTTAATTCTATTTTTGAGATAGTGTTTTGTTGGACCAATGTAAGTTTTAGAGCAGTCGAAACAATCTATTTTATATATCAGATTTGTTTGATTTAATTTTGGTTCTATGGATTTTAATTTATAGAAAAGTTTTTTTGTTTGGATATTAGGTTTTTCTGCTATGGTTATGTTATATGGTTTCAGTACTTTTTTGATTTTGTTACTTATTTCAGCAATATGTGGAAGAGATATATATTTTTATTTCTTAGTATTATTATTCATTTTATTTATTCAATTTTTAATCAGTGGTTCAGTGAATTTTTTTGAATAATTATTTATTTTTAGAACCTCTCTAATTTTATTAAGGTGTTGTGGTCTATTTTCAGTGTGTGATAATAGGACTGCTCGATTAACTAGAGAATGAACAACATCTTTTTGTATTTATTTGGAGTATGAGATTCAAAATTTAGATATCTGTCAAACCATATGGGTTTTGTATGCCAATTTGTTCGAGTTTGTTCGGGCTTGTCGGGTCTAACAAAACAGTAATTATTTTCAGATTCTAGGGTAAATAAACTTTAGTTCATTTAGTCCCAGTTTACTTTGTTTATAACTATATAAAATGCATTTTTGTCTTTTACAATGTTTGAGAAAATATAGAAAAATCGGAAAGTAGTTTAAGGTGAAATTTTTGAATTTCATCTATTATTTCACATTAAGTCCAGGAATTACAAGCGATTGGACACGTATGGTGTAACAGCACGATTCACATGAGCTTAGGCGAAATAAGGGTACGGCAATTCCTACTTGCAGGATCGATACATAAGCGTTGAGTTCGATTAAAAAGGTGGTTTAATAATTAAAGATGCCAATTGCCGATCCTTAAAAGCGAAGTTGATAGAGATGCAAAGCGAAAAAAGCTTAGGCGCGCCACAGCACTTTTTCTTATTGTAGTTTAATGCGAATTTAATATTCTAACAGTTATATGCATCCCTTTTTCCACTAATCAATGTTTATTAATCAATAATAATAATTAGTGTCATTACGGCAGCAGTAGAATTAAATGACGATCTTGACATTATTTCTATGGAAAAAAGGACTGTGGCAAAATTATTATCGTAAAGATTTTATTGTAAAATTTCCTATAAAATATAGTACTATAGTCCGTTTTGTTGCAGTTGATAGCTCATATCGAGGGTTGAAGCCATAAAACAACCGTAAACCATAGGCGTTGCCAATAGTAATTACCTTATTTAATAAGAAAATTGGCCTCTGTCCATTGTTAAGTAGGATTAGGGTTAAAGTAGGTACAACAGGGGTAATTAATTTACCTATTTTTGCCTGCTTTAGGATGTTATTACGCCATTTGATGTGCGTTTGTCAAACTATGTATTTAGTTGTATTTAGATACTGCATTATCTCAAAGTTGAATTATTTCCTATACTTGTAACAATGGCTTCAAGTTTTTCGCCAACGTGTCTTCGTCAAATTAGCAAGAGTGCATATTCTCTCCGAGAAAAGACATTAATATTAAACGTGCATGATGCTCTAGTGTACCAGAAACCTGCAAGTGATGTTCGTAGCATCATTGCAGAGTGTGCCAATATGGTAGGAGTTGGAGAGGCTACTATATATAGGTTCTTGCGTGAAAGAAAATCTAAGAACCTCAGTGAGCCAAAACCACTCCCAGGAAAGAAACCGTTAGAAATTGACAATTTCATTAAAAATGGTATTAGAAGAAAAGTACATAGTTTTTATTTTGCCAAGGAAATACCAACTATAGACAAAATTTTACAAGTCATTAACTACGACGAGGACTTACCACAGCTATCACGAACGAAACTATGGAAAATACTTCATGATATGAACTTTCGATGGGAGAAGCAAACAGAAAATCTTTTCTTATTGATAGAGCAGATATTATTTGCTGGAGACGTCAATACTTAAGGTCCATCCGAAAATACCGCAGCGAAGGCAAAAACATTTTCTATTTGGATGAAACTTGGCTGAACGAAGGGCACACCGTATCTAAAGTTTGGCAAGATAAAAATGTCCTAAGTTCTCGACAAGCTGTCATGGAAGGCTGGTCAACAGGACTTAGACCACCATCTGGAAAGGGACGCAGACTTATTATAACTCATATAGGAAGTTCAAATGGCTTTTTGGATCAAGGATTATTACAATTCCAGTCGAATTCTACTAAAGACTATCATGAAGAAATGACTGCTGATGTTTTCGAGGAATATTTTAAGCAAATGATAGAATACATTCCCGCTAATTCTGTAATAGTGATGGATAATGCCAGCTATCACTCTAGGCTAAAAGAGAATCTTCCCACAACTTCATGGAAAAAGGCGGAAATCGTAAACTGGTTACAACGAAAGGAATTGAGTTACGATAATACCATGGTAAAAAAAGAACTTTTGGATATTGTTAGGCTACATAAATCACAGTATAAAAAGTATGTTATTGACGAGATGGCAAGAGATCGAGGTATTATAGTGCTCCGTTTACCACCTTACCATTGTGAGCTAAATCCTATCGAATTAATATGGGCTCAAGTAAAAGGATATGTTGCTAGAAATAACAAAACTTTTAAAATGCAAGAAGTGCGACACCTCTTGCTTCATTCTTTAGCAAATGTGTCATCAGAAAATTGGCAAAACGCCATAAAACATGCTATAGTAGAGGAACAAAAAATGTGGGAACTTGACAACGTAATTGACACAACTATGGAAATTGAGCCTTTAGTAATAAGCGTAGGACATGATGACTCTTCAGATTCTTCTGAGGACCATTTTATCGAGTTATAATTATTGAAATTGTCAATATTTTTTGATCTGTAAATAAATTAGTTTTCTTGTAAATAAATTCATAAAATCATAAAATCTATTACATTTAAATAAAATAATAAGCGGTTACATTAAAAACCCAACTCTCCGACCATGATGGGCCGTTTTAATCATTATCCTTTCATTTCATTTTATGGCTCTATTGTTACTTTATCTGTTACCCGGTGGAATAGGTCAAAATTTCTTCATCTTTATGCTAGATGTACGTAAAAAGACCATTTTATAGGTAAAATATTTTAGGCCACCGGGCCCTTGTTTTGAATCTTTAATGAGGGTATCGAGCTATCAACGGCAACGAAACAGACTTTTTTATTAGTAATTCATTTTTAATAAATTTAGTAAAATCCAATAAAATATATTGAAAATTTTACAACAAATGTACAGGGTGTCCCATTTTCGACACTTTTGTAGGGTATCTCCCTAATAAATTGTTAGTGCTATCAAAAAAGTAATGTAGGTGTTATGTGCTCTTTTTGAGTCAAACTTAAAATGGTAAAATCAGAATTTAAAAATTTTAGCTCGCTTAAGAGATACAGGGGAAAATAAAAATTGACAATTGCACAATTACCTATATTTTCTTAGTTAAAAGAGATACAGACAAATATTTTATACAGAAGTTTCTTTATAATGATTGTTGAATAATCTGCGGTTTTCAGAATAAGTATACGGGGTCAGGTAAAAAAGTTATCAGACCTAACCTCATTTTTTTAAATGGAACACGCTGTATATTTGAATCTATAAAGATAGGATTTTAAATTCTCTTTTCAAATATATAACACAGGCGATTTATTTAAACTTTATTACTTTGAAATGAAATAAAAGATTCAAATTAAGGTAAAAAATAACGGGAATCATCGCAAATGTTCGGGATATGTCCTTAAATGGTTGCCGTTCTTCCGGATTGCGAACAAAATATAAATTTTGAACCATTTCTTCGTTTTTTCCACTTTCAATATAAACTGGTATCATATCAAATTTTTCAAAATGTTGATAAGTCATTTTCACAAATTACTATGTAAAAATGAAATTGACGGTAACAATAATATGTCTAACTAAAATGTCAATATTGTTGCTTCTAGGATATTAGCTTTTGTTTCATGGTCTAATATGGTTTAAAGTAATAAAGTTTAAATAAATTGCCTAGGAAACAAATATCATCCATAGTGTGTTATATATTTGAAAAGAGAATTTAAAATGCTATCTTTTTAGATTTAAATATATATGGTGTTTCGTTTAAAAGAATGAGGTTAGGTCCGATAACTTTTTACCTGATCCCGTATACTTATTCTGAAAACGGCAATTTATTCAACAATCATTATAAAATCTTCTGTATAAAACATTTTTCTGTATCTCTTTTAACTAAGAAAATATTTGTAAATTTTTTGATTTTCCCCCGTATCTCTTAAGCGAGCGAAAATTTTCGAATTTTGATTTTATCGTGTTAAGTTTGCTCCAACAAGAGTACATGACACCTACATTACTTTTTTGATAGCACTAACAATTACGGAGATACTCTATAAAAGTGTCGCAAATGGGACACCCTGTACAGTGAAAATAATTTATTATAACTCCAGTAGTTTATAATATTTTTAAATTTTAATATTTTAAATGATTTAAGTATTTTTTATTGTAACCAAGTTTAAATATTCTACAAGAATAAAAGGCATAAATGAGATGCAACAGTTGGAAAACTTAACAAGAAACATACCATCGATCGATGAAGTCGAGGGACACAAGGCGTGGTTACAACTGGATGGGTAACTGCTTGGGAATGCCTTGTGTCGAAATTGTTACAAAATTTTTTTTGGTAAAATTTTACAAAAGATTTTATTAAATTTTACAAAAGATTTTAGTAATTTTTTCCAAAATTTTCAAATATCAATAGGTATTTTTGTAATTATTATTAAATTTAGGTTAAAATTTTGCTATTAATGGCAGTTCTAATAAAAGTTATTCCATAGCCATAAATTATGGTTAGCTTTACTGTTTTCATAGCAAATTTAACGAAAATTTTCTATCCGTGTAGGGTAAACCCACCCAATGGAAAATTAAATCGAAACAGGAGTTTTGTTATTTGGTAATAATAATATATTTCAACAGATATTTCGGCACCTAGTTGGAATGAGTTCTGTTTTCAATTTACAAATAGGTGCCGAAATTTGAGAGTGCAGATTCATTTTTAGATCATAGATCATATTAGGGATAAGTCAGGAGGAACGAACCAAACTGCAGGAGTGTATTGAATGTTTGCAGGAAGATTTCGATTGTGTATTTCGATGGTGCGATGAAAATGGTTTTAAATTGAATGAGAAAAAACGCTTGTGTATGACTTTTACTTTAAAGAAAAGCCGAATTAACAATAAATATTACATAAATGGAAATGAGCTAGTAATAACTGTACAGCATAGGGATCTGGGTATTGTATTTGATGAAACATTGTGCTTTAATCAACACATGTCTGTGAGCATTTGGGAATAGGTTTGCATTTTGACACGACTAATTAGATGCGACCCGTGTGCATGGAGACAGGCCATTTTAAAGATATAATTGAAAAAAAGTTTTTTTATATTTTTTATTGGATAAATAATTGGCGGCATCAGCAACATTGTCTACATGACGTAGATACGGTTTCAAGAATTTTTTAAACGAGAAAAGTTTTCCATCATATGACCAAACTTTCACCATGTTAATACGTATAGTTAGATTTGAAACAAGTTAATATTTTTATTTCCATACAAACGGCTGAATAAATATGAAATTTAATCTTTGCACAAGTTCTTCAGTACAACCCAAAGGTAAAAGAAATGTTAACACGCAATGTAAATGAGAATATATCTGCAATTCATTTATATCCGTTGCTGTACAGGGTGGCTCACATTAGGGCCTTAATAAAGTCTAAAATCGCGGCAACTATTACAGGGCACTGTAAAAATCTGACAACCTATTTATGGGGACCTATGCCGGGATTGCACGGATTTCGATCTATCACAAACATGCCGATTTCGATGTCGGCACGTAACAAAACAAAGCCAAGACTCAATCCGTGAGTTAAATTAAGTTGTGAATTGACACGCTCAATGTTTATCGCTATATTTGGATCACGATACTGGATCGTCAAATTCTTAGCCCCTCCGCAAACGGGGCTACTCGGAAGAAACTGATTCCTGACAGCAGTTATTAACTAATCACTCGACAGTCATTTCCTATGTTGTTCTATCGAGTGCCGCATACGACGCTACGAGTTAGTAACTAGTTGGTAATTGGTTTGTGATCAGTTATTAGAAACCTGCGGTGCAGCCATGTGGGTGATTCTAGTTTCTGAGTTTCCAGAAAAAGAAGAGCTATCAAGCAAATTTCATATAAATATCTTTAGACCTTCGATAGAACGAGATAAACATAGAGTCTGTTTGGTTTAGCTCTTTTGCTGCTACAAATAATCTGCGGTTCACGATATCTTCCAGATATGGGTGGACCCATAATCTTCTTCTAACCCTTCTTGTCAAATAATAATAAAAAACAACAGCTTCCTCATCACTTGAGTGAGTAGACGACATCATGCGTACCTTACATTACAGGATACAAATATACAGGAAGAAAATATGTTAAGGGTGAGTTATTATGCAATAACTAGACAGTAGCTTCGTGTGCGGATCCCTGTCGCTAAGCGACCAATTTATATTTCTATCACAAACCAGTTACCGCTTCTAATGAGTAGCTCCGTGTGCGGAGGGGCTTAGCTTTCAAAATGTTAGGCGACCAAATTGTCGATCTTGATGTGACAGATGTTTAGACATCTTTCATCTGTAACAATAAAGAGTTGCTACAGAAAAGTTGCCTAACAACATTTAGAAAACATCAAGCACGCTATAGAGAAAAAAGATTATAGAACCATTTTGCTGTACTATACTAATGTATAAGTTCAATTGATGTTCTTATAGCTACCCAAGTAACACCAAAGGCTTCAAATAGGCTGTGGCAACGTTATTCCAGCTAAATTTAGCTTTTACAGGAAGCTGCCTAGACACTCTTATGACGTCCTTAAAACGCTGTGACAGCCGAAATGGTACATTTTTTTGCGTTTAAATAGATTTTACAGCCATGTGGCTGCAAAATTTTTTAGGTTAGGGCACGCCAATATTTAGATTACTATATAGATTTCGATGGTTGACGAAGTATAATGGAATGGCGGTATATATAGTATTAGTTATTTATAGGCGGTATTATTTATGGGTGTTATTCGAACTTCTCGGACAAAAAAATTAATGTGGGAAGGTAGCTCTTCTCTCTTCACTGGCTTCATTTAGTTACTATATTTTAGAAAATTCAATAAATTTTGTAATAATTTAAAATTATATATTTCAAATAAAAATGCATTAAAAATATTCCTGAACAAGTTTGTCTAATTAAAAGTTGATGTGCTAATTTTTACTCGTTAATATTGTAGTTTTTAAAATAATAATTATCAATTTTCTTAAAATGGCCGAAGTTATTCTCCTGCCCCCATGTTGTACGAAATAAATGGCCGCCAACACAAGACATATCCACTTATTTTGAAGGAATATTTACCACTTTTTGGCCTATAATTTACTACATTATTTTATGGTGTTGTTGGATTTTCATTTGTTAGTAGTAAAGTCAATTTTACAGCTAAATATTATGACCATTGTCCATAAAATAGCTTTTTTGGCAAAATAATGGTACTTGCTATTCAACAAAAAATTATGACTATTACTTCCAGCTGTAGTTTGGCAATAAAAATGGCATTTAAATATAATATTTAGCAAAGTTTGAAAGCAAACTAGTAACGTTGGAAAATTTAGTTGTAAAATTATGCCGCTTTAAGGTTATTACAGATGCAAATGAAAATCAAAGAGCTGCAGATTTTAAACGCCAGATTACAGCATTGTGGGGTTGTCGCAACGTTATCCTTGCTAATGATTAGCTTTAAAAAAAATTTTGGACAATCCGTGTTACTTTTGAGTTTTTGAAGTTTTATAATTTGCATATACAGTGTCCTGCAATAGTGCGTCAGGCTTCCATAGCTCATATACGAAGTAAGCTATTTTTTAATTTCATTCATATGTCGATTTATACTGCATTTATAGGATGTGCATTTCGGGAAAATATTTTTCCATGTACAGGGTGGTCCAAAAAGTGTGATAACATAAAGTTGTATTTTTTTTTATGGAATACTCATAATTTTATTGCATATTTAGGTTCGTACTAGTGTCCTCTATAATTACCTGAAATGTTATTTGATTTGGCTTGGGTAGTTTAAGAGCTATAAAGTAAAAACTAAATAAAAAAATGTTTTGTATTCCTGGAGAAAAAAAATCAAAAAATCATTCTAAAATTGATTTTTTAACCACGGCATTGGGTGGGCTTTATAACAACGGGTCTAGAGATAGGCTACGAATATAATAATGTATCTATTTTATACAGGGTGTTCAAAATAAGGTTCCAAAAACGACACATTTCAAAATCGTTTCCTCAAGATTTTCAAATGGAACGATATTTTGGTATTGGATGTAGAATGCATGAGCATTTTTTTTTTTAATACAAACATAAATTATTGCCAGCCGTTTTTGAAATACATACGTCCAAATGACATAAATTATGTTATTTAAATACCATAGGCGCCTCGACTAATATTTGTAAAGTGCAGTAAATGTTCCAAGATATCTTCCATTTTGATATGTGCAGAAGTAAACACGTTCTTGAAAAGATACACACTAAAAATTGGGGATTCACTCGCATTCAAAGTTGTCCAGTTAATAAACCAACCACACAACCACAATAAAATTCAAGAACAACCCGAACAATCCCTACTATGAACAAACCCGATTTATAAGCAATTTTTAACCGAAGACGTCACGATGTGCATCTATTTTTAGTTCTGCTGAATGCATTTTGTTGTCAGCTTTTTGTGTGGTTAGGATTTTAATGAAATATTAAATTTGTATGAAATAGATAATTTTACTTTTCTTCTCTAGCGGAGATCATGTATAATATGTTTTTATAATCATAATCCACTTATTTCGTCATCTTTTATAATTCTCACTCATCAACCTGTTAATTATCAGCCTATATAATCAAGTTTAGAAAGTATCAAAGTCGTCATTAAAGTGAAAATTATCATTATTATTTTTAGTATTCACTAAATTCGAGTTTACTTTACCATGATGGCAGACTTTGGACACCCTGTACAGCAATAAATAAACATCCAATTGACAATCCTAAGAATTATGTACTCTGTTACAGTTGTTAAACAAATAAAAAGGTTTCCTATTTTTAATCGATCTAAATAAGAAATCTTCTCAAGAAATTGCTGTAATTTATGTGCACCTAGAGGGCTACGAGATATAATTGGAGTACAATTTTACACACTTCAGCAGTGGAATTTTCTTATAGTGGGCGAAATTGCACGTGCGGGAAGGAGACTTAAGCAGAGTCAAAAAAATTATTCGAAAGCAGGGCACAAATCGTACGTTGCGCATGTGATCATTTTATAATACTTTTTCTACTATACAGGGTGTTCCTTTATGACATGCTAATATTTCAGGTGATTCCTTTTAGGTGGTATTTTGGTAGATTAAAAGTTCATATTTTAACAAAATACCGGGTGTTTCAGGCGGAACGCTCACCCCTATAACTTTTTTATTGTTTGAATTACAGAAATAAAATTTGGTTGGTTTGTATGTGATATTATTTTACATTTTATGACATGACGGACTCCATTTTCTTACTTCCGGTTTAACCGGAAATAACCTCAACTTTGAATTTTTAAATGGAACACCCAGTAGTTTTTTTAGTTATATCGATTCAGAATACATTTTGTGACACTTTAAATAATTTTTCTTTTTTCATCTAGATTGCTATAAACTCTATAAAATGGTTTAATTCTAAGCCAAATTATGGCGGATTTTAAATTTGTAATTATGTTCATTTGTTTGGTAGCATTATGGCGTCATGGGTCTAGGCGCCATGGCGTCTAGATAAATGCAAAGCTGTTTGCGCTTCTTTTTTTTTGTCATGAATTGGTATTTTTAATAAATTATCTCTACCGTTTTAATTTGACATAAGGGTGTTAGATCTCAAATTGTTGAACAAAAGTGCTCTAACTATCTTCTTGCCCGATTGAGCCAAGATGTTACAATTTGAAAAAATTGAGTTTTCTGCCAAAAGCCTTCTGTGTGTGTAAAAAAATACAATAAAAGTTGATAATTGCATTTTTATCAAGAATTTGCTTTAGAAGTAAACCATTTTAGGGATTCATAGCAATCTAGATGAAAAAATAAAAATTATTTAAAGTAAAAAAATGGAGAATGGGGTGTCGTTGAATTTGGAATGGTGTTCTGAATCGATCTAGCCAAAAATAAACTGTATAGTCCAAACTTTAGGTCAGTTCCGGCTAAACCGGAAGTGACAAAATGGAGTACATCATAAAATCCAAAATAATGTCACATACAGATCCACCAAATTTTATTTCTGTAACTTAAGCAATAAAAGAGTTATATGTGTGAGCGTCCCTCTTGAAACATCCGGTATAGTATGTCCGCAACGGCTTAAATTTTGCTGTTTCGGTGTGGTAAAACATGGTTATTTTCGAATATCTGCGAAAGTACTGTATTAGATATTATTCAATTTTGGTATATATGTTACCGTGATAGATAAGTGAATGTCGAAACACATCAAATGTCTCAGTGAACGACCGAACATTTGTTCCGGTTTTATTATACGTCGGACTTTCGCCGGTGTCCGTCAACAAACACTAATGAGCTTCGGCGAGTGTCGAAAACGACAGGTTTTAACAGTGTTCAGTATGAGATGCGTTTGTGATTTGTCAGTCATAAGCAAGGTTTGATAGCGTGTATGCTAGCTTGCTAACTTCAACTTTTTATTAGATATGTTAATTTGTGTTTAATGGCTACCATATATGGTTGCCAAATGTCCTCCTTTTTTGGGAATTTGTTAACTCTATCCGGCCTTTTCTAGCAACCGTTCAACCATAAAGATTTAACGCTACTATGCAAAATCGTTCGTTATTTTAAATTTTTTATTAATCGTAGTACCAGGAAAAGTTCCTAAACCTAGTCGTGATTAGTATAGATTTTTATTTTCTGGGAAAATAAATGCGTTATTTTCGTTGGTTTATTAATAATCAGTGTTTATTTTTGCGATTTATTTTGTTAATACTGATTGGACTGACCTTCGCAAAAATTAAAAACACAAAAATTTTATTTTATATTGTTTGTGAAAGTTTTTTTTATAAAAATTCAGGCTTCTTTTATACAATTGTCCCACTTTTACATATTGTCCATCTGGCAATCCTAGGTGCTACCGCAGTACTCCTTCATCTGGAGGACGCATAAACATATAATATAAAAGGGGAGAGACAAAACATTTCATTCGTGAAACACCATTTAATTACAATCATGCACAGTTCTACAGTTTCAAATAGGTTAGAAGAAGGTGGCTTTAAAAAATGGCAACGCTGTAATAAGCTACACGTTTAGATAATTTCGATCTAATATTAGAGATAAATAGGTAATCGTTGTAAGTATTTTTTACAGAAAATCATTTTTTACCAGAAATATCCATATTTTTGCAATATTTACTTAAAATATAGAATTAGCTACACCATAGCTTTACCTAAAAAAAAACATAACCTCATTATTCTCACTTACCGACGAAATATTAATCCGGAGTTAGAATAGTCCAATTTCTTACACACCACGCACTGACGAACCATTGTAGATGGCTAATAAATAGCTCTAAATAGTGTTAGTTCGAAAAAACACTAAAAATTAATCCAAAAATACAATAGAACACAAACAATCACAATAACAGAAGTGATAAACCGATCACAACACTGCGGACGAAAATGAATGAAAATATTAAACATCAGGGTTATTTTTACACTAGCAGATCCAAATGAGCATACAACGTTGCCACTGTTTTCTTAAAACATTGCAATTTGATGTTGGGATAATATTATTTAGGACTCTCAGTACAGACGTGGCATCATTGATTACTCTTTAAAGCCTTGCATGATGTTAACGCAATAAAAACAATTCTGTATATTTATTAATTAAATGTTTTCGGAAGGATGTCAGCGTTGTAGAATGACCTTCGCCTGAAGTCGTGTTCACCAACGAATGTAACCTTCAACGATTCAAAACCAATGTGAATCGCTTTATTTCCACACGCACCAATCAATGGTTCAAATAAATTTTATGCAAAGTTAACTGTGAAATCCATCGGGTTGCCTTGACAATCTAAATGGCAGGAAATTTTAGACGTCAACATTTTTAATGTGGATATTTTTGGGTATAAGTATGAGTGACTACGGTATTCAGATTGAGGAGTACATTACAAGCTGCTTCAGCAGCAAATAATTTATTACTACAAAAATACAGGGAGCGGTATGAAAAAGTTTATCAAAAATGTATTGACTAGTGTACTGATAACCATGCGAGTACTGACTAAGAAAATGTTTTATTAGCAGAACACAACACAATTCAAGTGGTAAGCATATTAGACACTCTATCGAAATACGTCACTCGCTTAGCTCGTACCGTAAGTTTCGAAATCGTGTATAATAGGCTTCTTACCACTCTTGGTATATAATATACTAGTAATGCCTTTAAATAACACAGAATTAAAAACGCACCAACATTAATCTCAACAACTCACACCAAATGACGTCAGTGCGCGCGTCGAACGAAATTAGAAAACCTAAATATCATACCTTGTGTTTATTGTATCATGGCAAGAGTACATACTAAACACATTTTTCTTATAACTTTAAACAAAAACTTAGCTATCTCATACCTACACTTGTCATTTTAAACTATTACCTGTTAGTTAGTACGGTTAAATTAAAAAGTATGTAATGCATATACATATGTAGCTGTTAATGACAACAACGAAAAAGTCGTTTTTTGATCCGAACTAAAAAGTAAAATTTTAGAAAAATTATCGGAACCCAACATACGTTTAAAATATACAATCCCCTTTATTAATGTTAATTTAGATTTTTTACAGTTTAGTTAAGGTCAATCACAAGCCAAACTTAACCAACTCTTATATGCATATAAGATAATCGAAAATCAGTCATAAACGAGCATGATGCAAATATTAAAGCTAAGATATCTAACCGTCCCAATTTCGTCAAACCCGCGCGCATGACGTCAACGGGCGAGTGATTTTTAAATTTCTTATGGGGATTTATATTGCTGTAAGCGTTTGTAATTCCTATTTTAAAGGAATTAAAAGGTTTTATGCATGTAATGGTATATGAAATGAAAGAATAATATATGACAAGTATTTACGTATATTAATTTCATAGAAATATAACACACTATACAGCTAAAATACCACTAAAATAATGAATGATTCCAACCAACTTTTAAAACATCCGCCGCGCCATTAAAACAGGTTGACGATAGCGGAAGATGCTCGGCCACCCCTGCTCGTTGCTACCAGCGTTATCAGTCTTTTATATCAATTACTATTTTAACAATTTTTGAGATGTTCATTTTTGTTGTGGGGCTCCCCATATGAAATTTATGTTCAATCTGGAGGTGGCCCCCATCTCATCGAACTTTTTTTTGTACTCTTTCTACTGTGACACCATGATTTACTATTCTATTAGGTTTCGAACCGTCAACCTATTACTTTTGATCAAGGATTTCTGGCAACACTGGTCGCCACATAGTGCCGTTGGCGGTAGTTTTCCATGGAAATTTTGAAAGTTCATCAGAATTTTTTCTTATTTAGCGTGTTATTAAAAAAAATATCTGAATTTTCATAAAATGAGGTGCGCTGTGTCCGGTTGTGATATGGATAACCAGGCAAAGAAATTTGACAGAAATATAGGGTGATTCCGTTTTCCTAAGGATAAAATTTAGAATGGATAAGGTTCTATTTATTTTGTTAACATTTATTCTTAAGTATTTTCCACTGAAGCTGATGAGGGCTTTGCCTTCAAAACATGTATGGAAACAAAATGTTGTTTATTTAACTACTGAAGCAGACTTATGAGTGACTTTACTTCTTCGTAATTTCACTCCACTGAGAGATGGACTATTTATAAAAAATAGTTTAATTTGTTTATAACTACTCGTATTTACGCTAATCTTTGTTGTATGTTCATGTAATAAATATACCTAAATACATTAAACGCGTAAAACCTTTTAATACCTTTAAAAGAGAGTTTAAATTATATTGACAGCAATATAAATGTTCATAAGAGATTTAAAAATCACTCGCTCGTTGACGTCACAAGCTACGCCTCCATCGACGTGGAATCATGCCTCTTAGATCTTTATACCATGATAAACGAGTAGGTAACAATGAATACAAAATTGTATAGAAAGCAAGTTTTATTAACAAAAAAGACACATTTTCAAATAAAAATAATATCAGAAACGACTTTCTCCAATTATAAGGAAAATTTTATAATACAAAAACACATCACACAATAACTAATTTTTTTTATAATTGCAGAAACTCAATTTATACAGGGTGTCTAGTATAGCCTACCAACTATTATTGGAATATAGAAAATCGTAAGAAGTAGAGTATTGGATAAAGTATACCTGGATTTTGGAGTTTAGTGAAAACAAACGAAAGAAAATCTTTCGATGTGCCAAGTTTTCAATAGTTTAAAGAAAAACAATTTAAAGATATAAAAAGCGCAGAACAATTAGTCTATATAAAATAATGTTTTTTGATAAAGGCATAAAAATACTTAGTTTTCCGTTTACACTTATGTCTGACGATTTGTTTTATAGTTATTAAGAATTTAAAAAATGATACTTTCAGGATATCCGAAATAACTTGGCGACGTCACCCCCCACGTCTCCAACCCTTATGGCTTTCCATTTCGCAATAGAAGGGACATCTATAATAGACACACCCATCTAAAATATACATGTTGGTATATTTTAATTTAAAGTGAATTTTGTTTAAAGATGCAATTTTATCTTTAAAAAACATTTGATTTTATTATGGGTTCAAAATATACATATTATAACAGTGAAATATGCTTGCTTTAAGAAACATTATAGATAACAAAACAATTAATAGGTAAAATAGATACTCCTATTTTTGCCTTGAGGGTACATTTAAAATATAGTTTCTTATAAACAGCAGGGGGACACAAACAATAAATTAACAATTTACCTATAAAGTTTCAAAGGGACTGTTTACAATCTTACCGCGTTCTTCCTTAACCAAGAAAAATATATGTTACAAAAAGTACACTCAGTCAATATATTGTGCCAACCAGCGAAAACCTTCTCCATAACCTTGTCTTTTTAGAATGGAACACATAAAAAGTTCTAGGGGACGTCCAGGCAGGTCCGACCTTGGTACTTTACCCTAAAACAATAATAGCTATCTCATATCTGCGACTGTATTCCCCTTTTGAAACTAACAATTAATTTGCAATTCGCTGTTTGATGGTGTAAAAACAAAAATCTTACCTTTCCTGTCGTTTGTCCATATAAAGCGAAAAAGTTCCTAAGTTCATCTTCAGAAGCTGCACCGGGCAAATCAATCTTGTTTCCCAAAATTAATACAGGGCAATTTGCCAGACTTTCGTCCGTCAATAAAGAGTCCAACTCTTGTTTGCCTTCGACGAACCTAGAACGGTCGTTGGCATCTACCAAAAAGACTATGGCGTCTACAGCGGGAAAATAATCTTTCCATACCCTCCTGGCTGCAATGAAATATTGATGTTAAAACTCTATAAAACTGATGCCAATTGCAAAACCTTATTCTAGTCCTAGAGCTTCTTATTCCACAACTTATGTATATTTGACGAATAACGGTTTAGATTCATCAGATACACGATGGAATGTATCTTTCCTTCTTATTTAGTGTATTTTTTTCATTTCTGACTTTTAAAAATACTATCTTGGTTAGGCCAATTGAGCGTTGCGAATTTTCTAAAGGTTTATAAACTGTTCCAGGTTCGGCAAATATAAAAGTACATTTTTGTATAAAAAACTATTGTTACAATTTAAAAATAATAGAACTCTTAAGCCTAGGTATGGGTTTGTTTGGGTTTGTTCTGTACAAATATAAGATTTTTTATTTTACCTACTAATATTTTGTGCAAACATATATCCACAATTATTGGTCATGTACTTTTTGGCATAAATACATATAGGTTATAGGTATCTAGGATATTCCTTGTTTCACTTTATTTACGAATTCAATTAAGATAAAAAAAAAACCTGATCCGCGTCTCACACACCCTATATATTATTACATTTGGAAATACGCAAGATTTTAGGAAGGTTTCATATATTAGGTCTTATCAACAACATCATCAACAACTTTATCTGTAGCTACAAAAGGAATGCGGGCAAGAAAATTTAAGGGTTAACAATGTTGTCACATTTTTAATTTAATAACATGTTACCAAGTAAATCCTAAAATTAAATTTACCCATTTAAAGTAAATTGTCATAAGTATATAAGAAACTAATATTCTATTATAGTTTCAATGTTCTTAAAACTTTGTTTTCATACTATTTATTTTAATATTTAAATGCAAAATAAAATATTTTTTTATTAAAGTACTTCTAATTTAAAAATAGGGCAACATGGTGCAATATCAACGGTAACCATGAGTAACCGGTGGCTAAAGCTAATTTGATAGATTATATCCCAGACAGAGGATGACGATACGCATCTGGTGACACGCCCATTGTGCCGGCGTGGTTGTTCGGCGATGTCCAATATGCTTCATCCAGTTGCGTAGTGATAGGGTTTGTTTTAAAACTGTGATAATGAATGAATATACCGTGGTAAAACCCTTCATAGTCAAACCCGTGAAGTGATTGCCAATGGGTACAGGGTGTGTGAAGAGGAATCACAAATTAATAAAAGGGCCCGGCCCGTCTCTCTGCTGGGCTGCTAGGAGAACAATACAAAAGTTTTTCTTGGAACTAAAAGTGATTCCAATCTTAAAAAAGTTGTTACAACAGCTGACATAAATTTCCGTTTTCCCGTGAAACTTTAAGGTGCATGTTGAAATCAATTGGATTTTAGTGGCGAAAATGCCAAAATAGGCGAAAAATATTAATGGAAAGGCCTAATATGTTGCACTGGTGATACAAATATATTCATGCCATAAAAAATATATATTATTACATTATTACGATAATAATAGCACGCCCATGACTCGGCCATATGTAAAAAGATATTGCTTTCCCCTTATCGATACGTCGTAGCTATAGACTTGCTTGTCGAGCTGTACCTAAGCATGTTTGACATATATAAGGTTTTATATCTAAAATGACGTTTGCAAAACTTAAATGAATTATAAATTGAAATTAATTTTTCACGTGTCCTTGTTATTACTTTTGTCACATTCTACATTACTAATAAACACGTTTAAATAATCTTCGTTTTTATAATTTAAGCGGCCTAGCATGATTATTAATAATTTTCAAATAGCAAGTGACAGCTTCATACATATTAAAAATTTGCCGATATGATACCGAGTTGTACCGATATTTATATCAGAATCGGCCGATCACTAATAAAAACAAAAAAAATGTCGCCAATGGTAGAGAGACTGAGGACCAAAAAAAGCCTATACTTTTATATGGGGCACCTCCACCAGGGGAACCCCTGGTTTAGACTATTATCGCATCGAACGATGAACTTCCAATGTAATTTTTAAAGATAATTTAAGAAAGAAAAGAACAGTAAACGTTCTGGAAGTGACATTGATGCTGTATATCAATCTATGTTCGCTTTGAACGATATAAATAAAGCTTTTTGGTATATTATTGTCATTTGCTACTATTAAAAACGCTGTTGTTGCAATAAGAACGTATTCATCCCCAAACATTTTGATCGCTGCTGACTGGACTAATGTTGTCGATGCCGCTAATATGGACGCGTTACTTTAATTTGGCAAAGCCAATCGCAGTGAAGCCGCGGCTTTAGGTTCACCGTTGTGTTCACTTTCCTTAAAGAAGATTTTTGGATATATCATCCTCACTACCAAAACGGTAGACCTAAGAGGTCTGAACTTCGTTAATCTTAATTGAAATTAGTTTATTAAGTAGTTGATTCAATAGCTCTTTGTGAAATACCAAAAAAATCTCACACATTCCATTCCAAGTATATAAAATCATTTTAAAATGATTTCTTATGAAGCCAGGGTAAGGCGCTTTAAATAAAAATAACTTAATAAATAAAATGTTAAAATATTCACCTTGTGTGTGTCCACCTAAATCAAAAGTTGTAAACCTCATGTTACCAATTGACAATTCTTCAGATGCTGAAAATAAAAAAACAACATTTTTTTACAAGTTACATATACAGGGTGTTCCATAGCTTATGGGCCATAGTGCAACTGGAGATACTAAACATCAACTTCATATAAGTTTTTTCGAAATGTTTCTCGTTCTAGAATTGATTGAAAATTGGCGGTATGATGTTTTTATAGTAGTTACATACAGGGTGTTTCCTAACCTCTCTGAAAAAATGAAGGAGGTGAATCCTCGCCTCATTTTAAGACGAAAATGTGGTATAAAAGTTTTTGGCATGTCGCTTCGTTTTCGAAATACAGGGCGCTAAAAAAAATATTTTCTCCATGACATTTGTCTCCTGTTTCCTGGCTCATGGAGGACATTTTCAGCAATTTATTTGACTTTTGTTCATATGAGTTAATTATTCAAAGTTTTGAAATCATATGCATTATCATCAAATCATTTGGCATTAATTCATAAAATGAAAAATACAATATAACACATTTTCGTCTTAATATAAGGTGACGTATTCACCTCATTTCATTTTTTCAGAGAGGTTAGGAAACACCCTGTATACACCGCGTTTAATAAATCTATGATTTTTCTCTTACCTGTTATTAAGTATTTATAATCCAAGATTCTCAAAGAAGGAAAAAGGTATATTTGCTCGCTCTTAAATCTGTTACCGTTTTCGAGATATTTTTATTTTGATTTTTTTGATGCATTGTGATATTCAAATGGAAAAATCTCGAAAACGGTTACAGATACTAAGATCACGCCAAGCATACCTTTTTAGTTTAGAAATTCCCCGTCTTTGAGAATGTTAGATTAAAAATACTTAATAACAGATAGGCAAAAATCATAGATTTATTAAACCCAGTGTATGTAACTAGCGCCCTCTAACGTGAAACTTTCTACAAATTCTTATTTATTAATCATAAAAACGATACATTGAATCGTTTTCAAATTATGGCTAATTTTCGAACATATACTTTCCTTTTCAACATCCAGTATTTCTAGAGCAAGAAACATTTCGAAAAAAACTTATATGACTTATTCAGTCTCACTTGCTGTTTCGTATCTCAGTTGCTCTATGGCCAATCAGTTATGGGACACCCTGTATATATGCATAGCTTATTAAGGGGTGGCAGATTAAATTACTTATAGTTAAATATTGCAAACAAATTAATTATTTTACATGGAAAATAGAATATGACTACACCTACATTTTTCTTTAAATTGGTAATAATTATAAAGACATTTATAAAAAAAGTATCTAACTACAGCCGATTATTTTTTATACTATTTGTAAATTTTTTGACCAAAAAAAAATTACACATTCACATTCAAGTTAATAACTCACATGGAAGCGATAAACAGACCAAAGACAATAATACAGGGTGTTATGGAAATGACTTATTATATTTAAATGGGTGACTCCTAGGGAGTCCTAGAGAAAGTCTACATACTTTTTTTTTTAAATCGAATATCTAAATACTAAGGTAAAAACCCTTTTTACCCACGCGCCGTTCCATCTGGATTCACTTAGCAACAATGTGGGTCACTAGAGTATACTAACAGTGTTGTAAGATCACACCGCGTGTCTCACCCTTACTTGAATACTGGCGGCGCGCCCTTCATACTTCAGTAGGCTTCGCGACTCTGAAGTGGGACGACGTCGAGCGTTCCACGTGCTTGACGTATACGAATTTTAAACGTTTTGTTAGTTGTATTGCCTGATTTTTTTTGTTCTGAAATAATTCATAATAAGAAATGTTGTGATGTGATTTCAAATTGTGTGATATTATCTACTGTTGATTCTGTTGAAAAACATACTTTTTGTGTTTTATTAGTTTATGGAATTTAATTATAAAACGGATTATTTTAAAATAAGATCGAAAGTAAGAGAGTATGTACCTTAAAATTGTAGTTTTATTTGTCTAAAAAGCTTGAAAAAGAAGTGATAACGAGCGTCAAAGACGTCTCGTTGTCAAAAACTGAATACGTGCGTTTAGAATTCCAATATGACAACATCGCTATAATACGCTAATCTATTTTGAACCTCGAGACTGCCTCAATAAAATATTGATTGCAAAGGGCCTCAGGAGCGGCCACGTAAATTTTGAGATTTCATATAAAGTGTATATTTCGCTTAATAATTCGAAGCGCCATTTAAGTATGGTTATTTTTCTTCAATTTATTTTCACCTCGGGATTTGCCGGTTTAAATATAACACGTCATTTCCATAACACCCTGTATATATTACAAACAGTAATATCATACATTAATAAATATGTTATCAATAATAATGTCACTATTACGTTAGTAATAAAATTAACACATCTAACACAAAATAACATAGAAATTGGAGAAGATGAATATTTCGAGGTTCTTTCCTCTGGCCAAAATACATCACCTGGTTATGACAACATAAATAGATATATCTTAAGAAAACTCAGCTATGAAATCCATGAAAAGATCAAAGAGATGTACAGTTTTTGTCTAAGCAATAGCTTATTTCCAGAGGCTTGGAAGAAAGGAGTGGTCATCACAATACCAAAACCCCAGCAGGATCACTCAAAAGCCGAAAACTACCGCCCTATTACACTTTTACCGGTAATGGGAAAAAACTTTGAAAAAATTATACGCAATAGAATAATCAAAGAAGTAGGACATAAAATAGCTAAACATCAATTTGGTTTTAAGTCTGGCCACTCTACTACCCATCCACTCACCATTCTGACATCAAACATTCAATCAGCAAACATAATGGGACTTAGCAGTGCAGCAGTTTTTTTGGATATTAAAAAGGCATTTGACAGCGTCTGGCATAAAGGTATTCTATTTAAATTACATCAACTTCAGTGCCCAGCCTATTTAATCTGGATAGTCAAGCATTTCTTGGAAAACCGCAAAAATGTTGTTAAAATAAATGGAGTTTTTTCAATACCTTTTTCTTATGAGCAGGGAACACCACAGGGCTCACCACTATCACCACTGTTATATAACGTGTTTTGTTTCGACATTTTTCCAGAAATGAATCAAGTTTTGCCGAGAATACCATATATAATACAGTTCGCTGATGATACGTCAATGATAGTTCACCACAAAAATGCAGCTGAAGCAGTGCAAGCACTACAAATTGCACTTAATGTCGTTATTTTGTGGTTTCAAAAATGGAAATTAAAAGTACACCCCGAGAAAACACAGTTTATAATTTTCCATCATAAACTAAAAAATTCTTCACCAACTTTAGAAGTACTGAACCACCAAATAAACCCACAGACCGAAATTAAATACCTGGGCATCCTTTTTGATCATAAACTGAATTTTAAACATCACCTAACAATTATAAAGAAGAAGATGATAACAAGAAGTAAACATTTTAGATGTCTGACTTATAAAAATGAAGGGATTAGTTTAAAAACCGCTTCACATATATATAAAATGTTGGCTCGACCAATGGTGGAGTATGGTCAGATAATTTTCAGTTCTTGCAGAAGACCAGCTGTGAATATTATAGAAATAGCTGAAAGAACAAGTCTACGCAAAATTACAAAGATGAGACACCCTGCCAACCAATTGCACAATCCATCCAATGAATACCTGTATGAAAAAACCGAAGTTGAACCAATTATCCAACGATTTCATAAACTTACCACAAAATTTACCAGCAAGGCAATGAACTTAAATATCATGGAACCCTTCATTATGAATTTTCCCAATTATTACACAAGAAAAAGACAATACCCTGAAAGGACAGTTTTTGAATTGATAACAAATTAGTAGTTTTTTTTTTTTTTCTCTTTCCTACATGATTCTTTTGTAACGTTTTGTTGTATATAAGATTTGATATTGTGATTTATACTAGTTTCTTAATGTAGATTAAAGGCTGAAAGACCTAGGTCGATAGCCTGTTAGACTTGTCTAATAAAAATGTGTTAATAAAAAAAATGTCACATCTCTCTGTAAATCTGTGGTCTTGACATACTCGGGTATTCCAGTCATAATGTACTTTTTGAATTTGAAGATTTATAAGAAATAATTCTGTTTAGATGCACAAAGCAATTTGGCATGTGACAGAACACATTAGCAAAAATATTTACAACGTTCAAATGAATTTATAAGCTACAGTGGTGTGCTGAAAACATTTTATGAATGTTTTTGTTGTTAAATTATATTATGTACAATAACTATATAGATTAAGACAAAGTTTTCTTACTAGGATGAAGTGTTGGAAGATGCTGAGCGAGTCTGTCATCCTTAAGCATATGCAACAGTGTTGTTTTTCCCGCATTGTCCAAGCCTAGGAAGAGGAGCTTACCAGATTTCTTCCACAAACCTGCACAAACATGCAATAATGTTAGTAAAACAAACGAGGATTACTTACCATCTAAACGTTCGTGTGAAATTTCTGTATTTGTAAAATATGGTAAAAAATCAATTTCTCGTTCCTCAATTAACTGTTGTATTAAGGTTGCTTTGCCAGAACCTGATAGCCCAAGAAATACGTATCTGCCTTTGGTTTTCAACAAACCTAGTCAAGTAGAGGCGCAGTTTATTAGTTAGAAATGACAAGCTAAGCTCAATATCCCTTTTACCACTAGGGATAGCGGAAAACTTTTTTCACGAAAATTATTAAGCGTTAAGAGGTGCATTTTTTAAAATTATTTTCGACCATACAGGGTGGTTCAAAAGGGCGGTGTGATAAAAATTTCATATTTTTTAAATGGGACACCATGTATATTTTCACAGATTTTGAACTCACCGTAAAATTCTTTACATAGCACCGTAATTACTTGTACACATTTTTGCAACGTTGCCAAATAGATTGGAAAATTCCTAGAAATTGTGCAAAAACATGGTTCAATGAAATGTGTAATATTTCTTAACTTAAAATAATTTGGAACAAAATATTTTTATGTCGGAAAGAGGAATGTTGACAGAAGTTCCCTATGATAACACATATCAATATTTTTGTACAGGGTATTTTCTATAGATATGCCAACATTACGAACTTGAAATCTAAGTTTCGTAAGTTTTTTAAATGAAACACCCTGTATATGATTACTTTATCTTGTAGATATTTTATTACTCTCTAATTTTTATTAAGGTCTTTCTATGCCTATCTCTACCAATCTTGTATTTCAATTTTTATTTAAACTTGAGCAAATTGGCTGTATTTTACCATTGTCCATTTTTCTAGTCACCTATGACAAAATAAAAACAATAATTTAAAAAAAATATTTAATCATACGGGAGGATACGACACAAAAATATTTTGGCGATTCAAGCTTGTGGACAATTTCTAAAGTAAATTATTACCTAATCATTTCTTCAAAGTGACCCCCATTAACTTACATACATAATTCAATAAGTTTTTCAAAAGAATGAGTCATGTTTCTACACATTTGCCGAGTAATACTTTGAAAACAGTTCCTAATACGAATCTGTTGTAGCGGGGGGGTATTTTATATACCTGATCTTTTACAAATCCCCATATACCGAAATCCGTTTTTGTTCAATCTGGTAATCTAGCCGGCCATGGTATCGGTGCTCCTCTGCCAATCCACTAATGCCCATTAGTTTGATTTAAAAAGTTAGTAATAGGATCTGTACAATGCATGGGGGCTCAATCATGTAAAACCAAAGATGCTCACGAACTTCATTTGGTATCTGAATCATTAATTGCGCCAAATTATATTGTAATAAATCCAAATATACTTGTCCAGTTACTCTTCCCTCACAAAAATGCAGTCCAATAACGTAGTCTCCTACAACTCCACCCTAAACCTTTAAGGACCATCTCTTTTCGGAATGTGTTCTTGCGAAATGGGGATTGCTGGTATCATAATACCTATTCACTTTTCCATTTTTATTAAATGTTGCTTCATCACAGAAGAAAACTAAATGAGCAAAATTGCGTTGTTGTCTCATTTTTGCCTGCGCCGATTCACAAAAATGTATTCTCCTCATTTAGTTCTTGCATTAACTGGACATGATAAGGATGCATTTTGTTTGCTTTCAGTATATTTTGAATCGATGATCGTCTAATATCCAGTTGATTGGAAATACTTCGGATTTTCAGTGACTGTTATAAGAACATTTAATTGATTTTCTTCGGTTAAAACATGTTTTGTTCTTTCAATTTTTATAGGCTATATTTCCCGTTGTTTGAAAACGCTCCATTATCTTTTCCAAACACCCTTCTATTAGGTTGCCTTCGGTTTGGATATCTTTCTCGATAAATCGTGGTCGCTAATAAGCAATTTTTGTCGCTAGCTCCTAGTACAAAAACCACATCCACCATTTCAACATTTGAGAAATTCTTTTTTAATAATGTTTTTAATTATTATTATTATTATTAAACAGTACACCAACTGACTTTAATTATCACCCAATTACCACCGAACTGACTTTTTTTTTTAAATTACAACATTTTGTTTTTATTTTGTCATAGGTGACTAGAAATTAAATCCATTAAAATATCTACAAGATAAAGTAATCAATCATATACAGGGTGTTTCATGGTGTCCCATTTAAAAAATATGAAATTCTTATCACACCGCCCCTTTGGAGCACCCTGTATGGTCGAAAATAATTTGATAATAGATGCACCTCTTAACGCTTAATAACTTTCGTGAAAAAAATTTTCCTCTATCCCTAGCGGTAAAAGAGATATTGAGCTTTGTCGCACTAATTGGCCACCCTGTATATACATAATTTAAATTCTTTTATAAGATCAGTTTCCGCCAGGGCACATTATCTACCTACAGTACTTAAGTGCACAAGTTTAGCTACAGTACCTTGCAGGTCATTTTTGCAGTATCTGAAATACCTATCTGAAGGACCTGCTGTAGGTGTATAAATTTTAGGTTGATGATTAATTTTTAATATTCCAAAACAGTAAAAAACTGTACGGCCCTGTTCATTAAAGAGAAGGGTCAGGAAATAATATACATAAATACTACAAAAGCTTGCTTCCCTTTATCAATAAAGGTATTTGTGTTTATATAAAAAAATTTCCCATTGGCAATTACACTGTAACAGTATTAGTGCCAATCGGCAATATATCAAACTCTAATTTATAAACTGCCAAACTAATCTCATAGTTGCCAGACAAAAATAAGACAGATAATATTTCTGCTCCGTTCCAAAAATAATAAGTAAATTCTCTTAAAACAAAACGAATTTCTAATACCACAAAATAAAAATACATTCAAACAAAATGTACATCTTGAACCATGGAGAACTTTTTATAAAGAATACATTTTTTTTCGTAAAATTAATAATGAAAAACTTTCCCATATGGCACCAACTTAGGGTGCTGCCACGTTTGCGAGCGATTTGTCGCCAGAGACATTATCTGTTACGATATGTTGGTGGACAAATACAAAACTAATTTAGGTGCGATACAAAACACAGGGGGTTTAATATTAGAGTTTCTAATTTAAAACTATTTAGGGAATAGGGGAAGTTTATGTTCATACATACTCAATAAAATTGATATTAAAGACCCATCTATATTGTCTTTATTTGAACTTTAGCAAAACGTTTCGGTTCATAGGTATGTACACATTCCAAATATTTTCTTCATTCTAAAAATTTTTTATGTGATAGAATCATTCATTCTTTTGATAGTTCTAGTTGTCACTGTATTTATGGGTGTGCCCTGGGGCGCAATGCAGAGGATACAGGGGCGCCGCACTGTGAGCTGACGAGCGCTAGTGACGAACTCACCTATTTGGGTACCTACTCTTACTTACTTGCGCGTCGCGAACGCGACCCTTTTGTGTGTGTGTTCAATATGATAACGGCCTTTTTTTTAGTGCTCTTATTACGATACTTTTTTAGTACTAAACCTCTAAGTGCGCCGCGAACGAAAAAAGTTTGGGAGCACCTGGTTTAGTCTATAACTTTTAATATATCTTATTAAAAAAGCAATCTCTAGATATATTGCTAGTTAATTCTAATTATACAAATCTAAATAAAAATTGAAAGAGTTAAATAAGAGAGTAAAATAAGAATTTTAAACAGGGACACATACACAACACATATCACTGGGGTTGTTCAGGGCAATCAATTTTAATACACACAAAGAATGAAGACCACTAAAAAGGAGAAAGAGAAGAGAAACCAGATCATCATTTAAAATTGGGTAAAAAGGTTTTATATGGAACATCATTAATTTGATTTGACTGAATGATTTTCTGAAGGTTAAAAAACATTTGTAGATATGTTATGCAAGTTTATAGGGAGATTTATATTTACATGAGTAAACAATATTTTCTATTGACTGTTGACTTTCTACATACAGCGTTGTCAAAAAAGCTTGCAAGTAAAACTTTTTAAGAACCATTTCTTAGAAAATTTGTTATAAAAGTTGCTGCTTATTTTCAAACTTCTAAATATTAAAGTCCTTACTTTATCATTATTAAAGCAATAAATTTTTTGATTTCCAGCCTTTTTGGTGGTTTTTATTATAGTAGGTACCTATCAAACAAAACTAAACTAGGAAGGCAGAAGGTATAAAAAAAAGGCACCCTCTATATTCTGAAGGTTGTGGATATAAGTAATGCTGAATGCTTAACATTGAATTTTCCATTCGCATGTTGAATGCTGTGATAATTGTTTATACAGTTTGCTGCTAATTTTGAGAATTTTAAAAAACTGATTTTATTGACCCGTTACGATATTAATTATAAAAACAAAACCATTGTAGCAAAACAGGTAATAAAATGGAAATCCGGAAAACACTGCCTTTCTTATTAATTGTTTATTTTTCTAATAAGTACTGCTGTCAGAAAACAAAATTTAAAAAAATGTCCTGGGGACCTAGGCGAAAACCCATGCCAATCAATATACATTTTTATTATAATTTTTAAAAAATAGTTTGTCTAACCATCCCATTATTTTTTGCTAGACTTTACCAAGTTTTCACATCAATGTTTTTTGCAACACTTTAAACGTTTTACTTATCAATGACTTTTCAAAATGAGGATATTGAGGCTAATTTTTCGGTTTTTGTGTAAAAAATTGTTCAAAATAAGGAAATTTTAGGTAATAATGTGCACTTTTACTACCTTCGTTGTTTATAGTTACTCACTGTGTCTTATACCTGACCTGAACAAACCCATTTATAATTTGTTAATTAATTGGCAGAAAACTGTATAATGTTGGCAAAATTAGATTTTTATCAGGAAAATCAATCATAAATAATTAATAATTTAAATTAAAAAACAATCATTGTAGCCAAATTTTAAGTTTTTATTTCTGAACAAAAATGTTAGTCTGAATTTTTAATACTGAGAGAACATACTTAACCCATTTTAGGAAAAACAGAAGGTGGCAACTCTAATGTAAGTCCACATGTTGGTATTTATAGTTCAAGCACAGCAACCTTTGTATGTAATCTCGAGGTCATTTTTAATAGGCAAGTCCTACCATTTAGAAAATCATTTATACAGGTCTTTGATTCAGACCCAAAAGAAAGAATAGAACGAAATAATAATTATTTTGAGTTATATTTACCTAAATATCCCAAAACACCAGTGAA
This sequence comes from Barypeithes pellucidus, assembly GCA_963991005.1. Classification (NCBI taxonomy): domain Eukaryota; kingdom Metazoa; phylum Arthropoda; class Insecta; order Coleoptera; family Curculionidae; genus Barypeithes; species Barypeithes pellucidus. The sequence continues at coordinate 30,549,858 of OZ022559.1, forward strand.
CCAGTCCCAAATAAACATTTTTCTCTGAAAATAGAAGAAAAATGAATGGATAAAATAATCATACACAGCCAATCTAGAAATACTAATCAAAATAATAATGACTTGTAATTTGTTTGGAACATGAATATGAAAAATTGGTACAACGCATTAATAAATTACAATAATCTTTATTTTTGCAAATAAGATTTCAATTGACAATGAAAAACGTCACTTCATCACAACATATTTTACTACTAATTAATAAATGAACTACAATATAACAATTCTCGTGGTAACTTACATTAAATTAGATTTCCAAAAACCTATTAATTAACTAAAACAATGTTTTTTTTAAATAATTTATAAAATTTAACATAAATTTGTGAAAATAGCCAACGCGGTTGACAGTTAAAAAGGTGATGTCACACACACAGTGTAGCCAACAAGGCCAACCAATGCCAACTCCAACTGGGTATAAAATTAAAATATATATTTCAGCCAGCACAGAGGAACGATAGGTCGACGTCGACGCTGTTGGTTCAGTTAAGAGGATATTGTTAGTTGGGACTATTCGGGTTTGTTTCTTAATATATTTCCAATATGGTGAAATTTTCACAGAAAATGGACTTTTTCCGTTATATTTTTAATTAGATATTAGGTAAAAGAACGTTAACCCTTGGCCAAGTCGGCCAAGCGGCCAGTTCAGTTGCCTCAATTCTAATTGGATAAACAATATCTCACCAATGGGAAAGGCCGTTCCTAGGGGGATTTCCGTGAGATTAGAAAATTATATATTAAAAAATTATCAAGAAGAAAAACACGTTTTTTATGATTTAGGACTTTTTATGATATAAGACTTAAAATTTAAATCAAAGCATTTATTTATTGATTGGTTTTCCCATCTCTCTTCAAATCAATTTAGTCCGATAAAGGTGCAAATCCGCCTAGCGCGTTATAATCATCGTTATTGCAAATATTTGCCAACTCAATATTTATTTGATGGCGCTGAAATATAGTTAAGCGGTGACGAGGATATAATAAGTTTTTGTTCTTATTTAGTTACCTTGGACATTTCACGTTTCAAACGTGTTCTTATACCTAAACAAAAATATCAGGCATTCAAAAATATACTTGTTTGCGAATATCAAAAAACACACCCGCAATTTGCGAATATTGCAAACGTGTGCTGCAAGTGATTTTTTGGTGGATACTTTAAACGTATTCAATAACATTGTGCATTTGCCGTGGGAGAATTAAGTCGCATAGACCAGGGGTCGGCAACCTTTTGAGACGGAAGAGCCAAAAGTTATAATTTACACAATTTCTCAGTTTTTAAAGAGCCACGAACGGCCGCAATTTGATATCGAAAGAGACATAACTTGACATCGAAAGAGCCGCACGCGGCTCGCGAGCCGTAGGTTGCCAACCCCTGGTCACAGCCAAAGCACTGGTGAAGATGCCAAATTGTCTTGCTTCGAAAACGAATTAAAACCAACAAAACATCCGACGACGGCGTCATTCGAGAGCTTTCGACGGACTGATGACAGTAACGATGCGTGTCACGGGGGAGGGGTGCGATGAAAAGCGAGTACAAGTGGTTGAATCGTTGCCGAATCCTCGTTAATCGATTCAGAACGAGTTTTTAATGTTTTTTTTCGATAAAATAAATAATATTAAGCGTATGGAACAAAAGAGCTGCAGCGTCACATCCAAAGAGCCGCAGGTTGCCAACCACTGCCATAGACGGATAGACAAAGTCTTCAAATTAATTGACAATAAATTTGAACAAACCCCCTAGTGGCGCCAGCCGCCGTTTAAATGACTTCTTTGTGTGGTTACTAAAGTAATCTAGTGACCCACTGGGCAAACTAGAGTTTATGTTGTGGTTATGTTTTTATTTACTTTTTTTGACATGAAGCAAATTCAAATACAAACATGAGCTATCAATATTAAAGGTATAAATTAATTCAGGTAAGTGTTCTTGGTTTAGTTATATTAGTTAAAATATAATCATAAACAAGCATCATTATAATACCTACAGCTCGAACAGCCTGCAGACCTTTTATAACTGTTATAAGAAATCATTGATTTTTAATTTTTTTTGCTTTGTAATTTATTTTACATAATCAAAGTTTTAAGGTAGAGTGATACTAGATGTTTAGAGCATTCATCTATCAGTCATAAATTATAAATGTTATACAATAATAATAAAAATAAATAAATAGCTATTAGAAGAGGGTATCTAAAAAAAGTCAAAACATACATTTTTAAACTAGTGAATTAAAAAAAAATAATTACAATATCATGGATCATATTTTAAATCGTACAATTATTTATGACAGAGTTGTCTTCATGAAAGATCAATCGCGGGTTAGTCAATTGTCTTAAATTTACATAATATATAATTTCTCCAAAAATCTGATTTTTTTTACTACAATAACAATTATAATACTTATTTATTATGTAAAGATGGCGAGGATATCACAAACTTAAAGGGTTTTATATATAACAAATGTATTTTAAGAATAATTATTAACAACAATAATGGCCAAAAACAACCTTTGCTGTAAAAATTGATTAAAATGGACATCAACGTCAACTTCTGTCTGCTGCATTGCTCAGAAGACTACGTTTAGCAGGTGTATTTAAGGCCGATGACATGAGGCTTTATCAAAATGCTTGTGAGAAACCATTATTAAGTTAAAGTTAAACACTATTATTTGTCTTCTTAGTGAAGGTAAATAGTTCCTATATTAATTCAAAAATGTTTTACAATTTATTTTAGGTAAATCCTTGTTAAATTGGATCAGTAAATTCGGTCTAAATGTCCCACAAGAAAATAAGTCGCAATATAATAAATTTTTCAATATTCAATAGACATGTAGAAGCCAAAGATATATACACAGATTTAGGAAAAACAAATTCAATTTGGAGTGCTAAATCTTCATTGAAAAGTGGAAACAAACAGTATGAAGAGAACATTGTAAATCAGGAAGTGAAATCACAACCACATTCATATTCTACCACTGGTAGTGACTTAGAAGGTATTTTTTTAAATTTTATAACCAGGCCCTTACCAGCCCTTACATTAATGCGTCTATTTACCAAATATTAAGTTTTTTATTTTTATAAATGTGCATTTTATTGCTATTTATAAATGTCTGCTGCAGTGTGTTTAATTATTTAATGAATTTTCGAACTTAGCTACTCATCAAAGCTTGGTGATTTTCATAATGACAGAAAAGTCCTGTTTGAAGTATTAATAATTATAATGTAATATGTATTTGGCGATGTGTTTCCCAGCTAAGCTGATATGACTTATCTTTAGTGGATACTTTTTGCTTAAAATATCCTAGTTACCATTAATTAACACAATATTTGATTTTTAGGAATATTAGATCTTAGCACTAAATTAAGTGGTCTTAGTTCAAGTAGCTCGTTAAGTTGGAGTGAAGATTATGAGCTTGAAATAACCAGAAAAGTACAATTTGAATTGGAAAAACTCGATAAAGCTTTTCAGGGTGTTGGGGATATTCCACCACCACATAATAAGGATGAAATAGCTGAGTGGAAGCATTTTTTTCCAAGTTTATAGTAAGTTCCATTTTTCAATACTGTATAAATAATTCGTGTCACTTTAATCGAAATTTGAACCGTTTATGGCAGATTCATAGTTTTGGTAAGAACCTTAATTGAAGATACCTCGTGTACAGCTTTTCCGGGGGAGAATCATAAGGAGCCAATTTTATTTAAAAAATTATATTATATTCTTTAATTTTAAGCACAGTTTCTATGATTTATACTCTTGACAATGGTATCAGTTATGGTATACCGAGGCTTAAGTGTCTTGAAGATTAAAAAAAGTTTAATGGCGGGAATCTTGAAAAGCTAGGAGTATAATTGAAATGTGGTCAAAAAATAAATTTCTCTTTTCTACAGGAGATCCAAGGTATTTTGGCAGATTATAGAAAATTATTTTAACTTAGGGGCCCAATTAGAGATGTAAAATTACCGGTAATTTAAAAATCGGTAATATTACCGGTAATATTACGCAATATTACGGTAACATTGGTAATTTATAAAAAAAAAACAGCTTTTTAAGTAATACAAGTTTTTTTATTTCAAAACTGTAAAAACATTACGAAAAACAATAAGAACGTTTTTTTAAACTAGTCAGAGTCAGAATGGACTACGTAATAGAGTGGATAATGGTAAATCATCCTCATCATCATCCCCAACCTCGTCATCTGATTCTTCTTTCTCTTTCGTTAATTGAGTCAAGTCTATAACTTCGAAACCGATATCTTCTTTTTCTATTTCTTCCTCAGTATTTATTATGAGGAACACAGGAAGACTGTTTACAAACTATCGCTTGCCACGGTCGACGGCGAACCACAGAATTGTCACAACCAGATTTCGGGTATTCCCAGGGCCCAGGGTTGCCAACTTTTGAAAACGTCCAGACCGTATGTACGCCAAAACATCGGCTTCTTATTGGTCGTCGAAGGTTTGAATCAAAGGTTGAATTCACGCACACGACGTGACTCAACAAAATATTGTTTGAAAATAGGTGCACTACCACCGTATAGGTGGCGCGCTGGTGCAACATATGGATTAGTGTGCTATTGCCAACACTTTGAATAAGTAATAATGGGGCCTGTGGGATTTTGCCAGAATTACCGTACTTTTGAGGTACGGTCCGGGCTTCAGACCGTAAACCGTACTTTGAGTGAAAATACCGTAAAAGTACGGTCAGGACCGTACTGTTGGCAACCCTGGGTATTCCCCGATAAATGAGAGTATGGAGCGGAAAAAAAAACAATATTTCCAATGTTACCGATCTTGCGGTAATATTACGTAATATTACCAAAATTACGGTAACATTACCTCGGTAATATTACCCTTTACATCTCTAGGCCCAATTGACCCATCTATCGATTTATCATGAAATATTAAGACAACCCCAAAAACTTTTTACGAAAATCTGGCGATACACCGTCACACCGTTAAATATTGCATTTTGTAGACCAACAACATAAAAATGTGTCTTAAAGTCGGCAATTTTTGTCTGTCTCTTGCGCCGGCAATGGCAATTATAATTGCACGTATTCATGCGCAGTACACCGTTCTCGATCAGCTGTCTCGCATTGCCAGAAATGGGGCACGCGCCATTTTCATTGCCATTTCCGGTGCAAGTCTGAGTAGAGATGGATTATTCTGGTATTTTTAAATGTTTATTAGTTGGTCAAAGCACTTATGTACAACTAATGGCTATTTAAACTAACTGGTACTTAAATTAACAGTTCACATTCTTTATTAAGCATATGTACTGCTAATTCATAGCAACTTTTTTGAACTGCCATTAGTAAGTAGCAGTAGCTGCTTTAACTGCTAATCAAAACAAACAGATTTGCCCGTCTCTAATTCTGGGGGTATTTTAGGGATTTCGACACTACCCACTGCTGTTCTGACTGTTGGCAATGCGCCAGCTGATCGAGAATGGTTTACTGCGCATGAATTCGTGCAATTATAATGGCCATTGCACGGGAAATTTTTATTTCCGACTCTAATTATACATATGAAATGTATCGATACTTTATGGAGTGGAGTTATGGACACATTTTATTTGTAGATGGTGGTGACATCTGCAATTTATAACCAATTTAATTTGATTTCTGACAGTGTTAGTTGACATTTTAATTAGTGATCGGCCGATACCGATATATATATAAATATCGGTATTTTATTGGCATATCGGCAAATCTTGCCGATAATTGGTATCGGCAATATTTTGCCGATATACATCGGCATTTTTAAGATGTGTATGAAGCTGTCACTTACCATTAATAATCATGCTAGGGCGCTTAAATTGTACAAACGAAGATTATATAAACGTGGTTATTATTTATGGAGAGTGACAAAAAAATAACAAGAACACGATACAAATTTATTTCTTTAGCATTTGAGTGTTATTCAACGCGTTTATAGCCAACTAGGAGTAACTGAACTTAAAATTCACAGCAAAATCGCTATATGAAAATATTATGTTGGCAATATTCCGAAAATTTTATTGTTTGTTCGCCACACCCTGTATTTATAGTTTCAGAATATTATAAAAAAAATTTTTTTTTTTTTTTTGTGGACACACGATGAGAAATCTGCTTACAGACACCTGACCCTCGCGGGGGCCAGGTAGTGTCAGGTTAGCAACATTGCGGGGAAAGACCAGACCAATATCAACTTACAGAGTGTAAGTTTCGCCTACGAGGTAGACGAGCCGACTGACTAAAACTCACCGTCTGAATTAGGTATCATACCTATAACTCGATTTCGCTATATGACTGGTTAACTGCATATTCTGATTTTGATTTAGCTATGCTATACATTTATGTTGGGTGCCAGCTCTAGAGATTTTTTCACTCGAAGTTAATCGAGTGAACAAATTTCGAGAGCTCCGAACGTATAAGGTAGTGGGTAGTAGGGTAGGCGTAGTCGTCATGTTACACCTGGTTTTTGCAGGTTGTGCAAAGCAAGGCAATCTTTGTTGTTTTTTGTATTTTGATTGTTTTGGACTCAGACGCGGTTGCGCGTGAGCCAGTCTTTCGGTAATTTGTATGTAGCGTTAGGTCGTGAATGTATGTGTGAAGCAGCGATCGTGCTATTGTTGGCAATGTTAGCCTTAGTATGGTATTTGGTGATGGTTTTGTCTAGAAACTCCGAAATTGTAGCAATTTCGAGGTCTCTGTGTATAATGTCGTTCCGTGTGTATCGAGGAGTGTCAACTATTATCTTTAGTACCTTGTTTTGAATTACCTGTATTTGTTGAAGGCTCGACTTACATAGGGTGCACCAGGCTGGGGCACCATACATCATCGCTGATCTGATGAATGTCGTGTAGAGGTTTACCTTCGTTCTTAGACTGAGTTTACTCCTTCTGTTGAGTAAACAGTATATAGCGCCAAGTTGTTGGTTGGCCTTCTTCATGATGTTGGCTGAGTTTACCCTCCAGGTCAGCCTTTTATCGAAGTGTAAACCAAGATACTTAACACTCTGTTTCCAGTCGATATCCTGGTTACCCACTTTGAGTTTCCCCGTTGGGAGTTTGAGGCGTGCCCTGGAAAAGTATTATAAAAAATCTATTAAAGCATGCCCTTTTCAACGAGAAATTAATAACATCGAAAGGAGTATAAAACTCTTCGTGACATCTTGTGGTGTATTTGCCTAACCCAAAGCAGGATCTTATAGAAGACCAATTCTGCCATGCAATACAAGAACCTAGTAAGTCGATTTACTATAAAATAGAGTAGTAAGTTTTTAATATTTATTTAACTGTTTATTTGTTAATAAAAATCAATGATTTTTTGGAAAATGAAACTATGTAACAAGAGCTTACTGTGTATAAAATTTTAGACAATAAATTAAATATTAAAGAAGTTGTGCAATTTTTAAATGAAATGTCTAAAAATTTACTTTTACGACTTAGTAGGTTCTTGTATTGCACGGCAGAATTGCAGAGGGTCCATTCTGCAAAAACAGATAAAAAAAGCAAATACGTCTGTCAACAGATAAATGTCCCGTGACAGAGAATGTTGTGTCCTTTTCCTTATCAGACTCATCCTTAGACGCGTTTCGCCGTTTACGGCTCATCAGTAAGGCTCGAGTCTGACGGAAGGAAAAATGATCTAGCAGCAGTAGAACATCGAAAGTATGTTTTCGTGAGGTAAAAAAAACCGTAATTGGCAATAAGAAAGAGAAATATGTTAAATTTAATATGTTAAATTTAATCTATGTATATTGTATTAATTACTAACTTTTTACTTGTGGTCACCTTTCTTTAAATAGTTTTTAACTCTATTCTTTTTTGATAAGTCAGTCAAATTTTTTTCTTTGGTTCTAGTATATTAGATGAAAAAACTCCAACCAATTCTAGAGATAATTCAGAGGCGAGTTCGGAATCTGAAGATGACACTGTAACTTTAGCCAATCAAACATCTCACAACAGTACTAGTAACAGAAGTACCAGCGTTTATTCCCGTACCAAAAATGTATTAGCTAATAAGCGACGGACAGAAGAACAAGCACAGAATTTTTTAAATGCAACCAGGAGTTACCACACGCTACCACGCAAACCTAGTTTAGAGATAGAAAAATACCTTAGAATCTCTTCTTTTAGAAATCCAGACATGTTACCAAGAAAGCAAAACTCGCAACCGATGCTTATTAGGCAGTTATCAAAAGAGCTTTCAGGAGATGCATCACCAGATTATGCCTCTCTTCCTTTTATTACCGCTACCTCTTTAAAAACGCAAATTCGCAAACCACCTAGGAGAAATCCCAAACTCTTAACACTGCCGCCGATTGCAAACAATTTTCGTTCCATATCAGCTACGCCTAGGCAGGCATCAAGTAAGAGTATGTTTGTCTCACTGAATTTTGAAAAGGACTCGAGTGCCAAGGGAGACCATATCAGTTTGAGAAACGACATGATGAAGTTATTCGACCTTATACCTCTCAGCAACAGGTGATATAAAGACATGCATATTGTTATGAAAATGTGATTTATCTTGAAAGAAGGTATGTACAAAATATATTGGAATTATTTTTGTTTATGGGTTGTTTGACTATCGATCACATTAACTTTCTATGTTGTGGAATTTCCTCATTAGATTCAAACCCGCAAATCCTATGGATACAAGCAAATGTCAGAAGAATAGCCATAAATGACACTCGCTCAACCTTTGCAAATTGCATCTTGCAACACATATTTAACTGAATAATTTGAATGTTATTATTCTGTTATAAGTTATTTAATATTCCCTGTGATATGAATCGTTATTTTTAAGAATTATACAGGGTGTCTGTGGATAGGGGTCCCCAAGAGGACAGAAACCTTAATTGTTGATTTTGCGACCAAAAGTAATTCTTTATAAAAAGTTCTGCTTGTTGAGAAAATGAATTTACAATATAAAAATTTTAGATCAAATGTCGAAAAATTATAAATATGTGAATATGCTTCAAAAATTTTATGAAAGAAAGTTGTTTTTAATAACAGAAAGTCTAAATACAAATTTTGAAATATAAATTCGAATATTTAAAAATCAAATAAAAATTGTGAATTCATGATCAGTATTAGTTTCGCACGAGTAACGGTCAGTATTAGATAGAGATGCGAAGTGCGCAACAAGTCTATAGTAAGAGCCTGGAACAGTGATACCTCGAGATACGAGTTTAATTCGTTCTGTAACCTTGCTCTTATGTCAATTTGCTCGTATCTCAAAGCAATTTTCCCCATTGAAATTAATTGAAATGCCATTAATCCGTTCCAGGCCCAAAAATGCTACCCCCAATTGTTTTTGTTACGTGTTTTTGAATAAGAAAAATCTATTTATATATAGCACAAATATTGTAGAAAAACATAATAACTTACACACAACTTAAATGCCTCTGTATGCTTAATTTTAGTCACTGCTTTTCTATTCACTGGTCTTTGCCTTTTTCGCCGGATTAAAAAAAAACTGTCCAAGGAGGTTTGTTTCTTCCTCCCTTTGAGAATGCTGCGGAAATTAGTTAGTCATTAAATAGCTCCGATGCACGACCAGTTGCAACTTTTTCGGGGTGTTTCTTCTCCAAGTGTGAAACTCTCTCCCACATTCCTAAAATCTCTTTTATCTCACTTGTAGAGGTACCACTGTATTAGTGTTATCTTCGTGGCGAATAAAGTTAGTTGACGCCTGTAAACGTAGTATCATATCTGTAAACCTACATACACGACGGTACAAAAATGTCTAAAATACAGAAACGTGGCTGTGTTAACCCCGTGGATAGTTTTTGCTATATATGTGGTCAGTTTACTATCGCAGAAAAGAACAAAAGAAAATTACCAAAGTAGCTTATCAAGTATTTTGGATGTGTTGTTGGCGATCAAGATCGGTACTGGGCACCTCACATATGTTGTCAAACCTGTGCTGCAAATCTAAGTATCTGGCTAAATGGCAAACGCTCTTCTATGCCTTTTGTATGCCCCACATGCGAGCGTAAATTAACTTAATCGCAATTGACTGTTCGTTTAATGGTTAAATTATTGTTTGTGCATTTTTTAGTAACAATGCTTTGATGATTTATGTGGACTTCTATCAATTAATGCCATTAATAAAAATATTAACCATGCTAAGGTTAAAAGCGTTTTTCCATTTAATATAAAAATTTAGTTGTTCTTAAATGTAGACTAAAAAATGTTTGGAAACTATTTAATTTATTGCGTACCTATTTAGTTCTCCTGCCACAATAAGAGGAAAATTATACGCTGCATCTTATGAGTTCTACGCGCTGATAATGGTGAAAAAACTTTTAGTTATAAATATTTTGAATTAGTCATATTTAAAAGAAAAAACTAAGAGTTGTGTAAAAACTCATTTTTATTTTCAATAATTTTCAGTTGATGATAGTAAACAATTTATTTGTTTTATTAAAAATATATGTAAGGGATTATTATTTAGAACATAAAATATGGAAACATCTAACCCAATTGGAATGGTGGGTATGTTCTATTGGACCACGTAACTTTTAAATATATGAATATAGGCCATCTGTAAGAGCACAGATTACACAGTAATAGTTCAGAGTTGTTTCGTCCCACCTCCTCCGGTTTCGCTCTCTTGACCCGTGCCAGTCAGTCCTCCGCTAACTTGTTTGTATTTTAGTCCTGAGTCGAACTGCATTAACACAAATACCTAAAAATATGTAAAACAGTGTTGCATAAAAATGCCCGCATTTTGTACTATTAAAAAATTAGTTTTCGATTCACGACAATGCCATAACGAATAAATAAAGGAGTTTGACAGTGATAGCTTTTAGCGTAACCTTAAAAAAATAGTTAGTGGTAAGCACAAAGCTCTAAAGGCAAGTAGCAGGAATGCTAGGCAATATTTCCGTCAATGTCTCTACATCCAGGAGACCCTTGGTGGCTGGCGTAATTAGAAATGGTATTACTTTCTTTGTTTTAAACATTGACTTGAAACAAACATGGACCCGCTATTTCTATCTGCTTTGTATACGTCAATGTGACGCGTGTTATTACGGAAATAAACACAACAAAAAAGAGATGGGGAATCTATCTGTAGATCCCCATCTTTTTTTATCTTCTGTGTTTCTGTTTTCATTGTGACAGTTGATCGGTTTGATATCTTGGTTAGGAAAAACAAACAATCGACGGACGTGACTCAAAAGTCTATATTTTTATCCGGTTTACGACAGACTTGTCACAGTCTTACCATATTGACTTAAGAATTACTATTTTTTCCACAAATAATATGTGAATTTAACACTCAAACACTGAAAAACAACGAAGAATTTTATTTAACAATAATAACAAATATAAAAAGTGGTTGCCGACAGCGACGTAATGTATTTGTCTAATTAACAGAAAACGATAAAGAAAAATTATACTAATTTTCAGAGCTCCCCGATTGTTTTTCTGGAACGTTGTTTACAACCTACCTAAGAATGTGAATTGTTTATTCTTCGAAGACTGTAAACCAAAGCCGTACCTTCCTAGATTTAAGATTTTAAACTTAAAAAGAACTGAATACGAAATTTAGAAACTTTTCCATCTTATTTTGACTATTTATCGTGGATCTTAGGCTAGCATTTAGCGTCAGGATATCAAAATATCGAAAAAAAAAAGGAATTCCTTCCAGGTCTATAGTTAACAAATTGAACAATTGGAAAACACTTTTGTAAGATCGATGGAGGAAGAGAAGAAAGAAAAAGGGACTGATTGATGCTTACCTTACCAACCCGAACAAACCCAAAACCTTATATAGGGTGTTATAAATTATATAATTATATTTAAACACCTTTGGTGTTTGTTCGGGTTTGATTTAAAGGGTCGTCTAAGAAATTGGACGAAGACAACTAAAATTAGCCCACACCATTGGTAACCACACGTTTAAACTTAACTTATCTACGATGCGGGGTTGAGTATAACTCAGCAGTGGTTCTAAGTAATGTTTCGGAAGGTTGAATAACATAATTTATTTAAATACTATGGAAACCTCAATTTTTTCTTCTACGTCTACAAAAAATAATAGTTTTCGGGCAGTCAGCTGAGTTTTATTTTACACTTTCTTTCTCTTAATTTAGTGGCAATACCATTCCCAATCTAAAGCTTAACGAGGGCTCCAAACCACGACCCTCGGTCATACGATGTACCCCAAGGGTTATGTGTGGCACGTTATGCCAGCCGGCGGAGCCAATCCTGAACTGTATAGAATTCATATCAGATGGGATAAAGTATACAATTCCGTATCAGATCAGAATTTTAATACTTTTTATATGTTTTTACATTTGCTTACATTTGATAAAATATACAGGGTGTTTGGATAATGCATCAGAATACTTGGAGAGGTGATTCTACATGTTAAAATAAAGGTAGTACTTAACTCATATAACAAAAAGTCGAAATCTCAATACTTTTTTTGCTTCCATTTGAATAACCGATTTTACCGCTTACTAAAATTTAAATTCCAGTTTTGTGTGTGTCAAAACAAAAAATATATGCCGAAAATTAAATTTAAATTTCAGATAAAGTGGCCTCTGGTGGCACAGTAAAGAATCATTTGTATAACAGAACGATAGCAGTCGTTAATCATAGTCCCTGTGCCAAATATCAACTTGAGTGTTTAGAAACTAACCTCAAGATTTTAATTAAAAAAAAAATTAATAACCTATAACTCGAAAAGTCTTGAGTTTTCGACTTTTTGTTATATGACTTACTATCTTTATTTTAACATGTTGAATCATCTCTTATAGTATCCTGATGAATTATCTAAACACTCTGTATAGTAGGCAAAATTTTGAACATTTTTATAAAATTAATTATTATTAAATAAACACGTTTTACAAAACACTATGAAACCAGCATAATGTTTGGTAATTAGATATGTTTACCTGGTCCGATGGCAGAAGCTGAAAATCATCAGGAGGATTTGTTATAACATATCTTTTACTGCTAGCGTCACACGACGAACTGGTATCATCTCTACGTCGGTACAAACCGATGCACAGCATGCCGAATTGTTTCAGAGCCGCGACGAATAGATCGCCATATTTCCCTGTTTCACCGAATTCAACTAAAGGGCCATCGCAAAGCGATATTTGTCCTACACGACATCTATTTCTGTTGGATAAACTTTCTATAGTGCTAGAAAAAGGAGAAGAAGAATTAGTGCTAATTGTCTCTTAGATTTTGAGTTTGCGTAGCTGTTGGAGTGTATTTCTAGAACCAGAAACATTTCGAAAATACATTATCGGGCTAGTTTCACGTTTATCTCCAGTTGCTCTATGGCCCATAAGTTATGGGACACCCTATAATAGGAAGCATAGCCACTAGTTCAAATTCTACTGAATCGAATTAACTCATCCATCTACAACCGAGCCTTCGGTGGCGGAGAAATATTTAAAAAGTCAATAGGATGTTCTTAGACGCATACCTAGTAATAATTCAGATTTGTTTTGAATGTTTAAATGTACAATTATATAAAAAAACATTCCACTCAATAATCTTTATAATGTATGTTTCGAATCTGCATATTTTCTGTAGCCTTGACTCGTGTTGGAGATTGTCCTGTTCACTACTAGTCGCTAAGAGATGGAAGGGAAGGAAGAGTTTTTTGTGCAAAACTATTTTTGTTTAGAATAGGAGAAGTAACCGAATTGTTTTTCTCTGTTAGGGTCAGTTGTATAAACACTTTGAACTGTAATTCACTCTTGAAATCTAGTTCAAAGTAAAAAAGTTGTTGTATAAATAGTATTTTACACTGATCTCGGTTCAAACGTGAATCTCCACTTGTGGCGGTTCAGAAGTTGAACTGTCTAAACCACTTTCTAAATATGTTTTTTGTTAGGTCAGTGGCATATTATACAATACAGTAAATTATAGTTATTTTATTGTTTAGAAAAATGTAGGAATTTAATGAAATTATAACAGATGATGGAGATTTTTGGGTCTTGTGGATACATACTGCAGTCAATTCTGTGAACACGCAAATATCGAAAAAATCCTGAACAATAAACCACTTTCTAAATATGTTTTTTGTTAGGTCAGTGGCATATTATACAATAAAGTAAATTATAGTTATTTTATTGTTTAGAAAAATGTAGGAATTTAATGAAATTATAACAGATGATGGAGATTTTTGGGTCTTGTGGATACATACTGCAGTCAATTCTGTGAACACGCAAATATCGAAAAAATCCTGAACAATAAACCACTTTCTAAATATGTTTTTTGTTAGGTCAGTGGCATATTATACAATAAAGTAAATTATAGTTATTTTATTGTTTAGAAAAATGTAGGAATTTAATGAAATTATAACAGATGATGAAGATTTTTGGGTCTTGTGGGTACATACTGCAGTCAATTCTGTGAACACGCAAATATCGAAAAAATCCTGAACAATAAACCACTTTCTAAATATGTTTTTTGTTAGGTCAGTGGCATATTATACAATAAAGTAAATTATAGTTATTTTATTGTTTAGAAAAATGTAGGAATTTAATGAAATTATAACAGATGATGAAGATTTTTGGGTCTTGTGGGTACATACTGCAGTCAATTCTGTGAACACGCAAATATCGAAAAAATCCTGAATTACTAAATGGACATACAATGAATATTTGAAAAGGTTACGCTTAACAAAGAACACACCTGTTTGTTTTTATTTGTTATAAGGTTAGTATAATGTATATTTTTTTATTGAATCAATAAGCTCTATCCGCTTTAGAAATGTATCACCAGTCTGCAAATAAAATTGAAATATTTTAGTTCTTATTTTTGATAATATTTTATAAGTACACCGAGTAGAAAAATCTGGAAAGCAAGCCCGCCAAATCAAATAAAAGGTTTTATGTCAAAAATCTAATAAAAAAATAAAAAAAAAGTAACTAAATAATAGTAATGCCAACATAAACTGATCTTAGTTCAGCTGTACTAAAGTTCGTAATTTGTATGAACGTAATTTGTAATATTGAATGAACGTAGTTCATAGGTTGATCGGCGTTCCGTTCAACCTAAGTTCAGAATTGTTTCATACAACCGGCCATTAATGTCGATACAAAATTTAAAGTCTATCCTTTGTTGGAGATGCAATAATGATAATGCCATCAAGATAAAAATTCTATCATCCTTCCAAGCATCGCTTGAAACATAAAAAATTAATTATAATTTTTTTTGTTTAAATGCTTAAGATGGTTTGGCAAAACTGATTTTCCTGCTGGGTATACAGTTACTTTTACCATAACCACACTACTTCTATTATTCGTGTTGCTCATATTTGGCTAATATATTTTCGTACCTACCTGTATCCCCCTCTTAGACCTGCCCCTTCTGCAAGAATCAATTCCAATTCGGGCGTTGCTCCCCCAGTAATTAGTGACCGAATTAATGTCAAAGCATTTTGCTTGAAATACGTCTAAAATATATAACAAAAGCAATATTATTTAATTGCTAATATAGTTTTTAATAATAAATATGTTCCTTTTTTACAAAAAGAATGTGTTAAATGATAAATTCATTGGCCAAAAGGAAACAAAATTCAAACATCGTTGTGGTAAAAATAAATGATGCTCTTTGGAGTTTTTAAGGAAATATAAAAAATGTATTGCCCATGACAAATAAATGAGAATTATTTTTTCGTATGTAATAAACTAAACCAATATTAGAAAAATAACTTTTCCTGAACAATGAACTAAATACCAACTACTGGCGAGTCATAGAAAAATAAATTGTACACAACAAATAAATTGAGAATCATATATTCGTAAGTAATGAATTAAATCGCAAGTAATAGAGTCATAGGAAAATAAATTGTATACGGCTGATAAAATGAAACTCATATTTCGTATGTCATGTATTAAATCGAACATAAAGCCGAGTAATAAAATAATAAATTATATACACCCCTTAAATAATGATTTAAACTACAAATAATGATATGCCGTAGAAAATAAATTGTTCATGATAACCAAATTATTTCCACTCTTACCGTAGACACTAGAGAATCTAATACACTAACTGCAAAGGCGGTACCACACGCAAATGGCTGCGTTAAGTATAGTTCTTTGCCTGGCTCATCATCTTCGTCTTGATCCAAAAACTGTACGTTGCTATCGTTTACCAATTCTAAAAAAGAAAGGGTAAACATGCACTTAATATATTACTTGCATTTATAACTGCCAACTGATTGGGTTGATTTTTTGATTATTAATCTTTCGTATCACAGGTTTCTCTTAACTGCTTGTACTGCACGAATTAATAATTTGAGGTCCTTAATATTTTAACATTGAAGTGTAAGAAAAAAATAATTCGTTCTATATCAATTTTTAACGGATATTGTCAATTATGATAACTGATACTGAACACCTTAAACTTTGTTTTACTGGCGGTCATATTAAGTCTCACACAAAATCAATGTATCGTCAGCGTATCTGATTGTATTTAATACGACTCCGTTAATGCTATCCATTCCATCGTGCTTGGTTTCAACAGCTTCCTTAAGATATATAAATAAGAGAGGAGAGATAATGTAAACTTCGGCGAACTTCTCTCTGTATTCTCAATCAGGAAGTTGAAATCCTGCCTCTTAACTAAAACTGCTTTGCCCCAGTATAGGGTTTCAAGACATCCATACGAATCTCGATGGACTTTACATAAGTATGTTCGTCGAAAAGGAAACTTTTCTTGAATAGCAAACTATTGCAAGAAAAAATAAACATCATGCCCGAAATAATTATGTTTTTGTTTCAAAAAATTAACAATAATTACCTGTAATCATTGGAACATTAGCTCCGTAAACCGATCCTCGCCTTTGCAGTATAATATGACTTCCCAGTGGCGTTCCGTTTTCAGTATTTTCATTATTTTGACTTAAGACCCCTATCGTATCGTCAAACGTCATTGCCTTAATGTTAAGAGAAGCCAAGATGGCCTCCTTGTCAGCTAACGTGGGATCGTCGTTGCTTGGCACTTTGGCTGATAAAATGCAGCACATATCACATAGATTTACGTTCACAGCACGAAGATCAACTCTACTTAAGGGAGAACCCTAAAAATTGTTATATTTTGTAAATATTAATGTTCTGTAGATATTGATGGTGATATATTACACCAAGACGTCTAATTTTTATAATATAACTTGGTACAGAACCGATTAAATATATGAGGGGTCTGATCTGGGAGACATACTCCCCTGACCTGTTTCTACTCATGAGGTATCATCAGAGGGGTTGGCATAGCCCCTAAGCTAGGGTACTAAGGACACTAAGGTAATGTCTGATTGATGTACTTACATTTAGAACAGAAATTTTAGGTAAGTTCTGCAACATCTTCCACTCTCTTCTAATGTAGTCTACAGATCCGACTATGACGACATGTTTTAATTCGTGATAGTGTAAATTAATCGCCCTTAAGGGCATTACTAAATTTCTAAGTCCTATTAAGGGCGAGTCCGGATCGGCAATGAGACAAACTACTACATGGCCATTTAACACCGCCATTGGTTGATCCCTATCCTAAACAAAATTTGTTCAATCATTCTGTACTACAAACAATATGCATGCCTGTAATTTGTACGTATATAGCACAAATTTACATATAATTACGAATAGTAGCAAGATTCTTGTCAACCATTTGAAAGCTTTCGGAAGATGAAGAACGTTGTAGGTTTGCTTGTTAGAAAATTATACTAAAACTCTCACTATCGGCTGTAAATTTTGTAAGCATACAATACTTACCAGGATACACTCTTCCAGACTTCTAGCCGGGCCCCAGTGGAACATTCCCGTGCTATCATATTTCATTTCAGTCTTTTCGACACCAAGATCTTTCGCCTGATGATCAGCGAGGCCTATTGGTAATGATACCCGATTCTTCTTTTGCTTTGCGCCACCGCTGGTTCCACTGGTAGGGCTAAAAGTATCAATTAATTAACGTTCTTCATCTGCTGTGAATCATGTATTAGAGACATCAAAATAAAATTATCAATTGGTTACAGCTGTAGATTTCGTTAGTCTAATTTTTGTCATTTCTCACGGATAACTTTGCTCTTCAAATATATTCGGTGGAGTCCACGTACAGGAGTTGGGGGAGAGTAAGAGGGGCTTTAGGTAGTATGATCGAAATGATTAAAATTAAATAATAAATAATTGGTTTATGGTTTGGTAAATAGTCGCAAAAAATACCCCGGCATGGTGGTTTCCCATTTATAATAATAAAAAAAAGAAATGATGTTAATCACATCTAAAGAATGTTTCTTGCAGCCTGTGGGTAGTGTTGATGAAACCTTAGCCTTGAAGATAACCTTTCAATAGGCCGAGAGCGCTAGGTACCTAATGGTAGAAATAAATTTATGCTGAATACTTTTTTTGTTGCACGTATAAGTTCACTTATCCTGGGACATACTGTATATAAGTTTGCTTAACTCCATAAGAAGCCTTCGAGAAAAACGCTAAAATAACATTGCTTGCATGTGATGAATACGAAATCATTTCAATTTATTTTATTTATTTTTATTTTTTTTGTTTACTAACAAAATCATAAGGTTAAATTACATAAGTTACTAGAACAATAAATTAATAAAATCAAAGGTTCAAAGTGACGTCCTTCCACTTCAATGCATAAATTAATTCTTCTTAAAAAATTCCGACGAACTCTATGGAATATTCCTTCCTTTTGCTTAATTACCTCACAATTAGCAACAATTCTTTCTCTTAGCTCTTCGACGCTATTTACAAGCATCTTTAGATAGCCCCAAAAAAAGAAATCCATTGGGTTTAAGTCGGGGGATCTAGGGGTCCACTGTATAAAACCACCGCACCCTATCCATCTTTCAGGAAAGTTTCATTTAAGAATTGTCTGACCGCTAAACTAAAGTACATCTTAATTGTCACCATTATGAAGTATTCTAATTGTATTACAGAAATTCACACGAGCGGCAGATAGGGCTTGCACCTTTTGGTAAGGGTACGGATAAAGGTTTTCTTCGTGTATTGTTTCATGTCCGGAGCTCTTTGGAATACCCTCCTGGATAGCAATTTTTCTTACACTTACATACATTGGGATTATTCCCTATCGAATTCAAAATATGAGCTTCTGCTTCTGCTGTTCTAGTATTCCGTTGCAGGCCTACATCAAGAATTCTTGTTTTGAACGATACAAATTCTCCCAGTCTTCGATGGAGAGTCCTGAACATTCGCGATTGGGGCAGGATTCTATTTGAAAATGCTTCGCGATATAAACGTCGTGCTGCAAAATCATTGCCAGTAGCTCAACCGTAATAATAATGCATGTCCCGCAACTTCACGTTAGAGTAATTGTTGTTCATTGTTATTATTATTTTTATGATAACAATAATTATTACAAAAGAGCTTGTATAAAATGTAACTGCAACTCAAAGGCATGCTATGTCTAAGGTGGAAAATAAATTGAAATGATTTCATTTTCATCACTTACAAGCAATGTTATTTTAGCGTTCTTGTCGAAAATGGTTAGATTTATCGGAACAAAATGGTTCGTATGAGGCGCCCTCTACAAAATGTCAAGAAACGGTGGGCAGATTTGTATTCCTCATCTCGAAGAAGCCATATACGAGATTTCGTCAAAATATTATGAGCATGTTAAAAGGTATTGCAAAAAACTGCAAATAAAATTTGAGGTTAAGACCCTGTAACTCCTTTAATAATCAATTTCAATGTTATAGGAAGAGGTAGCATTTATTGTCGGTGTACAATTATCCCCTAAATTTTTTGCTCATTATTTCCGGACACCCTGTATAACCAATTACCTTTTAAAGAAAAACTTACCGAGAAGAAGAGGCTAAATTATCTGTTTCATTTCTGGCGGTGCTGTTATTATCATTTTGATTTATTTGTGTCACTGAAAAAATGTTAGATATTAGGAAATATCTTATAAGGTCAGAGAAGAAATAGTCCTTTGTTTCTTGCTATATGACCGACATACCTTTCAAATTTGTTTTGTAATAAACATTTCACCACTTAGTTGATAATAGTTATTTCTATTTCTTTCACTTCCGCTCTGAATTTGCCATATAAATCTGAATAGTTGATAAGTGGATCTTATTTTTCAATATCAAAATCATCTGACTGTGTTATCTACTCATTAATGTGACTGGGCGAGTTTCTAGTGATATCGCCCAGCCACTTTAATGTGGAAACCAAAACGCGTTCCGTGCTTTGGGATCATCTGATTTATATAACGATATTCTGTATTTGTACGACAGAGTTGTAGTGAATTGGTGGAGGGAACTTAATATGTTTTTATGAGAAGTAATCTAGAGATAATTTGTAGCCTATAAGTAAGTAGGTGGGAGTATATTGTATTTTACAGTAACAAAGATAAGATACCCTCTTGTACATAAGATGCCCTATATAGTATTATAAGCTATACAGGAGATAATTAATGCATCAGAATATTCAGAGAGCTGATTCCACATGTCAAAATAAAGGTAGTAAGTCTTATAATAAAAAATCGGAAACCCAATACATTTCGGCTTACAAGCTATGAAAGTTGTTTTTCTTATTTTCAACATCTAGCGGTTAGTTTTTAAACCTTCAAGTAGTAGATATATGACACAGGGACTATGCTTAACGACTTCTATCTTTCTGTTAGAAAAATGTTTCTCTACTGTGCCACCAGAAGCCACTTCACCTGAGATTCAAATATAATTCGTGGCATATCTTTCTTATTTTGGCAATTACTGGAAAAGGGAACATGTCATTTTAAAGGCAAAAGAATGCCCAATAAAAAAGTTATTCTTTAATCGAGTCCATAAACCACCCAATTTAGGCGTAAACTGGAATAAATTTTTATTAACAATAAAATCAGCTTTTTCAAATGGAAGAAGAAAAATAAAGTATTGTGTTTCGACTTTTTGTTACATGACTTACTTTAATTTATTTTAACATTTAGACTCACCTCTCTAAGCATCCTGATGTATTATCCAAACACCCTGTATTAATGAATTTTAATTGTCTATAATGATGAAAACACAAGTGTATACCGTAGAACATGGAAATCCCATGTAATTTTTGAGGTGTTGACTTCCCTGTGCATTTTATAGAAAACTGCTATATAACTTCTTGAATGGGTCAATATGACGAACCCGTAGGCCGAGTTCAATACAATATAACATTGTCACATATTGTGATTTGTCAATGTCAAAATTTAATTTGCTGGTGTATTACTTGAACTATGAGAGATTCGTGGTTTTGCCATCACGTTTAATTGAATAGCTTCGGATTGGCTCACCAAAATGTAGTCAAACTCAGCACACGGGTTTACCATGTCGACTTCTTTAAGAAGTTCTCTATAAAATGTATAGGAGGGCTGAACCTAGGAAATTACATGAGATTTCCTAGGTTCAGCTTAATGATCATCACCCGGTATACATTAAACATTGACTGCAATAAACTTACTAAGTAGATCGCCATGACGATTCATGTCACCTGCAAATAAAGAATTCTTTATTAGTATGATCAAAATATACTTTTTCAAGAAGATATGTAGGTATCTCTAATTAAAAACATGTATTATATTTATGGTCAATGCATTAAAAGTTTTGGATAAATTACGGTATTAGAAGCCTACAAATATTTAAAAAATGTAGAAATTTGTAAAGACTAAACAAAAAATAAATTTCTTAATTAGGGAATTAATAAACTTGCGGTGATTCTATCCACGTCCGTGTGTAGGGGCATTTAGAATACGCGATAAAATTTGTTTTGAAAAATATTTTAATGGGATATTATATTAACAAGGGTTGAGAATAGCAAAAGTTAAATCGAATATATAAAATTAAAATATATACTTACAATTTTTGCATTTACACGTCTTTATAAGCGTTTCATCTTTTATCTCGTCGTGACATGCCTTGCAGTAAAACCAGGCCCTGAAAACATGTTTAGTTTAACGTTTCGGGAGTTTCAGATACAATTTTAATTGCTTCCAATACGATATGCGGGAACATTAGGCCATCAAGGTTCGGGCCTGGGGCGGCAAACTTTAGAAGGAGGCGAAATTTACGTTGAAGACTTTTTTTAGATGTCGATTTATGTTGGGGCTCAGCTGTCTCGTTATAAATCCGGCAATGTTACTAAGTTTCGGCATGCAGTGTCATTGGTTGATGGTTCTCCATTTCTTTAAAGGACCCCGCTATATCAAAATTAACTTTTTTACTCTAAAAATCTATTTTATTATTATAGTCATTTAATGTATTCCTACTAGTTTTCAGTTGAATACAATGTGGACTTGTTTCAACTGTTATACTATTTGCCGTGGTGACATTTGATTAACCCCTCTACCTCAAGACACGAAACATTCTTGCTAGCCATCACAATGATCCTGCTCTGTCAACTGCTGTTATAAGGCTTGGTCGATTGCATTTAGTGATGTCCTTCATAGGGATAATTGGTTACATTATGCAAGTGGATTGACTGAACTTTTCGAACGAACCCGAACTCAACTGAAAAAATCATTCTTGACCACGCCTACGTAGAGGAAGGACAAGCTCATATGTTGGCTCAAGCAAGTTTAGTCAAAACAGTGATTCAATCAATGACTCTGTTGCTAACAATGGTGGATCAATTGGAGAACTTCTTCAACATGGACAGAACAGTAATTCTTTCTAATGATGTGCAAGAAGAATCCAAAGCTAAGCTTCAACTGTTGGCAGAACTTCCAAGCTCTGGATTGTATATTTTGAAATGGTGACTGTGATTAAGCATTTCATTATAGCAGCACGCTGGGATCTGCATATCAAACCACAGTCGTAGAGCAACAAAGAAGCCAGAACCCGAACAAACCAGAACCATGAGAATGGAAACAACAAGAAGTGGTTTCGTGCCAGTGCCAACCACTTTTAACCTTGTACCGGAGTCGATACGCCGGCAGATTTCTGGTAACTGCAAAAAAGCATGCCAACGCAATTGTGGATGCAGGAAAGTAGGTCTTCATTGTTACTCAATCTGCACATCGTGCTAATGGATGTGTGATAACGTCGAGCTCCCGGAAGATATCATTAACATAGATGAAGAAGAGACCGAATTAGGACCAACCTGGCTTACACGATGCGACATAACTTATCTAATCTCACAATCTATTTCGTAATCATTCATATCTCCTTGAGATACACAAGGGGCTGTTTTCTCACCATTTTCCACATGAACAAAGCCCGACGCTGAGGATAGAATAATCCGTACTTGTGCCATGGAATTTTAACTTTTTTTAACTGAATTTGTACAATTTCATGCTGTATTAAATAACTTGAACACTCGCTTCAACATTATATAATTTTTGAAAAAATGTCCTGTACCTTTATACGATCTATATGGTATGTACAGAGAACTGAGATGAATTCATAAATTGACAGCCTTTAATAATAAATTAGAGTTTTAGAGTTACCTTTTAACCTCATCGGCTGATTGAGCTATGAAAAAGCCTTGCGTATTCGCGACGATCTTCGCTCCACTGGGGTTGATTGATATCTTGGTGTCCGCTCCCTCGATGCCTTTTACTTCGATGGCAAGAAGCAGCAACTTTAATTTGGTAAAGCACAACCTATTTACAAAAAATTAATCAAATTCGATACAAAAACATGACGGAATAATTTAAGGGAACCTAATAATCACAACTAAAACTATATTTACATTGAGAACGTGAACAAATTCATTTAATGTGTGAAAGGCTACTTGTACACTTGTACAAGGTGGCCATCTAAGCGATGTACGCGGCTGTATCTCGGAACTGTTCACCGTATAGCTTCCGGAAAAAAAATATTTACAGGCAAAGTTGCCAAGAGAAATTGTTGAAAATTATTGGCAAGTTTGTAGAACGGCCGCTAGGGGGCGTAACACTAATAGTCGTTTGTTAACAGTCGATTTCTCTACAATTTACAAAAAGTATATTGAAAATACTACAAATAACTCTCTCGTGTATCAATGAAAGTACATAATTTCTACTTATTAACCACCACGGTAATTACATATATTGTAAAAAATAAGAAGTCTTTGGAAACAAAAGACATATATTTTACAATAATTTTGGGAAGCAACGTCAAATGATTCATTTTGAGATCTACTGGAAGCTTTCGTCCACTTATTTTTTGGAGACACCGTACTGATAAAACTGAATCAATGTTTTAGCGTATATAGAGTATTCGGACATTGTCTTTTGATTTGGGAAGATCAGGAACTACCATTCAAAATATTTTAAAAGAGCATAGGTAAGTTTATCATATCATAAAATATAATATATTTGACCGATCATGGTACCAAGCGCGGAAGAGATCTTTTATCGTGACGGCGATTTTAATATCGCACCATATACTCTCTTTCAGAGATTGCTGAATTTTGAATGTGCTCAAAGTAAACAGCAATTATTCCGTAAACGGCATTTTTAATATTCAAATTAAAAGAAAGGATAATTTGACGATTCTTTCCAATATTATAAACAACAATATAACAATAACACTATTAAATATATCTGATTTGTCTTCAAAGCCTTTTCATTTTACAATATAGATAATTACCGGAGCTATAAATAAATAGTCATTATGTAAATTAATTTTTCATCGATATCTTCGGTTAGAAAAAAGAGAGGAACTTGCGGTTTTCACCATTTGCTATTTCCTTTATTCCTCTTTATAGCGGTCTTATAACATCTTTACCATCGCATTTAAGTTTTTTAAGAAAAAACAGAAAATATGTTAAATCTGTAAAAAGCGCCATCTAGCGACTAGTGACATAGACCGACTATATTGTAGCTGATAGAGCAAGAAGAAAGAACTCTTCTAAATGACACTACTTGCGATATTTTCCGATAAGGTGTTCCTGAGATATTCAAGTTTTTCCAAATCAACTTTACATTACGCCAATCACTTTATTTGAAGGGTTAGAGAAAGTTGATCATGATACATGAGAGATTTTATTGTGAGCATTTTCATTCTCTTGGCAACTTTTCCTATAAATATTTTTTCTAGAAGCAGTACAATAATTGTGGAAGTAAACCACGACTGGCAAGTATACGCCATTATCAAATATTGACCAAAATTATTTTATTATGAAAATATTAGGTATTTTTTATATATGGTTTGTGTTGAGTGATTGGTAGCTTTACTCGCTGGCTTGGGTGAACGACATGCCCGTGAATGAGGAGGATAATGTCTCAGTGTACATCTCGCAACTAGTTCCTTGACGGTAATCATTCTGCCATGCTTCAGAGTCAGGACACTGAAAAAAAAAACATCTTATAAATTAATTTTGTGTTTTAAACCATGATTTTTTCTTGTAGCAGGAGTCCAAACTTGTTTGAACAATGATTTCATTTCAAATAAGCAACTAATGTTTCACATTTTTAGCTTTCTTTTACTGCATATATTTAATATTTTTTTAATACCTACATTTTTTACACTTTTACTCTTGAAAGATCGCATAGCAAATAAATTCGCCATCATAGTTGAAAATCCAGGTGTCAGACAAGACTGCGCTATAAGTCCTAGTTTTAATTCAGCGAGACATATGACGTCATCCCCTTGCTTCCAATCCCATGATGGAATATTTAGTAGATAGACCTAAAACATTGACAGATTTATAAATCTATGGGTAGACCTATATAAACAATTAGATATTGTTGTCAGTTATATTAAATTGCCTTGATCTACTGATTTTGCCTGCTGTCTTCTGAACAGAAACCAGACGATATGACAGAAAGTAAATGTCTGAGTAAATCCGCTTGTTACAAAACATTATACATAAATACGAGATGATGAACCTGCTGAGCATTCCGGTTCGTCACACGACCGCTGAAATTTGCCAGACAGCCCCTGGGACCGGAAACGAAACGAAACGTGGAAACGTGCTAGTTCATAATTAAGAGTAATTTATAACTCGATATTTGATTAGCGATGTGATCACATGATCATAATGTTACATTCGACTTGATTTGACGCACTTAACTATTATCTTACCTTATTATGGTACTGCATTAATTGAATAATAACCCTAACATCATCGCAATAATTCTTAATGGATATAACCCTCATAATATTCGCAGCATCTTCAGCGTCCGGATCCTGACAGTGTTTGTTGGCCAGTATTATGCATGCGTCTGCTTCATCTATCTGAAAGTAATTGTTGTCGAATTTTCTTGCGCAATTTATAACAAGATCTAGGTAGAGAGAAAATTGTTACTATCTATGTTAAATTTGTGAAAATGTCAATCGGAAAATAGTCTATACAAGAAAAAGGCACAGGCGTAATGTTACTGTAAACTTACCTTGACTCTTTGTAAGTCTATTGGATTCATAATGGTACCTTGGAAGAATTCTACCGTCGTGGAGTGGCTTTTGAAGATACCTTCCAGTTCAAGATCGGGCTGGTTGCTATACATTCACAAAGATACAAAAATTAAATATTGAAACATGAAATAGACACTAGGGTTCTTTTGGGGAAAAAAATACATATTTTTCTCCCCTCATCACGTGACCCAGGTATTGCAACTTTCTTATTTTAATTGTGTTTAATATTTCCTTTCCCTTTCTCATTCTTCCCAGCACCTCCTCATTTGTTACCATGTCTACCCAACTTATTCTTAAGATTATATGACCACATCTCAAATGCTTCCAGTCGATCACTTATATTTTTCTTTAACGTCCAGGATTCCATCCCATATAGCAACACGGAGAAAACATAGCAATTCAATATTCTGGCTCTGAGGCGTAAATTAAGATCTCTATTGCATAACACATTTCTCATTCTGTTAAATATGGTTCTGGCTTGTCCAATTCTTGATTTGATCTCTTCAGTATAGTCATTACCCTCATTGACCGTTGTTCCTAAGTATTTGTATTTACTGACTTTCTCCACTAGTTCTCCGTTGATCCATAAGTTCTCCTGTTGTTGAACTGATTTTGTAATGGTCATAAATTTGGTCTTTTTGATATTTAAGGTAAGTCCGCTCTGCTCGCTGCTCGTCACTATTTGATCAACCAGGCCCTGTAAGTCTTCTATTGTTTCAGCAATAAGTATGGTGTCGTCTGCATACCGGATGTTATTAATGGGTATTCCATTAACCTTTACTCCCGTTGTTGTTTCTTCCAGTGCTCTCTGAATGATTTCTTCCGAATAAAGATTAAACAATAGCGGCGATAGTACACATCCTTGCCTTACACCCCGTTGGATTTCTATTTCTTCTGAGAGTTCATTGTCCACTTTGACATTAGCCGTCTGATTGTAGTATAGATTATTTATTATTCTAATATCCTTCATGTCTATATTTTTACTCTTAAGCAATTGAATAAGGTGGTTATGGCGTACTTTATCGAATGCTTTATTGTAGTCAAGGAAACAAACATACATCGGTTGATTGATGTCCATGCATCTCTGAGTCAACACATTAAAGGCAAGCAAAGCTTCTCTTGTTCCCACTGCATTTCTAAAGCCAAATTGTGTTTCGCTAATATCTTGTAATATATATAAAGTAAATAGATATAAGAAATATAATATAATATATAAGTAATATTAAGTAATTTTTATGTATGTACAAATGTAATAAAGCACAATGCAATAAGAATTTAAGATTTCTTTAAAATATATCAATCAATCGGTTCAGGCAATGAATAAAATAAATGTCTCTTTACAATACATTCGTAGCCTAGACAAGCCAATTAATTGGGAAATTACGAAAAACATTTGCTTATTCACGCTACGTATCGTCATAGAAATAAGTAAATCTAGACTGGCCAACAAGCCAAAAAATGGACTATCGTTACGTGCCAGAAAATGATGCGGAGTTATGTTAAACATTTTATTAGCCACAAGAATTTCTAAGTTTCGGTAACGTGATCTGGTGAAAACCGCCAATATCTAGGCATAAATGAAGCCCACAGCGTTAAATAACAGTGAACAGTATAGGTTTATTTAGTATATGACATCGTACATATCACATATCATTATTTGTTAGGGCTAGTTGGTGCACGAAAATCAACAGTACTTTGTAGCTTAGAAAAATTATCCCAGTGAACAATTTAGATCAACTAATGAAAATAACTCTTGTCAGATACAAAAAACTACGTTTTTACCCGAAAATCTGAAAGCTTAATCAGAAATTGAAAATCTAAGTTTGAGATGTATCTCCATACAAGCAGTTTTATCCCAAGATATGCTATTAAGATATCAAAGTGTAATTAACGTTATATCTTAGAAGCTAACAAGTTTAGATTTGTGAATAATATATTTTACCTGTGAAGAAATACCACCTCGACGTCATCTTCTCTATCTTCATGAAGGAAGTCTTTTAAAAAATGGGACACGGACTCGTAGGTAATGTGTCCACATACAATTACGTGCCTATGCATAAAAAATAAATTAGCAAATGCAAATTTAGTTGCTTTATATTTATTTTACAGCAATTAGTAAATTTCCTGACAAACTTTTATTTTGTTAAAATTAGAAATTACATGCAACCATAAAAATAATTAGATATCAATAATTAAAATGTAATTATTTGTGTGTAATAAAAAATCTATAATAATTGTTAAATTGAAATATTCTATGTTAATATTAATTTTTCTTCTTAAAATCACCCAAGGATTCACAACCTTAAGTATGGGCACACAATTTAAAAACACTGTATTCTGATAATAGGTTAGAGAGATTCTACATGTTAATATGAAGGATAAGTTATATAACAAATAATAAGTTATATAACAAAAAGTCGAAAACTCAATACTTTTTGAGTTACAGCCTGTCAAAGTGTTTTTTATCATCAATCAGTTTTTCTAATGGAAGCAAGGTGAGTTTTCGATTTTTTTGTTATATTACTACCTTTATTTTAACATGTAGAATCACCTCTACAAGTGGTGCATTATCCGAGCATCCTTTAAAATAATAGTCTAAATGGGTCTTTGGCAACTATATTGTACAAATGTATCTACCATTTAGATTAGTGGTTGTCAATTTTGTTAGTATAACAGTTTAAAACTGCAAGAAATTTCCTTGATTTTGACATCCAAAAACTAAGTATCAAATTGCCTAAATTACGTTAACAATAAGAAATATAATGTCCATTCATCAACAAATATACAAGAAACGATTAATAATACTTTTGACTTGTAATATCGATTTATATAATTGTAAGTATAATTTTTATCATCAAAATCCGTAGCATTTTGAGACACTATCGCTTTATTGAGTCGCTTCTATAAAATACATTCAAATATATATAGAATATCGTTTATCACATTAGTACAAATATGTTGGGTTTAATAAAAGACCATACACGAAATAGGTCCGAGTACAAAACAAATTCTATAATTTCTCACCTTCGCCTACGTTCATTCTTCAGGGTGCCGCCATATTTTGGTCTAGTTCCGATCAAGTCAATGATTTCTGGGATATAACTGAGGAAAGTCATCTATAGCCAGAAAATAAACTTTTTTGAATAACTTTAAATGGTTTACAAAAGGCCTAGGTACGTCCATTCGTGGAACGCGATTTCTTGAAACGTACTACTCAAAAAATAATAAAATATGGCAGATATTATTGGAAAGAAAGTTAAGTTACTTTTAGAATAATGATGTGCCACTTGACATCCTTTCTATTTAAGATTTTAATGGTAAATCTACCACGAAAGCTGCAAATATTCAATAAAAGCGTCCCCTTTTTGACGTGTCTTTCCGATTTTTAATTTTATTTAGTGGAGACGAGATATTGAGGGTGGGAACTTTTCAAATTGATACCATGTATATGACTAATAATACTAGTTTCCCAACATACTTTGGGTGCGAGGAACTTTTAGTTGGAGGTTCTTCGTTAGGACAATATTTTAATTTTCCTGCTATTTTAATTCACTCTGTATATTATATTGCTCCAAAAATATATATATATTTATTGTTAAAATCTGATTTGATAACTCATTTTACAGACTTCCACTTTCTGTAAATTAATAGTGAGAAGCAGACTAGCTATCATTTATGTAAGTAAGAATATTACACATTGTAAACAAAACGCACAATAAAGGAAACACACGGTTAGAAAGTCGCACCGGGTTAAAGGCTAGTCGAATATGCTAACTTAAAAATACGGCTACTTAATCTTTAACTACGCCCAAAGTGAGATTTTGTTCAGCTCTGTTATTTCATTAATTATGGTCGTAGGTATAGTTGTTGCAGAATTATACCCTTGACTCTTACTGCCATAAATAAACTACCTGATTAAACCCTATTGTATACGCCTCAACTACTTCAAAGCTCAATAAATGGGATCAGGGCCGGCTTGAAAATGTATACCACACCAGATGATTTATTTTTATAATTTAAAATAAATAGATAGGTATTTTTACTTTTAGGTACCTATAATAAAATAGTTTGGCGTCGGTAGATAAATTATGCTTCCTTTTAAAAATGACACTTGAAGATGCCCCCCTATCAGCACGATTCCAAGGACTAAAAATTAATCGCCGGAAAACCACTAAAGATTAAAATTATTAAAAATCACTTTGTATTTATATATGCATCAGGAATAGGTATAAATTGAATTTGTATGCCTGGTCCGGCTCTGCTCGAAAAGGTTTTAAAATTTCGGATTTTCTTATTTATTTTATGGTCGAAGGGATAATGAGGTTTTATTGCAGTCAAAAGATCAACGGTATAATTCTGCAAATACTATAAATTATAAATTTCTTGTATTGTAAATCAATTACGCACTCTCCGATACGTGGTTTTGCGCTAAACAACACAACACATATTACGTAATATAATATTACGGTCCTATAACTTTGTGGCATAAACCAGACCGATTCGTCAGAATTAGCCAGTGAGAGCTTGAGGAACTGGGGAACTTATTAAAAATATTCCATGAGGTGCGTAATAGTATTACAATTCGAATTTCGGACCGTACTCTACGTATCATCTGATTTATTAATTTAGAAACACAGTTAGGTTTTAATATTTCTTTCAACAATATTTCCCATTGTGATAACAGCCGCCCACCACTCTCTTGTTATTCTTTAAAAAACACATACTGAAAGTAGATTATTATTACGCAATGTGTACTTTTGTTGAATATCCAAGGCGGCCTTGTTTACCGTGAATAACGTACTTAGCTAGCATGATACAATAACTAAAGCTTAGCTAGCATGATACAATATCTAACCGTTACAATTTCGTCCGCCGCGCGAAGTGACGTCAACGGGCGAGTGATTTTCAAATTTCTTATGTGGATTTATATTGCGTCAGCGTTTTTATATTATAAAGGTATTAAAAGGATCTATGCATGTAATGGTATATGAAGTGAAAGAATAATATATACAGCTAAAATACCACTAAAATAAGGAATGATTCCGACAAAGTTTTAAAAGATCCGCCGCGCCATTCGGACCGGTCGACGATAGCCGAAGCTGCTCGGCCACCCCTGCTTGTTGCCACCACCGTTGTCAGTCAGTCTTTTACATTTGTAATATATCCATTACTATTTTAACAATTTTTGAGATGTTTATTCTTTTTGTGGGGCTCCCCATATGAAATTTATGTTCAATATGGAGATGCCCACCCCTCCCCCCATATCATAGGCAAGTAACGACCTTTTCGTTCGTACTCTTCTTACTCTGATCAAAGATTTCTGGTAACACTGGTCGCCACGTAGTGAGTGCCGTTTGCCGTAGTTTTCCATGGAACTTTTGGAAGTTCACCAGAACTGTTTCTTATTTAGTCGTGTGTTTATTATTAAATAAATATCTGAATTTTCCTAATATGACGTGCGCTATGTTCGGTTCAGTGATATGGATAACCAGGCCAAGATATTTGATAGAAATACAAGGTGTTTCCGCTTTCCTAAGGATAAAAACAAAAAATTAAAATGGAGACGGTTTTATTTATTTCTGAAGTATTTTCGACTGAAGCCGATGACGGTGTATGCCTTCGAAACATGTATGGAAATTAAAACATTGTTTATTTAACTACTGAAGCAGACTATGAGTTTCTTTACCTCTTCATAATTTCACTCCATTGAGGGATGGACTATTTAGGAACTAGTTTAATTTGTTTATAACTAGGTCGTATTTTAGCTTTAATCTTTGTTGTATGTTCATGAAATAAATGTACCTAAATACCATGATATTATTCTTTTATTTCACATACCATTAAATGCGTAAAACCTTTTAATACCTTTAAAAGAGAGTTAAAAATGCTAACAGCAGTATAAATCTCCATAAGAGATTTAAAAATCACTCGCCCGTTGACGTCACAAGCCACGCCTCCATCGGCGTGGAATCATGCCTCTTAGATCTTTATACCATGCTTAGCTAGTATGTAGTAGGTATGTTTTTTGTTATTGACTGTAGTGATCGTAGGTAAAGAGTATTATTGTTATAATCTGATGAAACAGTTAAATAATGTAGTTTAGTTTCCCTGTAAATACAAGTTAGCTCCAATAAAATTAAAATATTAACTATACTAGTCGAAAGCTGCAAGCTGATATGATGACAACATAACAGCTCTGTCCTCATATTTTTGACGATAGCAGACTAGGATAGAAAAGTTAATAAATGGAACTTACCAAGCCGACGATTAAAAAGAATATCAGAAAAGTTCGGCCCAAAAGAGTGTGACAATAGACGTCACCATACCCTACCGTAGACATAGTAACAATTACAAAATAAACGCAGGTCCAATAAGGTAAGGGGTGAGGATTCTTAAAGTCCAGAGGATCGCCAGAATTTTCGAGCTGAAACGGAAATTTTAAATCATTAAGGAATGAAAATATGATATAATTTTCGAAATTGTATCATTTGCCCAGTGGTTTCTGAATGTTTCCGTATGAAGAGCGAAGAGAGAAATGTGTATAAAAACCATGCTCGAAAGCATGTTACCATAGGCGTGCACAACCAATAATTTATTAAGGGGAAAATAAATAAATACAAGGTGTTGCTTCCGCAGTTGGATTCTGAAAATTCGGAACTAGGTTTTTCTCAAAATGCCTGTCTGACGGGTATTATTATGTATGCGTCTGATCCCTCAAGTAATTGAAAAATTACGATCAAAACGCCAACGGCAACGTCGGTATAATAAACAAACACAAACTTTTCATCCCACATCTCACGCCACTGTAGTGACAAATTTCTGTGCGTTTTGACGGTGCTAAGCGAAGCTACGTAGAGCGGGACTATATAGAAAATAAAAATTAAACTAATGAGTTTTTGTTTTAATGCAGGATATCAAATTCAATAAAATACATTGAATGATATATTTTATGAAACCTATAAAACATCTGTTTGAAGGTTGTAGACAATGGTGTTTCTTGAATGATAGAAGAGTTTTGGACTTGCATTACTGATGTATACAGTAGTCACCTGATGACGACTGGAGATACTTACCAGTTGAAACGTTATGATTTATAACAAATAAAGACAATGCAAGTCCAAAACTCTTCTATCATTTACAAAAAGTCAATATAACAAATTATCTTGAAATTGTTTGCATTTCATTTAATTTAGAGCTAATTATTACTTGTTAAATGGAAGGCTATGGAAAAATCTTCTATAATTTCGCTGGTTAGCGAAAAACAGACCGCGGCTACAACGATACCATACATCTGTAGAATGTATAGAGATTTATTTTATTAATTTAAATATTGTGGAAATTGATCCTATTCACACATCTTCACTTCATTTAACGCACCTGTACCTCCTAATTATCACAATATAACAGAAAAAGCCATAGTGCTACAACTGGAAAGGTTTAAACCCCCCCTTTAAATTTAGGGGAACCCCTAGTCGACGACGTGTAGTCTCTCTCATGTTTCAACTGAGACTGATTGGCCAGCCGTTCAATTTTTCATGAGAAGTAATTAAATGGTTTGCCGTTATTAACAGTCGAGCTGCGAAATAATTACTTGGTCAGCAAGAGTTTACAATTGGTCAGTAGAAACAAACATGTCTAGAAGCAGTTTACTGCAGAGGTCCCAGGGCACTGTCAATTTATGTATCTTTCTTGTGTTTTCTTTTGCCGAATACAGAAGGAAATCGGCTACAAAAGGTGTAGCGGGGGCGGGTTTTCACTTGTTTTCCCAGGGCACTGTCACGATTCATAAATATTTGCTATCCATAAGTTGCTGACCAACTAGCCATTTTGTCTGACCGATTACATTTTTCTGTTCGCAAAAATAAAAATATTTTGCTAACCAGTTAAATGATACCCATTTTTAATTATGCCGCGTGGAGGCAGGCGGAGGGAAGGTCTAGGCACGGTTTCTGGTTTGACAACAACGCAAAACTTTGGCATGATTGATTTACATACATTTGTTAAGTGAAAATAGATATCTATCTTCGTTTTATAAATTTAGGGGTTTTCACCTACGTTTAGAGTCGGATAAAAAAGGAAGGGTATGATTTCTCTATTACAGCCAAGGTGTCGCCCATTTAAAAATAATAAATCCCGAACCCGTTCAAATACCCTGTATACGCTTGCTGATAATTTCGATTTCTTAATATGTGTGTGTCAGCTTTTATCGGGTACCCCACCTATTAGGCTCGGAAACACCATTTATTTTTGGCAATTAGTTTATTGTGTCCTAAACAAGATCTCTATAATCTGCATGGAACCCTACTAAATTTTAGCTAGTAACATTAACTGCTAAGCGTGTGCCAAAGAGTTGAACCTAAAACTCCCCTGAAATCCTAAGAGCTGTTGTGAAGCGTTGGACTTATAATACGACTTAGCCTATCTACTACAGATTTCTAAACATATGACGTGCATTCATTTCTAAAACGCGTTATTTATTCTATTTCGAAGATTTTACATACATTTTCATAAATATTGCTACAAGAAATTTTATAATATAGCCGTCGAATTGACTTACTAAGTGAATGATTCCAGCAGCAGTAAGCCATACAGATATAAATGTTGTAACTAGCTGAGCAAGACGTATGGATCTAGAAGTCTTTAAAATATTGAGGTATTGTAAAATATCTGGCACAGTCATAAGATGTAACACACGAAGGAAACGAAGACCTAGAACAAAAAAATGTACTTATCATTTTGGGAAAAAGTGTAATTTTAGTTTAATTGACTTAACAGGTTGCCTAAAG
This sequence comes from Barypeithes pellucidus, assembly GCA_963991005.1. Classification (NCBI taxonomy): domain Eukaryota; kingdom Metazoa; phylum Arthropoda; class Insecta; order Coleoptera; family Curculionidae; genus Barypeithes; species Barypeithes pellucidus. Next base: position 30,584,989 of record OZ022559.1, read on the forward strand.
ATTTGATTCAATTTTAATTAACTTACCAGGCGACTTTGACTGTGTCATAAATAACTTTGGAAGAAATTATTTTCGAAATACAATCGAACACAGTAGGAACGATTAGCTAATTATTGATATTACTAACCAGTAGAGATATTTGAAATCATCATTTAAAAATGATTTTAATTAAAGATATTTTTAATTATACAAATCAGATCAATCAAGATATAATGAAGATCTTTTTGGATGTACCTAAGGAAAGATTTAATAATATTTTTTATATTTAAATATTGTACACACGTTAAATCATTTTAGGAAAGATTTACATCTTTTTATAAGATTTGACTCGTTAAAACTTAAAATTATTTAAATTATCATATAGGACTATTTAATTCGGGTTTGTTCGGGTTTTAAATTATGTGAGATGATCTGGAGAAGAAAAGTTTGCTGCCTTAACAAATATTTATTAGGAAATGCCAAAAAAAAAGGATAACAAACTTATTAAATAAGAGTAGAAAACATATTAGAACCTTTTGGTTATTTTGGAACTTCATTATTTTTGAAGAAGCAATATTTTTTATAATTATAAATAAACATTATTTGATTTTAACATCAGAACAAGATTTTCAAAGTTCTTGTCTCTTATATAGTTACTTCTAGAACTCTAGGAATTTTTGTAACTTAGAGTATCTAAAAGTAATTCACTACACAGGAGTTGTTTATTCGCGTTTGTTACTTTCAACGAGGCGACGATGTGACCGTATGTCGAATAAATGCTCGGATTAGACGCTATGTAACTGGCTAGAATCAATCAGGCATGATGACGGTGATTTTCTCGTGTGGTTGGCAAGATGTATTTAAACATTCAAATCATTCATTCAACATAAAGATTTAAACATTTACATCTTTTTAGAGATTAAATCGTTTGAAGAATGTGTAAATCATTTAAATCTTTCTAAAATGATTTAAATCCGATTTTCAAAGAACAAATCAAAGATACCTTCTACAATTTATATTATATCACAAATCCAACATAATTTTAAATAAAAAAATATTCAAAATCGAAGTGTTTAAATCTCAAAAACGATTTAAAGCTTACTAATTATGAGCTCTGCTAACCAGATAACTTTGGACATAAGTCAATTGTTCCTGCCAATGACTTTTACATCACAAGAAAATATGTCTGGTTAGTTAATTATTGTTTAAAATCTGCTCCAATGCATATCATTAATGTTAATTAGATGAAATTTAAATTTAAATTACGAGTTATGTATACAAAAGAAAAAATGATTTGTGTACTATTTAAAAAACATTTGTAGGTAAGAGTTTAACGACCTAAAACTAACAGATGCGAGTACTTTACATTAACTAACAATTTGTTATAACGCTTATAGATCAAAGGGTAAATAAGAAAAATCATCTTGAAAAAACTAAAAAAAAGTTGTAACAAATTAAATAATTTACATTGTGTATGTAAATCATTTTATTCATACATACAATATAATAATATTATCTACACGGTGGGCCAAAAGATATTATTCTTTTCAGAACTTTATTGTTTAAAATAATTTTTAAACGGAAATATTTACGAAAGTATAAGTTCTCGTAAAATGAATTTAAAAGTAATAAGATCGAATTTGAATATCATACAGGGCAGGTTAAAATAAGAGGTTACTTTAAACAACTAACATGAATAATTTCTTTCTTTTTTGAAATAATTGGGACTTATACTTTCAGTAAAGAACGTTTTTTGAGATTTTAAGTTATTAACTGAATATCACTGTTTTAAGTTAGTTCGCCATGGAATTAATTTTATAAAATGAAACAGAAATGATATTTGGATGAAAGAAATGTATTTCATCTTAAAAATTTATTAAGAAATATGTGAAAAACATTATTTACATCAAATTAATAGCTTACTAGTAATTACAATCTACCAAAGAAAATAATTTTAAAAATTGTTCAATATAACCTTCGGTTTGTTCAATGCATTTCTGTAAATATCTTTTCCATTTATTAATTGCGCCATTGACCAATTTTTCAATTTTTTTACAAACATTTCATTAGCAAATGACTTATAAATGCTTATCCGAATTAAATATCAAAAAAAACTACAAAATGTTTTTTGTTGAGAATATAAGGCTTTAGCATGTAAGTTTCAAATAACTACTTATTTTTGAGTTATTCTTATTCAGAAAAAAATAATGTGGTCACTTTTTTGGCCCATCGTGTGATGATGATTTTAGTTGCATGTTTATAATATATTACAACCTGACATGCAAACAGACTTCCGTATTCTAACGACACGTAAGTCATTATGGAGACGGATATTTTTCGAGAAAACTTACCTATATAAGTTCGGTCCAGATAAATTGAAACGAATGCCGGTGGTACCGTAAAATAATCTACGAATGAATACATCTCTAGCATGAGGCATAACTTATCACTAGCCGCTATAAACTGAAAAAAAAAGTATGTAAGAAAATTGAATTTCGGAGTCTGGGAGGGATTCCAAAAAATTGCGATTGATTAAAGAATGTTGCAGTTTTTTAAGTAAGGAAGTACTTATCCATAAATATTATACATAAGAGTTTTTAGCAGTAAATTAAAATTCATCCCAATATTGTAATAGGTAACAAAATGTAGCATATTTTTAAATCATCAGACGCACGATAAATCAATAAATAAATACTTATTATGTAATATTATTGGAAATGAAAAAGTGTTTTTATTTGGTGACAAATATACAGGATGCCGCCGATTATCATTAAACCAGTAGCATTTTTTCCGCTGACTGGAATCAAAAGCGAACATACCATTGAACATCGCGTTTTTCCATTATTAAAAAAAAATTTTTTTTAATAGGACCCCAAATAATTCTAAAGGGATTGTCATTTTATAGTAATTTCACTTGTTTTATTAGAGCTACTAAAATGCAAGTAGATACATAGTAGGATACATACAGTGGCGGATCTAGGATTAGATTTAGGGGGCGAGGGGCTAAGAAATGCCCGCTGCAGGCGGAATCGCCGAAGCCGAAAAATGCCACGGACACGCCCAAATGTCGCTAAATATTATAAATAACTTATAGTAAATAGTACTAGAAAATCTGAAATTGTAAGGTGTGAGTCCAGACAAATAATAGAAATGTTGATAATTTGTACATTATGTCAAGACACCTTAACACTCAAACACAGTGGCGGATCATGGGCGAAAATATAGAGAAAGAGCCAAGGAAGAATATTCTTAAACCCACAGACTATCGTTACGCGTCAATATAATTCACGCCAAAGGTGAGGAAGTGGCATTTCCCCTACTTCTTTTGAATAGCCGGTACTGTTTAATTATAAATTTTTGGAAAAATAGTTGAATACAAATGGATAGCTAACGTCCGAAATTTCTCGCCTACGATAATCGGTAATTAATTATTACAAATGTTAAACTAGTTGTTGTATGTTGGGTTGCATTATTTCAAGGTTATACTGCAGGCCGGGGACTGGTTCCTTACAAGTAATAAGTTGAAACAAGACACGTTTTTTTCATTAAAATACAATACCTACATAAAATAATTACTGGCAAGAGGGATAAAAGATATATAGTCCCAGTTTGCCGGTTCTAGACAATGATGTTTCATTTTGCACAAAGTATTAACCAATTCATGGACGTTAATCTCCCGCGACGGATTTATATTAGCGAGTGCTAAGCCCCTAGTCCCCCTCACCCCCATAATCCCTACCTGGGTAGATATATTTTTTTTGTTTTTCTGAACAAACACAAGCACTATAGGAAAAATCCTTTAGGGCACTCTGGGAGTGGTGCGTGTACGAATAAATCGATTCGCGTTGGTTTTGAATCGTTGGAGGTTATATTCGTTGGGAAAAACGACCTCGGGAAGGTCGTTCCATAAGGATGAAGTACTCCAGATGAAAGAATTCTTAAATAATGAAGCTCGAGGAGTACTAAGCTTAATCACATCTTGATGGGCAGAATTGTATCATCGTGTATTAAGAGGGCATGGTCAGCCGAGCACTTTCCATTAAAATATCTGTAAAAGAGACTCATTTCCCCAACCTGTCTTCGATGTTCTAGGCTGTCGAGATTCTTCTTTCTCTTCTATATTTCTTCTATATTTCTCTTCGTTCTCTTTCTCTAGCCAAATAAGCCGTGCTTTTAGAAGATGATTTACTCCAGGCTTTTTTATCATTTATTTAAAACACAATAAAAATTGAAAATTGGATTCTATCAAGAATTTGACTTAGAAATAAATCATTTTAGGGAGTTTGTAGAAATGTAGATGAATCAAAGTATCAAAAAGTGACGTATGGGATGTCGTTGACTTTGAAACGGTACTATGAATCGATACAGCCACAAATATACTGGGTGTTCCATTTAAAAATCCAAAATTGAGGAAATAGCGCTAATTTATAACAGCAAATGTTCAGTTTTGTTAGATACCTCTTAATTTTTTTTAATGTACTGAGTAAGTTATTGTACTATTTTGTACTAGCATAATAAATCGACTTCATTGTCATGTTAATTTACTATTGGTAGGTCAAAGTTTATTTTAGGACTTTGTATTTGTAAACAATAGTTGTAAATAGCCCAGTGTTAAATAAAGTATATATTATATTAACTTATAATAATATAACAATAAATAATGTTTCAATTTGCAGACGATTTTTCAAGATGCGAGACTCGAATCCTACACCACTGGTTAATGGTTATATCGGATGATTAAATATTATAATATAACCATACTTACCGATGAAAATGTAAATCCTTCATTTTAAGAACAATTGCGAATTAATCTTAAACCAGTTGTAATTGCCAAATTCACAAATAATATATGTCAATCTGCCTATGCTGCAGTAATAACCGAAAGAGGTAGAAAATACTATTTTTTCATTCGTTGCATAGGCTATATACATAAATTTTTCTATCTGTGTAGTTTACAATATCTTTGGGTGTAGCATGATTTACATTTTTAAGTATCCTTATTTAAGTTATCTTTATTTGAACAAGAAACTAATATTTTTTATTCGAAAAGAGTAATGACTAGAACCAAACAATACCAATTTGAAATTTGATTAATTTTATGAATATAATTTACAGTACTTTAGTATATGTTTAAAAATAAGAAGACGTCTTTTATTTACTCCATCTTATTGTTATGGGAGAAACTATTTTGGTTCCCTCTTAGCAGATTACAATAATTTCGTAATAAATATTTTATAGGATTACCTATAATATATAGGATATTAACTTTGTTATGTTTAATACTTACTCGTATAAAAAAATATACCATGAATAATATGTTGCATGCAAGGTCTATTTGTTGGCTGATGTTTTTGCTCCACTCTTGACAATGTTCTACACCCTCACTGAAAAATAAAAATTCAAATTTACCTTGACCAGAATACAGTAAGAATCTTAAGCTAACGTTTGTTTCATATTTATTTTTAGTGAGTAAAATGTAAGAAAATTAAGTTAAAAGGTGCCTGTAACTAAGTAACTAAGACCATCTAGTACCTTATTGAGGAAGGAAAAACTTAAACCTGAGTGTGATAGGGCTGTAAGTGTCAGTAGCATAACGCAGACTCCATCATATTTTGGATCGGTGCTCACGCTTTTCTCGTCTCTCATGTAGTTCGCGAAAGTCTTATTAACCCTCAAGAAGCGTTACTTCCACCACTTCACATAAAACTATGGAATAATTCGTTAAGGCATTGAACAAAGAAGAATATTTGCTCAGCAAGGAATGACAATTTAAAAAACAAAAAATAATTAAAAAAAAAGTGACGTACCATTCTTTTCTTCAAAAATACCGAAACCAATTCTCGCACGAACGCCACTGGTCGGAATAAAGTAATACATTTAAATTAAAATTAGTTTTATTGTGATAATCAAGAATACAAAATATTACTTACTCTGAGGCATCTGTGACGTAAATTAAAAATGAGGCAATATTAAGAATAAATATCAGCACAGCCTGAAACACAAGAAATTAAATATTTTATTATTTGACGACCCTCTGTTTCATATAGGCTACCCCAGGGGGTAGAAATTTCTAATCAAATAGTGTAAAATGACTCTTTGTCCTTATCCAAAAAAAAATCTATTAGTAGTCCAAAGAGAATTCTCCCCTAAAGTTTCTATTGAAGAAAGAAGAGGAAGAAATAACCAACTTTATAAAAGAAAAATAATAAGGTTATGTGCCACTAATTTTTGTATTTTTACATATAGATAAAGATTGTCTAATATTTATTTTGTTATAAAATGGTTAAGACTGTGTTTTGAAATGTTTTCCCATTCTTTTTGTCATTTCTAATAAAATATTGAACTTTTTTTTTACTTAATAAGTATAACTATAATGGATAGATGGCAAAAATGATCTTGATTGAAATCATCCTCAATAACTCTTTTTTAAAGATGTGACAATAATATGTGGTTTCCATATGCATATTTTATTTCATAAAATGCAAGGAAAAATACTGGTTCACGTGTCCTAGCGATTGTGAGAAAAAGCTACCAAAGTGACAATACAGAATTCATTATCAGATCTTCACACTGTAAACTAACTTTCATCTAACTTTGTAGTATAACTTTTCTTACCAGAATACGACCTGTGTTGGTCTGCCCAGAAATCAGTTTGTCTGCCCAATCCTTGGCCTCGGTCAAGAACGTGCCCTCGAGCTCGTGCTTTCCTTTTCGGGCGGCTTTGTGTTCCATCTGCTGCGGGTGGTTCGGGCCGTATTGGGCATCTTTGCGACAGCACAGATATGTAAATAACCGCCATACCTGAAAGCAAGAGATTAAATTATAAGAGAAAATATTATACAGGGTGTTTTTTAATTGAATGCCATTACTTAAGGTTGTGAATCCTTGGGTGATTTTAAGAAGAAAAGTTAATATGAACATATGTACTAAAGCTCTTCATTTTTGAGCTACAGAATGTTAAAATTTAAACAATAACTTTTTTATCACTCCTAGATATTTTTATACACACACACATCAATCAGAAATAAAATGTTTCTTCTGTAGCTTTTTTACGTACTCAGATTTTTCTACATTCAATAATAATCATTAAGGAGCATTTTTGATATTGAATGGTTGAATAAATAAAAGATATTGTTTAAATTTTAACATTCTGTAGCCCAAAAATGAAGAGCATCGGCACTCAATTAAAAAACACCCTGTATAAAAGCAACCGATCTTGTATGTGCTTTAACGTTGAACGAGGTTACTAATTAAATTAAGTGCTAATATAACAGGCAATTCCAATTCTTACAGTCGGTATGTAAATATTACTAAAATACGTGCTATTTCAGGTACTTTCTATAACCGAGATTTGACTAAAATTACTAAAGCCGTTTGGGAAATATTTTGAAAAAATAAACGAAAAAAATTACAAATTTTAACACCCAGTATCTTTCTAACAAACTGTGAACCAACGTTGATAGGAATTATTTGTCTTATTTTTGAGTAAGCCACACGAGCGATGGCAAATGTTTTTTGAAACACCCTGTATAAGATATGTTATTATAGAAATGAATCCGCTTTTCAAATAGTCCAATTAGTGCTGTAGAATACATACTTTCAAAAATTACAAATTGACATACTTAAGGGTATTTTTTTTTTGGGAGTTGCCAGACGTCCAGCTTTAGTCGGAGGTGTCCTTCGTTGTTGGGAATTTGCTAAACCCGTCCGACTTTTACTAGCACCTGAGTCAATTTTTATTTTTTTATTTTTGTTCTCATAGTAACAGGAAAAGTTCCTAGGTATAGGAATATGTCGTTAGTAGCAACGAATACTTATAAACAGGAAGAAGACAAACAGCCGTGTTAACACATCGAAGCAAGTATGAACAAACGAACAAACCAGGCATCCATTCCGTCTGGAATCAGCTGACAAACGCACGTGCTTTTCAAATGTCACTTTTGTCAAAATTTTTATTAATGTCAATATTTTAAAGTGACATTTAACCAACAAAAAACATTCAAACCCTTTTATTTGATTTACTTAAGTAGTGAAAATCAAATATTAGGATTCTGACATGTTTTAAGCTGTAAATATCACTTTAAAATAATCCTTACACACTCTTATATCATTTTTTTAACTAGTAACGTAACTACAAATGAAAAATTAAACTTCAGAAATAAGCTTGTAAGTAGTTTTATTAAAAAATAGGAAGTAAATCATAATTTACATAAAATATTTTACCATCTTCAAGTGGGCTCTAGGTCCTAGCAAATATTTCAAGCTTCAAGTCCAAGCATATTTTTGGGCCCCATATGATTTAGGAAAAGAAATTATTATTGAAGCTTACTCTCAGTAAAGATGACTAAATGAATGTTTCAATTAGAAATTACTCACTTGCACCAAAAAGGAAACGACGTTTTTCGTGAAAGATTAGAATATTAAAAATTATTTTAAAATTTAAAGATGCGTCTTCTCCACTTCTCCACCATTTTAAATCATATCAGATGTTGCTTGATTTTCATGCCCGCCAGACGAAGGAAGTTAGCTTGTTAAACTATTTAACAATTCGTGCTGTTCGCATTCTATGCCTGTCTCTGTCTTCAGCAACCTTCCCTAATTCAGTAAAGTGAGACAAATATGACCAGGATCAAGTCGCCTGCATAAACACTCACTTTTGGGCTTTCCATATTAACTCTACGTAAGTCTGTTATTGACGCTTAAATGATAGAGTGAAACAGATAGATAAAAGTAGGTTACATGTGAGCGTATGGAGCAGAGTAGGCTTAGCATCACTTCCAAGGCCTTCTTACGTGTTTCGACCCCCCCCCCCCCCCCCCCATAAGCAGTCTCACCGGGCTGGTTAGTAGAGTAGATTTTTATTTTCTGGGAAATAAATGTGTTATTTTCGTTTGTTTTCTCGTTTTCGTTTTATTAATAATCAGTGTTTATTTTTGCGGTTTATTTGGTTAATACTGCTTGGACTAACCTTTTTTTATAAAAAATAAAACTTCTTTTATACAATTGTCATACTTTTACACATTGTCCATCTGGCAACACTACATAAACTTACCAAAACAGTACACAATCCAGCAAGAAATGTACAAATCGAAGACAGCAAAAAACACCAATATTTCCGAACTTGCAAGCATCCATGAATGATGGGCAAGGTGTCGTCCCAGGACGTCATGTTCATCGGAGATGGACGCGCTCGGGCTTATCTCGGTCGTTAGTGATGCAACGGCGATGAGGTGATCACTACTTTTCAGTCCAACTTGGCAATTGTAAAAAGTTGTAATTATTATTGTATATCACATTAGGGTTGCTTTTCCTTACCTTGGCGCCCCTCATATTGGTTCCAAATGGTAAGGAAAAATTCAATCTTTATAAATTTTTAACCCGATCAGAATTGGAGTATCTTGATTAGATTGCAAAATCATAGTTATTATTATTTCAAAGAACATATTCTATTAGAGTTATAGATTTAATCGTATCATATAACATTTGTGTTAAATTGTTCCTGAGAAATAAATAAAAAATACGGGGTAATTGATCTTTCATGACCTATTGGACGTTTATGAAGAAGTAATCAATCGATCGCTTTGAAAATTTCATAATTTATATAAGTGGAAACGTTCCATCTTTTACAAATATTTTGAGCCGTGTAGTGCTGCCGGTTATACTAGAAACTATTAGCAACTTAGCAAAGTTAATTTAAATAAAACAACCTGTATATATATACAGGGTGTCCGGAAAAAGGAGGTCAATCCGTTAACCATATATTCCTTGAGCAAAAATAATATTACTTTTATAATGTCATTTTTCATTTTTGACCCTCATGTGCGATATACAGGGTGTTAAAGTTTGAAATTAAAAACTGATTTTTTTGAATAATTCGACTATTTAATGAGATATTAATTTAAAATTTGGTACATTACGTCAGCACAAAATGTTACATCTTTTGAGAGGAACAAAACAAGAAATGTTTGTCAAATACTCAAAATAGGGGGGGTCCAGTTCCCGCTGACCACCCCTATTTTTTAGTGTATGCGCCAGTGACTTCTAAACTATATTTTTTTAGGTAATCATTTATTTTTGATTATTTTTTCTCCCTTATAAAATTTCGATAAAATCATGTGTTTTGGAGATAATTTGAAAAGCATGGATCCTTACCAGATGCCAGCGCCTTACTCCTTTGGACTATTCAATCTGGGGGTGTATGAAAGATTTTGTGTATATGGTTCCGATTTTGAGCGAGAATCATTTAATAGAAAGAATACTTCAAGCTGGACAGCAGTTCAGGTTAAAACCACATATTTTTCAAAGGTTAAGATTTTCTTTAATAAAGAGAGCTCGCATGTGTATTCAAAAAAATGGAGGTCATATCGAACAATTCCTTTAGACTATTTTTTTGTTTGTTTTTTGTTACTAACGTTAATTTAAAAAAATAATATTTGAATATAGAAATTTGTTTCCATTTTCCTTCGTCAGACTAATACCCAGACGCGTTTCGCCGTTTTTATGTACCACCGCGAGATGTCGCGACGATTATTATACTCCTTTCGAAAATAATATGTTTTGAGTATTTGTTATCTTGTTATGATGTTTCAAATTTATTTAATAAGTAATAGTAAATTATTGTCTTAAGAACGAATGATAACAATGGTGTTTACTGTTATATGAACATTAGCAATAGTAAGTTCTTAGTAGGTCAATAAACTAATTTCATTTAACTGAATTAGTACTACAGCTTTTTATCTGTACGCCACTGTCCTTATTTTTGGTTAGTCTTTTGTTTTCGGTATTGTCACTTACTGCAAAGTTTTACTTAATTATATCTTGTATCCATGGTAATGCCACAACGGCTGACTTGATTTAGCATTTGAAAATTATTGGATTACCGTCAGCCGCGCTGGCATCTGGTAAGGATCCATGCTTTTCAAATTATCTCCAAAACAAATAATTTGATCGAAATTTTATAAGGGAGAAAAAATAATCAAAAATAAATGATTACCTAAAAAAATATAGTTTAGAAGTCACTGGCACACACACTAAAAAATAGGGGTGGTCAGCGGGAACTGAACCCCCCCTATTTTGAGTATTTGACAAAAGTTTCTTGTTTTGTTCCTCTCAAAAGATGTAGCTTTTTAGGCTGACGCAATGTACCAAATTTGAAATTAATATCTCATTAAATATTCGAACTATTCAAAAAAATCAGTTTTTAATTTCAAACTTTAACACCCTGTATATCGCACATGAGGGTCAAGAATGAAAAATGGCATTATAAAAGTAATATTATTTTTGCTCAAGGAATATATGGTTAATGGATTGACCTCCTTTTCCCGGACACCCTGTATATATATTTTTTAAATTAAGGAAGGGGTTCGCCTCCAATGTTGTTCAATGTAGGAAGGCAATCTCAGATAGCCCCCTTGGTATTAAGGTTAATGAAATCCCCATTAATAATATTCGATATACAGATGACGCTGTGATAATTGCAGAGAATGCACAGGATCTCCAAAGTTTACTGGATCGGGTCAACGAGGAGAGCCATGGGCTGGGGTTGAAGCTTACGGTCAACAAAACCAAGCTTATGATTGTTAGTAGGAATGATATTCCACAGACTCAAATTCATGTTAATGAAGAGAGTATAGAACAGGTCACACGGTTTAAATACTTGGGATGCATGATTAATGGGGAATGGAATCCGGATTAGGAGATAAAATGAAGGATCGAGCAGGCTAGAGTAACCTTTCTAAGACTTAGAAAGTTCCTTACAGATAAGAATTTGAATTTTGACCTCAGATATAGGATGATAAAATGTTATGTTTATGTTGAGGCATGGACGTTGAAGCCAACAATCATTAACAAAATAGAAGCGTTTGAAATGTGGATCCTACGACGAATGTTGAGGGTGCCTTGGGTCGATCATGTCGGGAATGAGTCGAAGAGCCGGCCTAGCGGACCGAGAACTTTTCGAGAATATCAAAAAGCGAAAAATAGGTTATCTCGGACACATATTGCGTGGAGATCGTTACCACTTTCAACACCTCATTCTTCAAGGTAAAATTGAGGGAGGAAGAAGAGGAATGGGCAAAAAGAAGTTGTCATGGCTCAGGAATATACGCCAATGGACAGGGATAAGGGTCTTCCAAACATTGCAGAATGCTACACGACATACACACACTACACTACACTACACTACAATTTCTTAATAACTCTCCTTAAAATGCTTCTATACCAATTCTGTTATCGTTCTTTAGATAATAATTAATTAAACTTTTTTTTGGAGAACATGTCCTTCAGGAAGGGCTGATGTTTTTGAAATTAGCATACTTAAATTTGGTTGGGAGTCAGGTAATACCCAGAAGCCTTTCACTCTGTTGGAAAATATAGTACAGGGTCTTTCAAAATATCGTGATTGTTTGGAAAAATGATAAAAAGTATGTTTCTTTAAATGGAACATCCTGTGTTTTATCTGTTGTCCTAAAAGCTCTTGAAATTGTCTATCTTCCTATATGTAATATTGCTATACCTATTTCTAACAGTTTTTGGGTAATGAGCATATATTTTTTCAAAACTTATTGTTACAGAATTAGATATTTTCTGATTATTTTTTTAACAAACTTTTAATAATTTAGTAAGAAGCCAAAAAAAATTGTTTATAAGTCGCCTTGTGTGCTAGAACTTAGATTTGGATAAGTAAACATTAAGCTTTTATGAATTGATTTGTTATTGTTAGCTGTAAAAATTAATTTTACTAAATAAATGATAATAAGTCAAAAAGTGTTCGAGATAGGTATAGCAATATTGCACATAGAAAGACAGATCGCCATCAACCATCAATCACCCTGTATACAAAAAATTAATCAATTATGCGATCTTGGCATATAAATAGTTTTCTATAATGCTTTTGTATTTTAATTAGCCCAATTATAGTAATTATTACTTTATCGGTTTTTGTGCGAAACACTAAAAAGTTACTAATACTAAAAATCGCGTCGAGGATTCATTCTTCGGCCAAAATTAATAATTTAGCAATAATATACGAGTAATTTATTATTTGTTTATTTTTAAAAATAACTTAATTTTTTTTTTAATTTTTAAAAATTACTTAATTACTTAAATCTTTAGAATTTTAAAACATCATATGTAACTTTTAAGCATTTTATCGTAGTAAATTGAGTGCCCGTTTTTTAAAGAGGAATGAATGACCAAAGTATTAAAAAAAATTGGTTTTCAGCTCTGTCAAATGACACAGGTCAAAATTTTGGCCAACGAGTGTAGTCACAAGTCAGTTCCTGACTTCACCGACGATGTAAAATATCTACTGTAGTATGGTTTAATTACTCTTTATGGCCTCTATAAAAAAATTACTATTTCATTAAATTATACCTGTCGGTACAAAAGTTAAAGCCAAAAAAGTAAATCGCTGGATACCAATTTGTTGTTCTGTATCTCCGTTAGGGGCACTTTAGGATTTTTTTAATGACAAATTTGGTTTATTTTGACTTCGCCTATAAGCCCCAGAGAGATAAGGATGTACTTACCGGACATCTTGTATAATTTATAGTATTCCATATATTTTTGATTGCTTTCCCTTATGTTGCAAATACAGAATTTAATAATTAATATTTCATATAACAAAAACTATTTTCTCATCCTAACATGTACGTTTACATGAATTTAATTTGAACCGGAAACGAATTAAAATGTTAAAAATAACATGTTTGTTGTATATTCACAATTAATACTAATTGTATATACAGGGTGTCCGCTAATTAATGGAACATCGAAAAACCACAGACTCCTTACGTAAACATATTAGGATTTAATTATACTTACTTATATCCGAAAGTTGATATTAACTGAGATACACGGTGTTAAAGTTACAACTTCATTTTTGTTTTTCTCTAATAACTTAACAGGAAACCAACGTTTTTTTACAAAATTTGATAATTATGGTTTTCTTAGGACAAGAAATTGATTTTTTTATGAAATTTTAATGTGCAATGTAGGGCGCGCTGTCTGCGGCATTGTTTGCACATTTATTAGGTCATAACTCTTTTGTGCTTCAGTGTATTTAAGTTTTTAATGAAAATAATACTTTTCTCATATTTATTACGTAAAAAATGTACTATACTAAGTTCAGGTCGCCCAGAGTTACCGTTTCGGAGATATTTGCATTTACGTAATAAATATGAGAAAAGTATTATTTTTATTAAAAACTTAAATACACTGAGGCACAAAAAAGTTATGACCTTATGAATGTGACAGCACCACATTGTACATTAAAATTTCAGAAAAAAATCAATTTCTCGTTCTAAAAGAAACATAATTTGCCAAATTTTGTAAATAAAGGTTAGTTTATCTCAAAGTTATTAGAGAAAACAAAAATGAAATTTTAACTTGAACACCCTGTATCTCCGTTAATATCAACTTTCGGATATAGGTAAGTATAATTAAATACTAATATTTTTACGTAAGAAGTCTGTGGTTTTGCCATGTACTATTAATTAAATTCAAATTAAAACACAATGCCGAATGCAATATTTCTGTTTGCTTATCTATCGATAAATTTTATAATGGTCCCACGAAATATACAGCATCAATGACCCACGGTCCCTAAATCGGCACTGAAAAAACTTTGTCTTAGTTTTTTCGATATTTCAATCCTAACGTAAAAATACGAAGATGAAAACCGTTCATACCCCAAAAGAAATTATTATCCTTAAAAAAATGTAAAAATTTTGTATTTGGTAGTACTCTAATAATCTTACCAGATACCGAAAGATAATCTTGGTAGTTATAGGTAGTACAGGAAATAATAAAAAATCATTTCTTTCTAAAAAATGTTTTAAGTACGAAACTGATAAAAAGATACATGGGAATTTGCTTTTTATTTCAGGAGATGACCGGTCAAAGAAGTGGTTTCTCGTTTTATTTTTAAGGCGGTAAAGCTGTTAGTCTACAAAAAACAACACTTACATGCTACCACACAGTTATTTTTATGGAACGCCACAAATCATAAACTAAGACACCATTTGGTCATGATACTATTTTTAAGAGCTTTCTTATCAGTGATCAATTGACCAGTCAACATACAATATCATATGCGTGGGATGGATAATTAAAAAACAAATTCAATAAATCGAATATAGAAAATATTCCTTTATTGCCAATATGTGTGTTGGTGATTCCAGGGTATCTGGTTTCAGCGATTCCACGACAATACGTAGCCGCAAAGACGTCGACAAGAAAATGTGAAATTTGACAGTTAACAAAAGCCGCACGGTCGTATCTAATTATATCATTTTTGGTCTTTATTAATACAATATCATGCGCGTGGGATGGATAATTAAAAAAAAAATTCAATAAATCGAATATAGAAAATATTCCTTTATTGCCAATATGTATGTTGGTGATTCCAGGGTATCTGGTTTCAGCGTTTCCACGACAAGACGTAGCCGCAAAGACGTCGACAAGAAAATGTGAAATTTGACAGTTAACAAAAGCCGTATCTAATTATGTCATTTTTGGTCTTTATTAAATCAAAAACTTATGGTAAATTTTAAGTTTACCTAAATCGAAAAATTCCATATGGTTCCAACTTTAATGATGACACTGATGAGCATATGACCGCAATTCGAGGTCTTAGTACTTTATACATAAACACAAGTCATACAACAAGTCGGGGAAATGCTCTATTTATGGATAAAAATTCCATTTAGTTCAATTTTAAATTTAAAACTGTAGTGAATACTCCAATCAACATTTCTGATAATAAAGGTTGTATGAAAATTTTGACAACAAATATTTTCAGCTTCGAGCTGTATAAATGTTCATTGAGAACGTTGTTACAACCATTAATCATACTAAAAGAGCTAATTATAATGAACAGAGATTTCCCTTTCTTGAGAGTACCATTCAATCTGAATTAGTATTTTTGTACTTTATTGTATAAGAATTTTCGGGTGGTTAGAAAACTAATTTTCCACAACCAGAATACAACAAAATATTTACCTACCGCTTAGAAGTTTACTTTGCACGCCCATGTGTAATTATAATAATAATTATAATAATATTATGTCATCCATAAAACATAATTAAAACAATAATAAAATTTGGGATTTTTAAAATTATCATTTTTAAAATTATATTGCATTCATAATCTTAATAATATTATTAAAAATTAAAGCAAACTTGAATTTGTGGAAATCACTTTTTGACCTCTCACCTTGTTGTTAAAGGTTTAGTAGTATTTACTAGCAGTAAGATCAAAACATGAATTTTTACATTTTTTTTATGCAAACCGATTATAAAATATTTAGGCAAATAAGAACATAAAGTATGTAGTCATATTTTTTTATGGAAATAAAGTGTTACACCATAAATTCCTTATCCTTTCGGATTCTATGTCGGTCTTGAAAGCACTAAATAGCTGGGATTATCGCAAGTATCCAATACTTTTCAATATAAAACAGGCACTAAATAAGATCAATCAATATAATAAAGTGGTGGAATTCATGTGGATCAAGGCCCACATAGGCCTAGCGCACAATGAAGCTGTGGATAAACTTGCTAAAGACGTCATACTTCATGATACACCTAAGGACTATTATATGAACTTATCAGACTCCTAACTTATTTCCAAAAATCATAGATATAGAATAAACCGAAATACAAGATTGTCACTGATCCATCCAATTATCCGTAGGACTTTCTGGCGTTCCAACCTTAAGGTCTCAAGATTTGGCCATGCATCTTACCCTGCTCACTTAAAAAAATTAATGTTATCGAATCAGATCTATATGAACATTGTGCTCTTTTATGCGATCTGGATCACATATTTTTCGAATGCACCCAATTACTCCAACAATATATACAATGCTTTAATAAAAGATTGCCATTTATCGGCTCCTCTTAACATACTGCATGTCATATCGAAATTGAATGATGTCAATATACAGAAGACCATAATGTCATGACTACATCAAATTAACATAAAATTATAATCCTTAAAATACCTTAGATATCCTTATTTCCCTTTGTAATGTGTTTTTCCCTGTCCCTCCTGTTTGTCTATAAAATACTCTGATCGGCCCAGAGCGAGAAGAGTGTGACCTTGTGTTCTTCCTGTCAGGGAATATAATACTAAACTGTCTATATTGAACTACATTACTCTATATATGTACTTGATCTAACGAATCAATAAATCAACTAGCTACTGGCCGATTGGCAGACCTGCCAAAGCCAAAAAAAGTACTACAGCACTAGCCGGAATACTAATATTCACAGTTTCATATCAGCATATGAAAATAAGTTTTACAAAACATTTTTTAGAGCATTATTTGGAAACGGGCGAGTTTTCTAAGAGGACAAGTGCATGGTGTAATCGTCTTGTATAACTATGTTAATTAAATATATCAAAAATCAGTTTGTCCATTCAAGATCAATAATAGCTTTATTCTACTCGTATATTAATCAGATCCTACTTACGTACTGCCTACTGTTAGGTAATTACGGTTACGTAATATATATTACGTAACAGTTCCACAAATCACATTACCCGTGATATGCCAAAACCGCTAATGCTTCCAATAGATTTTATGCAAAGTTGACTGTAAAATCCATCGGGTCGCCTTGACAACGTAAATATCAGGAAATTTGAAACGCAACATTTTTTATTTGGATTTTATTTTTGGGTATATTAGTAAAGTATGAGTGACTACGATTGAGGGAACGCCACAGGAAATTATAATTTATACTAGAAAAATCCAGAAAGCGGTGTGAAGAAGTGTATCAAAAATGTATTGACTGGTGTACTGATAATCATGTGAGTACCGACTCAGAAAATGTTTTATTAGCATATTTCGATAATTGAACATAAAAGTAAATATGAAGTTGTAGAGAAAGTATAGTACACTCTTTCGAAGTATGGCACTCCCACCGTAAGTTTTGAAATCGTGTGTAATAGGTTTCTTACCACTCTTGGTATGTAATATACTATTTACGGGTGACACTACGTTACAGGACACCATTACTACGGCATGACGATAATTTTGCCAGCGTGGAAAACATAAATCTTAGTTGCATAAAGTTAAAATGTTTCCACACTTGACAACTTATAAAAATTCTTTCTGTAACTGCATTAGTCCCAGGAAGACAATATTAAAAAATATTCTGGATATTATTAGAAGCAATTTTATTTTGTGCAACGTGGTTACAATTTAAAAAATATGAATTTGATTTGGGGGGGCTAAGGAAAGCCCGAAAAAAGTTTTTCGCACCACGACCAAATATCGCTAAAGTTGATAAACAATTTATAGTAAATAGTTAGAAAAATTGATATGGTAAAATGTGAATTCAGATAAACAACAGAAATGTTGATGATTTTTATATTATGTCTAGTAACTTTAACACATAATTACAGTGGCAGCTCGCTGGCGAAAATATAGAGGAAGAGCAAGGAGAAATAAACACACAGACTATAGTTATGCGTCAATATAATTCACGCCAAAGGCGAGGAAGTGGCACTTCCCCTAGTTCCTCTGAATAGCCGCAACTACTTAATTTATGATTTTCGGAAAATAGTTCACATTTTAAAAAGATAATCTTTAAAAAATCGAAAACAAATGGACCGCGGACGTCCGAAATTTCTCGCCTACGATAAAATAATAAAAAGAAAGAGGGATAAATTATATCTGATCCGAGCTTGACGATTTTAGGCGACGAGGTTTCATTTTGCAAAAAGTATTCTCCACTTCATGGACGTCAAGCTCTCGCGACGAATTTATATTAGCGAGTGCTAAGCCATTCAACGTGGGGGGGGGGGGCTGGGGGGGGAGGGTGGGAGGGCAATAGCCCTTCTAGCCTTCCTTAGATCCGCCACTGAATTGATATTAGCAATATAGCAGTGTTTTATTTAAAGGCATGAATGGGAGATATAGGGGAGGATATTAACGTACCAATGGGGGACATATATAAACTGGGGATATTTCTTTTGGAAAGGTGACTGTTCCCGTTAATCGAGGAAGGATGGTTACTTTGTAATAATATCTACTTGAACCGTCTGCAGGTCCATTTTAACAACTTTCTGAACTATTGGTCGATACCTTAAGTTAGGGTCGATATTTGAATGTTACCTTAGTTAAGGTAGCCTTAACGTTAAGTTAAACCATACAGAAACTATGTTTTAAATTAAGTTGGGGGTCAATTGACGCGTTACGTGGAACGCGATCTATTCCTTTAGATGAGAGTTAAAAATAACTTTAATATACTGTCACACTTCTGTTAAGGATGACTTGTTGTGTAATTTTGTACCTTAAGCTGACTTTGAAATATCGGCCCTTAGCTAAGGTAGCCTTAAGGTTAAAGTAAACCTTAAAAAACTATGTTTTAAATTAATTCGAGGGTCAATTGACGAGTTAAGTGGAAGACTACAATGTCCTTCAAGATCTATTCCTTTAATAGATATACTGTCAAGCTTGTCTTAAAGATGACTTATGTCATTCTATACCTTAAGGTGACTTTAAAATATCGGCCCTAAGTCTGTGTCTACAGCGGCGCACCATCCCTCGCCCATGGCCTTGTACCATAGCACCGCACAGCCTCGCTTGAGCTTCGCACAGTAGTCTCTCGACATCGAGATATAATCATGGACTTCTTCCGATGAAGAAGATATTGTTTTAGACAAAGTGGTACTTATTTGCTTAAACAAAAATCTAGTATGTACATGCATTCTCATATATTCACAAAAGCGTTGGGGATCTTTCCTTAGATCTTTATATAGGTGATAAAATTCCCCATAGAATCTTCGCTTTGCGTTAATAGGATGCACTGGTAATTTTGCTTTCTGTTTAAAGACCAAGACCACTTGGTTATATTAGCGTCTAAAATAATATCTTTTTCATCGGAAGTCCATGTTTATATATCGATGTCGAGCGACAAACTGATCGACAGGCAAGGCAATGAGCGAGGGTCGGTGCGCCGTTCTGGACACTACTGTGCGGTGCTATGGCACCAGGCTATGAGCGAGGGCGATGTGCGGTGCGCCGTTGCGGCCATACACTAAGGCCTTTCTTACATTATCCATCAATATGCTAAGGTAAAAATCATATTTTTCAAAAGATAGATGTTCGATTTTTGTGCATATACTTACTTACCTAATTACTTATAAACCACTAATGCATATATTTTCACATAGATCCCTTCAGTTACCTAACGAACATAAAAGATATCCTGACACTCATACCATATTCATATTCTACAACTTAGAAGACACTTCTTAAATTTAATTACTAATTGCTCTTACCTACTCTTACCAGTCTTACCTGCCCTACACTACTGACTTGCACATATATCACATTGGCTGCTCTCTAAGATCCTAGAGAAGATCTAAAAAGACCATAGAGAGAATTGTATCCATTCTTGTCTTCAATATCACCTTAGAGCTTCTAATTGATTGCCACACTATTTTATGTGCTTCCCGCTTTACAATTAAGTTAATAACGTAAGATTATTATTTATTGTACTATCTTTGTAAATAATGGATAGCAATCTCTAACAGTATTTTGGCGACTTTCAATCAACATTGGACACCATGTCGCATTAAGTATAAATAATAGGCCCATCCGGCCTATAATTTAATGACGCCTATACAACGCCGGTCTAGGATATTCCTAATTGTTATAAACTTGATACCAAATCCAACATCAGATCAAAGTCGAATTTGGAAGTATAGTTGAACATTGCAATTACGTCAGGATAAGCCGGTATCTGGCGATAAAACAGATTTCTGTATATTGAAGTCTTAGCTTCTGTATATTGAAGTCTTAGCTTATAACAAACTTTATGAGACCTAGAGAAATGATCTAAATAGGGTTCCATTCAACAGAGTAAAATATGTACATGGTAACCCATTTATAATGGAAACAAGCTTTTACTCTCGTTATTTCTGAATTGATCGTTTCCACTTTTGGTGTGGTTATGTAAGATCCTGATGATGACTGCCGTAAAAGTACCTGGGTCATCCCATTATTTATGACCGTTTGTTATTATTATGTGGAAAGGACCGGATTGTAATAATTATAATTAAATATAGGCACATCAGGTAGGTTAGGTTGCTTAATTTATATTTAAATATTTTTTTGTGGTAAAATTTGTTAGTTTTTGAGGAATGGTTCAAGAATTGTATTTTACCAAACATTCCTCAGAATAGCATGCTAGTAATGGACAATGCGAGATATCACAGTCGCCAAAGCTCCAAGCTCAAATAATGATGATATTAGGTGTAGTAGGTTAGGTTGCTTAATTTATATTTAAATATTTTTTTGTGGTAAAATTTGTTAGTTTTTGAGGAATGGTTCAAGAATTGTATTTTACCAAACATTCCTCAGAATAGCATGCTAGTAATGGACAATGCGAGCTATCACAGTCGTCAAAGCTCCAAGCTCAAATAATGATAATTGATGATATATATTTTGAAGAAAGTTATAAAAAAAGGGATCTTTTAGAAGTTTTAAAGACATTTTGTATAAAAAAAAGTATATGTTTGTGACACATTGGCAGAAGAAATTGGACATACAGTGCTACGGCTCCCACCCTATTACTGCATTTTTAACCCCATAGAGCATATGTGGCACCAGTTAAAATCACTGGTTAGGTCTGAAAATATTTCTCCGACTTTAAGTTCTAGTGTTGTAGAATTAATACGAAAATGCTTTAATGATATTCCCCCAGGTAGTTGGAAAAATTCAGTCCGTCACGTAATACCTGTAGAAAAATCGTATATTAGTCTGGATCGTATAATTAACCCAATTATAATTAATTTTGATGAGGATATTTATTTCAAAGCTAATATTTTAAGTCGATTTGGTATCGCTAAAAACGACCAAATACAAAATTTCAATAAATGGATACAACCATCCAAGTAACACGGATTGTCCAAAAGAATTTTTAAAGCTAATCATTGGCAGGGATAACGTTGCGAAAACCCTCGCATTGCTGTAATCCGGCTTTTAAAATCTGCAGCTCTTTGATTTTCATTTGCATCTTTAATAACCTTAAAGGGTCATAATTTTACAACTAAATTTTCCAACGTTACTAGTTTCCTTACAAACTTTGTTAAATATTATATTTAAATGTAATTGTTATTTCCAAACTACCGCTGGAAGTAATAGTCATAATCTTTGGTTGGATAGTGCCATTATTTTGTAAAAAAAAAGCTATTTTATGGACAATGCCATTAGGTCATAATATTTAGCTGTAAAGTTGACTATGGAAATCCAACAACACCATACAATAATATAGTATATTATAGGCCAAAAAGTGATACATATTCCTTCAAAATAACTGGATAATTAACTACCAAATAGTCGGTGCTAATAACTGGCCAAAATAGAGCCAAAAAAAGCTTAATAGACTTCCTTGTCCATAAAGCTTCCAATTAGCTCTCATTTGGCAATTTTTTATACAAAAAGACAGAAAACATGTCTTATGTTGACGTCCATTTATTTCGTGCAACATTGGGACCGGAGAATATGAAACCAGTGAAGAGAGAAGAGAGCTACCGTATAGTATTTGCAGAATTATACCGTTGATCTTTTAACTGCAATAAAACCTCATTATCCCTTCGACCATAAAATAAATAAGGAAATCCCAAATTTTAAAACCTTTTCGAGCAGAGCCGGACCAGGTATACAAATTCAATTTATACCTATGCCTGATGCATATATAAATACAAAGTGATTTTTAATAATTTTAATCTTTAGTGATTTTCCGGGGAGTAATTTTTAGTTAGGCCTATTAGCGGTAGAATGTGGCGTCCTTGGAATTGTGCTGATAGGGGGGCATCTTCAAGTGTCATTTTTAAAAGAAAACATTTATCTACCGATGCCAAACTAATAATTAAAAATGTGTATCAATCGTTGTTGAGTAGAAATTTTAATTCGATGGATGCTTTAGCAGAGACGTCTACTTTGACAAAAACTCCTTTATCTTCGGTAAGAGACATAGCACTTAAACCTGTTAATCCTAGAAAAAATCGGAGTGCTTCTGGTACATTTAGAAGCCTTGACGAAAATGACATGGATTTATTGAGAAGAAAGATTTACCAAATGTATGAGGCACAAACTGTACCCACTTTGATTTCCCTCAAAGAGCGGCTAATTAAAGACGATACAAATATCTCTTGTAGCCTTTCAAGCCTTAGGAAAATATTGCGTAAAATGGGTTTAAAATACCGAAGCATTGATAAAAGACAAACATTAATGGAATCTCAACGTTTACGGGAATGGAGACTTAAATATTTAACAGCTGTTAAACAATTTAGAGAAGAAAATCGTCCAATTATTTACCTTGACGAAACATGGTTCGATACCCATGACACTCCAAGAAAAGGTTGGGATGATTCTTCCAAAAAATGTTAAACCAAGGCACCACCAAATAAAGGCAAAAGAATCACAATATTACATGCTGGTTCAGAGAACGGATTTGTTCCAAATTGTCTGCTGCTTTCAGCTAAAAACATAGCAGATTCTTCTTTAGATTACCATCAAGATACCGACGCACAACTTTTTGAAGATTGGTTTAAACATAAACTCCTTAAAAATATACCTGAAAATAGCGTCATTATAATGGACAATGCTAGTTATCATAGTCGACAAGCAAAAATCATTCCCAATTCTAATAATACAAAAGCAGAAATTCAAAATTTTATGATTGAAAATGATTTATATTTTGAAGAAACTTACAAAAACCGAGAACTGCTAGAAGTATTAAAAGCTTTTAAAATAAATCAGGAATACGAGTGTGACAAACTTGCAGCAGAAAATGGACATACAGTGTTGCGTCTTCCTCCGTACTATTGTATATTCAATCCTATTGAGCTAATATTTCACCAATTAAAATCCAATATTAGGAGAAATAATATTTCTCTCTAGCGATGCCAACATTTTTTTCCGGGAAAAAGTGTGAGGATAAGTGTGTATATAGGCGGATAAAATTAAAAAAAACACAATTTGAAAATTATTAGAACTTTATAAAATTCAATCAACAGTAATGCTACAAAATGTTTAAGTGAACTTTAGAATATCTTTATGCCAAGACACTCATGTGAGGAGTTGCAAAAATACGAAATCAAAATAGTGTTTTAAATTAAAACTTAACTTATATTGAAGTAACTAACTGTACGATCTAAAGCAATCATCCGGAATTGTCAAGAGGTAGGTGTAAAACATTTAATAGCTTTAACAACAAACATAGATGGATTAAATATTTTTCTATTGCTACCTTACCGAAACTTAAAAATATATTTTAATAAAATTGTTTAAAATATTTTAGCACAATATATAAGAACAATTTGGTGTAGATATAACAAACTTTTTTCACAGTCAATATTGCTAAGAAATAATATCTATTTTTTATATACAATAAAAACCTAACAAATATCTTAATAATTTTATTTACAATATCACAATTTATTGGTTAAATTAATGATTTTTACCTTTACATATCTTACAGTTCCTCAGAATATAATCATAAATCTAGGGTATAGGAGTTCTTATGGTTACCACCCATCAGATCACTTAGAAGAAAACAAAGTGAAAATAATTTCCAAGATTCCATATAAATCAGAGTATTTTAATTTTTCTTGTATAAAGGTTTTTAAGAAAAAGAGATCAAGAGTTACTTCTTGTTCCACTTATCACTGAATAAATCCAGGGACACTGTAATAACAATAGCAACATGTATCTCTTTGACAGAGTATCCTTATACAATATTACGATTAAAGTTGGAACCATGGAGTTAATATTTCTATTTCGATTTAGGTAATATTTAATATATATAATAATATACAATATACAAGTATTTGCTTCAATAAAGACCAAAAATGACATAATTAAATGGGATCATGCGACTTTTGTTAACTGTCAAATTTGACATTTTCTCCACAAAATGTATTTGGAAAAGTATGAATTGTAATTTTATGCCCACATTATCAAAGTTGATTCACTTATAATTTTTATTATTTTTAATATTTTTAATATTTAATCTAAATATCTATTTTTATTGAAAACGGAAGTCGACCTTACCAGAGTAATTATAAACAACGGCCCTATTATTCAAATATGTCCATTTTTTTCAACATATTTATTATTTAGAAAACAACACTCTCCTCTTCGTTGGTTAAATCTTTAAAGTTATGAGAAGTTTACCCCACAGATGGCAACATTTTTAATAGTATATTAAGATACATACAAGTTTCATAAGACATTATCTTAGAGCACGCGTTTATAACTACAAGTGCCTTGCTTTCTATTTAGGTCTTTAAAGTCTGAAAAACTTTAAAAAATATAGTAGATTTTTCCATTTAAATTAATATTTTGGCAATACTTTTACAATTTAATAAAATGTGTTAAAATAAGCCATGATAGAAACAATTGAACACAACAAAGTTTCTTTCCGGCCATCATAATTAAAAATAAATATATTATTAAAGTTAATAAAAATGAGTCAGGAAGAAAGTTGTACTCAGTAAATAATCTAGAGAACCTTTGAAAAATAATAGCAAAACTTTGAGTTATGGTGCGAGCAGAACAAAGTTCAAAATATTGAACAAAATAATAAATAATATCATTGAACAAAATATTGTCTCGACACAGGATCTGACAGGAATAACAATTAATGCCCAGAAAATGTCTACAGTAACTATAAAGATGTATATATAAAGTAATATGTATAATACTATATTGAAATAAAAATAAAAATAGTACTTTATTGAATAAAACTTTAGAAATAGAGCATAAACTGGAAGATATTTTTATTATTTCGAGGTTATGTTGTTTTATAGTTGTGACTAGAAATTAGTTGACGGGCACCATCAGTATGTTATATATTTCCGAGTATAGGTATTTCGGATAAATATCTAGTAAAAATGATCTATTTGCAAGGTTAAAGGTTAGTATTTTAAAGTTTTCTATAAAAAAATTCTGTCGAATCCATAATGCCTAGAAAACTAATTTCAACGAAATCGAAGTAGGTCTAAAATTCGAACCCTACTGGTTGCCAACATGAAAAAAATAACATTTTATTTTCATAAAGTGGCAAGTTATTCAATTTTTTTGCATTTCATAATGTAGACATTATGAAACCCCAATAGAAAAATAAATTTTTTTAAATTCGATGGAGATGGAGAAAATATCAAATTTGACAGTTAACAAAAACCGCATTGTTATTTTAGTCTTTATTGTAGCAGAAACTTATGGTGAAGTCAAATTTTACCTAAATCGAACAATATATTTTTTCCCCATATGGTTCCAACTTTAATAAACACACTGTAGGTGGATATTTGGGAAATTACCCTGATCACTATCGGAGTGTGCCTTCAAGGGACACTTTGACTCTGAAACGTTCAACTTTAGGCATGTAACTGAAGATTACGCTTCTTAATTTCAACCGCGTACCCCCGAATAAAAAGAACTGGAGAGAATTTTACAATTATATAACTAATTAATTTAAATACCAAAAATCATTTGAGTATGCCTGTTTTGAAGTTTTGTTGCCCCATCGTGTGACGATTTAATTAGTTTAAGATAAAAAAGCAACTTTATTTAATTTTTCTGGTACAAATTATACCCATATTAAACTTCAAACAGAAGAGTAATAAGTTACTCTCGAAATTTACACGGTATTTAACTGATTTTAAATTGAAAAAAAATCCATGGTTTCCGAAAGTGCTAACAGATGGTTCCCTTGAGGCATCCAATATTTATATAGCATATAAAATATGAACGTATAAAAAATTTTCAAAACTTAATAGAAACCGTTTTATTACATTAAAGCCATTTATTATGATAGCTTATTTTAGTGCGCACCTAACAATGAACCATTTCTTAACATTAAATATATAAACTTTAATAACTAGTCAATATTTATTATTCTCTTAACATTCTCATTTTGTTTAAAATACTCACAAAATAATAAATTGTGCGAATAAAAAAATAATTATTGTTTGCCCCATAATTCAAGGGTTTTACTATAAATGGGTCTAGAAATCAACATTAAATCTGTATAGCTACGCCCCAATTATGCTACCGACTTTGTCTGCGCTTTATTTTTAAAACGGATGACGTTGGGCAACAATCTGCATGATTAGTTTGACAAGGTTGGCTACATATTGTGGACGCACCTTAAGACTCTTTACATAATTCATGTGTACATGGCTCGATCTAAAAAAGACAAAAGAGCACCGAACATAACTATAATACCATTCCTGCATTCGATCTAGTTGTTTTCGTTCATAACGACAGTTTGGTAAAAAATTAATTATTCTAATATTAAGAAAAATCCTATATAACTGTTATCAAAATTGGGGTTGCGTTGGTTTTTATTTAGCACTAAAAATGTATGAGTTTTCCGAAAAAGTAATTAAGAAATGTATGCACTTCAGATTCATTGTAACCTGAGAGATGTACATTTTTTTCAGAAATCTAAGTAATGCTAATTTTGTGGTTTCATTATTTTATTTTTCTTTTTCATGCAGATTTTAGTAGCAATGCCATCATAAATAAAAGGTTATTTTGTGAAAATACTTCATCTTGCAGTGGTTTGATAATTTCCAATAAAACACACGTAGCAAAATCTGAATCCTTATCGCCTCCTTTGTGTAATACTCTCCGTTTTTTTATATTTTTACTTTATCATCTGTTTGCTACAGAGCAGGATTAACCATATATTTTTGGTAAAATTATTTATGCGACCGCGTATCGACGGACATAATAGAAGAATAAAATGACAACAAAATTAGCGCTAGTTTCTGTTTAACTTTAACAGGACCAGACGTTTGTGATTATTAAAAATACATTCTACATTATTAAATAAAATATTATATTTTCTGATCACTTTAATTTTAAAAATTCCTACTTAACATTATTATATCTACAACATTTACATCCTATACAAAAGCTAATACATGTAATTTGATATCTATATAAATATGGCACCGGTAGCAAATTTACAAAAATTTCTAGCTTTTAAATTTATATCTATTTTTAATAGATAAAAAGGAATAAATGGATGGGTCAAATTAAAATAGCCGGTTTTATTGGAAAATAACTTTTAAATATTTCAGGGAAAAACATTTTTAGCAGAAACTGTTGTTGATTTTTAAACAGTGCTCAATGATTCAAGCAAATAAGTTGCATAAGAAGCATTTCTGTTCGAAATGTAGACATTATTCTTTAGTAGAAAATGGAAACCTGTAATGCCTGTACTTTCCAAGGAAAAAGTGCTCACTTTATTGCTTCTACAGTTCTTTTATTTGAATCATGTCTTCCGATCAACTTTTCAGAATGATTTTTAAACAACAGTTTAGTGAATTCCTTTTTTTAAGTCTGCGATTCTGTAATTTTCTACGTTTTGCCTAAAGTGAAAAAGTGATTAGGTATATTTAACCGATGCTACCTTAATCAGACCCAAGTATGTATAGCAGATCCAAGATAGGAACCGAATCACGTTATCGCTGACTTATTAATCCCCCCCCCCCCCCCTATACAAGTATCAGGTCACTGGCGATGACGTCGAGACTGGAGATCGAGGCGGAGGCGGCCTATAAGGTTTTTTGACGCCTGTTGCTCGGCGCAAAAATCACAGCGTTTCCTAAACACAACGTTCTAATTATGCAACGATGGCGTTCATCATGTGTTTAAAAAATGCCGCGGTTTTTTACACCGAGTGACAGACGTCAAAAATCACGGGCATAAAAGGGGTCTTACAGGTGAAACCTAAAATTTATTTAGATGAAGGTGCATTTACAGATGCATGGATTTAGTGGCGCCAGTGGTCGCGCCAGTTCTATTTGCATGCCAGTGAAGGTTTACACTTTGCTGAGAAAAGAAAAGTAAGTGGCACGCCAGTTTCATTTTTAAAGTGTTTTCACAGTGCGCAATAGGTCGAGTGAACTTTCCGAAGCCTGTAAAATAGTCGCTGAACTTTTAGTGAAAAAAGGTAAAAGAAATACAGAAAAAGAAACGACGAAAAGGCCGTGTCACGGTTAAACCATGGATTGATTGTCGACCTGCTTTGGGTGCACATCCCATAAACACGGATAAGATTCATACCCTTCAAGAATTTGATTGTCAGTGCTACTGACCACTTTTTTTGAACCATAATAAACTATATAAACTACAATCAATAAAAAAAAATTAGAAGCGCAACCAAACTAAAAACTGGCGAGCGGTCGCCGACGTGCAAACATATGTTAACACTTGCAAGTTTTGATTTTCTGTACGAATTTGTCACCACTGGCGCCAGTGATTTCAGAAAGATGCAGACTTTTTTGGTCTATGCATGCAAAAATACATTTTTAGGTAAGTCGATGTTTACACTTGCTAATTTTATTTACTGGCGCCACTAAATCCATGCATGTGTAAATGCACCTTAAGACGATGTTTTTTGCAAACATGATTGTATTAATGGTGAAAAGACTTATCGTCATAAAAATATTCGAAAGTAAAATTATAATTAAACATATAACGTACCTACTACATATTTTATATCAGTTCATACAGATTTTTGGTGTGTTCGGTACAATTGGATCTAGACAGAAGCCCCCTACCCGAACCTTAAATAGGTTCGAATCTAGTAATAGTAACTAAACTTTTTATATTATATATTATTAAATATTCATATTTTGATCCGATGATTATAAATTTATACAAAATTTTATATTAAAGAAGATCATCTGAAATTTAAAAAAGGATTAAAAAATTAAAAAAAAAATCAAATAATAAAAAAGATTATTGATGCATGCAAGATTCGAACCCACGACCTTCCGTCTAGAGTTCAGCATCATACCGACGACCACGCATAAAAATGTGTGCAATTATGGTACATGATTAACAGCTAAAATGATCTCGTATTCACTATTATTTAAATAAATAACCATTGTACAAAATAAATTTAGATCTTATTCTCACAATCTTTTTTTCTTAGAACTATGAATTACGAAACTATTATGAACTGTGAAGAATTTATATGACAGGATGTCAAGCGAAGAATATCTGCAACTTCTTAATTTTGACAACAAAACTTAACTATTCATTCCAGTTGTAAATTTCTGCAAAGGCTACGTGAACAGAAATAGTACAGTAGAGGGTGTTACATCTTCGACACTTTTATAGGGTATCTGCGTTATTGTTACTGCTATCAAAAAAGTAATGTAGGTGTCATGTGCTCTTTTTGGGCCAAACTTAAAATGGTAAAATCAAAATTCGAAAATATTCGCTCGCTTAAGAGATACGGGGGAAAGTAAAAAAAAACAATTTCTAAATTACAATATATTTTCTTAGTTAAAAGAGATACAGAAAAATGTTTCACACAGAATTTTATTTATAATTATAATATTTTATTATAATAAATATACGGGGGCAGGTAAAAAAGTTATCTGACCTAACCTCACTTTTTTAAATGGAATACCCTGTATATTTTAATCTAAACAGATAGCATTTTAAACTCTCTTTTTCATTATAACACACCATGGATGATAGATAGATCATATAAAATTTTTCAAAATGTTGTCATTCATTTCCACAAATGAATATGTAAAAATGAAATTGACGTTAAATGTTAATAACAACTAGAATCTCAACATAGTTGTCTCTAGGATATTAGCTTTTGTTTCATGGCCTACTGTGGTTTAAAGTAATAAAATTTAAATAAATCGCCTAGGACACCAATATCATGCATGGTGTGCATATATTTGTAAAGAGAATTTAAAATGCTATCTTATTATATTAAAATATACAGGGTGTTCTATTTTAAAAAATGAGGTTAGACCCGATAACTTTCTAACCTGATCCCGTATACTTATTCTGAAAACGGCAGATTATTCAACAATTATAAATAAACTTCTGTATAAAACATTTTTCTGTATCTCTTTTAACTAAGAAAATATAGGGTAATTTTGAAATTGTCAATTTTTTAATTTTCCCCAGTATCTCTTAAATCTTAAGCAAGCGAAAATTTCCAAATTTTGATTTTATCATTTTAAGTTTGATCCAAAAAGAGTACATGACACCTACATTACTTTTTTGATAGCACTAACAGTTACGGAGATAGGTATCATATAAAAGTGTCGAATATGGGACACCCTGTACGTAATAAGAGTTGTAAATATACTTTACGTACGATCATATTTATTAATTTTAAAACACAATTATTAGACTTCAATATTTCTTTCAACAATCTTTCTTCGCAAGTAGCTGTCAAATTTTTGTAGTTTTAATAAAGTGACGTTTGAAAAAAGTTAGTGCCCTTTGGGCTTATCCCCTAGCATTTGCGATAGCAGCCACCTAAGATTCTCTTGTTATTCTTCAAAAAGCCAATATTGAAAGAAGTTCGTTGCTACCCAACGTGTACTTTTGTTGAAAGTAAAGACGGCAACCTTATTTACCGTGCAGTTTACTTTACAATAACCATGCGATTTACTTTACAGGGCGTAAAGCTTTATTTACTCACTTAATAACATGTATGTTTTTTGCTTTTCGTAGTGATCTTATGTAGAGATTTTTATTGGTACTCGTGACTGTATAAAATTACATAATCGATAACGTGTATTGGGATTTATCTAGGATTCCCTATATCAATTATTTTCCTATAACGTTTATACATTTTTTTAGGGTTCTTGAATACTCACACAACTTGAATAATAAGCTTATAATAACAATTTATAAGGCGTTTATATTAAATTTTACAGGAGTGTTATTGAACCATGTTGTGTTATTAAACATGAACCCCCCCGTAATCACTAAAGGGTTCTAAAATTTAGTTCACTCAAATCAAATTAATAGCTTATAATAGGTCAATTGTGTCTTGACTGTGCCATAAGCTATTCAAAATTTGTTTCGATTTATTTAAATATGTTTTCAATTAGTTTATCTTGCCAATGGATGTTTTTGCCAGGATATATGTTCTTATATATTATATATTATATTTGCTAAAACTTATACATTTATATCAATATTGGACTTAGCTGGCTTATTGGTATACTTGTAATTCTAAACCCCTAACTGGTAAATTATGTCGGTATTTGAATTTAAAACTCTTTAGTGAATACGGTTGTGAATATCTAAATAGCCTAAGTAATTTAATTCTTGTTAGACTGTGTTAGTGTAGCGCCTTCAGCATTTTTGTTAGTATGTAAGTAACCCCACAAAAAATATGTTAATAATTTAAGGATAAAGTTAAAACCTATACCTACTTATATAAAGTCTTGCAAAGTACATTAGGTTTCCGTGATACTAATTACCACAATAATAATAATAATAATAATAATAATTTTATTGTATTTTATTTATATTTACAATATAATATGGTTTGATAAATTATTAAATAAACTGCATCAGCCTCCGAAGTACTGTTTGTTGGGGAAATCTTTTATTATTATTTAATCATATATTGTATTTCATTCAAACGAATGTATTCTAACAAATAGATTATAATCATACACGAGCTTAATTCAAATAAAATTTTGATGACAGAATACACCTTACTTCTCTGATTCTTGGGGCCAATTAGTGCGACAAAGCTCAATATCTCTTTTACCGCTAGGGATAGCGGAAAACTTTTTTCACGAAAGTTATTAAGCGTTAAGAGGTGTAGCTTCTAAAATTATTTTCGACCATACAGGGTGCTCCAAAGGGGCGGTGTGTTAAAAATTTCATATTTTTTAAATGGGACACCATGTATATTTTTACATATTTGAATTCACCGTAAAATTCTGTACATAATTATTTGTACACATTTTTGAAACGTTACCAAATAGATTGGAAAATTCCTGAAATTTGTGCAAAAACATGGTTCAATGAAATGTGTAATATTTCTTAACTTATAATAATTTGGAACAAAATATTTTTATGTCAGAAAGAGGAATATTGCCAGAAGTCCCCTATGATAACACATATCAATATTTTTGTTCAAGGTATTTTCTATGGATATGCCAACATAACAAACTTAAAACCTGAGTTTCGTAAGTTTTTAAATGAAACATCCTGTATATGATTACTTTATCTTGTAGATATTTTAATCCTCTCTAATTTTTATTAAGGTCTTTCTATGCCTATCTCTACCAATCTTGGTGGAATTTCAATTTTTATTTAACTTGAGCAAAAAAAATTGGATGTATTTTACCATTTTCCTTTTTGTAGTCACCTATGACAAAATAAGAACAAAATGTTGCAATTTTAAATAAAACGTCAGTTCAGTGGTAATTGGGTTACAATTGTTATTAAAACTATTATAAGTTAAGAAATATTACACATTTCATTGAACCATGATTTTGCACAAATTTCAGTAATTTTTCAATCTATTTGGCAACGTTGCAAAAATGTGTACAAATAAATACACTGCTATGTACAGGATTTTACGGTGAATTCAAATATGTAAAAATATACATGGTGTCCCATTTAAAATAATATGAAATTTTTATCACACCGCTCGTTTGGAGCACCCTGTATGGTCGAAAATAATTTTAGAAGCCTCTTAACGCTTAATAACTTTCATGAAAAAAAGTTTTCCGCTATCCCTAGCGGTTAAAGAGATATTGAGCTTTGTCGTACTAATTGGCCACCATGTATATCTTACTGTCTCTACAAGGAGGAATTATTTTACTTTGTAGCATTATTTGGATATTCTGTATGTAAACAAAGTGATACGGTAACGCAAGTATCTGTTGCAAGACCTTGTATATTATAATTTTTACTTCGCATCAAAAAGACCTGCCTACAGCAAACATCAGTAACGGCGAGTGGTGCTGCGAAATCGCATTTATAACGTATGTTTCTAAACGTACACCAGAATATTGCTTATTAACTTTATGCAGCTTCTTTAGCTCCGACGACTTTATATTAATCGAATACTTTCTGCCTCACACATTCCTTTATGATGCCAAGTAAAAATAACGTTATATCTAAATAATACAAGGAGGCATTAGAAAAATTTTCTCCCCCAACGCAGTGACGGCTCGTGGGCGAAAATATAGAGGAAGAGCCAGACAAAATTATTCTAAAACACACGGACTATCGTTACGCGTTAATATAATTCATGTCAAAGGCGAGGAAGTGGCACTTCCCCTACTTCCTCTGAATAGTCACCACTGCCATAATGATGAAACATATGACGACCATCAAACACGGATAATGGATATTCCTTAATGTTAACGCATCACCTGTACTGCAATGATTTTATTCAATTAGAAGGAAATAGTTCCGGTCGGGTTTCAAAGAAAATAATGTTCCTTTAGGTGCTTGTACAGATTTTTAAATAAAAACTCAAACGGAGCCAAATCCAGACTATATAGCGATTGGTCTAGTTTAAGAAGGTTTCACTCCCCGACGATTGGTTAGACTGACTGCTTTGGAAACTCACGCATTACCGTGAGTTTCCAAAGAAACCAGGACGTTTACAAGTTAGAAGTTGTTGAAACCTATTTTGAAAGGGAAAAGGGAATATTTTTTTTAGTTCAAGAATGGTGGTGCAAGTGCGTGGAACTGAATAAAGTTTCACTGTGAGGGAGAAAACTTTTAGTGTTTCCCGTAATACGATTAAGTGGTTACGTGATAATTTGTTGGTTATCTTTTATTTTTATTCTTTGATCGAATGAAGAATGAGATAAAGACTCTCTTTTAAAATACTTCTTTTCACATATATATATATATAATTTTTTGCGACGAACACGAGAGAACCACAGACCGCCGAGGCATTTCGGTGAACACTTGCTGGGTACGGTGGTCTGATCCAAATCAGGCTAAAATTTTATCAAAACTGCAACTTTACATAATCTCTAGTTATAAATTTGAAATAATTTTAATATTAATAATATTTCAATATGAGTTAATGCTAATGTGCTGTTTTAAATTTTTAGCGAGTTCGGTAAGTACAAAAAAAATTACAAAATTACTGTGTTACGGTTATAATCACATATAATTTACCACTTCCCACTGGAATATATTGTTTATTATTCTTTTATGAGTCTTTATCGTTATCGCTAGGAATAAAATAATAGTAAATATTCACCGACTGTGATAATTTTAGTTACCTTTTTTAAATAGCATTAATTTTTTTATTAATTGACCTGATATCAGACCATAGCCCAGAAAGGCTGCGCCGGTAGTTTTATTCCTCGCAAAAATGATTTTATTATATGATTATATGATGATCTTCGATTTAAAGTTTTATCATGGAAATTTTGAAATGATGTTTAATAAACTTCTGAACTATAAAAATTTTTAAATCAGCAAGAACAAGTACAACACATACGTTACTTTAGAACACATATTTTAATATTATTTCAGACCCTCTGATCTGTATGCAAAACAACGTATCTCATCGGAGAACCAATAACAAATAAAAGAAACAAAAGTCAAACAGGCCAAGCGAATATCATAGTTTAAAATTTTTGATAAAGCGTATTAACTCATTCTATCGTTCGTACCAAAAAAAATATTAAAATCCAAGATGATTTCTAAAACTACCGCTTTTTTTGGAAAACATGCACTTTAATTGCTTAATGCAATAATAACTACAACGTTTGATCAAATAAGTACTTAATCGCATTTGAGACTTAATAAATTGAACGGTTAACTTGATGTCAGTGCAGTTTTAGTAACAATACTTTGATGATTTATGTGGACTTCTAACAATTAGTACAATTAATAAAAACGTTAGTAACCATGCTAGAGTAAAAGAACTTTGTCCATTGAATCAAAAAATTCAATGGTTCTTGAATTGAGACAATAAACTGCTTTATTTAATATATTACGTACCTATTTAGTTCTGCTATCATGATATCATTACTATTAGACGATGTATCATGAGCTCTATGGGCTGATAATGGCGAGAAGAACGTTCTGTCGTAAAATCTCTTCAATTAGTCATTATTTTAAAAAAAATAGCAGCTATGTGTAAAATCTAATTTATATTTTCAATAATTTTCAATTGTGATGATTGTAGTATACAATTTACTCGTTTTATTAAAAATATATTTTATTTCTAATAGATCAGTTTCTATATTATACAGCGTTTGGAGGTCCACAAAAATTAACACCGCTGAACAACTTAGAGGAAAATCATTTTTAAGGGATTATTATTTATAATCTAAAATAAGGAAACATCTAACATAATTGGAATGGTGGGTGTACGTTTTCTATTGGACCACGTAACTTTTAAATATAGGAATATGGTCCGTCTGTGAGGGCGCTACACAACAACAGTCAAGAGTTCTCGTCTTTATTTGTTCCACCTCCTCCGGTTCCGCTGCCTTGACCCGTGCCAGTCCGCCCTCCTCTGACTTGTTTATATTCTAGTCCTGGGTCGAACTGCATTAACACGAATACCTAAAAGTATCTGGTGATAATTACCGTTGCCAATTAGCTGACTGGGTGTTTTGAAAAACACATATATCCGATTAGAAATTAATTCTGCTAAATATGGCCTAAAACAGTAGTATAGTATATTAAGTATCAACAACAGTAAGGAAAGTTTACCAATCGACGACAATGTTTTTGCTCCGCTCAGTCGCCAATATTGGAGAAGATCGGTAATCTCCTTACTATTCAAGATGCTTAT
Source organism: Barypeithes pellucidus (assembly GCA_963991005.1). Classification (NCBI taxonomy): domain Eukaryota; kingdom Metazoa; phylum Arthropoda; class Insecta; order Coleoptera; family Curculionidae; genus Barypeithes; species Barypeithes pellucidus. The sequence goes on from OZ022559.1 coordinate 30,621,571, forward strand.
ACTATTTTTTGTACGACTATTATACGCATTCAGGCATTAAATGAAACAAATTTCTTGAGCATTTTAATTTTGGGCACGTTCCGCTGACAAAATTTTACATAGCGATAAAATATTTATCAGTAATGTTCCAGATCATTCTGTTCCTTGTTTCACATTTTCGGTTAATGCATTTAATGCAAATGGTACCGATAATCAGTTTACTTCCTAAATTAACATTAATTATTGCAATAAATGTACATTTAATTTTAACATAAATAAAAATATATAAATATTGTAGCTATTTTTAATATAAATATCTAAAAAGAATGCCGACTTCTGGACAAATTATATGAAATTAACTTACCGTTCAGCTAAACGGTATGCCCGTATTTTGTACGACAAATAATAGCTATTTACCTACCAAGGGAGGAAAATAGTTATCAATTTTAAAAAGTCTTTAGAAACTTAGAAGGAGGAAAAACCCCGTTTTCTTCTCTTGATTCGTGGTCGAAAATGGCATTTCCTAGTAAAGTAGTAGAAAAAAATGAGTTTTCGATTCATGCTAATAACATATCCAATGAATAAAGGAGTTTAACAGTGATATGTTTTATCGTAACATTATAAAAAAAAATTGTCATGTTGGAATGCCCTTATTCACCTCCTGAGGATACTCCCATCAATGAATAAATAAATATATGTAATAATTTGAAATAGAATTATTTTTCATATGTTAAAAATGTCTAAATAAAATTTTTCCATCTTACTTTGAACATTTATCGTGACCGTGACCTTAGACTAGAATTAAGTGTCAGGATATCAAAATATCGAACAAAAAGGGAATTAAATAAAGACGCTTTACAAAGGTACAGAATATGCTATAAGAAAAATAATCTGAAAACAGTATAATGTTTAGCAATTAGACATTTTTACCTGATCCGTTGGCAGAAGCTGAAAATCATCGGGAGGATTTGTTATAACATATCTTTTACTACTAGCGTCACACGACGAACTGGTATCTCTAAATCGGTACAAGCCGATGCACAGCATGCCGAACTGTTTCAGTGCCGCGACGAATAGATCGCCATATTTCCCTGTTTCACCGAATTGAGCTAAAGGGCCATCGTAGAGCGATATTTGTCCCACCCGACATCTATCTCTGTTAGATAAACTTTCTGGAGTGCTAGAAAAAGGAGAAGAAAAATTAGCGCTAACTGTCTCTTAGAATTATCGTGTTAGTGCCTTCTGTGGAACTTTTCAACGAGAAAAATACTGTTCATGTTATAGATTAATGGATAAACACAGTTCAGAAGAACTTATGCTGGTGACTAAGCTATATTAGTTAGAATAACATTGCAAACATACTAAATGTAGGGTGCTGCAAAACAGCATTTAATTTCACAGCGAATATTTGATAGGAAACTCAGTCACCATTCAAAATTCTACTGAACTCGATTAACACATTAACATTGCCTGCAGTGGCGGAAAAATAAAATGCCGTTTTATCCATGATTTATTCAAAAGGTACAAAGGTTGATAGTATTAATATGTAATATTTAAGATTAAATTTGTTTTAAATTTTTAATGTTCGATTATACAGGGTGTTAATGTTACAAACTTCTAGGGATAGATAGAATGCATGAAAACAAAAATAAAAGTTCATATGCACATTGGTCCGGAAACGCTTCCTCAAGGAGCTAGAGGCCTTCGAAGATGACCTTCTAAGCTAGTTTTCGTTTTGTAGCTCCGAAACTACTTCAGGTATCGGATCCAATTTTGGTACATAAATTATTGTTAGTATAAGACAATATTAACTTTAACCAGGGGAGTGCGATCCAGGGGGTATTTTGTCAATTTGACCAAAATAGTCGGAAATTGGCTAAAAACAAAGTTAAGTTACAGATATCAATTTTTTTCGTTGCTTTGTGTTATGGTCAAAAATATAAAAAAAATCTGTTAGTATGATAGTATTGCAGTCTGCAATTTGCAGACCATGATGTTAGCATCCAAACTGTCGTTACATAACGAACTGTCAATTATTGATATAGCTAATGTCAAAAAGTGAAGCTATTGAACATTTACTATTTTAAACATACCATATGTAAAAAATTACAAAACATTTTTTATTGATTAAACGCTTAACATACTTTGACAGTGATAATCAAACCTAATTTTCCTGCTGGCCAAACTGTTAATTTTACCACAACTATTGCTACTTCTATTATTTCTGTTGATCATATTTGTCTAATGTAATTAGTACCTGTATCCCCCTCTCAGACCTGCTCCTTCTGCAAGAATCAGTTCCAATTCGGGCGTTGCTCCTCCAGTAATTAGTGAACGAATTAATGTTAAGGCATTTTGGTTGAAATATGTCTGAAAGATAACAAAAGCAACGTTATTTATTTCAAAATTTTTAATAAAAGGATATATTTCCTTCTTACAAAAAAAAGAAAATAATAAAATTTTACGCGAAGAACTTTTTATCCAAAAGGAAACAATAGTTAAGTATCTTAGTGATAAAAATAGAATCAAGTAGTTTTGCTCTTTGAAGTTTTAAAGGAAAGTAAAAATATGAATTGCCTCGACGAATAAATATAATTATGTTTTCGTATGTAATAAACTAAACTAATCGAACAATAACTTGTACACGACCAATAATATAAGAAATACATTTTCGTGGGTTATAAACTAAATCCCAAGTAATGGCGAGTCATAGGAACATAAATTGTACACGACCAATAAAATGAGAATCATATATTTGTGTGTAATGAATTAAATCCCAACTAATGTCGAGTCATAGAAAAAATAAATTGTCCACTACCGATAAAATAAGAATTATGTTTCGTATGTGATGAATTAAATTACAAATAAAGCCTGCTAATAAAAAATAAATTATACACAGTCCATAAAATAAGGATCGTGTTAAGATAATGAACTAGATTACAAATAATGGTGCCCAGTACGAAAGTTCACGCTCAAAAAATTATACCAACATGTGTTTATGAAATCTGACACAGTTTATACTTGTAACTAAATTATTTCCACTCTTACCGTAGACATTAGAGAATCTAATACACTAACTGCAAAGGCGGTACCACATGCAAATGGTTGCGTTAGGTATAGTTCGGTGTCTGGATCATCATCGTCGTCTTGATCCAAAAACTGTACGTTGCTATCGTTTACCAATTCTAAAAAACAAATAATAGACTTGTTTATATTTGTCAGCCGTGACATCGTTTTGGTGCGGCAGATCAACTAAACATACAATGAATTGACTTGACACCGTTTTGGTGCGGCAGATCAACTAAAGATACAATGACTTGACTTGACACTTGTAATTGACAACTGATTTTATTGATTTTCTGATTATTAATCTCTCGTATCACAAAGTTTTTAACTGCTTGTCAGAAGTGCTGTTTAATCTCCTCTAATGAAGAATCCGAGGTTTAGCATTTTAATATTGAAATTTATGAAAAAAATAATTCGTTCTATATTATTTTTAAGGGATAGTGTCAGTTACAAATTTCGAGGTAACATTTTATTGATGTTATAATTTATCTGTAGCAACCATCTAATACTTCTTTGAGTTGTGGTGAAATATCAATAGGGAAATATCGCGTAAAAAATTAAAGAATCATTTTCTAATTAAATATGTACAGTTGAGTCAGGAAAAGACTGAACGTAAGTCATCACCTATAACGGTATGATTCAAATCGATATTATATAGATCAAATACGACAAAACCGCGTCAGTAAATAATGGCTATGATTAATATTATAAAGGCCGTAGATATAAAACATATATTTATTGTACTAAAGTAAAAAATTAGATTTTAAAATAATAGTCGATGCATTATACCTCTTTTAAAAATATCCGGCGCAACTTTGTTTCTGCTAAAATAAAAATATTGGTCGAAGTATTTAACAGGAAATTTTGTCTGATTGGTTCTAAAATAGCAAACTATTGCAAGTGAATTGTATTCTAGTAAGCTTATTCTATAATTAAAATTGATGCATTTTATCAAAGGAACATCATCCCCGCAGTAATTATCCATTTTCTCTAAAAAAAATCATCAATTAATCATTACCTGTAATCATTGGAACATTAGCTCCATAAACAGATCCTCGCCTTTGCAGTATAATAGGACTTCCAACTGGCGTTCCGTTTTCAGTGTTTTCATTATTTTGACTTAAGACCCCTATCGTATCGTCGAACGTCATTGCCTTAATGTTAAGAGAAGCCAAGATGGCCTCTTTGTCAGCTAACGTGGGATCGTCGTTGCTTGGCACTTTGGCTGATAGAATGCAGCACATATCACATAGGTTTACGTTCACAGCACGAAGATCAGCTCTACTTAAGGGAGAACCCTAAAAAATTGTAATCTATTGTCAACCGTTAATATTTGAGGAATGATAAGATCAATAGAAATATTACACCTATTTTTATAATATAACTTGATACACGATTATACATATGAGGGATATGTATTTATTTATTTTAGGAGAGAAGCCCTATCCTGAACCGTATTAAACCCATAAGGTGTCATCAGAAGGATCGCCAGGTTGTCATCCCCTAATTATTGATGGGAAGTGTATTACTGTAAGAAACAGCGAGTTTATACATAATTCCAAGAAGACACAGATAATATGTAATTCATGTACTTACATTTAGAACAGAAATTTTAGGTAAGTTCTGCAACATCTTCCACTCTCTTCTAATGTAGTCTACAGATCCCACTATGACGACATGTTTTAATTCGTGATAGTGGAAATTACTCGCTCTTAAGGGCATTACTAAATTTCTAAGTCCTATTAAGGGCGAGTCCGGATCGGCGAAGAGACAAACTACTACGTGGCCGTTTAACACCGTCATAGCGGCTTGATTCCGATCCTAAAGGAAAAAAATTTAATTCTTCTGTTCTACCAGTACAAACAATTTACACAACAAGATATTGTGACGAATTGTATCAGCAGACATTTATTAAAGGGAAAATAAATGAACTAAATCTTATTAAATTATATCCAATTAGTAACAACTTTGTTAAAATGTTCTTGAACATTTAAATCCTATTTTATTTTGAGCAAACTACTATAAATTAAATGTTATTTACACTTTTTTAAAGATATTTTTGACAAAAAATCAGTGAGTTTTTAATTGTGTCTATATTTTCCACATAATAATGGTAAATTATTACCTGGCAGATAACATACTTTCGAAAAAAAATTATCTTTATAACACAACTTGTAACTAACTAAGGAAAGTGCCTAGCAAAATTTTGCTTCTTAGAAAATTATGTAGAAACTTATATTGGATTAATTCTTTATATTGAAGCGTAATGTAAATTAATTATGTAAGAATACAATACTTACCAGAATACACTCTTCCAGATTTCTAGCCGGGCCCCAGTGAAACATACCCGTGCTATCATATTTCATTTCAGTCTTCTCAAAGTCAAAATCTTTCGCCTGATCATCAGCCAGACCTACTGGTAATGCTACCCCATTGTTATTTTGGTTTGCACCACCGCTAGTTCTACTGGTAGGCCTAAAAGTATTTTCAATTAACTAACGTTTTTCCTCTGCTCTGAGTCATGTATTAGAGACTTTGGAACAAAATTATAAATTGGTTACGGAAATATATATCTCATAGACTATAAAAGGTGCTCTACAGGTGTAAACGGTAAAAACACCTAACTTTTTGAAAGTAACCTAGGTTACATAATTTAAGGTTTGTATTTTGCGATACGAGGTGGCATCAAAATATGTTATCTGTTTTATAAAGTTGAGAGGAAGTTTATATGGAGGGACTAAATGTATTACGCATTTTTTATTAAGAAAAAGTCAAATGCTTTATTTAAAGTAGGTATATTTAATGTCGCCAAAAAATTAAAATAAAACTGAATAATAAAAGAAATTTAACAGGAAGTAAAAAAATATACAAACAAAAAATTTGTCGTAGCAACAAATTTTTCTTAATATATAGTCATAGAACATTCCTGTTTATTACTTCTTGATAATTAGTATTCTTCTAATTTCATCTTTAGCAAACATTCTAGGGGAACCTGAAACTGCTCCTAATAAGAGTTCGATGCCTTGCTATTTTTTGTTTTGCCAATAACACGGTACTTCTGTTTACTCCCAGTTCGCCTGCAATATCCCTAATAAAAGTACCATCTCGCAACCCACTGTAGATAATAGCCTTTTGCTGGGGGGGTTAATTGTGGCATATTTAAAAAAAATGGGCTTGACAAGTTAATGATAAAGTGACAATCTATGTTGACATGTAAAATTGTATTACGCATTTTACTGGTACCAGACTCGACAGTAAATAATTCCTAATAGTCAAGGAGAAAAGGAGAAAATTTGCTGTCCTAGTTTTTTATCGGCATGATGGTACATAAGGATGCACCTGTTTTGTCGATGTCAAATTGACAAAAATGACATATTTAAATAGATATTTTATTACATGAGTGAGTTTATCGATAAAAAATAAAAGTTTACAATATCACATAATCAGACAACTTTTGTCAGTTTCTGTTTCTGTTTCTATTCTTATCTTAACAAGTACCCGAACAAATCACTAGATTGTTTAGAAATTATCAACAATGAAAAATTGACTTCAAAATAACGTGACCTACCAGCTGTCCATCCTTTATTTAATCGTCCTTGGTGAGAATAAAGGCTTTGTAAAACTATATTTAATTTCGGTTATAGTAAACATAAAGTATGACGAAATTTTGCATTTTTGCAAAAGTATCTTTTTACAAGCACTTTGAGAAATAAAAATTTTTTTATCAAGCAATTTTTCCTTAAAAAATTTCTAAAATAAGATAATATTACCCGATAATTTACCTATATGTATACACTTTAAATACTGTTGTACATATTAATATTTTTAGATATACTTAGATTTCAACTTTACATTGAATTTCAATTTATCGTATTAGAATTATTATTTAATAAGAAAAAATATTATAAGCAATTTTTAAATTTATTGAAGCTTCTTAACAATTCTTCTACTTCGTAACTCGTTGATTCAGTTGTCAGGAGTTTTACGAATGTCAAATTTTTTGACAATTAGACGTTTCCAAGTGATTTTTAATGAATATTTATGATTTTGTCATTTCAAAGTGTTCAGTCAGGTTTTATTTAATTTTTTTCAAATGGAAGTAGGAGAAATTGTAGTATGCAGCGTAGAAATGTTACATACAGCTGTTTTACCAATAGTCTAAGGAAGTCGGCTCTAAAAGGTGTACCGCGGCGGGTTTGCGCCTGTTTTCCCAGGGCACTGTCAATTTATATAACTTTCTTGTGTTTTCTTTTGCCGAATACAACTTATAAATCACCGATATACCAGTGAAAAATCACATAGTCTATTGGGGTGAAGATACTGTTTTAGTCATTGTCATTTCATTCATTTTATTCTTATGTTGAATTTTTGTGTGATATGTACATATGATTACTTTTTGTAACATTGTTAGCTATTACCAATAAATTATTATTATTTTTCAGTTAATTACTTTAATAAATTTGGTTTAAACTACTTTGATTTTCATACGTTAAATTAAGTTTCTCTTTCAACTTTATTAATATTATTTGTTTGGTTTTGATAGGCAAGTGGATCAAAATATGTTCCAAAAAGTGTCCCGAAATAATCTGGAAACTTTTTAACTTTGACAACACTGTCCGCCCCTTCCGCGCTTTAAGGCAAAATTAGAGAGTTTTTGCATTGAATATAATCTCGTTTTCCTAATCATTTTTCGGTTTTTTTGATAAAAATAATGGTTCATCCAATGGTTTTTTTCTTTCAAACTCTTCTATTGAATATGCTTTTACTAGTAAAATATCAGAAATCGTTAAATTCCGTCATCCTGTAGTTTTCTAGACCGTTAATTTCCACTAAGGTAAGATATTATCAATGATTTGTTGGAAATAATTTTTATTTTTAATTTATCAAAAGCCAACAGAGATAAGATTGATTGCTTACGAATCGTTTTTTGGAAAATATAGCGTATTTAGAAGAAATGGTAATTTTTTTGTTACCTAAAGTGGCATGGCGATACTGTTTAGCCAGTGTCTTAGCCATATTTAACTCTAATGGGTTTAGTCCAAAAAATAAATTAAATTAAATTTTATCAGTTAAAAAAAAAATATTAAAATTGCTTCATTATTAACGAGATAACATCTTATTAATTTGGACGTGCATTTTTAAATATTCGATAATTAGTTGGGGCAGTGTAGTTTCTAGAATCATTGGTGCAACTGTAACAAATATTACAGCACGTGTTTCCTTTTTTTCAGTTAAATGACAATTATTTTCTCAAATCATAAAATTCTCCAAATTCCTTAATTGATCAGTGATGCGCGCCCTGTAAAACACAAATTATTAATTATAAAAAAATTATAATAAAATAAGGACATGACTCAGAGCTGAAAAGATATGAAACTACAATGTCTATTCCTAGCATATACGAGTACTATTGCCTGTTTGCACATGTTTTACATAACTAGACTAACGACTTTTGACAAAAAATGGTAACCTTGCATTTACATGCACACATATTGGAAAGTTTAAGACACTCATTCTATTCAAAAAAATTATGACAATGTTCTTGACATGCCTGCCTTGTGGCCAAGATATGGAAAAATTGGATAGTCTTAAAAATGTGGCTGACCTATCAGCAGGTAGCAAAGAGTTAAAAACAAAAGCATACACAGCCAAAAAGCATACTACATAAAATAAAACAAAACGGATTTGTATATTTTTCAATGTTCTGAAAATTAGAGGGTTAAGAAGTACAAACGCGAGTTATAGAAAAGAAAACCATTGTACAGTGAGCCTTTATGATTTATTTTGTGACCGAGCAAAGCTTTTGCCTAGAATCCTACCCTAGACCTTTAATTGTTATAGTTAATATAAATATATACAGGGTTCTGCCATAGCGCGTCAGGCTTCCATAGCTCCTGCTGACATTGTATCATACAATTTACTTCAGGAGAATATTTTTCAATACATGGACAAGATTTATGACAAGCGGTCCACAGGTACTATGAATCTAATAGTGTTTATCTATTTTATACAGGGTGTAAATTTCAATAGCGACACATTTTAAAATAATTTTTCTCCAGTTTTTCAAATGGAACACTCTGTATATTATTTGGATATTTGATGTAGAATTCATAAGCATTCTTTTCTAATACAAGCACATTAGGTATTTTGGCCCTTTTTCGAAATAATTGAAGATTTCATAAATTAAGTTATTCAATAAAGATTTTATAATTAAAATTAACCATACGCGACTAGAATAATACTACAATAAATATTCAAAAAGTCGGATATTTTGATCTGTGCAAAAGTTCTTGAAAAGACCTGCTTACATCTCTTAATATTTCAGGTGAAATAAATACGTGCAAATCGTTTCATAGTAATTGTTGTGTCTATAAACCAGAATAATTATAAGAAATTAAAATGAATTTTAATAAAGATGAGTTAGTTAATATGATCATTATAGTAGATGCGAGCGAACAATATTGATTGTTAGCAAAAGTAGAAGTTATGCGTCCAGCGTCATGTTATCCAGAGAACTTGTCAAACTGTAATAAATAAATGAATCCCTATTTACTTTAAAATCTACCATATTTTTTAGACATAGCCATTATTAATGAATCGTTTTGCTAATATCTCACCTGAAATTTTAAGGGATATAAACAGATATTTTCAACATCGTGTGTTGACTTCTGCATAGACAAAAAATAAAAAAAGACTTTTTGAACATTTACTGCTGTTTACAAATATTAGTCTTGTCTAGTCTAGTTTAATATTTATTAAAACAGCATAATTTATGAAATTTTCTATTGTTGTTCGAAAACGACTGGAAATAACTTAAGTGCTTGTGTACAGAAAAAAATGCTTATGAAATCTACATCAAATAGCCAAAAAAATATACAGGGTGTTTGAAACACTTGAGTAAAATTATTTTAAAATGTATCGATTTAGAAACTTTATTATGAGCACTCAGTGGAAAATAAATAAACACTGTTTTATAGTAGCTTTAGACCATTTGTCATAAATCTCACCCGATGGCGTGAATAAAGGAATTATTTGTTAATTTTTTTTTTATTTTATTTTTTAAGGACTACAAAACTTTTTTTCTAGTCTTTAATTTACTACTCTCAAACTACCAAAGCAAAATAAATAATATCTTAAACAACTATAAATGGCATTAATATGAACCTGAATGTGCAATACAATAGGGTATTCCGTTTAAAAAAATGCACCTTGTAAATTAAAGAATATTTTCCTGAAATACACAATATAATAGAGTATAAATCAGCATATGATTGAAATTAATAACCAAATTCCTATGGAAGCTATGAAAACATGATGCACTATTGCAAGACGCTGTATATATGCTATTTTCGAAGTTATAATTAAATTTTAAACATATTTGAATTCAACGAAGAAAATTCACATAATTCGTTTATTGTATTCTTAACGCCCACATTAAATGTCCCTTATAATAAGAACTAGAAAAATAAAGATAAAAGTGAGACTTTCCATAACGGCGGTGCATGGTGCAGAATTATATGAAGAAGTGCGTTTTTAAATTAAATAGATAAAATCATGCTTTAAGAGGACTAGTTAGGACAAATTCGCCATTTTGTTTTTTAATCAATATTTCGTTACTTTTTCGTTTCATCCTAAGAGTGGCCAATTACCCGGTTTTGGGGTCCAATTACCTGGAGTTTCCAATTAATAAAATAATGGAAGCAAAAAACGACAATTTCCCCAAATTTCGTTAACCACTTCCAATAATTATTCAATCTGAAAATTTTTATTTTTAATCTTTAAGTATAAAACGGTTATTTGGTCACTTTTCCGATGAAACTAAAATGCAACGAAATATTAAACAACGAAATGGCGAATGTATCACAAGGCAAAACTCTTAATAAAAGGCTTTATTTTGAAAAGTAACGGGAATTCCGAAATAAAATTAAAAAAATATCTAACCATTAAATATTAGAAGATATGCGTGCCAGATGCTTTTTACTATATCAATATATTTAAATGAACACATAATAACTAATACGAATAGAAAGTAAATGCTCGAAAGCACAAATAACTACTGGGTTAACATTTAAATATACGCTAGTAGACACCAAATTTATATATATTTTATATAATCATTAGTAATTGAACAACAACAATATGATTTTTGAATCATCATGTATTCGTACGCTCAAGAAAAAATCAGAACGGTATCGAACTTTAATTGATCACAACAGCAGTTTTTAAGTAACCTTTAATTTTTCTAACGCACCTAAAATAACACAAGATTTAGTTTACATTGCCTTACAGAAGTAACTGCTTTAAGTGCATACTTACAATATTTACAGGACTGTGTTCGGAAACGTTAATAATGTTTTATGTATATACAAGGTATTACTTAATGATATGTACTTATTTTAATGGGTTATTCCTGGACTAATTATGTCGAACACATATTTCCTAAAATGCTTGTTTTTGATACAGGGAATTCAAGTTTCTTTTTAATTTTTATCAAAAATCTCGTAACCAGTAGGAGATATTACACTAAATTTTGGCGTAAACTATTATGATGTACAACCACATATTTTTTACCTTCAAAAGTAAATAAGCTAGTGGCACCAATTTGGTTGGATTGGTAACCAATATATGTTACACCGCTGATATTTTCGAAAATAATTTATTATTATGATTCTATTCTAAACAAAAAGGAATCTTTCATCTTTCTCTTAAAACTTGCCTTTCGAAAGAAATCCGAACAAGATGGATGCATAATATGCACTCAGTGATCCCGTCGTATAAATCCATATCCTTTAATATATTGAAATAATTCAGTTTGTGGTTCATCTATAGATTTGCCTACGCATATGATTGAAAACATTTGAAACGCACTGAAAAAGTATGCCAGATAATTTTCAACTTTCTGAAAGAACAAATATAGGAACCCCTTAAAGATTGTAAATTTATATGCTACATAAAAGAAATTGTACTATTTGATGTCGTTTGAGTTCTGTATCAAGATATAAAAAATAAATTTATTAAATTTTTTATTTCTATATTTGCAAATAAAAGCTATTCCAGTGAGAGAGATGCCGACTTTGTGCATGTGCATGTTATTGCAGATAAAAATCTAATATTTCAAAATCCTGCATTAATAAACTAACAAAAATGTACTGACATTTCGACTATTTTAAAAGCACTGGTAAACTATGCTACTAACTCAAAAACGTAGTAGCTTTAAATCAGATTTGATCAGTCAAATTATTCCGCAAAAAGTTTGCAAGTAGGTATTGCGTTACTGGAGCCACCCCCTCCACTCTCCCTCTGTCGTCATTAAACCCCGCCCCAGACTTTACTATGCTCCGCCCACTGCGATAGCGTCAGCGGTAATTTATCATTGTTTTCCCTTAACATGATATTGCTGATAAAGGTTGAGAAATCAAGAAGTAATCCATCAGAAAATTACAATAGGCAAATACAGAGAGCGCAAGAAACAAATATTTCTTATTGCAAATATAATTTTTCAAACTGGATATATTATGTAAATTGCTTTAAATTTCAACTAAATAAGTTATTTAAAGTATTTTCATATTAGTCATGGTTTTAAAAAGATTTTAACAAGTTTATTAATAAAGAATAATTCGTTCCTTTTTTCAGGTTCTTGGATTTGGTATTATCTGATATTTGCTGACATGGTATAATGTCATTTTTAGTCAAAGATGGACATACCGCATGCCTATTTTATAACCCTTTGAATTTATTAATTTGCTTATTTTCGTCATAAAGCATGTTTATTAGCGTATATTCATATGGGAACAACAGAACTAAAATTAACTAGACAAGCTGCAACAATAATAAACAGTGTTAGTATTGGCTAAAGCGTACATGAGTTTTTTGACTTCATAGGCAAGATGATAGCCGGCGTAAGTCGTAGTTTCTTGATCCGGCGGTCTGAAAACAGCACACTGCTGATAGCACACCACATCTTGTATGTTAGCCAAATTAAGTATTATACAATCCAGTCAAATTTTTATTATCAACAGAATACACCTAGATTGTTTAGTTTTATCACAGTTGTTTATAATCGTGCTTAAATGCTTATTGAAAATATTACGGATTAAATAGGAGCAAGTAATTCCATATTCACTCTTGGCTGCTCTCTACTGTATACTAAATCAAATTTGAATTAAAAAAGAATTTAATCCCAGATAGGAAATAATATTTCTCTACTACTATTTCAAAAACAACGCATTCTTAAGTAAAAGCCTTTATTAGAATTCGTTCATTTTAACACGCTGTTACAGAATATAGCTATTCTATATCACCTAGTCAAAGGCAACTAGATATTTAATTCTTTAACATCTAAACTGAACGGGAAAATCAAATTATTTTGAAAATCAAGACAGATTTATTTCAATTATTTGGACTTTTTGAGGTTAAATTCGAATTTAATAGCGCTTGATTTTACTAGGAAGGTAAGTTTTATTACAAAGTATTGATTTTATAACATAATAAACTAATTTCTTTATTCAAGTAACAATAACACACTAATATTTAATATTTCTAGTAACTATGCGAGCGATGAAGCTTTTGCTGAAAGTACACCCCAAGAAATTATAATAGATTCCCAAAATATATTATATTTCTAAAATAGTGTTAGAGAAACACTCGTGTGAAATTTATCCATTCCATACTTTTGTTAAAGAATATTCTGTTAAGCGATATAAATAATTTCGGAGAGTCCCTATAATTAAACAAGTGGTATCATAGAAAACAATTTAAAAATTTGACTGGTTGTTTGCTTAATATGTAAGTAATAAGGTTTTAAGTGTTATTTTCAATTTTCTAAACCCTAAAATAATTAATTACAATTGACTCTTACATTTAAAAATTTATTACCACATTTAAATTCGGAAAATTAGTTAAAATATATATAACTGACTGAAATATAATATGGCTGACTATTTACCTCACCTAAAATGTTCACAGTAGGCAACGATTTATTTTAGGATACTACTAAGAAGCCTAAAAAATCTGATATCAATAGAAATAGGTAGGGGTTTCGCCAAAAGTGTACCTATATTCCGATGATAAATATTAATTTACAAGAAAACCGAATTGCTAAAATATAGAAATAAAGCAGATGTTTTATTTATCAGAATAAAGACAATGACATGGTCGAAACTATAAATTAAAAATTTAATAATAAATTTGAAATTCTTTAAGTGAATGTTGAGATAGTGTGTTTTTTATGTTAGTATAGATATAAATAATTTGACAATGCAACTAAAGCGGCCCCTGTCCCTTATTTAAAAAGGATGCTGATTAATTAATACTTTAAAGTATGAAAAGTTTCATACAATCTTCTATTGGTTTTTGGTTCGGTAAATAGTCGAGAAAAATAGCCCTCTAGAGTAGAAGTTCTAACTTTATACCTTACGTATAATCATAAATAAGCTAATGTTCTTGGAAATACCATCTCGCAGAAATTCTTGCTTCGAAATTGTAAATTTTTCAAAATTATTAATTGATATATTTCTTTTATTAATCATTTAAAATTTTTAATTAATTTATTAATCTTTTATTTCCGTTACTATGAAGTGCATTAAATTATTGTAATTAAAAAAATTGTAGGGATTTTTACAAAGAGTTCGAAAAATCAAAGGGAAAATATACCCGACAAGAAGAATCTTCACCATAAAATTATAACTTAAGTGAGGCAAGTATCGTATATATGCTGTAATAAATTAAATAAAATAATAAGCCCCTGTTTGGCAAGTTAAGAAGAGATGGAGAACGATCAGCTTATTATTAATTTAAACTCGGTTTAACAAGAGTTTAATAAGATATCTTTTTAATACTTAAATTCTATAATACTAACGCCTAAAAAAATCTATCTCAGTTTACTAATAATTTTTTCATTTATATTTAAATATTTATTTCATTTCCCCAATATTCCAATTATCTGTAAAATATTCTGCAATTTTAGTCATTAACATTTTTGATAATATATAATCTCCAGGTGATACATAGAAATAGAATCGACTAAAATATTTATTTAAATATGGTAATTATTATTTTAAATCCTTCTAAAAAATAAATTATTTAGTTGTACAATAACTATTATTAAAAGGTAACAGGGTATGAAATTTTTACCAATAAAATATTAATTTTGAAAGTATGTATAAAAGACTAATTGAACAGCCTTGCATAGTAACTACGTTTCTCTATATTGTAGTGTGCTAAGCATCAATCAATTTTATACTGTGAGTTTTTTTGTAGGGGATAATTGTCGGATAATGTACTTGCTACTTTTCCATCCTCATCTGATAACTAACCCCTACAAGTTGACTATCTAAGGACACAATATTCTTTAAAAACTGTGAATCGTGTATACAAATGTTCTAAAGCATGTTTGTCATCAGCTTGAGAAACAATTAAAATAAAATTTTGTTTCTTAATAGTGAAAAATTAAGACGGATAGTTGTAAAGGTAAAACGAAAAAGTCTCTAAAAATTGCAAAAGCATTCCTTAAATGTTATTATTTTGCGAGAATAACATTTGTGCAAAATATTAAGAAAATAGATTTAAACTTCATACTCCATTATATATAATTATAAATTTACTTAACTCCATAAGAGCTTCCCACTTTACCGCCTGAATTTTCAAACTTCTGAAAATAATTTATTTTTAAAATATATATTCGTAATTATGTTGAGTTACGTAGATTTCATAATATGTAAGGATTATGTCCAGATAGAAAAATAATATATCATTACGTACTAACTAAGCCATTACTTCAAAAATCTGGAAATTAAATTTTTATTCGCATTTTTTTGAAAGCCTCAGTTATGTAATAACATTTTCTGTATATTAAGGAACCTATGCAAGAAAATACTTCTAGAAGTTTGAAAATTCCACCGATAAAGCGAGGGTAACTCACTTCGGACTACTCTTAAGTGTATACTATCCATTTAACCAATTACCTTTTTAAGAAAAACTTACCGAGAATTATAATTGGGAGATGCTAAATTATCTGCAGCATTGCGAGTGATGTTCGGTTTAACTTTGTTAACTTGTTTGATGGAGTTCACCAGATTGACTGTTGGTAAGGTGCTATTCCTGTGATTTTGATTTCTTTGTGCCACTGAAAAAATGTTAAATATTAGGAAATATTTTATAAGATCAGAGAAGATGTATTCCTTCGTTTCTTACTATATCATCGACATGCCCTTCAAATTTATTTTTGAATAAATATTTTATCACTTAATTCAATTGTTCTATGCGGCCGTACGCCGTAAAAAAAGCAATAGGGAGTTCTATCTATTTGTTCAGGTTTGTTCTATCATTTCTAGCTATTCATTTGACGAATCACGAGATATTTTCAATATAGCGATAATCATGCCAGTATTTGTATCGCGTTAAAATAGCGACATTTATCTATTTTTATCTATTTAGATCAGAGTAAAAATATATTTCGATACATAGATTAGTTTAAAGCATCTATAGGACAACATAAGGAAGATATACAAATCGCTACCGTAATAACTGTTACAAAGTTATGGTCCTGAAATCCTATTTTACTGCAGTGCTATATCAAATGAGCAGCATGCCACAACGGATTCATTAATTTAAAAATTCATAGGAACGCTAAACGTTCCAGTACTCGTAATAATGAGTTTAATATATTGTTTACAAGGAAATTAATTTTTCAGGAGGGCCACAAAAAAATAAGAAAAATTGATCGACCTATTATTATAAACATACAGCAGAACAACACAACAAATCTATATAGATAGAGGGGTCTAAAATCGATTGTGTTTAATAAAGTTTTAGCTTATTAACTTCTTTAATCTAACATTTTAACAAAGGTTACTTGTTAAATTTAATTCCCGGTCTACAAAAAATATTGGTTGACAAGAAGCAGCATCACATGTTTATATTAGATAGCAACGGTTTCTATGATTGACATATCATTCTGATGTAAGACACAGCAGTTCGGTAAGTTAACTAGAAATCGTATACCGGCTCATACTGTAGTAACTCACTTACCGATCTCAAATATAGCCTATTAAAATTAGTTCACGTCCAAATTAATAAACTGTTATTTCGATAATGATGAACGAATTTTAATAATTTTTTTTAACCGGAAACAGATTCCAGAGTTAAACGACTCATCGGATTACAAAACAATTAACGCTGTTAGATAGAGCTGAAAAAGTGGCAATGCAAAAGTGCAATTTACTTTAGAATTCGATCTAAAAAAAACCCAGGAAAACAATAAAACAATTTTTCACAATTTCGTTTTTTTCCGGATATCTCCGGAACTACTTGGAATTTTAAAACTTTCTAAACGTCATATTATTAGATTAGATCAGGACATAAACTACTCTGCCCTAAATCTAGTATCATGTGATCTCTCAGTTGAAACAAAAATTATATTAAAATTTGTTCAATATCAACGAAATAACAGCTTATTAATTTCGACGTCAATTTTTAAATATTCGATAATTACTTGCGGTAGGGTATATAATGTAAATAAGTATTAACTATAATATATAGTATGGAAAAACTTATCGTTATGCAGTACAAATCTGCAGTGCAAATCTGGAAAGTTGCTAAGTGAATTTTATTTTCCAATAGCGTCATTCCTTGACTGCGTTATCGACTCATTAATGTGACTGGGTGAGTTCCTAGTAATATCGCCCAATTGCTTTAATGATTGATAATCGGACATGTTACGTTAGAATATCAAATTTATTTAACAATTTCCTGGATTCGTATGATGGGATTGTAGAGAATTAGTGCAGGAAAATTAATATTTCTACTATAAGAAGTAACCTAGCTTACGAGTAAATAGGTGACTAGTAGATGGATATTATACCTTACAGTGAAGAAACGGATTGTATTAATTAACAGAACCCTTTTGTACATCAGATGCATGGTATAGTGTTATAAGTTATATTAATGAATTTTAATTGGATTATCTAACTAATGAACAAAACATAAGTGTCTATACATTAAAGGAAGTATTGACGGCAAAAAACTTACTAAGCAGATCGTCATGACGATTCATGTCACCTGAAAATAGAAAATTGTTTATAAGTATACGACTAAAATCAACTTTTTCAAGAAGATATTTCTAATTAAAAATGTATTAAGTATTATATGGTTACTACCTACATACATTAGAATCTTTCGATAATCAACGTTACTAGTGACTACAGAAGCCTAGAAATATTTAGAAAATTTAGAAATTTGAAAAACTATTCAAAAAATAAATTTCTCTCTAACCTTAATTAAAAATCTAATCACGATGAGAAATTTGTGTAATGCCAATCCACTAAAGTTGGCATACATTTCAGAATGATTTAACTATTAGGACAATTTAAACCATATATTTGTCAATAATTTCTCTTCAGAGGGTCTCCAGAGAAATTTGCAACAAATGGGAATCTATTATTTATTGAATTTTCCGAGAAAGTTATTCTTGATAGACCTAATTTTTTTTTGGAGAAGTTATATAAAATAACAAATACTTCAAGGAAAGTAAAATTATATTTCATAAAAATATTTAATATCAAGTTCCATGTTTGGATATATTTTTTATTTACTAGAAACTTCTCAATATATATATTTTTTTAATTTTATGACTGCATGATTTTTTATATTTTGCTTTATTAATGGAATGATATTTAGAGGCTTGACATATTTTTCAAGAATAAAATTTTCTAATAAATCCATAATAACTTTTTCTCCATTTGATGCAATCAGTTCTAATAGTCAGTTAAATCATTTCGCTCTTAAATATGTATAGTATTTGCAACCCGATCATACCCAAACATGTTCCGAAGGTTGGAAAAATATATAGGACCAATCCTATAAAGTTTAGCTCTGCGTTTATAATAATATCTATATCTATATATATTACCTATCTATATCTAAACTATGAAAATCATTGTATTCTAATTATTTCCGAGAAGAATGAATGCCCACAAAAATAAAAACCTAAAGATAGATAGATATGGCGCTTGTCCTCATAAATAAATATAATGTTTATACCTGATCTGATTTTCTACTAACTCTCTTCTAACCTACTTATAATATAAATCTAAACTTGTTTGGTACTATTTACAGCCGAAATGTTAAATGAAACAAAAGCAAATAACATGGATTTTGGTTAAAAAGGACATTCTTGTTAATATATTCACAAATAGCCATGTTTTCAAAATGTTTAAATTCTTCTCCCATTTCTTGCCATCCTCTAAATATGTAGTTAGTCTCCCATTTCTTTTTTAATTTTTAAATTGTTGTTCGTCTTTTAACATCTAACAGTATAATTTTATTATATTTAACAATTTAATATAGATAGGTATTTTTAAATTTAGGAACCTTTTGCTATTGGTGTATAAACTCGAATGTTATTTGCTTTTATTTGTATAATTTATAACATATCTTGAACTTTTAAACATTTTTATTTATGTGGGTTCCTTCTTTCCTAAATAGGTAAAAGGACAAAAACTAGGCTAGGGATTGATGATATCGGCAGAGTTTCTCAAGAAGCAGTTTGAATTTTATGAATAAATGGAATAAAATTAAAGGAACAAATAAAACAATTCTAAAATAATCTTAAAAAATTGATGAGGGATAAATGATTTACGCCAAATAAAATTAATTGTATATTTTTTGTAGAATTTAAATAGATTTATATTTACACTCAGTAATATTATTCAAAAATGTAGAATTGTTGTAGAATTTATATTAAATGACCTCAGTTAGTAAGAAATATACCTATAGCAACAAGAAAAGTACGAAAAAAGTCCCCTTTTAATATCTAGCTAAAAATTTCTAATTAGTCACTATTAGTTAGACATATTAAAAGAATTCAATTAAAAATTAAATTTGGAATAAAATAGGCCATGTGAAAGTAAAGATGTCGAAGATATAGTCGTGTCAATCTTTACCGGTGTTCTCAATTGCATCTGTAAATTTATCAGTTTTATATAAAATATCAAAATCAAAATTTTATTTTTGTATGATCATTAGTGATGTTTTAGTCAAAAATCGGTATTTTTGCAGTAGTAAATCAATTTTTGAAGAAAGTTGTACTTTCACAAATTTTTAGGCAAACAATAAGGGAATATCCTCCTTCTTCCTCATTCTCGAATATATTTTTTGAAAACTATATATAGGAATTCCCAAACCCTATTGTAAAGGTATAAACAGGCCAAAAACCAAAAATGTTAATTGTTTAAATATGCATACCTTCTATTTTATTGTAACTAAATATTAACCTGCCTTACTGCTAAAATAGTTTAGTTCACATCCATTAAACAACGTAACAAAATGTTTTCTAATTTCAATGCTATCTTAGTGTAAGTGTGCGAGAATTGTACAAGGTATATCCATTCTGTCATTTATATATTTTCTTGTTTTCATTCGAAACATGACTAACTCTAACATAACATATTTGCTTTTAACGCAACCAAAAAATGTTGCTTCTTCCTAATTTTGTTTATACGCCTTTTTTATTTATGTTCCAATAGTCCTGACGATGGTTTAAATAAAATGACTAATAAATTCACTGAAAATTGGATTTTCATTTCAAAAGTGACCGAGATCCAGGAACAAACTACCTATTATATGTATAAAGTATTCAAAAATAAAATAAAATTTTAAAATATTACAACTTTAAAGTTGATAAACGAAGATGCAGTTATCAAAGTAAATTATTCAACCACTTGGATATTATAAGGTGGACAAATTATTATAATAGTTATTCCAATTTATTATTACTGAGCATAAAAATAAAATTTGTATATTTCGGTGCATTGCAACAGAACACTGTCATACGGTGTGTGATTAAAAAGGAATTTTGAAAATACCTCTAATATGAACCTTCTTGGGCAACTCTGGTGGTGTGAAAGTAGGAGGAGGGTGATGGTCATCTGTAAACCATAAACCAGTCTCGCATTCAACTATAAGGTTACCTAGCTATTGCTACACGTCTAAACTAAGAAATATTACTTTGGGCATTATTTATTTTTCGCAATTTGTTATATTCTCATATTCAATTTCAGTAAGGCTAGATAAGCGGGATTCTAGACAGAGCATTGTTGCTAGTTGCGACTGATATATTTTTTTGATAAATCGTTTTGCTTGTAGACATTTCAATTAAATTTTAAAAGTTACTATATAAAATGGCAGCTATGAAAATTATGGACCGTTAAAGGAGACCTCTTTTTTTAACTTATAACAGTGATATCAATCGATTGATCTTATGGCAACAATATTTTCAAATACTTAATTAATAACATGGCTATTTGACTCTACCAATGCAACCCGATCTATCTGATCTACATATGAAACACGTTGGCGTCAATCAAGTTGATTTCTGGAAGATATCAGAAACTTCACGAAAATGAAAAGTGCCACTGTCAGCTATGCTGATAACTCAGACACAATATAGTTGGTTTATTTGGTTTAGTGTAAAATAATAATAATTTGATTTATTAAGTTAAGTTAAGTCTATTCAAGAGACGGCGAAAAAATAAATTTTTGATTCCGTGTGAACTTCATAAGTTAAGAATTAAAAAATTTAGATATTACCCTAAAACGGCACTCACACTGGAGCAATGGACAACCAACAACAGCTTTTGTATGCGACATTATCGCCTCTCGATCGTGCACCAATGAAACGCTTCATTGAGATTTTTTGTCGGCGTTGGATTTAAACTGAAGTAAAATGCAACCTTCAACTGGTGACATGCAATATGTCGCAATTCAACAATATATTATTTTTTCCATTTCCATTTATTCCCACGCAACACGATATCGACTTTTTGAAACAGTCTCTGTACTTGAGATATATTTTATTTTGCCAGGAATTCAAATCAGTGTGGAAACCGTTCTTTTCAGAGTAATAGTCGAACACACAAGTAGTAATTTTGTTAGAAATATTACTGATTAAAATGTCGACCAGCCTGTAAAATAAAATGTGCGGAACTGAACGATACCCATATATTTATAATTACAATCGTTTAGTTTATAGCATCAGGTAGCTTCCAGGCATAGGCTGTAATATCAGGTGAAATACCAGAATCTTCTCACATCTAATCTCCGATATGGCTTGTGCTAGAAATTACCTCGACAATACGTGGGTCACCGATACGCAATAAATTCAGTTGCAATTTTCTACTCAAAAGTTTGTTATAATTATTGTATGACATATACAGGCAGTTATTTAGATAGAGGACGTGAAAAGAATGCAAAATAATACCTTAGACGTATATGTTTTTCATGGCGGTCATTTTATTTGTGTAACTATTTTAATTTAATAAAATAAACAGGTAACTGCGTGATTAAAAAAATATTGAAATACCTTCAGTCAAAAACATGTACAGTTGGTTAAAACAATTAAAATGATTAGTAATGATGCAAAATAACATCTTGTGTATATTGTATATTTAATTTATTATAATAAGGAAACAAATGTAGGCCCACATACTTTCTTTTTTGAAAAAACATAAAAAACAAGTGAGACTTCTTGCCCTAAATAATATTAATTTAATTCTTTACTAATTAATCTAGCCCTACAATCTATATATGCAACTTAAATAGGTATCTTAAGTTATTTTTATTTAATGCTAACAATTCCCAAGTAAAAAACCATCATGCAAAACAAGCAATAATTTTGCATATCAATGTCGTGCAGAACGATGCAAAGCATGCATCATAAAGAATTATTATTTCTGTGCATTTAAACGCTTGACATAAAACAAAGGATACCACAGCAACAGCAAGTGTAATTGTTAATTGTTTACTTTGGTATTTTAGTAAAGTGACTATCCATGGGATATTTTTCTTCGATATGACATAGAGTTTAAATGCAAGATTAAAATAACGGATTTTGTTGCAGATCCAATATAATTTTAAGATGTATACCGAATTGCTTATTGGGTTAAGCGTTAGTTTAAGTTCTACAGATTCCCTTAAATTTACATTATTTAAATACAAATTTATTAAAACGACTGTACATATAGAGAGACCTAAATCTGTAGTTTTAGGGTTTCAATACGTGCACAATTTATTGTATGGAATGCCCACCAACTGTAAGCTTCGTATCTGCTTTTATGTAACATTTTTTTGTTATTATATACAAAAAATAATGAGAATACTATAAACATCATTTTTTTGTTCCCAGTACCCGACACCCAATCGATCACAAAATATTGAATCTTGTCACCAGAACTTAAGCTGCTGCTGAATGCAAGCAACACAAGCTAAGATATCTAGCCGTTCCAAGTACATCTGATGCGCGCAGTGACGCAAAAGATACGCAACTGGTGAGTTACTTGCCGTCACTAGGCCTTACCTCCTTGCGCAATGCGCGATATCATGCCATGCGTTTATTGCACCACGCAAACACAAGTGCCGCTTGGATGAGGCGTCGTAGTCACGACGGGTGTGTGCATTTTTTTTGGCTATTTATATCTGAATACTTAATTCTTGTGCTTATTGATTTACAAAAAATAATATTGGACCTTATTTACACTAAACATCCAACAGGCATATGAAGAGAGACAGAGAAGGTGGTGCTTTAAGTGGAAGAGAGACTTGATTTTTTTACATGCAAAAATAAAACTATAAACAATAAGGTTCCTTATGATGCCTGACATTTTAGTATTTGTGTAAAACGAGATGGTGCAATTAGTACATAACATACAAAATACACCATAAAATTGATCGTTGAATTATTGAAGAGTACCTTAAATTATTTTAACCACTAACCAATATAAATAAACTTTATTTATTAATCGGAAAACACGATGAAATATCAGCCGAGTCGCCGGAAAAATAAATCATCGAAACCAGATGTAACAAAAAAAAACAGTAAAAAATCGAATATCAATCAACTCTTCAAACATATTTAGAATAATTATTTGTGATGTCGGCGGGGAAAATCTTTTTAACATTTAATTATAAGTGTTATTGGTAGATGGTATTGATGGCTTCTTTAATAAAACTATTTTTACGTTTAACCATTTGCTCGCTTGGGAATTACTCGGATTTCTTGCTTTCGTATACGTATTATATTTATAGTTGTATAATTTTTGAATAGGCGGTTTATATGCGAATTAAATACTATAAAATTATACATATTATAGTGGCTCTATCGTACACGTTAAGTATAATTATTTTTTAACAAGAAAGTTTTTATAGAAACTTTTTAATATATTATTATACTACAAGGACACTGACAGAACTGGATATCCTCAATTTTAATGAAAATTAGTATACAAGTAAACATCAAAAAATAAGATTTACTTATTTTTTTGTGCTCACATTATGGCGGGCAAAAATGAACTTGGACTTAAATTTTACAAGATATTACATTTTTATGTTTGTCAGGAAACCTAGACATAATAACGAAAATGAAACAAGAAATTAAAAATTATGAGAGAAAACAATTAGTATTATTTTCTTTCATAATTTTATTATGTATTTTCATCAAGTTAATATTGAAACTATAAAATAGAAAATATTTATTGTATTTTATTACCAAATGGAACTGATATTGCGAAAATTAATTCAATTTTAAGGCATGTAGTCAACTTTTTGAATATAAACACAATACATAGTAATGTATATTGGGTAATATTAGGAAAGGTTCAACGGTTTCCTGATAATAAGAAACATTTAAAAATTGTAAATGAGAGTGTCCTTCAATTAGTTAAATTCTAATGTTAATTATAATTGAACATCTTGTAATAATATTGCAACTTAAATTAAAAATTAAACAGCGGTTATTGTGACATTAACACAAGGTATTATTTTCTAACCACGAGCTTTCTTACACGTTTAACATTATGTTGATATTTAATAACGATCGTAATTACCGTTTTTAACCTAATTTTTGATTTTTGATATAGCTTTGTTGTGAAAAATTCTACGATTATACATTAATGAGAGAAAACACAACTAAAATTGTAAACACTGATAGCACGCCATATACTTTCCAAAGTATGTTCCTTACTACAAACGGGAAAGTGTTCTTATATCAACTAAATTTAATTATCGTAATTAGTTAATTACCATTAATTTGCAATTAGACCTTCCTAAGAAATTACTATTCCGGAAGAAAAATGGATTTTTAACAAAATTTTAGGGTTAATTTCTTGTCTCTTCATAAAAATATGAACTTCTGAAATTCTGGAAAAAATATATATTCCTTATTTATGAAGTTCCATTTATATACTGAAAATCATTAAATGATTGAAGGGCCAGTTCAGTCGGTCGGTTAGGATTATTGTATTCCGCCGGTGTAGTGATTAATCGATACAATATTATAGCACCTATTTTAAAATATATCCCCAGTTCAGGTTACAAGCGACTTTTTTTGAATTATTGAGAATAATTAACAAATTAAAATAAATACATTATAATATTCTAATGAAAAATTAAAATATTTGTTTATAAAAACAGGTTTTATTTAATAAAAACAAAATATATGTAGATAGCTAACGGCTTATTGTAAAATCTATTAATAGAAAAACAATTCATAGAAGAATCCGTGTGGGGGAAAGGGGGGCGGACGGTGGGTGGGGGGGTCGAACTTTAAAACATGCCGCATCGAAATTACGTTATTTTGTGCCACTATTCACTACAAATCTAGTTTCTGACCAAAAAGACGAAGATACGTTCCGCAAAACGTGAACTTGTGATGAATTAGTGAAAACCACCTTTTTGTGATTTTATTCAACTTAAGCCAAAAATGTATAAATAGAATTTCATAATAATCCATAAATCGCATTTCAAATTAAAGTTCTCGGCAAGGAACAATCGACTTTTTCTAAAATAATTAATTATTTTGGGGATTTTGAAATACAAAAATAAAATAATTGATGTAAAATTTTTTTAATGTAAAATATTGTCCCATGATTTAGGGTGGTACGAAGAAAAGCACCAAGAATATATTTTAGTCGATCGCAAATATATTGGTAATTATTTTAGGATTTCCGCACTTATGCCATTACGAAAAAAAAACTATTGTATTATTAACCTGAGAATATGGTTGCAAAGTATTGCCACTAAATTTCAGGACAACCTGTATAAAGGATGTGTCTGGACGAAGGGGTCAAACTCCAGGAATGTTTTATATAAATTAAAATCATGTTTAAAAACTCATATTTATTTGCTAATCCATTTTTCATTTATTTTCAAGTCAATGCGTAAATTTATCTGATAGAAACCTATCCATTATGCGCATACTTTTTAGTGATGAAGCAAAATTTACCCAGGACGGTTACTCTCATATTATTATACGAACAAACCTGAACAAACCCACGCAATAGTAGCAAAAAATTTTAAGCACAAATTTTCGGGAAAGGCTATGGTATGCGAACAAACCCGAACAAACCCTTCTCTACCTCATTATAGAGAATCGCCTCATGGGAGAGCACTACTTATATTTTCACAAAAATGAATTACCAGGACACTACTAAAGGATGTTCCTGTAAACATCAGAATGCAACTGAATTATCTGCACGATGGAGCTCCTGAATATTTCGTACATCACAACAAAATGGTTTCTGAGCTTTTCATTGGTCGCGAGGGTCCTA
The DNA here is from genome assembly GCA_963991005.1 of Barypeithes pellucidus. NCBI lineage: Eukaryota > Metazoa > Arthropoda > Insecta > Coleoptera > Curculionidae > Barypeithes > Barypeithes pellucidus. Next base: position 30,648,213 of record OZ022559.1, read on the forward strand.
TTAGTTGCCTTCCGAACTCTCCAGATGTTACACCAATAGACTTTTGTTGATGGGGGTTGTTCAAAAATGAATTCGACAAAGTAAAAGTCGACACTTTGATGAACTAGTTCCACATATTAGATATATTGCAGCCCATATTAAAGAAATACATGAAGCAATCAGGAGAACAGCGCCTATTGTTGAAGCAGAAAATATTTAGATATTTTTAAATATTTATAAAAATGTATGGAAACAAATGAAAATCGGATAAGGACATAATTATGAGTTCTTTACAATACACTCCTGGAATTTGGTCCGTTCCTCTAAACTCATCATGTATTTAAAAATCCCTACTTTTTTGTAATCCTTTCTAATCAGGGAATTGATACGTATACTCAAGAATACAAGAATAGAATAAAAGAATATCCGATTTTATAGATAGTTGGAAGGTATAGACGGATCGAAATAATTGTTGGTCGGGTGATTTAAGAATGAAGAAAAATATATGTCACAATAATTATCAATAAAAGAACATGCCTAAATTATAATTTTCCTCATACGTAAGTTATCGATATCTAATATGTTTTTCTTTCTTTTAATGTTATTTCATGTTTTCCAAAGTTATATTGACAGTTAACACACCATAAAGAAATGTCGTCATGGAAGCAAAAAATTACTTAACATTATTTGTTTTTATTTCATGTGTTCCTAAGTAATTATTCAATATGTAGGGTTCCAAATCTACCCGAAATATTTTTAGATATATCGATTATTCTTAAATATAATGTACAAGTGCTGTGTAATTATAATTATATTAATTATCATATTTTGTATTTATTTCTTAAGAAGAAAACTAATATAATTGAAAATATAGTATTACAAATTTTATGCATAAAAATATCTTGAACAGTATCATAGATATTAATAAAAAAGGAGATTTTTTAACACCCTGTATCTCTAAAGTTAAGACGTTTAGGACACATGTTCATATGAAGTCCTTTTTTCTGAAAAAGGACCCAAGAATAACATCTTTAAATATTAGCATGTTATTAAGAATCACCCTGTATATTCGAACAGTGCAAAGAATTTATTATAATCATAAGATATTCTCAAAGTTTTTTTCATTACTCGGCGAACCGAAAGTACCCAACTTCACAAATGTCTTTAGAAATATATTCTAGATTTATTGAACTATAGCATATATTTTTCTTCATTGATTAAATACAAACTTGGTAAACGACATGCTAGGGCTAGGCAATGGACTGGGAGTTATAAGTAGGTCTCAAATGGAAATTGTGATTACAAATTCTTACTTAACTTACTTGGAAAAGTGCCGTCCAGTTCACCTGTGGTGTGATTGGAACAGGGAAACTTGTAAGATTTGTAAATGAGTGATATGGCGCGATTGGTTATGAGTATTCGACCGAATTTAATAAATATTCATTCAATTACCTTATACTGTAAAATAAATCAATATTATTGACGAAATTTTTTTAAATCGGGTTTAAGATTACACTAACATTTTATTGGATTCTTAGCGTTAAGTAATATTTCGTAAACCTCTAATATAGCCAACAATATAACTCCAACAAACCCCTAATATAACCAATCTAGAAAAAAGTAGATCTGTTCAAAATGCCACATGTTTTTTAGAGACCTGAATTTTTTTAATAAGTATAATAAATAGTGCAATACATATTTATTTAAGTTATTTATTCTCAAATAGCAAAAATATGATCAAGATACTTTAGGAATCATAATATTACGAAAAATGGCCAGTCAAAATAAAAGTGCAATATTCGTAAGATGGTGTAATATATTTTATTTTTGGTGGTGCACCGGGACCCAATATACCTAATAACCATTAAGGTTATTATACAAAATTTAAATAGTAAATAAGGTACACCGGCAAGAGAAAATTTTTGTTTGCTTGTTTTTTTGCTAAAATATGTGTTATTTTAGATACTTTTCATAATCCAGAAATTACTAAACCCGTTTCGGAAATTTCTTAAAAACACCGAACGAATTTTAAAATTTTAACATTCTGTATCTTTCAAACAAAACGTTTGCGAAGTTGAGAGGAACAATTTTTCTTATTTTTGGGTAAAGAATCACCACACGGGCGATGTCACATGTTTTTTCAAACGTTCAATAAATACTTATCAAATGTATTATACCAATACGCCGACGCCAGTGGTACATATCTGGAAAAATAAATCGCGTGCCATTCTTACAAAGCGATAATTTAACACTATTACTCATTTTACTGTGCCCAATGAATGCACTAGTTTATAAGGCCAACCGCACGAAGAAAGGCTTTTTACTGTTATGGCTGACGACCGATATTACAGGAAGCATGCCAATTGCATCATGGTGGGATTATTTGAAAATATTAATATATTTAATCTCATGTCATCTTATTTGGTAGATTGTCATATTAAGCAGAACTCCCATATTATAAATATATCTTATTTGTAGATGATTATATCAGAAATCATAACAGTTAAAAAGTTGCTTACATTTAGGTTTTAAAGATGGCTAAGAATCCATTCATCAAGATTTTAGAAATTCCGCAAACGCTAGTGATAATAATGTTAAAAAATTAAAAATTAAGAACAACAGTTTTTAGATTCTATAATGATAAATTAGTAATTTAGATTTCCCGTAAAGTCCTTAATCAGAGGAACCAGCAAATTTATATCAGGCAAAATTTTAAAGCAAAGAAATGGTCTGACCCAAGTTAAAAAAATAAGAACAGGAAATATGAAGTTTTTTAAATACTCATAATTCTACAGGGTGATTCACGGAATATGGTAGGTTATACGTATATGAAAAACAAGTAATAGAGTCGTTTCAAAAATCTGGCCCCTTATATAGTCTAACGTGATGCATCGATTATAAATATTTTCAGTACTGCGGCGTTGCCGCCTCTACCGAAAACTTGTAGCCTTAAACTTAGGTTTTTAAAAATCACCTTTCGGTTCTAATAATATCTCCATATAACTTTCCTATATCTATCTTTTACTGTTTCTGATATAAAAAATTATTTCTGTCTAATATTGCGCAAAATATGACCTTAATTAAACACTTCTAAATTTGTTGTCTAAATTCATGGCAAATTGAATTTTGGTGATAGTTTAAGGAAGCTCAATTTATTCAATATCCATATGAAAATCGTTTCGATGTCCTACAAGGGAGGTTAAAATATATTTATAGTGTTTACGTTATTTATAAAAAGCGGTCAGTGAATGTATTTTTTTATAATTGAACCCCCGTTCATTTTCAGGAAGTTTTTAGAAATGGTCAATAAGGATTTAATAGTTGTGCGTCAAATATTTTAAACTGTCATAATACTTAAATAGCATAAATAGCAAACATTAATAATCTGCATAATTTTCGAAAAAGAATAATTTTGTAAATCAAGTAAAAATTATTGGTTAATGACAAATACATTAGGAGTATTTAACTTATATTCACATTCATAAAAAAATTTATGTATTTATTACAATTATTATTCTGTTCTTAATTTTTTAGGTAATATTTAATACATTTTTCAAATGTGTGTTGAAATGCCTGAAAACGATATTTGTTGAATCCTCATTATTTTATGTTGAATTAATTTTAACGCGGATTCCGAAAAAATATGATACTTTACTTTAAATGAAGATATAAATGTTAATGAGATTTACTTAAAGATGCACCAATATTGAAAATAGTTTGCTAGAATTCCTTTTACAATGTAATGTTTTTTGTTGACCATAATAAAGTTTACGATTTTGCGTCTTCTGATACTTGGGTTTAAACTTTAGAAATGTAATATAAATGGATTTTTGCAGAAGGGAATCAACCCACTCAATCAGATAGTGAGACATTATACATACGTAATAATCATTGCATCAGTATAAAATATAGGTCATTGATGTTTAACGAGTTTCTAGATGATTTAAGAGTATTTATTTAAAGAAATACCGAGCACCCTTAATATTATTGCACTTGACCGTTAGTTCCTTTCTGCAGAAAGAAATTATTTGAAATAATGAAGTTATCTATACACCGTAATTTGTAAAAGGAAGCCTTCTTAATGAATAACTTACAAACACCGTTATCTCAGACACGAACTATGCTATCTAATTATAATCAATCAATAAGATTTTCATACACAATAGAAATTTAAGTCACGATCTACACACCACTAATTGTAATTTAGCACACTGAATCTAACACATTTATAATGTAAATTAAAAGTATTTGAAGAGTTTGAGTGTACACGAGGGCCCAAAATATAGAGGAGAATGGTTCTTACTACAGCTTCAACAGCAGTTTATAATAGAATATTATACAAAAGTTGCTTGGATAAATAAAGCCCGCATAATGAATAAGATCTTAGGGGAATAGAATTAAAGTTTCAATTATTTTCTCCATTACACTTAAGTTTTCGTTGGTACTAAAAGAATGGAATACAATCGTTAAACGCTGGCGTTAGCGAATGATTCCTCTTACAGGAGATTCGCAAAAAAGAGTTGCCATTAAAATTTTAAAAATATAATATACAAAACGTAGTAATTAAATCTTTTCAATAGCCTTTTAAATGGCATTATTGCAATTTGAAGTAACATATCATTTATTTATCAGATAAATTCCTTTTAAGTATAAATTGGACAATTTTATAGGATCAGCGTATATAGGAAGAAAAGTAATGAATTTTAAAAATCTTTTAATTTTGTTTTTTGCATAGTTCAGAGCCCACAGAGAAAGATAAACGAAGAACTTATGTACCATTACCAACCAGATCAAATACTGGGATTATTAAGTAATTAAAAATAACTTTTGACGTTACCTCTATGCGCGAATTACTTAATCCTACAACTTCTATACAAATATAGGGAATAGAACCATTATTCGTTAATTTTGGACGCACTTTATTTTTTGAATAACTTAAAGAAAGTAGGTACCGCAAAGGAATATATTTGTAAATCAAAGTGCTTTAGACAGAAACATATAGAGATTAGGCACAAATCACAATAGAAATTAAAAGATAAATAAAATAATGTCCTCCATAATAATTGAAAAAGCATTTTTAGTATATGTTTTATAAAAGTAAAAAAATGTATTACAAAATGCGAATCATGATCTGAGAAATAGTAATAACTTAAGACAAGTGTGAGTCGTAGGCATTGCAGTTGTGAATAAAGTGATACGAAATGAACTGCCCTTAGAAAGGTGAAAAGCAAACGTAAGTGGTAAAGTAATTACTTTATTTCCACGGTGCTTTATTAGGGATTGACATTGATTAATTGTTTATTAAAACATATATTAAGCGCTCTTACTGGAAACAAATATGTATGTAAGTAACTTATGTGGAAGCGGTTACGTCTTTGTCATACATCTTAAAACGTTCATAGGAAATATGCAGCCTTACCAATTATGAGCAGTACACATTTTGAACGTATTTATTTGTATTTTTTAAACTGAATGATGAGGACAGGATTATTTAGCAAACATTTGTTTCTTCCGCGATACGTTTTTGAACTCCGTCAGTATATTTTTCGTACGTAATAGCACAACAGCTTTTTGTGATTTGATTGATTTTAGCAAGACAAATTCATAAATTCATAAATTTTTGCATGAATACACTATGAAATAATAATATACTTATTTTCTAACGCAAGTTCATTTTTAATAGTTTAATCGCATATCAACGGTTCTATCGCTGACCAAAGCGTTTGACAGCAACAAATTTAATTGTGACAATATGTTACGTTGCTGGACAATGGAAAACAAAAGTTACTTAATTTGGAGCTGAAGACCTTTTTGCCATCTAATTTTTAGCTAGAGACATTTTTATCACTTTAAAGAAGATGCACCTTCATGGATAAAAAGTGATTACTGTTACTGTTTCACATCTCTCAAATATATTTATTTATGCTTTTTCAATCGTCAGGGATCTAAATTTAGATATATATATACAATTTTAGATACATTAAGTGATGTGGTGTGAAGAAATACTGATTTTTTATATTAATACAATTTCGGTGTATTTGTTGTGAGGTATAGTGGTTGATTTTATAAAAAAAATATACCGTTACATTTTTAAATTACAGTTGGCGGTATATTAATTTTATCAAAATACGAATAAAAGGTTAAAAGATACATACTTGCTCGGCCAACCAATTGGATGGCTCGGACCCCTTTCCTAAATGTCGCCACTGTAGACAACGAACCAGAGAGAAATTATTTGTTAATTACACAATTGGTAAGGATATATGTGTAAATGCAATGAGGGGGTAGGGAGGGGTAACACATACATCTAAACAAAAAAAAATTATAAAAGTACCATTTGTTAAGGTTCTAAAACGAATTATTAGCTAGTAAGAGGGGCTATACTTTATGGTAAACAATATAGCACAATAAGGTCCTTAAAATCGGAAATACGATATGTTGGAGCGGTTTTAGGAAACTGGAGTTTAATGTTCTACCTTGTGTTTGATAATAAATTGTTCTAGGTTATTTCTCCAATTAAGTTTAATATTAACTATTTAAAATACTTATTGATAAGCTATTACGACGTCGATAGCAAAATTTAGCAGTTACTAAATTAATCTAATAATATGGCAAGCAATTTTAGCGGTGCCTTTAGTGAATTTTATATTGGCTTATATTTAGATATTACTTTCAAATAAATCTGCTCCTGACAACTTAATAATACAATATTATTTGACATAATATATTTTATTTTAATTAAAACTTTAAAAGTTACATCTAATATTGTTTTCTTTTTAATACGGAAGAAGATAAACTTTCACTTTCAACACAATGTATTTCTAGAAGGAGAAATATTTCGAAACTTATATGACAATCGGTCTAGTTTGACGTTTAGTATCTCCAGTTGTTCTATGGCATGGAACACCCTGTGTATAATGAATAAACATTATAAAAAGTAGTCAGTTTTACGTTATTGTTTTTGCTTCAAAAATATGTTAATATCTACTTAAATGTTATTGGGTATCCCTAACATAAAACGCGATAAACTAATATTTATCTTGCTTAATATCAAGTTCTAAAAGCAGATGTATTTGCAAAAATACTGATTTTAGTGATACGTAATGGAATACAGTTAGTATTCTAAAGGTGTTGGTTATAACATATCCTGGTTAAAAAATTATCGCAACAATAATAAAAAATAGTACACCGAAAAAAAGCACCAAGCAAGGTATTTAACGTTGGCCTACCATCAAGGTATCTGTGGTAGTTAAGGCCTTGTTTAACCATACCCGTTTGCATCATGATCATTCCGACATCTGTAAAAAATTCAAAAACCAAAAAAATCTATCTCCATATAGAAGATAAATGTGCAAAAATAATCAAAAACCAAAAATACAAAAATTGTCGCTCTCTAAGTTTTGTTCATATAGAAGATAAAAAGATAATTTATTAGCATCTAACACATAGTAAAAATAGGTTTATCTTACTGCGTTTATTACGAATTTTATATTTTTTGGTTTTTCTCATGTTACGTCAAAGTAAGTAAACCAATTTTTAAATATTGAATATTATTAAAGATATTTTTATATTATGTTATGTTCCAGGAGGATTTAAAAAAAATTATTAACCGGATACTTTAACTGGGACATCAAGAAATATTGGCAGAAATTACTTACTCACAGTCAAAGATGTTAGTAAACAAAAAATTACTTGATTGTGAAAATCATTTCTGTCTATGTCAAAGATGACTGGTTAGTTAATCGGTGATTAATATATTCCTGCAACTCAATATTAGTCTTGTGTTTTTGCAAGGTGATTCATGTCATGGTGAAGCTAGAATATCTCGGAAGCCAGAATACTCACCTGGCTTATTGGAATTTTGGCACTGAGCATATTAGAAATTTATTTGAACGATTCTATTACTTCTGGTTACAGGTATGAGTTAAGATCAACTCTTTTAATTGAAATAAAGTAATTTTTATACATTCTTCATATTACTCATGTTGACTATTGGATCGCCCTAAGAGCCACTGTTAAGATTCTACAGCTTGTATAACGAGTTTAATAAATGTAATTATTCAAATGTTTTTAGATAAAAAAAGATCCATTTTAGGAGGAAAACTTGATATGCAAAACATATCTAGTGAAATCTTAAAACGTATAAAATCTATTCCAGTCCATTTAAAAAGTCAAAGTTGACCTTAACCTTAGTTATAACCAGAAGTGACGTTAAACATATTTCTAATGAAGGCTAGAAGAAGTTACACCCAGTCCCAAGGTTTCAATGAGATAGATTTTGCCGTTTTCCAGATATTTTAATATACGACACACCGTGAATGACCCTGTCTAGTTAAACAGTTCAATATATAATTATTAATGAATAATCAATGATTCGAAACGTTAAAATAATATTAGTGTAGAAAAGGAAAATAAAATTATTAGAAAAAAATTACAAAAAGTGAAACTAAAGATTAATTATTGTAATAATTACTTGTCGAAGTAAAGAAGAAAATCTGATATTTTGCAACGACATAACTTGACAAGAACTAACATACTTGTCACGTTTAAATTTTTTTATACAGGCTGTAAAAAGTTATCCAGATTTGAAAAATATTTAGAGATACAAGGACAGTAACTAGAACGTTAAGTTTTTAACAAGATACTGTTTAAAAAATGTGTTTTCTAACTAATAAATTTTGTAGATTAATTTTTAGGGTTTTCTACTCTACTTCTAAACGTTTAAATGATTTATGTCGATTTGCACAAATATTTTAAATAATAATAAACTGTAATTGATTTATTTACTTACAATCAAAGTAGTATGGTTAGTAAATCAAGAATTAAGCCACTTTGGATGTGATAAAACCTATCTGCCTATATCATTGATCTATTCTTGGTTCATAACTATATAATTATTTTGTCGATATCATCTGATCAGATATTACCATCCGATTAAAATCTTTAAATTACCCTGAATTTTCTATTGAAGTCCCTTAAGTCCAGGAATCACTATTCAGTCATTAACATAAAGCATTCACCATCAGTTTTTTTTTCCTCTCAATTTAACACACTTATTTTATTGTCAAAATATTCTAAACTAAAGTAATATCGAACAAACTGGCAGAGGTTTATATCGTATACAGGTAGGAATCAAAATTGAAAATAATATTAATTTTCCAAATTTTTCAATCGAATCTTGCTAAAAATCAAACTTTCCTTGTATCGCTCACCTTTTCAAAAATCTGCGATCATCGAATTTAAAACTGTTTGTAATGTATATAGAAAATATACTCCCACAGTATTTAATTTTTAGAGGTTACCATTATGCCAGATAATTAAAACAGTTTACTTGTCAAGTATTGACCAACCAAATAAATTTATAAAAATGTCAGGTCAGAAATGTTATTAATTATTATTATTAATCTTAATCGCAATGAAACGACCAATGAAATATCGCAATATCTGATAAATATTTGAAAGAACAACCAATAGTAATATATTTCTTTGATGAACAACCCACTTAGATTAAAACACTAAAGACTAACTGAGAAAACCGTTTATCATTTCTGTTGATATTTATATTAAAACAATAGATTTAATTCAATTGAATAACAACCTTAACAGTGAAGGGAAAATTTTTAATTGTGAGATTTTACCAAAATCCAATCATTTTTGCATCATCACAAAATTTAGGAGTTTGGTGGGAAATCTAAAAAAATTCTAAGAGTTCCTTAGTTTAGTATTTTTCAATCTATACATTTTTTTAATTCCCGCCAAAGCCCTAACGAGGAACGCCACTGTTTAATGCTTTTTGGGATTTCCGATGATGTATGAACGATTATCAACATCGGTTTTCATTAAAAGCTAAAAATAAAAAGATTTCCCAAAAAAAATCTGCTTGTCACAGTATGTCGTAGGTGTATTATACCAGATGTCTCATATACAGTGATAACTATTCTCCGGTTATAAGATGATATTAAATGGATTGTCAAATTAGATGGTATCGGTTACGTTAAGCAGTGGAGGCAAGAGTATTTTAATTCGGTCCGAATTTCTTAAATTTAAGTACCATGTCACCTTATAATAGCGTAGAAGCTTCAAGCAGCAATCTTGACTTAACTTATGCTATCTTAACAGCGCTTCTAATAGCTTTTAACCGGAGTAATGTGTATGGAATGCAAGTCCCTATATTGGATCACATTTTATTATTTTCGATAATAAATTGCATATGAAATTATATTTTGTTCCAGGATTCAGGACAATTTAGTTAGTCTCTGAAATTATAATGGAGCAGTTTATAAAATGAACGAAACATCGGCAAATATTTTTACATTTATAGATCGTTAATAGTTATTAAAATTGTATTGAAACTGCAGATAAATTTATGGATCTTAAGATCTTTAGTTCGAATTTTCATAAATTAAATCTTTTTTAGGAAATATTTTTAATGGCAATGGCAAAAATTAACTTTATTTTGTAGATAATAGTACTATTTTTGAGTTAGTATAGATGAATTAATTCAACATAGACCGTAAAGTAATTTTGACTATAATCTATCAACTTAAATTAAATTTATTTAGCTGATATAAAACTATACGCATTCGTTTCAATTTCTGGCATAATTTTAACTATGATCATTTTATTGTTTCCTTCTATACTGTGAGAGTAGGAAAATGTGCGGCATATGGAAAAATGTGTATTTTTTAATTTAACAAATTCATTTTATTATGAAAAAGCTCTGTATATCCTCAAATTAAAATAATACCCATTAAATCTGAAGAGATTTATATGTCGATTTTAATGTTTCTGCTTATTCAGCTAATACTTATTCCAAATTAACGTTTTTAATAAAGAAAATTCTATAAAACCCATATTTACTATCCAAGAAGCAATATTTTTTAGAAAAGTTTTAATTTAATTAGTTATCATCCTGATATTAAAAAATCCTATAATATTTGAGGTACAATTCTAAATTTTAGTGAAAAAGAATAACCATCACCTTCAAAATGTCCCCTTTATTATTTTAGATTTATTTTTTTAAATTATGTCTATTTAAAAAGTTTAGATATATTGGAAATATATTTGAATTGAATTTGAATACATAAGTTAAATTTTGCACTTAGTCGTAATGTTTAAATTAAAACAATTTTTTTTAATAAAAACTTTTTTAAGATGAACAATTAAGATAATGGGATAATTTTTATTAAAAGTACTTTTGCTTACTATGATCCGATACCATATAAATATCTTTGAGTTTGTTGGGTGTACTTTATGTTGGGACTGCAGAACTCTTTACAATAAAATAATATCGGCAAGTTACTAGTATATTAAGTAGGTAGATACCAAATGAGTTATGAAATTTTTTGAAACATTAGAAATATATAACTGAAATAACCGAAAAATTTTAAATGAAAAATGTAACCTAGCCATGCATTTAATGTGCAAAAGGGTACAGAATGTGTGTCAATATACATTCCGTTACACAGGCAAAACGTTTCAGCGATATCGCAGCCTAGAAAGATAATAATAAAATATGTAGATCCATTAAAATATCAGGATAAAAATTGTGCAACTTGTGAAAAATCTACAATAAATCTGAGATCAAAATTAACAGATTAATGGTAAAAATAAACTACACAACGTTTTATTAAGGCAGGACTAAAAAGTGAATAGAAGTATAAACATGTGGTATTTAAATGCATAAGGTAACAGTAAATTTCAATGTAGCAAAATATCCCCTAATAAAATATAAGGAAAATAGAATAAGCATTAGGACTGCACGACTTTTACTTTAATTTTAAATTTATTTATAGAATAAAATAAGTTCTAGAATGGAAAGTTAAACGGCTCGGATAGGGCTCCGTGATTAAAGCGGTAGTCACTGGACGAAAGTTCGTAGGGTCAAACACTCGGTGGAGTTTAGTGGTATTCATAGAGTTACTATCCGGCATTATGCCGGATAGAGTGAAATATGTATCAGCCCCCATTCACGCCGGTGATCAGACCGGCTAAGATCGGATATATCGTGGGGTACGGGGGACGGTACTCACTCCCCAATCGGTAAGCTACAACGCAATCTGAGGAACTAAGGGTTAACAGCGTTTGGAGGACTAGCATATGAATGAATGAATGAATTATTCATTTTAAACCCGTCTTTGATTTGAAAATATATTTAATATTTTCCAAGATATGTGCCATTAAATATGTCCCCAACAGGAACTAAATCCGTACAATCCTAAAAACTCAGTCAGATGATACATGAAGACATCAATTATTTATTGTATTTTATTTGGGGTATATCTTCTAATTAAGGGTATAATAAATCGGTAACAATAAACAAAATGGAGCTGATCCACAGGCAAGATCTAGACCGATCTAGAGTCAATATATAGATCATCAATTACCTAGATCATGGGACCAGTTACGTTGATGTGCCACTAAAAGTCATTAGAAATGTAATTTTAAATCGAGTTGAAAACTTTACGTTTTAAAGCTAACAATATATTTACAAGAGTACAAACTTTTTAAATAGGTAATTATTAACAATGATGTTAAGTTTATATTTTTATGACAACGAGAATATTCCTAGTGCATTTTTTAAATTAAACTTTTTCTGGAAAAATTATATTTTTCTTACTCTAATGATTGATTTTATTAAATTCCCTTCTTTCTCCGCATTATAAGATATTGTATAAACTATTAACATGTTCCGAATGCTCAAAATCCCAAAATCTAGTCTTTATGGGTAAACTATAAATATCTAAGCTGGAATGTTTGGTTTTTAAGATTCGCTCGATATTACGTTGGTACCTTATAATGTCAAAGCCAAAATATTACCGATTTTATTGATACCGTTAAATCTTTAAGTTTCTTATGAAATCAATATTTTACAAACAGAGTAGGCCTGCGCTGTCGCTTGACGTTTTACTTAGAATTTAGATAGAAATAAAAGGGTTCTTGCCCTTGTTATATGTGGAAACCAGTTGTCACTACTAATATATTTGTGGCATCAGGGCACCATCCTATACAAAAATAAAAATTTTTCGCCCTCCTAAAAATGTATCCTGGCAGTTTGTCAGCAGTAAATGCTTGAAAAGAACTTTTAAGAAAATATTCTTATCTGGCTTTTTTAACGAATGTGAAAATATTTTCTACGTAAGAGTGTCAGAAATCATTTTTATAAACAATCTGACCTGTCGAGCGAGTTGAGCATTTCGTAATTGTACCTGATAGAAAATAATTAATTTTTGCTGCTTCATACGTCATATAAATTAATCATTTTTGAATTAAATTTAATGATATTAAGTTGACACAATTCACTTACATTTTTCTTCCATTTTTTCTCCAAATTAAATTTGTCACCTGATAATTACATTGATGATTTTTTTGGTTTTCGCGACTGTCGACAAAGCAAAAATTATTTACATATACCAGATAATATTTTCAAATTTTTTTGAAGAAATCAATTTGATTTAAAAAAAATTAATACTACTTTTAATAAAGTATTTCCTCATTAATTTCGGCTCCCTAGACGAGTAGTAAATTTAATAAGAATAATTCATTATAATACAGGCAAAACGCTATTTGGTTCCAGGTTTCTTTTTAAATTAAAGTTAGTTCTTACCTAAAATGACTTCTAGAGGGTGTCCCATTTATAATGGAAACAAGCTTATATAATCGGTATTTCTCAATTCATTGTTTTAAATTTTGGTGTGGTTAAATAGGATCCTAGGGCGCACTTTTCTATTGCTTACAGTTTTACTTGGCGTACGGATTGATAGGGGTTTTAAAATAATAATTATAAGAGTGACGTATACTTAACGATTAATTTATTAATATTAATATAAGAAGTCGATTTGGCATCCCTCAAAACAACCAAATACACAATTGACACAGCCAGAAGCGTGCGTATGAACAATTTTAATTTTATTTCTTTTTAAAAATAGTTACATCTATATGCGCGATAGAAACAAGCGAATTACCAAAAATTTTTACTGTTTAACTGCTTTATCTAAAAAAATACTATATGTTAAAAGCAGTGGCGTACCTACTCTATTCTCTGTTATAAAATAATAGGACATCTAATAATTTATTCTTGCAATGTTAAAAATTAGAAAAGAAACAAACAGTCATAAATAAGAAAATTTGAATCAGTTGGATTATTGGATTGGATTATTTTCTAATTTATCATATGGCAAGTTTAATTTTATAGCAGAAGAAACAGTACGCCCAGTAAACAGTTTTTAACGTATATTATAATATCTTTAGATGAAGCAGTTAAATAGTCTACATTTTTGGTAATTAGCTTGCTTCTATCGCGCGTATTTTAGATGTAAATGTTTTAAAAATAATTAAAATCGGCCATAATTTATCAATTTATTGAAATTTTGTATTTGTTGCTTTTGCTGGATGCCAAATCGACTTCTAATATTAGTTTTGAAATAAAATAGTCGCTAAAAGTAATTATTAGTTTAAAACCCCAATAAATTCATACGCTAATAAGTTAACTAAAATTTTAAGAAATAGAAAAGTTCGCCCTAATCTCATACGTAACCATACCAAACTGCAAAGAATTCAATTCATAGATACTGAAAATATAAACTTGTTTCGATTATAAGTAGAACATCTTCTATGTCAACATATCAGGTATGCATCATGGTGAATGAGAATCTAATCATAAACCAACCACTTGATAAAAATTAAACCTTAAGTAAATGCAATTAAAATGGAAAATTTAATAAATCGAATTAATTCAGAGTATATAACTATTCATTATTAACAAAATTGACAGGAACAATTTATATGAAATCGTTAAATAAATAATCTAATAAAATGTTGTTTAGGTAACTGCAGAATGTTTTACTTTAAAATGTAGGTTGACCGCTATTATTATCAACACAATTACATATACGTTAATATAAAACACTATTGTTTGTACTCTTGTAAACAAAAAAGAAAACACATACATACGAGTATATCAAAATGTAGAATGAGACAGAGTACAGAAAAGAAAGAAGAGTAGAATAGTAGGGTATCTGAAAGATAATAGTAATATATATACAAAATATATGTGTGTATTAGAATAAGAAAACGTGATAAAATTTGTTTTGAAAAATATTTCAATGTAATAATTATTATATTAGCAAGGTGTGGCGAATTGCGAAAGTAGTTAAATCGAAAATATAGAATGGAAATATACTTACAATTCTTGCATTTACATTTCTTTATGAGCGTTTCATCTTTGATCTCGTCGTGACATGCCTTGCAATAAAACCAGGCTCTGAAAAACATGTTTACTTTAATGTTTCGACATTATTACAGACATTTTTAATTACGTCCAATACGACATACCGGGGTTGTTCGTACTTACTAAATTAAATGTAAGAAACAGGGATACGAATATGCTTTAGTAGTAACTAGTATGTGAAAATAATAGGCCAGTTATTGGTGCATTTTTATAAATTGCCGGCAAATAAATTAATTTTTAAACTTTTGTAATAAATTACTGCTGATATTAGATTGTACAGGGTGTTCCTTAATGACGTACTAATATTTCAGGGTGTGATTCCTTAGGTCATTTTATAAAGAAAAGTTCCTATGAACATATGTCCGCAACGGCTTAAATTTTTTTTCTACAGGGTGTTGAATTTTTATTTTTTAAATGGTTATTTTTTAATATCTCCGAAAGTACTTTAGATAATATTTTCAATATTTTGGTATGTGTTAATAGGATATAGAACCACAAATTTTAGTTAGAAAATGTATTCGATTGTTCAACCAGTGGCGTCCCTGCAAACATGTCCTCTGATATTTTTTCAAAAAAGATGGTACGCCACTGACATTTTTCCATGTGGATATCTTTTCTCATTAGCATGGTCAATTCTACATGAAAACGGTCTCTTGAGTTTTTCTCGTCAGACATACCGTTCGTGAATAAAACCACTAAATTCATATTGAAACTCATTATTATTAACATTGATAAAATAATAAATGAAAAAATTGTTGGAGTGGGCGATTCGATGCGACGACGGACGGAAGCATGCCTTTTAAGTGAAGTGGCCATTTCCAACAATTTTTATAAAACAAAATTTATCATTAATTATTTTATCAATGTTAATAATAATGAGTTTCAATATGAATTCAATGGTTTTCAATCAAGAACGGTGCGTTTGACGAGAAAAACTCAAGAGACCGCTTAAATGTAGAATTGACCAGGCTAATCATAAAATATATCCACATGGAAAAATGTCAGTGGCGTGCCATCTTTTCTGTAAAAAAGATCAGAGGGCATGTTTGCAGAGACGCTATTGGTGGAACAATTGAATAACTTTTCTAACTAAAATTTGTCGTTCTATATCCTATTAATACATACCAGAATTGAAAATAATATCTAAAGTAACTTCGGAGATATTAAAAAATAATTATTTAAAAAATAAAAATTCAACACACAAAAAATTTAAGCCGTTGCCGACATATGCTCATATGAACTTTTCTTTATAAAATTACCTAAGGAATCACACCCTGAAATATTAGCACGTCATTATGGAACACCCTGTATAAGAATTTGTTTATCTCGAAAACGTTTTTTTTTTTAGACAAATGAAGAGTGTATTTTTTTAAAACGAAATGCAAAAAATATTTGAAAATAGTATATTACGTAGAGTAAGTAAAAGTAAGAAGCCTATTACCCACGATTTCGAAACTTACGGTACGAACATAGCGAGTAGCCGTACTTCGAAAGAACGTGTAATAGGATTACCACTCGAGTTGTGTACTATACTTTTTCTACGACTTCATATTTATTTTTATGTTAAATTATCTAAATGGCATTGAAACATTTTCTGAGAGTAGATACTCACATAGTTATCAGTATAACAGCCCTAAAAAATTCTAATACACTTATTTTTCATACCTCTCTCTGGATTTTCCCTCAATCTAAATATCGTAGTTCCTCACGCTTTACTAATATACCCCAAAATAATATCCAATTTAAAAATGTTGACATTTAAAATTTCCTGACTCCCAAAATTGCCTCAACAACTTTGCATAAAATCAAGATGGTAAAAAGACATTATACCTTATCGCCACTGTCACGTCTGTTCCGCAAGAACGCATTATTTTTATTATTGCTCCAAGCGGCGACCTGCAAAACGGGACAGTGTGAATCCCCGCCAAGTGTAGGGGCCAGTCTCCGGCCTGCACTTTGAAATAATGCAACAGACAGCAACTAATTTAACATTTTTAATAGTTAATTAACGTTTATCGTAGGCGGGAAATTTCGGACGTTAGCGGTCCATTTGTTTTCGCCTTTTTTTGGGATTTGGCCGCGAAAGAGCGTAAGTCATTGTTATTGATCAATCTGACAACATCGCCATTCCAAGCAACGACGCCGGCTGCTGTATCGTAGGAATAGTAGACGTTTTCCTTATTCTTGAATATTTCCTTTTTATAACTTATTGTTTTCTAGGTTGTATTAGCAATTTATTTCTATAAATATCTGGTATTCATGAAAATAAAATGGCCATATTATGTTAGATGTTATTTAAAGGAATTTAAAGGTTGAGGAATACGATTTGTCTTGCAGTATATTTTCTATTTAATGCACTAATTTGGTTAATTCCATAAATAATGAAAAATACGAAATGATCCTAGCGCATGTCTCAAATCACAATGAGTGTGATAAAATTGATATAATTGAGTTATTCAAATTGAAAAAGTTCGAACCAAGATATTTAAACTATGAACAGTTACATATTTTCGTAAACACAATGTTCTTATGTTTTAGCCGATCTCTCAATTTTAGTAGTTTTTATTTTAAGTCCTAGGACGGGAATTATTCTAGTTTTTAACACAAATATTTTTTTAACACAAATATTGAACTTTAGACACATAAGCATGTATTGTATCAAATGGTAGGTATAACTAATTTTTAGTAAATTATTTTAAATTAAATACCTTTACATTATTCAGGGTGTCTCAAATCATGTTGAAAAATAGCTAAATTCGTGATTAAAATTAAAACGTTTTAGCCAACAAATACTTAATTATTGTTTCTGCTCAATTATAATTTTTAATATCTATCTATATAATATATATATTATAAAAAACTTATATGTAACATACAGGGTTGCCAAAAGCGTAGCAGATAGTATTCTTATTATTATTATTCTTCCTAGTTTTCTATATTGTGATGGTTTGTTAATACTATAATAGGCTAGCATTCCTGCCTGGATGACGCTTTACGTAAGTTTTAAAGTTATTGTTACCTTTTGACTTCATCAGCTGATTGCGCTATAAAAAACCCTTGCGTGTTCGCGACGATCTTCGCTCCACGGGGGTTGATTGATATTTTCGTGTCCGCTCCCTCGATGCCCTTTACTTCGATGGCAAGAAGCAGCAACTTTAATTTGGTGAAGCACAACCTATTTAAAAAAAAAATTAATTAGATTCGATAGAAAAACATGAAGCAAATATCTAGTTTGTCTAAATAAGTTACTGGATTGTAATTAATATTTCTAACTGAAATAATATATATATATATGTACAAACTTACTATTTTTTATAGTGGTGTGGTTAATGTTTTTAAATACTATTATTATTTATAATAACTATCTAGAAACAGAAATGATAAATAATATGTTTACAAGTTGCATGGTATTTTTTGCTTAAATCATGTCATATTCATTGGTTAGGTACCTTCCTTCAGTCATCTTCAAATTAATACTGAGGTCGAACTTTATAAAAGATTGCGATATCGACTTGTATATCGTTCCTATTTTTCCTCAGAGATGTTAGAACAGTATCGATATGTTATTTTATAGCGAGAATATCATTAAAATAATTATTAGAATGTTGAAGATTGTCTTCGCTGAGCCGAGCTTGCAGAAAACCTTCTCCTATCGAAATATCGACAATTTTAACTAAATGTCGAATTAATACAATTGTAAACTGGCAAAAAGTCATAAGTGTATGGCTATTTTGTATCATTTAAATCGATTAGACATGAAAGATAGCTCAACATGAAAGAAATCCGTCAGTAATTTAAGATTACCACATGTAATATCTTCCGAAATATATAATTTTGAATAAAATTACATTTTAGTTGACCATTATTTGGCGTTAATAATTTTTTTCATATAGTAAAAGAGCGAATAATCGCCAATCTAGATATCCGACATTGCGTGTGTAGAAGTAAAAAATGAAAATAACATTCATAGTGTACTGTACTGACACAAAGATGCATGGACATCAATCAACCGATGTATATCTTTCTTGATTACAACAAAGCATTTGATATGGTTCGACACAATCACCTCATGCAACTGCTCAAAATTGAAAATATAGATATGAAAGATATTACAATAAAAAATTATTTATACTTTATTCAGACCGCTAATATAAAAGTAGATAAGGAACTCTCAGAAGAAATAAGTATAGAACGGGGAGTAAGATATTGATGTGTATTATCGCAATTATTATTTAACCTTTACTCAGAGGAAATCATTCAGCACTGGAGGAAACAACAATTTGGGTACAAGTTAATGGGACACCAATTATCAATATACGATATGCAGATGATATCATACTTATTGCCGAAACACTAGAAGATCTACAGAGCTTGGTTGATCAAGTAGTGATGAATAGGAGAATGAGGAAAGCTTACCTTAAATATCAGAAAGACTAAATTTATGACAATTATAAAATCAGCCGAACAACAGGAAACTGGATCAATGGAGAATTAATAGAGAAAGTGACTAAGTATAAATACTTAAGAACAATTTTATTGTAAATGAAGGTATTGCATACACGGAAGAAATAATATTTAACTAAACGAAAAATGTATTATACAGTAAAGATCTTACTTTATACCTCAGAGTTAGAATATTAAGATGCTGTGTCTTTTCGGTGTTACTTTCCTGAACGTTGAATTATAGAAGGATCTTAAGAGTAGCGAATGATGGTAACTGGTAAGAATGAAAAAGGTAAGGGAAATACTGAGCACAATTAAAGTAAGGAAGTTGCAGTAGCTGAGTCATCTGATGAGGGGAGAGAGGTAAACAATATTATGCAGGGAAGATACAAGGTAGAAGAACCAAAGGAAGAATATCTTTCCCTGATTAAATAACTTGAGGCAATGGTACAACTGTAGTTCCATTGAGATATTTGAGCTGCAACATCAAAGATTAGAATAGCTATGATGATAGCCAACATTTTTAGAGGAGATTGCAATTGAAGAAGAAGTGTACTAAATAAATACATCAATATTGTCGTTTTATATAGAGGCAACATGAAGGCTTTCTATCTAGCCATGAGATTTGACAACATCACTTTCATCTACTCAGTTTGTCTGTATGTCAAAGTACACTATGAAATTAAAGTGGTATGGTATGGTGTCATTATCTTTATATACAATTTTTATTTTGGCATATTTACGATTTATTTGTTTTGCCAATAAATATTTTTACTGGGCTGTTGTTTTGAAAATCGATTTTGTTGTTTTAATGAGACGACCTACATACTAGAATATTTTCTTTATAGATTTACCAAAAAGCCTATAAATTAATAACAAAAGGTAATGAACGTCATCTTAAATCCTTAATAGTCATCTCTTGTCTTTAGTGAAACATTTTTCTAAATTATATTTATTTCAGGTATAACCAATGGAAACTATAGGAATTACGTTTAATGCGATTTACTATTAATAATCACATAACCTATTTATCCGTAACTTCACCTGTGATAAAAAAAATAAAACAAAACGTCTCACTTGTATTCAGCGTAATTTTAATTTTAATCCTACCATCACCTAGCCCTTTCGGCCGAATTACTTCCCCATCTTGTGTTCACCTGTGACGCATTAAATATTACATATGAATGTTTATTTCCTTTTCGCACCTCAGTAGTAAAGAAGGATTTCCGATATAGTGTTGAATATTCAGATCGGAATATTTAAATATACTATATAATATTAACATAAACGAGCAGTAGTACAATAAGCCACAAACATGCATAAGCTCTGGTGGATTACAAAACTAAATAACATGTATTTGTCATCAATAAGCCTATTGCAAGCTAATAAATGGTAATGTATGACTTATGTAGAATTCTTTACCGTTTTAAAATTTAGTGTAAATTAAGCTAACACAGAACGAAAAAACATAGGAGTAATGAAAATAAATATTATTTATTGAAATAAAATTATGTTGTTGAAATAATCAATCAGATCTACATGATCTACAATCCTGACGAATCTCAATGGCAAGGCAATACGTATTCAGATAGACCAGAGGGTAGAATTTTCAATAATTTCGAATGGATAACACGAATCTGGATCGATAACCAGGCATTAATAGCAAAAGCGGCAAAAGTTTGTTTTATTTACCGCACGAAATTTTGGTAGTAATTAAACTAAAAAAAATTTAAATTTCATTAATTTACTGATAACTAAAATATAAAAATATCTACATGAAGTACTGACATTATTTCGACTGCTCTTCCTTTTAATTTATGATCAGTTATTGGACACTCTGTATAATAGGCTTAGTGTTTTATATTATTATGATGAAAGAAAGAACTCTGGGTGCAGGAGCATAATTTTTGTTCTGAATTTTCACGTTTCAGTTGTATATAAGTTAATTTAAAATAAATCAATTTTGGAAGGTTATATTCATTGATCTATCACACTTTTTTATCGATTTGTCAGCTTTGGTTCAAATTAATTAAAATAACATCATGATATAACAGTTATGGCTATCATCACAAATCTGCAAAAATTACATCCTTTCTATTAAACTTGTTGTGAAAAATCGTACCCCCTGATCTGCCTTAACGTCCCGTCTTGATATCAGGAATCACACAGATTACAATCAATCCAGTGGATATTAGTGGAGACACATTACATTTCAATAGGACGTTTTTTCAGCTTTAGTAACTGGTTAATGGGAATAACCTATAAATAATAATCCTAAACTGTTTCTCGTCTAGAAATCCCTGAATTAAATTTATACAAGAAATATTTGACTATCAACGAAATTGCTTAAAGTATTTTAAACGATATAATTGATTGTTAGTTTTAATTAAACATACTTCTTTTGACGATAAAACTTAAATTACAACTAGTCTAGTTAATAATGCAGGCAGCAAGATGTCTAAGGAACTACATTTATGTTAGTATAATACTATTCACAACAATGTGTTAATTGTTAATATAGTTTAGTTGAGTAATTATTTTAATTCATATATTAGTGTATTCTTTTTTTAAATAGGGCTGAAAACAAAACGATGGTTTAATAATTTTTCAGTTTTAAATTTAAAAAGTTAGTCTATCATCTATACAACCAATATTTTTTACAATGAAAATTTCCCACCGGTATTTTTAAGCCAATCAGAAACTTATTTTTTATTTGGTTACCATGGAAACTCAAAATATTTCCAGAAATATTCATCCTCCAGAGTACCCTAGCTGGACGTTCTTAATAATTGTAAATATTTATGGAATGGACATTGACTTTAATTGTGAATTTTAAGTCCGAAATTTTCAAACTAAATCCCCCACATGCTTGAATTATTAACCGAAAATTTTCTTTCCTTAAGGGACAATTTTTAAAACATTAGTGGACTCGAGAAAATTTCCGGTTATAATCCGAGCACTAGGGATATCACAAGTCAATATATTTTCATCATAACTGGTATTTATATGATTGATCCTGGTATATCCAACTAGCAGATTTCCCTAATATGATTTGTTTAAGAGATATGATTTACAACACTTCTATAAAAGTTCTCGATTTCAAAATACGCATGTTGTATAGCGGTCCTTCAGTGATACATTTTTGCTTCTGGCTGTATATGGCTACAATATTACTCTGAAAGAATATCCGTTGGTTTGTTTGTTGAAGTGGCTAAGACTTAGCATAAAAAGCGCATTAAGATTATTCAAATACCTAAGTTTGAAGATATTATACAGGGCGTGTGAAAATAACTTATTATATTTAAATGGGTGGCTCCTTGGGTATTCTAGAGGAAGCCTAGCATTTTTAATTTACATTTTCCGACGCGCAACTCCATACACGTATGTTTTCAGTTAACAAGTGTATGTAGGTCAGTAGGGTAGCAGTGATGCCAGATCACAACACGAAATGAGAAATATCCCATGGATTGGCAACAGTGATTGAAACTCGCCTTTAGTATATGCTGATAAGCGAGACGTGGACGACGCGTCGGCTTCGGCATCTGTTTGAATTCATACGTGCTTGCATAAGAATTTTAATCATTACGGTATTTCTGGTTTAATAAATGATTCGTGTTCGCGTTTACAGTTCTTTGTATTGCAAAACATTTTTTGCCTATGAACTGAACTGTTCATAAAGGTATCACCCCGGTTATGACAAAATTAAAAAGTTTGACGTGTAAATATGACAACACCGGGCAACATTAACGGATTTACGAATCTTGACCTATGACAATTCATTGTGTACACCTCGCGCAGTGCCTTCCACGTGGTTTTTCTGGTTTGACATAAGGTGGTAACTCGCTTATTAATTTAAAGCGCCATTTGTAGCTATTTTTCTTCAATTTGTCCACCTCAGATTTTGCGGGTTTAAAGATAATAAGTCATTTCCATAATCCTCTATATTTAATAATAACCATCGCTTTATTTTATGACCCTAGTGATTTTTTTAAGGAAAATTTAAGATTATGTGTTTTTTGTATATTGTGAACGGTTGTGTTAAGTGATTGGTAGCCTTACTCGCTGGCCTGGGTGAACGACATGCCCGTGAATGAGGAGGACAAAGTCTCAGTGTACATCTCGCAACCTGTTCCTTGAAGGTAATCGTTCTGCCATACTTGAGTATCGGGAGACTGAAAAAACCATCTTGTCTCCAATTTTGTGTTTTAAACCATCTATTATTTTTATTATTAGCAAGAATCGAAATATGTTTGAAAAATGATTTCGGTCGAAATTTAATTTTTTAAAGAAACAACTAATATTTTACATTTGAGTCGTTCTTTTATTGCATACGCATATTCATATTCAGCCAAAAATTTTATTGAATTGACCGATACTAATTGGAAATTCAGTAACGATAGAGTTCGAAATGATATAAAACAGTTTTATACTAGAACTAGCAAGTTTCACTACACTCTTCATATCACAAAAGTGTACTAATTTAGTTCACTAAATTCGGTATTTAACGTAAGAATATCGAAGATCTATTTTATTTAATTATTAATGTAACATTCTGAATAATGAATATGCAGTGTGTCCCCGGATTGACGCATGAATAGGTGAAAATGACTAAAAAATTTTGAGTTGAAACTTCATCTTCCAGGGTTCAGCCCTGCTTGGATAGAAACTAATTTGTGTCAATTTTAATTTCAAAAAATCAAGTATGCCTATAAATTAAAACAAGCAAATCCGACCATGTTTAATTTACAAAATATCAATGTAGGTATATGACTTTAAAATTTTGTATTCGTAATCAGTTTTTCTTAATAAGATTTTGTCGTATCTACTAGATAATATGCACTTTACTAGTGGCACAATTTCTTTATGTAAGTTTCCAAGCCTTAATTGATTTTTCGAAATTATAATTATGACACAAATTGGTTTCAATCGTAGCAGGGCTGAACCCCAGAAGATGAAGTTTAAACTCAAAGAAATTTGGTATTTTTCGGGGACACACTGTATATTTTGAAATATGTAAAACTTGTTTCTTACTAATATAACATTTTGTTGTTTTGAAAATATTAGTTTGCAATACAAATTGAAATAAATGAACCCAAATCATTATAAACACATATTCCGACTGCTCTCATATAAAAAATATAAATCATAGACAACCCTATTGTCAGTTATCGTTACCAATCTCATCTTGACGATGTTGATTCACGACTTTTGGTTTAATAAATGGATTTTTACCACCTTTTGAAAAAAATAACCAAAAAATGTAACTACAAAAAATAAAAACATCAACAGCAGATGTACCACAAAAGCTTGCTAAAAATAATCATAATCATTATCGATGGTAATAAGCACCTTTGAGCTTAAACAAGAAACATAGTCAATTTTTTTCGTATTTGTTGATTATTTTTAACGAAAATCATCGACAGGACAGTGTACTGGACTTTAAATTTATTTGAACTATGTACAAATAAACTACTACAATTTGTGATGTTAATACGGACAAGATCACAGGATTTGATTGCATATTACAGTTTACGATTTCTTAAAATTTAAACAGATTTTTGATTATGATAATTGTGTGTGCTTGAAATTGGTATAAAAAACTTTTCAAAAAATTTTGGAATTCTAATATTCTTTAAAGATGTTTAACCCTAGCTTCCTTAAGGGATGATCCACTGTAGGTTAATTCACTATTACGTAGGAGATCATAAAATTGCTTTATGTTGCGGTTAACTAGTGGCATGGTTTATTTTTCTATCTGTGCAGTGTTCCAACGATAAGCATGGTATTCTTATTTAATTCATAAAATTCTTAAACTCGAACAGTGGTAAAAATCGATACTACCGATTATGTAAAAAAGGATATCAGTTTGCGTTCTTTAAAATCAATTCAATTTACATTATACAGGATGTTCGCGAAAATGAGGTCAATCCATTTATCATACCATTCTTTGATTAAAAAATATTACGACTTTAATAACGCCATTTTAGAACCACCCCATGTTTGATATACGACGTCACAGCTTGAGTGTTAAAACTGATTTTTTGTTAATACATCCTCTATTTAATAAGATATTAATTTCAAATTTAGTACACCTTTTGAGCATAAATAGTCGGATCTTTTTTACGAAAAAAAAAAATAACAATAATTATTGTTTCATTGTTATTTGGTTTGTTTTCCTCAAGATATGTAACTCTTTATGCTAAACCAGTATACCAAATTCGAAATTAATACCTTATTAAATACTTGGATTATAATAATAATAAACATGTCGCTAATCCTAACAGTTTTCCAGAAAACGTACATCATACATTTAGCGTATCTCTGTAAGAGATAGATCTTTGTTCCTATCAAATGTTGAAACTGAAAATTCCGCTTCTCCATATTTAACCAGTGTCAAGTTAAGGAACTGGTGGAAATAAAATGACGTTTCCTCGAAAACGGTTAGGATTAACGACATGAATCAAGAGTACTTAATTTTTAGTCAATAGTTAAAGGTATGTAAAAAAACATTGTCCGAAATTCTTATTATATAGGGGGTTAAAAGGAGGGCCATGAGTATCACCGCTAGTCTGTCCCTGCAGCTCATGACCCAAAAACAGTAAAAATATGCTTCACTGGTATTCGGAACCTTTAGCAATTTAAATTTCAAGCGCTGACATTAATTAATAAAGTCATATCATTTTTGCTCAAAAATATATGGTTAACTGATTGATCTACCTTTCTCGGACACCTTGTATACTACAAGGAGAGCCCTAACCCATTGTTAATACAGGGTGTTCGGATAATGCATCGGGATACTTCTTGAGGTGATTGATTCCACCTGTTAAAATAAAGATACCTAGTAAGCAGGGTTGTTAATGTCGCAGAAAAATTGAATTTACTACATTGTAACATTTGCTACGTCGCAAATGTAATTATTGTTTTGATTGGCTGAAAGTGTCAAAAATACTACATAATCTTAACTTTATTATTATAAATGTGATGTTAAAAGTTGTAAATTCGAGTGGGAAAGTAGAAAATAGTAGTTCTTGGTAATTGATAGTAAGTGGAGGAATAAGTGGTGAATTGTTATTTCACCACAACACTACGCGGGATCGTCGTGGTGCGGGCCTCTCTTACTGTGGTGCGGGCCCATAGATTGCAGCCTATGTAGCCCATGGTATAAATAACTAAAAGGTATGATTCCACTACGATGGAGGCGTGATTTGTGACGTCACCGGGTGAGTGATTTTAAAATCTTTTATGGACATTTATATTGCTGTCTGCATTTTTAACCCTCTTTTAAGGAATTAAAAGGTTTTACGCATTTAATAGTATGTGAAATGAAAGAATAATATCATGATATTTAGGTATATCTAAAATTCGACCTAGTTATAAACACATTAAAGTATTTTTTTTAAAGAGTCCATTTCTCAGCGGAGTGAAATTATGAAGAGGTAAAAAAAACTCATAGTCTGCTTCAGTACTTAAATAAACAATATTTTAATTTCCATACATGTTTCGATGGCATATATCCACATCAGCTTCGGTGGAAAATACTTAAGAAGTAAATGTTAACGAAATAAATAAAACCGTATCCATTCTAATTTTTCGTTTGTATCCTTAGGAAAGCGGAAACACCTTATATTTCTATCAAATTTCTTTGCCTGGTTATCCACATCACAACAGAAATCCAGCTTATCTCATTTTATGAAAATTCAGATATTTATTTTAATAAACACACATGACTAAATAAGAAAAAAATTCTGGTGAACTTTCAAAATTTCCATGGAAAACTACGGCAAACGGCACTACGTGGCGACTAGTGTTGCCAGAAATCCTTAAACAAAAGTAATAGGTTGACGATTCGAAACCTAACTGAATAGTAAAAAACGGTGTCAGAGTAAGAAGAGTACGAAAAAAAGGTCGTTACTGTCCTATGATATGGGGGCCACCTCCAGATTAAACATAAATTTCATATGGAGAGCTCCACAACAAGAATGAACATCTAAAAATTTGTTAAAATAATAATGGATATATTACAATTGTAAAAGACTGACAACGCTGGTGGCAACGAGCAGGGGTCACCGAGCAGCTTCGGCTATCGTCGACCGGTTCCGATGGCGCGGCAGTTGTTTTAAAAGTTTGTCGGAATATTTTTTTATTTTAGGGGTATTTTAGCTGTAATGTGTGTTCTATTTCTATGAAATTAATATACCTAAATACTTGTCATATATTATTCTTTCATTTCACATACGATTAAATGCGTAAAATCTTTTAATACCTAAAATAATAGAATTAAAAATGTTAACACCGTATAACTCTTCATAAGAAATTTAAAAATCACTCTCCCTATGACGTCACTGCGTGCGGCAGACGAAATTGAAACGGTTAGATCTTACCTTTAGTTATTGAACCCTGTATGTAGCCTATTGCTTAAATCCGACCCTGTTACTATCTTTATATTAACATGTAGACTCACGTCTCCATATATCCTGATGCATTATTCGAACATTCTGTAGGTATATTAAGTATATGGTGGTAAGTATAAGAGTAGATTTTTTTTTAATGCATCATCGAATTTACGATTATTACGTCTGAATATTTTACTAATAAGAAAGCAGTAAACTGTAATATTATTTCGTCTTGGGCATAATCATCTATATATAGGACAAACAACAAAAACGACGGGTTCAGCATGAACGCACAGTATAAAATAATTAAGGGTGCAAAGTCGCAGCTCTTTCGAAGACAGAGCCATTGGTTGGACTTACTCAGCCGCGCGTGCGAAAGGTATGCCGATAAATGACGAGCTTAGTGTCTCTGTGTACATTTCCATGCCGGTGCCACGCAAGTAATCATTGGTCCATACTTGCATTCCCGGCGACTGGAACCAATCATTTTAGTTTTGAAATTACATTTTATTTATTAAGAGAAAATATTTTTCAGGTGGTTGAAAAAATAGTTAAAATAGTTGTATCTTAAGTGAAGTACAATTAGATTATTTTAGATTATTTTTCAAAAATCCTATTTTTTTTAAAGAATACTGAAGCACACTCTTTAACCTCGATATTTTATTTACCTAACCGCTCTGAAAAAATTAAGGTGGTGAATAATCACCGAACAAACCAGGACAACCATATTTGAGCGAAAGACATCACCATTATAAATTTTCGTTTAATATTTGGTCAGGGATTATTCGAGATAGCTTAGTTGAACCGTATTTTTTTCCAAATCGACTTACTGGTGATGTCTATTACAACTTCCTTAGAGATGAATTGAAATGGAAGCAGTGCCATTAAGAACGAGAACTTTAATGTGACGCTCCCCCTCACTTTGCAGTACGTGTTAGAAACTATTAAGATCAACAATATCCTGCTCGGTAGATAGGTAGAGGAAGACCTCACCCATGGCCACCCCGTTCGCCAGATTTGAATCCATTGCATTTTTATTACTGGGGTCACCTTAAACAACTCGTTTATACCATTTCTATTGAGACTGAAGAAGACCTTCGACTTCATATTATTGATTGTTTTAATACGCCAGTCCCAAACAAACACGTAACAGACAATTTAGCTTGTCGTATACATGGGTGATTACTGGTTCATGGAGGATATTTGTAGCAATTTATTTGACTTTTGTTCATATGAGTTCATTATTCAAAGTTTTTAAATCATGAATTATCGAATCACTGGCATTAAATAATAAAATTAAAATATTTTTTTTTAACACCCTGCATTTCGAAAACGAAGCGACATGCGAAAAACTTTTACACCACATTTTCGTTTTAAAATAAGGTGAGGATTCACCTCCTTCATTTTTCAGAGAGGTTAGGAAACACCCTGTATAAATAAAATTAGTCGACACGTATTTCAGAATTCTTCTGGAAAAATGCTTTCTTCGAAAATATCCACACATAAATTATTCTCATGTTTGAAATTTAATATCTTCAGTTGTACTAATCGGATCAATGTCTGTCTTTTCTTATTTTGCACTTTCTTACGTTAGCGTTCCATGTGTATTAGAAAAAATTGTCATTGTGAACAAATTAAAAGTAATAACAATTTGTTAATTGTTTAAATAATTTTAACATGCTGTTAGCCCATCTTAAATTAATTTTTATTAGATCCACAAAAATCGGAGTAAATATAAATTATAGAAATTTTACTTAAGCACAATTTCCGAGTAGTTCATGTGAGATTATAAATGGATTTTTATAAAAATTTGAAAACTATATGGTGTCCAGTAAAGATGACACAGAATTAAGCTGAATGTATCTTACAATCTGGAGTTCTATGCAATTTTAGTGATCATGATATTTTTCCCGACAACTATTTAACTACTTGTCCAACCATTACCTTATATCGAAATTAAAAACTATTTAGGGCCTTAATAATAATTCTGCTGTTGATCTGTTAAAAACAAAACACTACCATAAGTACCTATACCAAAAAAATCTTATGCCGGCTTGCAAAAAGTTTTTAATCGAGAATTAGCTAATCGAGCAACTTCGATTCTGATATAATCGTTTCGTTCGATGTCTTTTCGTTCTCCAGCTAGTTAATTCTCAATTTAGAGCGTTTGCAACCCGAAAATAGTGCAGTAATTGGAAAATTGTTTCAAATATATCAGTTATTGGTATCGTCACAAACCATTTTTGAATTATTGTAGCTTATTGAATTTTTACACCAAACATAGACTGAAGTATAAATTATTTCAACTATAATAATATGAAGAATACAATTTCCCACCTTTAATATGTCGTCCAGTAAAAGATATTAAAAATCGGATTTTAAAAATAAATAATCTCAAAAACACCTGTTAATTTTTTAATAAATTTCTTATAGTATTTAATTAGAGGAATTATATATGTCCGCGCAAAAGATCGTCGTCACAAAGATCTTGGTCTATAGCATCGATTTTTTAATAATTTAACATCCGTCACATGGCTAATTTTACTCTTCTGAATCATATAACGCCAATATTTGGAACTGAGTTATTTTAATCAGTCCCTATATTTTATCTCAGGTAACATTTTCAGGCGTGACCGGTGTTACTGTTACCGGCGATACAAAAATGCACAAATTTGTGGATAACAGCTAATACATGCTATTTCTTAAACTTTTTTAGACTGAAAGGAGTGTCTGTACTCAAGATAATGATTTCGTGTAGTATTTTTCCCTTAATTAAGACTGCTAGGTCCGAGTTAACCCTATGACCGAAGATACAACATAGGAACATACGCCTGGTAAAAAGTAGGCAATGTTCTAGTTTATACCTAAATTAACATAATAAGGAACTTACCTAAACATTAGCACGCTTTACACAAATTCAAACACATACCGTCATATTTGTAAAAAATTTTTTGAAGTTGCACGCTTTTAAAGAATAATTGCAGCCTTTGTGGTTTAACCCCCTGGGAGTAGTAGATGTTACCTTTAAAATCTTAAATGGGAAGGGGGTTAAGTGGAACATCATTTTAAATGCACCATCACGCATGCACGCATCAATATGGTTTTCGGAAGTCCAGATCAACTGGAGATCTTCTAGCCTATGTCACCCATATTTGGAACAACGCAATCGAACATCATGGGGAGTCTCGGGCTGTTGCACTGGATATTTCTAAAGCTTTTGATCGTGTTTGGCATGAGGGGCTTCTAAGTAAACTGCGATCCTATGGTATGCCCAGTCGATTCTGTGCATGGTTGTTTAGCTTTCTTAAGGACCGCTCTCTGCAAGTGGCGATTGACGGATTTCTCTCAGACACCTTCACCATCAATGCCGGTGTTCCTCAAGGGTCCATATTGTCTCCCACTCTCTTCTTACTCTACATTAACGACCTTCTAGTGAAAAGGAAAAACCCGATAGTTAGTTTTGCTGATGATAGCACACTTTTATCATTTTTCTCCTTGAATGCACAAACATCGGCTGCCGACGCACATCTTCGCAGACAGCATGAATTATCACGCCTCAACAAAGACCTGGAAGAAATTTTGGCTTGGGGTGACAGTAACCAAGTCGAATTTAACGCTAAAAAAACCCAGGCAGCAGTTTTCTCTAAAAAGGTTAACATTACAGAACCGGATATAGTCATGGACAGACACGCAATCCCACTGGCTTCATCTATTAGTTTGCTGGGCGCCAATCTGGGAGGAAATATGTCTTGGCATAACCACGTTGTGGCAATCGCCAAGATAGCCTCTCAGAAGCTTGGTGTACTCTTCCGAACCAGAAAGTTGTGCACACCTCAACAACTTTTGACACTATACAAAGCCCAGATTCGACCATCACTAGAGTACTGCTCTCATGTCTGGAGCTCTGCACCCAAACATACTCTTCGGCTACTGGATTCCATCGAAAGGAGGGCCATTCGTCTGATTGGAGACCACGAGCTGACGAAGAACCTCGACAGCCTAGAACATCGAAGGCAAGTTGGTGATTTGACTCTCTTTTACAGATATTTTCATGGAAAGTGCTCGGCTGACCTTGCCCTCTTAATTCCGCCCAGAGCGGCGAATATCAGAAATACACGACGAACCACTGCCGCCCATCCATATGTGGTTAAGCTTAGTACTCCTCGTTGTGTTGTTTAAAGCATTTTCCAATTATACCCCAATTTATTATCTTTGGAATAATACGTACTTTCCAAGAAATCGCATTCCAAAAATGGAAGTAATGAAAAATTTTTTGGACGGTGCCTTTATTCCTGGTAATGGACATCACGCGGAATGACTACTTATGAACCCCTAATCATTGTACTAAAAGAGTAGTAAACGCAATAACGTTTTTTAAATAATAACCTAAAAATCATAAATCTAAGTGCAGGTAAGTTCCATTTTTTGGAACGCGATTTCTTAGAAACTACTACTCCAAACAGAATTAATTCTGGTCTTATTGGAAAGAGGTTTCATCGACCTTCAAAATGGTGTAAATTGATTCCCCCTTCCCATTTAAGATTTTAAGAGTAACATCTAGCTCTCCGATGGGATTAAACCGCGAAAGCTACAAATATTCTTTAGACTCCTCCCCCTTCACAATAAAATTGGCGTAACTGTCCAATATTTTTACTATTAATTACTGGAAGCGATATATTAAGGGTAAGATTTCAAATTAACACTCTGTACATTATTTTATGTATATTTCGAAATATGAGAAATGTTTATGTGGCTCAATCCCAATCCAAAGCGAATCCCAAAGAATGTATCAATAGAAACTATTGAATGATCGAATTCTTACCAATTAATATCAATCGATCATTTATTTCAATCGAAACATTCATAATCACGCTCGCGATTAACAATAACTACAGCAGAATGGGTACCGACCGAACGCTGTCAACCAATTATTGTTTAACGGAGAACGAATGAAGGAAATATTTAAACAAAATAAAGAAAAACATCTAAGCTACAAGCAATAGAGACAAATAATCTCACTGCTTGCTGTGCTATCGGCGTCGAACCACTCGGCACTCTCGAAGGAAATTAACTATAACGCATATTGTATGCGTGTATTAAATAAGGACCATATTCTAAAATATTCAGCGTTACATTATATTATAAATATCCTTAATCAATCTTTCGGCATGATTCAATGGTTTGATAAACGGAATCCATGAACAGACCGATAAGTATTAAAACCCTGTCCACGCATGAGGTTTTACTTGACGTTTCAGGTCTTCAAGTAAGACTGTCCACACATCAGATTTTACCTGACTCTTAGGTCCTTAAGTAAGACTGCCAGGCAAAAACGTGTCTACTTGCTTCGTAAGATGGACGTCTTGCCTGCTGTCCATCTTCATTCAAGTAAAATGTACGTTATGCTGTTCACACCAAATATTTTAACTGATACGGTTTACTTGAACAACTTGTATAAACAAAACGTAAGGTAAAACTTTAGGTGTGGACAGGACTTAAGAATGGTGTGCTGTGTATGCACGATACAAACGATCAATTGAATGAATGATTGAAAAGATATGATCAGTTTTTAACACGGTCAGTTACAGATTCGATCGCCTCTAAATGGTTGATCTGCACACCACTACTCGGAATCAAAGTTTTCTGGTTATATATAATTAATGTTTAAACTATCAGATTATCCAAACTCCCGTCTATGATTGATGTAACATTCTAAACTCTTCAAATTCAATATACGATGATATTTTAATAAGAATCTCTATGATAGGAAATATTATCTAGCTTTTACTTACAGTCTTGAAAGATCGCATAGCAAACAAATTCGCCATCATAGTTGAAAATCCAGGTGCCAGACAAGACTGCGCTATAAAGCCTAATTTTAATTCAGCGAGACATATGACGTCATCCCCTTGCTTCCAGTCCCACGATGGAATGTTTAGTAGATAAGCCTAAAAATTTGATAGATTTATCAATTTCTGGGTACTCTCTATACGATAGTCGCGGAATGAAATGTAAAATGGTTGTTCGGGTTCGTGTGGTAAAACTTTGCCAGGAAGGCAATACCGTCGCGTCGCGCTAAGCCGATTTGATGTATAGTGGGTATTTTTCTAAGGGTATTTCTTAGAGTGTACTTGCTTTGTTGACGTATACAGTAATGGTGTCGTGGATTAAGAAGCCATACTGATATGTGTCCTCTGCACCGTTTTAATGGTGCGAGCTTTGTCGCGGTACTGTAATTATTCATTATTTATTACTCACTATAGTAAAGCTTAAAAATAGAGGATTATGTATCAAAGGTAATAAGTAGTTGATTATGCGCTGAGGACGACAGTCTTGCAAAGCCAAGGGCCTCTGGCCCGAGGGTTCGTAAGTCACCCGAGGGTATATATCAATTAGTACCCGTAGTGCATACAAACTTTTATGTCATGCCAGTTCGTTTTAAATAATAAATATTATTTTAAAATTTAATTTGATTTACCAGTTTTTTATTTTTACCTGCGACATTACCTTGACATTATTATAGCCTGCGTTTTTGTTGCTAGGGAGATAAGTATTCAAATGTTTACGTGTCAAAGTCAAAAATCAAAAATGGAACAAGGTTTTGAATTTCCCGACGAAATTGAAAAAAAGGCTGAAAAGGCAACGCAAAACCTGTTACCGAGAAAATCCAGATACTCATACGACAAAGAATATGACCAATTTTGAAGTGGATGTCAGAAAATGCTGTAGAAAACATTAACGAAACTGTGCTGTTGGGGTACTTTAATGATATATCTGAAAAATTTTCCCCGAGCTCTCTGTGGGCTAAATATTCGATGATAAAGAAGACCTTAATGGTAAATAAGAATATTAATATATGTAATTTTCACAAATTATGCGAATATTTAAAGCAAAGGTCAAAAGGGTACCAACCAAAAAATTCCAGTGTGTTATCTAGAGCAAATGAAACGTTTTCAATGAACAAGGTCGCATTATTATTTGGTGTATTTGGTGGATGTCGGCGGCAAGAACTTGTAAATATGTTAGTCACACATGTAGAAGATAGAAAATCAGTCTTTGTTGTAACGGTGCCAGAAACTAAAATTGACAAAAAACGAGTTTTCACCATTATTGATGAAGACGAAATGAATAGTTTGTAACTTAGAGACTGTAGAGATTATGTGTCCTTGCGGCTACATGGCTGCTCAGAAAGAAAGACTTTTTTTAAGCTACAGACAAGGGCGCTGTACTATACAACCTGTTGGAAAAACCACATTTGGGAAAATTCCCTGTATTATTGCAAAATATTTGGTTTTGAACAACCCCGAAAAGTACACTGGTC
The DNA here is from genome assembly GCA_963991005.1 of Barypeithes pellucidus. Classification (NCBI taxonomy): domain Eukaryota; kingdom Metazoa; phylum Arthropoda; class Insecta; order Coleoptera; family Curculionidae; genus Barypeithes; species Barypeithes pellucidus. Next base: position 30,683,578 of record OZ022559.1, read on the forward strand.
ATTTTATGTCGAACGTCGGCAACTCTTTTAGCAGAAGCTGGAGCCAGTATGAATAAGCTGAAGAGCCATAGTGGATGGAAGAGTACCACAGCTGCTGAAGGAGATTTAGAGGATAGCATATCCTGAAAAATGAGGTTTCAAGGATGTTGGCAGGCGTACCATCCGGATCTCGCGTTTCCTTACAGAAACTAGAGACCCAGACAATGAATCATGAGTCAACCTTTGCTGCAGGAAATTTAGCTATCAGCGGAACCTTCCAGAATTACCAGTTCTATATAAATACAACCAAATAATATATAAACGTAAATTTATCTTTTGTTATTTTGTTAATAAAGAATAAGTTAATCGAAAACTGTTTTTTTGCGTCTTAATGCCAGCGCGAGCCATAATGTGTGGTCATAAAGTAATCCATTATGTAGATGGTATCTTAGGTATGAAAACACAATGATGCACTGGTATGATATAAAATAATATATAATTTTCCTGTGGTCCTATTAGGTCGAAAAGTACTTAGACTGGACTCTTACATGAGGGGATGTACCCTGACATGCGATTGATGGTACGGTACTACTGGGGACGGAAAAACCCATGGGATGGAATTTATCATTCACTTGTTTATAACTTGATACTATTAACAATTTTATAATTAATAATACTATAGAACTGGATCTCATAATATTACTTTCGACTTGATTTACCTCACTTAACTATAATCTTACCTTATTATGGTACTGCATTAATTGAATAATAACTCTAATATCATCACTATAATTCTTAATAGATATAACCCTCATAATATTCGCAGCATCTTCGGCGTCCGGATCCTGACAGTATTTGTTGGCCAGCACTAGGCATGCGTCTGCTTCATGTACCTAAAAATAATTGTTCTCGAATTTTTTTGCAAAACAAAATGATTTGTTCGTATTAAGATCGAGGAAATGTAAAAAAATTAACAGGTTAAAATCGTGTACGTTTGACAGCGAATTCATGTTTTCTGGAACACCCTTTTCGTTTACCACAAACTAACGGGCTCAGACGACTAGTGTATTTGGCCAATATTTGGTAATGGCAAAATATACAGGGCATGATTCTATTTAACATAACAATGTTAAACTTAACTTCCGGTATAAAAATTTTTAATGATAGTAACAAATACGTGAATATATCTTGACTCAGCGAAATATTAAAGCTGTTAATAATTTTAAATACGTTGAAACAATTAGGGATACATATTACAAACATATGTTTTAGGACAGAAACTTTTCAAGGGTCACGGATGCTTTCACGGAATTAATTTCTTCTTATTTTAATTAAGTTAACTATATTCTAATGCTTGCCCAAAAATATCTAAAAACTAAACAAACTCTACGGTAAAGAATTGCCACCCAAAAATATCGATTTGATTTAATGCCTTGCTATTTTTAATTCGATTTTACTGATTCTTTCGCTGATTTGTTGATAATTTTATTGACAAGATACTGTAATTTTTAATAATAAACATTTTTTGTTTAATCGACTACAGAAACTTTTAAATTTAACTCAGGACCGGAAAGTACAACAAGACCGCAGAGGGGTTATTTTCACAGTATTGTACGAACCTTTAAGAGTTTTATTGTTTTCTGCAGTTTAGTTGGTTTCTGTCTCGTTTACAGTACAGTCAAGTGTTTAAGTTGATTTTGATATAAAACGGCAAGTTCGAGTCGTCGATTTTGCAATAATCCAGCCGATAAGTTTTGTTATATATGTGGACGATTTATTATATAGTCCCAAGCTAGATCTATATCTGCCTGCCAAATTGGGCATCAAAATAAAAGTTGGGCTCCTCATGTTTGTTGTGTGAGTTGTCACGTAAATTTAGTGCAGTGGATGTATCGCAAAAAAAATTCTATGCAGTTTGCTGTTCCTATGGTGTGGAGAGAACGTTCTGACCATGTAAGTGATTTGCTACTGTTGTATAACTAAAACGGAAGGGATTAACATTATCAAGTTATTTTTTTAAATGGAAGGGTCGATATGTGTCTGTTGTGATATTGATGGTTTAATGAATGAGCTTAATATGGAACATGATCCTAGCGAACGGCGTTTATTCATAGATTTGTCGCAATGCAACCTAAAAGCAGTCCTGCTTCATAATGGAAACAAAAACCATCCATTTCTTTAGCCCATTCAGTGACAATGATAGAAACGTATGACAACTTAACAACCATATTAAATCGAGTTAAAATGAACTGTATCAGTGGGATATCTGTGGAGATTTAAAAGTGATAGGTAAATTAAGGATCAAATATTCATAAATTAATGTAAAAATAAAAAAAAAAGTTTATTAAATTTTTTAATCACATATTGCTAGGACTTCCGTATTAAGCAACTAATGAAAAACTTTGTCAAAGCCATGGACAAAGAAGGTAGTGGTTTCTAGTACCTAAGAGAAATATTTCCTCACCTAAGTGATGCAAAATTAAAAGAAGGCATATTTATTGGACCTCAGATAAGAAAGCTCCTAGATAATCTCCGTTGTCAAGAACAATTAAATGAAAAGGAATTGGCAGCTTGGACGTATTTTGTACGTGTAGTGAAATGATTTCTGGGCAACAAGAAAGATGAAGACTACAAAAGACTCATAGATGAACTGTTGAAAACCTATGAATTACTAGGGTGTCGCATGTCTCTAAAAATACATTTTTTGCACTCCCATTTCAATTTTTTCCCGGAAAATTTGGGTGCAGTAAGCGATGAACAAGGAGAGAGGTTTCACCAGGACATCAGGACGATGAAACAAGATACCAGGGACGGTAGAACCCATCTATGTTGGGCGACTACTGTTGGGTTTTAAAAAGGGATGATACTACAGAACACAAAAAGAAAAAGTGAAAGTTTTTGTCGCTGTATCATATCTTGTGCAATATATTTCACATAATATTCTGAACTGAGGATGAAAAAACCCGAACACGATATCTATCTATCTATAATAATAAATCTAACAAATCAGTAAAAGGATCTTCAAAATTCCATAAAAAATTATTAAGTCCAAATTTTAGATGGATGTTTTTTACCGTCGAGTTAAGTACCATCTTAATAAATCTAATTTAATTTAACTGATTAACAAGTTAACAAAAATTTTAATAGTTTTTTGCATGCCAAAAATTCTAACATTCACCTAAAAGGTAATTCTAAAACAGATTTAAACACACGTGGAGAGAGTAAAGGTCGGCATATGTGCGTTTAAAGTGTTTCTTATTAACAATTCTAGTGAAATTATCTATTAAAGCCCCTTTAAATTTAAGTATAAGTTTGATCATACTGTATTGTACATACAAATTACATTTCCTGATACTTGATTTGTACAAACTTACATCATTTATACAGGGTGTTATGGAAATGACGTATTATATTTAAATGGGTGACTCCTTGGGTGTCCTAGAGAAGCGCTACATATTTTATTTTTTTTAAATCGACCCTTTTAAAATTGGGGTAATAAGCATTCTTAATCACGGGTCAGTCCGCGTTACTGTACAACATTTCACGCAGACCCAATGGCAATGTTGCCAAACTTAATGTAAAACTGAAATTCCATATAAAATTATAAAATTTAATTATTTTCTACCTACTTGTATTTATCTTTATACCTGAAGAGAGAGGAAATCCAGGCACAAACACATGTACACACACAGTAATAGTGAAACTGAACCGATAGTTAGCTTTTGAAAATACAATAATACAGATTATACTACAGATTATTAGATCTTAAAACACGTGACGAAATTTGACGTCCATAAGAAACGCGTCAATAAAAACAATATTCAAAGATTATTTATGGACGGGCAAGATACACGCGTAAACCGAAAATACAGAGCGGATTGCTGAGAGTATGTTGGTGATCGACGAGACACAACGTATCCGGCCGCTGGTTGGTCTTCAACTAACAGACCGCAAGCATGCGGCATTATATGAAACTACTTCGCTCAGCCGATGTAAGGCGTCAAGAGGTCATTGGCATTTGACCTAGTGACGTACGTGCCTATTTCAAAGTCTGTCGTAAATGTACTTCAATTAATTGTACAAAAAGGTATTACAGAATGGAAAAGTGTTTAAATTATTTTATTTTGTTTAAAGAGTTTTAGGTGTACATATGACAATACCGGCCAGAATTCCTTGATTGCTTACATGTATCGCAGTGCCACACAGGTGTTTTTTCTGGTTTGACGTCAGGTCACTTTTACCGCTGAATGAATTGAAAGCGTCATTTATGGGTATTTTTCTTCAATTTGTCTTTATCTCAGGAATTGCCGGTTTAAATATAATCGTCATTTCCATAACACCCTGTATACAGAGTTATTCACGATATTCGACACGACATATAAGTCATTTGTTTTGGATATAAAAAAATGTTTAGGGTGGAAGGGGCCTATGGGAGGCACATTTTATTAATGTACAGGTTGTCCTAAAAACATGAAAGTACCAAAGATGTATTTTTTAAAATGGGATATGCTGTAGATATATAAAATCTGCAAACAATCTTGAGTAGAATCCAAAAATGCATTAATATATAGGGTGCTTCCTTTAAAATAAGCAAGTTGACACCGACTTCCGGTATAACCGGAAATCCCACCCTATTTAAAATATTTTAGCCGAGTGGCCCCATCAATTTTAGCATACTATGTAACATTAAAAAAGTTCTTTTATCCTAGATTGTTTTAACTTATAAACGAGCAGCTTGTATTTAAGAAAGAAATTTATTACCTAAATACACAAATTATTTATAGAGTTGATATCACGAAGAGTATGTGTCATCGATGTATCAGATCTTTGTATGCACATGAATAATTTAAAAACTTGTATCTAAATTTAAAGGGGCCTTTAGCATGCAAGCATAATTTAACCTATTTAGAAACGGTATTTTCAGCTCGGTTGTAATTTAACAGCTTGTTAAAACATTCACAGTTTTGAATGCGTAAAAATCAATTAACCACCAGTTTACACGGCATATTCGAAACTGTAATAATTTTAACAGGCCGTTAAATAGTGTAACCGGGTATAAGCTACCTATCCTAAGAGAATAAAAAGGCTAGTCAAAATATCTTTGCTTGCTGAGGCGCCAACTTACCGAAACTTGGCCCTTGTCCTTTTGCTATTTTTTAACTAGTTTTTTAGCCGTTTTAAATATAATTTAGAATGTCCAGCTGAGACTATACTTTAAAAACATCTTTACTTAATCCTTTATTCGCCGAAACAAAAGGAATATACATAAATATTTTCATGTTATCTGGTTGACGAACATAGTTTTTTAGAATATAACCAACAGCCTTAAGCGTGTTTTACATTATCCCATTTCTTGTCCAAGAAATTGCACAATTTCTTGTACATTTTAAATTGTAGTTTCATACAGTAAATTGTGTCATAAATTGTAGTTACAAAATTGTACGAAAAATAGAACAGATACTATTTTCCATCCAATTTTCAATTGAGCCAATTTGACACTTGTGGCTTCTTTTGCCAATTGCCACTTTCACGTTTCGAAACACAAAGTTCTGAAATATCATTGTGGGTCTGTAGTATGGTGGACAAAAACACAGCAGAATACGACAGCGAACAAACTTAACAGTTTGCAGAGGCTGGCCTGTGTATCAGTGGGGCGATGAGAAGTACTCCCACTGCAGCAATGGAAGTCATACTGGGACTAATACTCCTAGACATTCAAATCAGAATGGAGGCTAATTGTAGCGCCTCAATGATGATCACAAATGGGGAATGGATACAACACCCCGTACAAATTGGACACACAAGAGCCACGGATCTAATCAACGATGAGCTCTTGGATATGCAAACTTATCGTATGAGAGCAACATAAGATTTCACAAAGCCTTTCAAGATTGACTAGAACTTTGATAAATGGACGAACAGTGCACCCCCGTCATTTGACAAGGGTCTAGTTTGGTATACCGATGGATCAAAAACCGCCAACGGTGTGGGCGCAGGTATATTTGGGGAAAGACCCAGGATGGACATAAGCATTCCTCTGGGGAACTACGTCACAGTATACCAAGCGGAAGTTCATGCCATAAAAGCATGTGTACTGTAAAATCTTGAAAAGGGCTACCACAACCATAAGATTTACATCCTGTCGGACAGCCCAGCTGCTCTTAAGACTCTCAACTCCAATTGGTTTACTTCAAAACTTACATGCCATACCAACCTAAAAGCACTGGCGGCCAGGGGGAACAAGGTAGAGCTCTTGTGGGTCCCTGGTCACTCTGGGATATTAGGAAATGAAAAAGCGGATGAACTAGCGAGTGCCGGATCCGCTCAAAGTCTCAGGGGCCCCGAACCGGCCTTTGGAATATCAAAACAGGCAACAAAAACAACATTAGATAGATGGTCGAAAAAACAACACCTATCTCCATGGCAAGGGTTACCTGGTCAAATACAAGCACGGGCCGTAATTGGAAAGCCATCGGAAATACTATCGAATGGAATGCTAGCCCTGAAGCGGCCTCAGTTGAAACAAGTAATGGGTCTGCTAACAGGCCACTGCCACTTGCGAAAACACCTTCATCAGATAGGTATAAACAACGGATCCATTGAATGCAGACTCTGCTGCGGCGAAGAGGATGAAACCGCCTCACACATAATATACAGCTGTATAGCACTGTCTCGTAGATGATAAAATATCTTCGGGAAAATACAACGTGGTGATAACGTCCCAAATGATAAGCTTGGTAGAAGGTTACTTGACCTCATAGAAGGAACAAACGTCTTCTAACAAGATTGGGGTACCCAATAAGCCGGTAGGCTGCAGTGATAGAAGTTCGGGCCTTTAAACCGACCCCCGTCTTTAACCTACCAACCAACCAACATTTTTGTTGTTAACAACATAACAACCACATTTCTCTAAAACCACTGACTTAATGCGCAGAATCCTAGGACATTTATTGTACAATAAATTTGATAAGTTTAAAACAGACAACACTACAAATTATTTATCATCCCAACAATATTTTGTTTATTTATTGCCCAAGAAATTGTACAATTTATTGAAGAAGATATGGGATAATGGAAAACAAGCTTACACCAAATTACATCTGCTCGTCAATGGAAAATACGTAAAAATATGTCACATTCATTATTCAAATCTGTTTATGATATTAATTTATAATATTCTTGCCCTATGGACATTTTAAATTATATTAGATATATTATTTAAAACACATTGAACTATGTCTTTAGTTAATTGTTTCGCTAATCCACATTTAGTATTATTTAAATATTAGTTTAATTTTTTGTTGTAGTTATTAAATGTTAGTTTTATAATGTGAAATTAGGTGCTCTGTTTATAGTCTATTTTTCCAAACATAACATTAATAAATATTTTATAAAAATTTTAAATATTCAGGAAAAATTACATACACAATAAAATATTTTCAAACAAAAGTATATAAAATAATCCAAAAATTTGATATGTATAAAAATAAATTATTAAAAAAAATTCATAAAAATCCGATAAATCTTCATTTTATACCTACAAAGTTACTGTCTCGCCTTTTAAATTATGCAAGGTGATTATTGTCAGTACTAGTACTACTTATACCGCGATCGTTAAGTGGAACATAGGAAATCCAATGTCATTTTTCAGGTGGCTGAATATTCGCTTCCCTGTATATTTTATAGGAAAACTACAATATAACTTAAAGAGGCCGATATGGTCAATCCGTGTGCCAAGTTTGAATGCATTTTATTGAGCCAATCGGAAGCGATTCAACTAAACGTGGTAGGAAAACCATGAAACTCTCAGTACAGCAAACACCAGTAAATAATTTCTATGACTATTGCCAAAAATTGTCATAAAGCTGAACATAACAATAAAAATATTCTCACTGACACTAATTTTCGTCTCGTCAATGTCAAAATTATATTTGCTGGTATTTGCTGTATTACCTGAACTATGAGAGTTTCGTGGTTTTGCCATCGCGTTTAATCGGATAGCTTAGGATGGGATCACTAAAATATATTCAAACTCGGCCCATGGGTTTACCATGCCAGCCTCTTCAAAAAGTTATAATGCAGTTTTTCAATAAACTGTACAGGGGAACCAATATTCAGCCACCTCAAAAATGACGTCGGATTTCCTATGTTCACAACAAACCCGGTATAGTGAATTTTTTGTTTTTATGTTTTAATCTAGTTTCTGAATTCTATAGAAGTGAGTTAGGCAATTTAAACAAATACCAGGAGATATCAGAACTAATAATTAGGCAAACTTCTGACAAAAATTGCCTGGCCTTATTTCTAAATTTATCCAACAAAAATTGCACGTGTGAATTACCTAACATCGACACCCTGCATATGTTTTTACAGTCAGGGGTGAGGGGCTTGCGACATGAAAGCAAGGGAAGCAATATCACACCATCTGTGATATGCCCGTCCTTCTATTCGTTTGAATATGATCATGATGGTTACTTTTGAAATTACGCTATGAGTTGATCAGAGTCTAAAAGTAGATACAGACTATGCGTCTATTCGCTGTTAGTGATGCGGTTCGCTCGTACACATGAGCACGTGCACCCCAAGAACGTGCACCCCAAGAATAATAAAAAAATTAATAGAATATTAATTCATCTTCATCTAATATTATTTATCGTATAAAGTCCGACCCTTTCTAATATTTTATCTCACCGTCAAACCAAACTTATACATATTAGCTCTCAAAGTGGCATGATCTGCGTGCGCCGGTGGTTATATTGATGACGAGGAATGGTCGCATATGCGCTCATGTAGACGGGACATAATGCAGTTTCGGTTTACTATCAGGCGGCAGGGCTTTTTTAGTGCGCCATTGCAGTAATTTGAGGTGCGTTTGCTTGTACCAATATTTTAATAAGAATTAATAGTAGTTTGATGGCGGAATTTAAAAAATAACTAAACTCTTTTGAGTTTGGAGCAAAATATTGAAGTAAAAAAAGGCTGTTATTGATACATTTTCTGCAAATAAGAACAGAAGAATGAACTTTACACACACGAAAAAACCTTTTTGTCTAAATATTTTTCTTATGAAATTAAAAAATAAATAAAAATATGTCTTAACTGACACTTTTTCTTATTACTTTTTTCTCTTTCTGCCTTTAGAACACCTAAGAAAAAAGTGTTTGATCCAAAAAAATTTTTTGTAATAATTGCACTCTACTAATGAACTAGTGCACGAGCCCACTGGCAATAATCGCACGAAGTATTGACGAACGGGACGAACCACGAATCACGAATGACGAATCGAAACATAGTCTGTAACCATATTTACAGGGCACAGAGTATTGGTGAACGAGATCGACAGTTTCCTCATGGTACAAATAACTCCAGTTTCCTTGAGTAACAAAAGGAGCAATCTTCATTTATAACAACTCAATATGGTAAGAAGTAGGCAGAGAAAGTGTATGCCCCTGTGTAATGTATAAGCTTGTTAAGTATTGTTGAAAAAATGAAAATAATACTGTACTGTAACTGTAAATATTTGTAAATCAAGTCCACCTTTAAAAAACTTTTAAATAATTGCCAGTAGTTAGGTAGGGTATAAGTTAGTAAAAAATACATTTCATTCCCTTAATTTTCGCCGCATGCCCCCTTCTTAGTAAACAATATGTAACAATTTTGTAACATATTTCATGCTTAACAACATACTATATCTATGGGTGCCAGTTTTGTTGTGGCTAAAGATAATACTAAAGTTTAATTTGGAACCATTACTAATCTAGTTTCTTTAAAAAAATATTTTGTTCGGAGTGGTGTTGCGATATTTTTACCTAAATAGTTCGTATATTTATATAGGGTGACTCACGGTTGATTTTACATTAGATTTTTCTTACGATCCATGCAACAGTGTTATGTCAAACCCAGAGGCTTTTAACCCTATGGTTATGTCTTAATTTAAGTATACAGGTATTTTAAAAATATAGGTTTATTGGTTATTTGAAAATTTGAATCAAAGTAAATTTTCTTAAATGGAATTGGAAAGCTTCATTAGTGAATATCATATAAATATACATAGAAATTAATGATGTTCCTGATTTATAAGCATTTGTTTATCAAATTTCCTTAAACAACTAATCTTCATTCGGTGTTTAGTAAGTGTGTCATGATTAACAATTGATTAACATAAAGGTCATTTCAATAATATTTTCATTTAGATATTAATATACTTTTACAGGCTCAATCGTACCTTTAAAAATGGAAGAAAACTACTCAATTCTTTTTTTGGACCAAGCGATGAAATTATTAGCAGAACATGTAGAAAGTTGAATGAAATCCGAACCACGGAACATAAGAAAATTTATACAAATCCAGAAAAATTTCGTTGAGTTTTGGTTCAACTTTACAAGAGCACTGGAATGTCGAAAATATTTTTGATGGTAGAGCATACCTGTTTATATCAACGACTAATTTTGCAAAGGCTCCTGTTAACTGTGAATCAAACCCATATTATTACAGATAAGTTCATAAAATTGATGAGTTACTAATTAAAATATAGGTTTACAGGGTGTCCCATTTTCAACAGTTTTATAGGGTTTGTTCGGGTTTGTTCTCCTTAATTGTTAGTGCTATCAAAAAAGTAATGTATTATTGACATTTAACATCAATTTCATTCTTACATATACATTTGTGAAAAATGGCGCAAAATTTATATTTTGTTCGCTATCCGGAAAGACGGCAACCATTTAAGGACATATCCCGAATATTTGCGATGATTCCCGTTATTTTTTACCTTAATCCGAATTTTTTATTTCGTTTCAAACTAAATAAAGTTTAAATAAATCGCCTAGGCAACCAATATCATCCATGGTGTGTTATATAGTTGAAAAGATAATTTAAAATGCTATCTTTTTAGATTAAAATATACTGGGTATTCCATTTAAAAGAATGAGGTTAAGTCGGATAGCTTTTTTACCTGACCCCGTATACTTATTCTGAAAACGGCAGATTGTTCAACAATCATTATAAAGAAACTACTGTATGAAGCATTTTTCTGTATCTCTTTTAACTAAGAAAATATAGGATAATTTTGAAATTGTCAATTTTTTTGATTTTCCCCCGTATCTCTTAAGGGAGCGAAAATTTTCAAATTTTGATTTTACCATTTTAAGTTTGACCCAAAAAGAGTACATGATACCTACATTCCTTTTTTGATAGCACTAACAATTACGGAGATACCCTATAAAAGTGTCGAAAATGGGACACTCTGTACAATATCACCATATGTCCTAAATTCTTCGGAATGTACAGCCGGGGATCTTGTAAAAGTAGAAAATTGGTTAAGAGAAGGAAATTTTAGCAATTACAAAACCTAATTAGGTACTGTAATTTTTAAAAGCTAGATATAAAATTAGATAGATCAATTCCAGGACTACCAATTGCAGATAAGTAAAGTATTTTATGTTGTTGTATGTTTAAACTTTTCTTATTATTTATAATCTTCGCAGTTTAACTGAATTAATTCATCTTGCAGTTTTTTTTATCGCACCTTACACCTCGTAATTCGGGCACAATATTAGAACAGAACAGAAGAACAAATTGTTACTATTTTTGTCAAATTTATAAAAATATGATTCGAAAAATAGACTATACAACAAATAGGTACAGGTGTAATGTCACTGTTAACTTACCTTGACTCTTTGCAAGTCTATTGGATTCATAATGGTACCTTGGAAGAATTCTACCGTCGTGAAGTGCCTCTTGAAGAGACCTTCCAGTTCAAGATCGGGCGGCTTCCTATACATTCCCAAAGATACAAAAATAAAATATCGAAACATAAAATAGGCACTAGGATTCTTTTGGGATAAAAAAGTCTAATAACTTGGAATTCCTGAGATATACCATGCAGCAACTACGCAATATTCTGTAAGATTCAAGAGCCTTTTAGCTAAAAAAATACTTCCAATGTATGCCATCATATTGTGTAACGCATAAATAAAATAACCAATAGAAATTTAGTACAATTTCGTTAGTCAAGTTTGTTACGTTCTGCAGATCCCTTTTGGATACGAAGAACTCAATAACAATTTACAAAATAAAATTAATCCGTTAATGTTAATTAATTTAATTAAAGGTTAATCGTTTTTAGGTAGGTGAAAATATAATAATGCACATGCCCATACAGGGTGTTACAAATTCAGCTCTCACTATTTTTGGGATTTTGGAACCGGTACCAGATACGAAGTCGGTTAAATTGGGGCAAAGTTGCGTAATTATGTGCCCAATAATATGCCGCATCATCAAATCACAAAATAAATAATAAATACAGGGGCTTTCAAAATATTTGGAAAAATCTAAAATTTTGCGTTTCGGTTTTTCAGTTTTTCCTGACTTCGCTGTAGAGATGTCCAAAAATAAATTTCACGTTCTCAGTCTAGTTCACCATCATCAACTTAATTTTTGTAAATACGGGCATGGATTTATTTTGGTTGAATTATGAAAGGGCCAAAATCTATGTTCAGTGGTATGTTTTCCGATGTGTTCTTCTTTAAATTGAATTCATTAAAATACACTTTTTTGTAATTTACTTTTGATTCGAAGAAACTGAAGATTTCTAAATTATTATTGCTATTTCTATCTTTAATTGTTAATGTTATTATGTACTATTACTGTTTATTTATGATTTCAAACTAATAGTTGTATTAAATTTCTACTTAGCGGACATAAAAATAATATATTTTATTAATACAAATAAACTTTGACTCTTAAAACCAGCACTTTTTTAAAAGAGTTTTACATTTTCGAATTATAACGAAATAAAAAAAAAGTAAAAAACAGGAACGTACTAGGGGTACTTTAAAGAAGATGGACAGGAACGTACTAGGGATATTTTAAAGAAGATAGTCAATTTAAGGAACAAAACGTCGGAATACCAGTAAGTGTTGTATACCACTGAACGTAGACTTGGTCCTGTTTCATAATTTAAGTTAAGTTAATGATGGTGGCCCAAAGACGAAACGTCGCATGAAAGATCTGATGATGCCATCTTACGAAGAATAAAACGTGAATTTTATTTTTGGACTTCGAACAAGTCGGGAAAAAATAAAAGCCGTAACTCAAAATTTTAGATTTCTCCAAATATCTTGAAAACTCCTGCATTTATTTTAGATATTTTACACAACATTGTCCCAATTTAACCGACTTCGTATCTGTTACCGTTTCCGAAATCCCAATGGTGAAGGCCGAATTTGTAACACGCTGTATATATAACAATTGAAATCCCTTAAAGTTCTTAGAACGAAGTTTTCATATCCAAGGATTTCAAACCAAAGGCGGATACGGCATTGGTTCACGATTTTCGAGGAATAATCAATTCACATGCTTAGCTATGTTGTAAACAATTTTCCAGAAAAACAATAGCGGCAGACTGAAAATCAGTACCTAGGTATAATTTTTCTTTGTCGATTTGTGTTACTTTTGAAACCATTTTTTATGGTTTTTGTGTTTGTTCGGGTTTACTCGAGGCGAGACATCAAAACTATCGTTTGTATATACACGGTGTTGAAAAAAGGTCGGTACCCCGAAATAACTCCGGTGAATCGCATTGCAGCGGAAAATGTCTAGGGAAAAAGTTGTTTGATTTTGAAGGAGGAATAGTTTGCAATTTAAACCATCCCCCATCCCCTCAACCCCCGGGCGTGGGTGGGGGTAAGTTAAGATTGTAACACGCTGTAGATATAACAATTAGTTTTCTAGTTTCTAGTTTTCCCTAGACATTTTCCGCTGCAATGCGATGCACCGGAGTTATTCCGGGGTACCGACCTTTTTCCAACACCCTATATATTGAAACTTAGATAATTCACGTCACACCATAAAGTCAGTAAAGGCAATTAGACCTTGCTAAAGCTGCTTATAATTTGCTGTTAAATTAATGCATACAAACAAACAGCTCAGGTGATATTTTTTATATTTAAGGCTTGAGAAATTATATTTTTCTTACGTCGCGCGTGCATCGTAAACTATGTGCATTATTATATCTGGATAGCTCGCAGTAGTTATAAATATGACTTCCTTACGTTATTTGAAGTCCTTTTTTAGCTAAAAGGTCCTTGACAATAAACTTAAAACAAAAATGAGGCAATGTGCAATTTAAATAAGAAAAGCATATTGATTGCCCCGCCGGTACCTTGACTCTTTCAAGGTCAACCGCGTTCATCATGGTACCCTGAAAAAACTCCACTGTAGTGTAGTGCCGTTTTAGTAATCCCTCCAATTCCAAGTCAGGTTCTTTTCTAAAAAGTACAGGTAACAATAAAGTTACTTTAACACTTAAATTTGCAAATTGTGTACTTTACACGAACCATTTTTTTCCTTGCAGCAATTTTACTAGTAAACGAGTAAACATTGAAAGTAAATTATGAATTAATATTTTCGTTTCAGACACAATTATTATTGTTTTGTCTCGCCGCTGGTCCGCTACCCGCTTTCCCGGCCTAGACTAGATTCGAACTCTGGCAACTTCGGGTATTTTATTCTTCTTTTTTTATTTTAGGGAAAAACTTAAAATGAATATCCGTTCTAAAATTTTTATTGATTGACATTGACTTTTTTATTTACCTATCCTAAATTACTGGTTTACAACATTCTCCCACCTGAGAAACGGTGTGTAACATAAAGCGTTTCTCACATTAAATACTATTTACATTCAAATAATCTTACATTAGTCCTAACAATTATTAAAACCTTTTTGGATTCTTTGACGCTCGACCACTACGCGTAATAACAACTTTTTGTACGGGTGCTCTGCTTTTAATCACTCCCGCACTTTTTTCATCTCGTTTGGTTGTGGATTCTTGTTCGGGCTGCGACTCGGGTTGGACAGCTATCGGGCTGGAAACCTTAGCATCTTCTTCCACAGTACCACCACATTCAAGCGGAAACAATCGCTGGACTGGCCGCAACAACTCCCTCCGTACAGTCTTAACTCGAACTAATCTTGTAAGCCAATCTCTTCCTGGTATCAGTTCCATAATACGTCCGATAGGCCACTCGATTCGCTTTATATTATCATTTCCTACGACTAATTTTTTCTTACGTTCCTTGTAAATTTCTTCTTCGTCAATTATTGTTTTCTCATCTGGCCAACTATGTATATCTTGATGAAGCCAACACGGACCCTCCCACCATTTTGACTCCAATAGCTGTCTTGGCGTACAACCTCGAGATGGAAGGTCTGCAGGATTACATGTGCCAGGTATATGTCGCCATTGTTCCGCTGGGGTTAAGCGACGAATTTCATTGACCCTGTTCCAAACAAAAGTCCCCCACTCCTCATTGCGCTGTATCCATGATATAAATGTTGACGAATCACACCAGAAATAACTACTAAATGTGTCTGTAAGACTTTCCATTACTTGAGTATAAAGTCTGTCGTCGTTGTTGGAATTTCCAGAAAACTCCCACCCTCTTAAGTCAAATTGACCTTCAGCCAATGCCGTCGACTCTCGAATAAATGTATTTAAATTTTCTTGATGTTGTAAGCTGGTCACACAATTATCTACATATAAGCTCTTAGACAATTGCTCAATTGTTTCTTGTGAATATACAGAATCTGACAATGAACAGTTTTCCGAACATCTTTTTAAATGGCATTTAAAAACATCATCGTATTGCTGAGAAAGATCATCTCTTTCTAATTTTCGCAACGTTATATTAACTCGCTTCTTGGCAACACTGTAATTTGTAGGCAATGGGGGATGACCATCTAACCACGGTAGTTGAACTTCAGACCTGCCCTCTTCATCTACAGTTAGAGTCTCTAAAAATAACTCCTTGGCTGCCAAGGCCATTTCTTCTTTAGACTTTCTTTCAGTAGGTTCTTGTATACCGAGCACATCCAACTCCCATAAATCAGAAATCGATGAATTTGCAAATAAGGATAAAACGGTCATTATAGCATTTGTCTCTACTTTTGGTTTTAAAACTTTACCCATTACAGTCCAGCCAATATATGTTTCGACTGCCACCAATCCACATTGCAATAAATGGCGCCTCCCTGTATATAACATCTCAGCAACGTCAGCACCTAATAAAAGCTCAATAGGTCCAGGATTATTTGAATCGGAAATTTCAACATTTAAGCTCTTCAGTTCATGCATCCAGGGGCCATAGAATATTGGTGAAACATCGTTACATATACGGGATTGATCTAAAACTTCAAAAGAATTATTATACTTCCCACTACTCACAGTAATATCATAAGAATAGTGATTGTTGGCAAACTCTGTACCTCCAAAAAGACAATGAACAATCTTCTCTACTCTTTTAGGCTTCAACCCAAGCGTTAACACAGTGGACTTCAAAATATATGAACGCTGTGAGCCACTGTCGACTAACGCTCGAACAACACGAGAACCATGGGTGCCTTTTAAAGTAACCTGCAGTGTTTGAAGAAAAACGTGTGTACTTGTCTGATTATGAAGTACTTGATCTTTCGTCACATTTTCAATATTTGTCGTATCTTGAGTCACGGAACGTTCCTGATGAGTAGATACATCCAAACACATCAACGGTACGTGGGATTTTTTACATATTATGCATCTTACTCTGGTACGACACTTTCTTGACTGGTGACCAACTTTCAGACAACGAAAACATGCTCTCTTCTCGCTCAGAATGTGCTTTCTCTCCTCAATACTCATTTTTTGAGCTTTAAAGCACGCGTCACTCCTATGCAATCCAGTACAAAAAATACATTTGGCAACATCGGCATTCAACAACCCCGCAGCTGTAACTTGAGTATTTTGATAATCATTATTTGACGGCTTTTTGTTAAAAGATGGCTTATTGGATTTTAATTGTAGATTACTAATATTCTCTGCTAATCCAAAACCCTCACTGGCTAAACTTATTCTTTGCTCATTTTCTACCTCTGCCTGTAAAAATTTCATGAGATTCTTAAGTTTAATTTCTAGCGTATAATTTCCATTTTGATTTGATCCAACATATGAACAAAAAGAAGAACGTTGCCAAGTTCTTAACAAATCCTGAGGCAAGCTTGATTCAATGAGAGGAAATAACATGGCTGCATATTTATCTGCTGTGATGCCTAGAGTATCAAGAGCCCTTAACTGTGTTTCAATCTGGTCATAAAGCATATAAATATCTAACTTTTGTTGACTAATAGCATTGTTTAAAACTAGTTTCAGTAATTCTCTGACGTATACCTCTATTTGCATATCCTCACGTCCAAACCTAGCCTTTAAACATTCAACAACCTTTTGATAATTTTCAGCCCTGATAGGAAAGCTTTCTACCAGTTGACGTGCCCTACTACCTGGAACGGTGGCTTGAATTAAATACTCGATTTTATCACTATCATCTATGCATGAATCCTCATGAATTTTGCTGAATTGAGACCAAAAAGCTAACCAATCTCTAATATTGCCATCATAATGTTTAAATTCAATCTGAGGTAACTTAAACTTTCTTTTACCTGCCTCTTGATGTGTAATAACGGACTGACCTGACACAACTGACACAACATCACCTGCAGGTACCGGATTAAACAATTTTGTACATTTAATTCGGAATTCAGCGTACCTCTTCACATAAGTGTCTTGAATTTCCATTTCTGCTATTAGTTGCTCCTCCGTAGCACCTTCCAGCATCCCGTCGTAGAGTTCACCTGCACATCTTTGAAGAGTCTCGAATTTTGTCTTCAAACATTCCCATAAAATTTCGATATCTCCTCCATCTGCTTGTTCAGGACTGAATAGTTTCTCTAGATCGTTTGCCGCTTTGGTAAAACTACAGCGTAGTACTTTTATGTTTTTCTTCTTTGACTCCATGATATTATACAAGACTTCAATACGTCCTATCAACAAATAAGTCGGACACAACTATTTGTTTTCCCAAAAAAACACGAATAAAATTGCCGAACTACCGTAAAGTCCTGTCACGGTCGCCACAAATGTTTTGTCTCGCCGCTGGTCCGCTACCCGCTTTCCCGGCCTAGACTAGATTCGAACTCTGGCAACTTCGGGTATTTTATTCTTCTTTTTTTTATTTTAGGGAAAAAACTTAAAATGAATATCCGTTCTAAAATTTTTATTGATTGACATTGACTTTTTTATTTACCTATCCTAAATTACTGGTTTACAACAATTATACTACGTTCCGTAACCCTATTTTTTGCTCTTTACTGAACACGTGCATCAATCCTTCCACCAAAACTAATTTGTTTAATTTTTTAAAAATACGGAAAAACATGTAGGAATTATTTTTCGATCATCGTCGGCCTAATATGAAAATTGCCCAAGTTCGAAATCACACTTTTACAGGCGAACAGCAAACTGATTTACGGTTTAAAATAAAAATATACCTAAATAAAAATTAATTAGTGGGTTTTATTACTTTAATTAGAATTAATGATATTTGGATGATCATACAACACGTCCATAATAAATAATGGACTTATTTAAATATCATTCTCTAATTTAAAATCAACTTGTTGAGCAAAATTCATGAAATAAAAGCTTGTTTTAATTACGTTTATTCACAAAAATGAAATTAGTCCTTGGAGCTCATTTTACATTGCATTTTGCTAATTAAATAAAAATAACCAAAATGTCACATGTTGACATCAACTGCTGCTGCGGCTGCGACTCGACTGCTTCGAGAGCAGAGAATCATAAACGATCGCAGTCTTGCACGGACGACGCGTACCGCGGAAACCATGCTGCAGATAACTAAAGGTAAGATAATGTAACCGTTCCAATTTCACAGGAAGAGTGATTTAAATTTCTTATGGAGATTTATACGGTGTTAGCGCTTTTAATTCTATTTTAAACTTATTAAAAGGTTTTACGCATTTAATAGTAAGTGAAATGAAAGAATAATACAGGGTGTTATGGAAATGACGTATATATTTAAATGGGTGACTCCTTGGGTGTACTGGAGAAGCACTACATATTTTATTTTTTTTAAATCCGTTTTAAAAGTGGGGTAATAAGCACTCTTACACAGGTCAGTCCGCGATACTGTACAACATTTCACCCAGAGCCAATGGCATTGTTGCCAAACTTAATGTAAAATGTAAAACTGAAATTCCATAGAGAATTATAAAAATAAATTATTTTCTACCTACTTGTATTTATCCTTATACCTAAAGAGCGAGGAAATCTAGTTACGAACACAATCAATTTTTTTTCTTTTTCATGGGAACACTCCTGGAAACACTTTATGTACACACAGTAATAGTGAAATAGAACCGATAGTTAGCTTTTGAAAATACAATAATACAGATTATACTACGATTTTATTACACGCGACGAAGTTTGACGTCCAGAAGAAACGCGTCAATAAAAACAATATTCAAAGATTATTTATGGTCGGGCAAGATACACACGTAAACCGAAAAAACAGAGCGGATTGCTGAGAGTGTGTTGCTGATCGACGAGGCACAACGTATCCGGCCGCTGGTTGGTCTTCAACTAACAGACGCAAGCGTGCGGATCTATATCAAACGCTACGCTACGCTACGCTAAGCCGATGTAAGGCGTCAAGAGGTCATTAGCATTTGACCTAGTGACGTACTATTACTATTCCATATGTCTTTTCGGGTTGTTTAAAACATAGTCCGTCGTAAATGTTCTTCAATTAATTGTACAAAAAGGTATTACAGAATGGAAAAGTGTTTAAATTATTTTATTTTGTCTAAAGAGTTTAGTGTGTACATATGACAACATCGGCCAGAATTCCTTGATTGCTTACATGTATCGCAGTGCCACACAGGTGTTTTTCTGATTTGACGTCAGGTCACTTTTACCGCTGAATGAATTGAAAGCGCCATTTATGGCTATTTTTCTTCAATTTGTCTTTATCTCAGGGTTTAAATATAATACGTCATTTCCATAATACTCTGTATATGACAAGTATTTACATATATTGATTTCATAGAAATATAACACACAGTACAGCTAAAATACTACTAAAATAAGAAAAGATTCCGACAAACTTTTTAAACATCCGCCGCGCCATTGTAACCGGTATAGCCAAAGCAGCGTCGTCAGTCTTTTACGATTGTATAATATATCCATTACTAATTTAACAATTTTTGAGATATTCATTCTTGTTGTGGGGCTCCCCATATCATAGGAAGTAATGACCTTTTTTTCTTACTCTCATCTCTTACACCGTTTTTTATTATTCTATTAGGTTTCGAACCGTCAACCTATTATTTTCGATCAAAGCTTCCTGGCAACACTCAAAACTGTCGTTTAATGCATGTGTGTTCCGTACTGGCGATCTGTATGTCCGGTTGATCCACAACCGATGCACATGCGCAGTAATAAAACCGAATACAACAAATACCTTTAAAAGAGAGTTAAACCCGCTGACAGCAATACAAATCTCCATAATAGATTTAAAATTTAAACATCACTCACCCGGTGACGTCACAAGCCACGCCTCCATCGGCGTGGAATCTCGTCTGTTTAGTTATTTATACCATGCGCGGAAACGGATACATAAAGCAACATGAGCAGTAGTTTGGGGCCGCCGTATTGCGACAGCCACAGCCGCGGGCCGCATTCAGGGAACCCCTACCTTAAGTGCTGATACAGCTAGTTTTTTCAATTAATACTAAAACGACATTTATTTTCTATGAGTTAATAATACAGTAACCTAAAAATAAGTAGAAATAATTATACCTGTGAAGAAATACCACTTCGACGTCGACATCTTCTCTATCTTCATGAAGGAAGTCTTTTAAAAAATGGGACACTGACTCGTAGGTAATGTGTCCACACACAACTATGTGCCTATACATAAAAAATAAATTAGAAAATGCAATTTTAGTTCCATTACGTTTATTTTCTAGCAGTTAGTAAAGTTATCGACAAAGTTTTATTTCGTTAAAATTAGAAATCACATGCAACTATAAAAATAATTAAATATTAATAAAAAAAATGTTTTTTTTTTGTGCATTAAAAAAAATGTACAATAATTGTTAAACTGAAATATTCTATATCAGTCGTAAATTTAATATTTACATCTAAAAGTGGAAACACCTAACCACAGCCTGGCCACGCACATTATAAAATCCAATTAGAAAATTAGTTTAAACCTTAATCTATAGGTAGTTTTTTTTAATACCGCCACATCATGTCATATTCATGCAAACCACTAACTAACACAGAAACAACTGTATATTTCTACTGGATTAGCAAAAAAGGATGATCGGCTTTGATAAGAAAAGAAGGTCTACTAAAATATATCTTCGTCCGTTTTATTAATTTTTAAATTACGTGATTATTTTTGTTCCGAATATGCCTGAACATCTACCTAAATATGAAAATAAAGTTTAATGACAAGAGAATCAAATTAATAACACACTTACACAAAAATACAAAAAGTAACAATTAAGGAAGACAAAAAGCGTGCAGGAAATATAGCTTTTGAGCACTTAGACCTTCTACGACATCAGCACACATCGAGTAACAATAATTACTAGTTTTAAATAAAAACAGGAAAAGGCTAATTTATATACTATATATTACACCTTTTTCCATTTTTTTAGACGACTTAGCAGTGATTTTATATATTCAAGTAATTTTTCGTGAAAGAACCAAATATAAGACGCGACTGAAACTACCACTGCGCTATCGTGGCAAAAACCAACATAAAATCAACTTTCCGTTGTCTCTATCTCTATCTCATAAATGGATCTTCCATAAACCGATAAAATTACATGATTTTGAAACAAATATATATAATATTGGCAATAATAGTCTAAATCTATCTTATTTGGCTGTTACATTGGCCATCGTCTAACTTTTTAGTTTTCATTTAAATAAAATACGTTTTTGAAATAGACTTGTGTGTGTGTTTACTTGAACAATAACATAAACATAATTTTCAATCAACAAAACAACTTTGTCTGTCATTTAGATTAGTAGTTGTCAATTTTGTAACAATGGCTGCATTCAGCAGAGCCCATCGATTTATAAACGATTTTTTATCGGTGACAACACGATGCGCATCGATTTGTAGTTCTGCTGAATGCATTTTGTTGTCAGTTTTTTGTTTGGTTATGATCCCTTCTAAATATTTTCATCAAACATTACGTTTTGGATAATTGTATTTTTAATGCTCCTCTTCACTAGCCGAGATCGTGTATAATATGTTTTTACAATTATAATTCAAGTGAATTGTTTCGTAATTTTTCATAATTTTCACTCGTCAACCTGACAATCGAAACTGACATAAATCGATGTCAAATCACAAGTCGCTTTTTAAATTCTATAGAAATTTCTCAGATTTCTGAAATCGATTGTTTTCTTAGTGCATTCAGCAGACGATTACTAATCGCTTACGAATCGATGGGCTTTGCTGAATTCGCCCGCCCTTATAATATTTCTAAATTTAAAAATGGAGAACTACAAAAAAAAATTTTTATTTTTAAATTCATAAATTAATAAATTGGTATAAATCACCCAAATTATTTTGAAAATAAAACTTATAATGTTCATTCACCAATAAATAACATTTTGAATTTTTTATATTGATTTATACGATTCGAGCCGCCTAATGATGATTTTGACCACCAAAATTCGTAGCATTTTGAGACACTGCTTAGTCATTTCTATAAGATAATTAATTATTCACATATAGACTATCGTATAACGCATTGGTATACGTATGTTGGTTCTAACCATTTCTAAGGACCATAAACGAAATAGGTCCGAATGCAAAACAAATTCTAGAATTTCTCACCTTCGACCACGTTCATTCTTCAGGGTGCCGCCATATTTTGGTCTAGTCCCGATCAAGTCAATGATTTCTGGGATACAACTGGCGAAAATCGCCTATAGCCAGACAAATAAACATTTTTGCATAATTTTTGGCATTTTACAAAAGGCATACTTATAACTTCTTGCAATAAATTGTCCTGATTCTTTTTCAATTAACATAACAAGACGAGTTATCAATTTATAGCTGGTAAGTATTCTTGCCGATGCTTAAGCTTAATTATCAAATACATCATTCGCGGTATTGCATGATATAATGTCATCGGGTTATAATGATAACATGTAATGTAATAAATGTAAAAAATAAAATTAATCTGAAACTAAATAATTCAAAACGATACGATTAGAAATTTTACCCAAAAAAGGTACTAAAAGGATTTAGAATTATTGCAAGAAGTAAACAGCTGTGGATCAAATAAAAATAAGACGTAACCACATAATTCCTTAACATGTTTTTTATAAGCGATATTTTTCGGATATTGGAAATAGAGGATCACAAGAGGGATCGAGGATGATGGTATAAATAAAAATTAAATTACTAAACATAGGACCAGTAATTGGGGAGCCTTGGAGGTTAATGCACTAGATATTTTATTCATATTTTACCTTAACTAAAAGCCAAAATATATTTCTTTACATGACAACAGCTTTATCACCAATTTTTGTCTGCTGAAACAATTTTGCTATATTGTGCGGGCGCGCTATATTTATTGTTTTTTAATAGCATCTGCAATAATTGTTACTATATAACACTTTTAAATTTCTACTAGAAATATCATTACTGATTATTTAAAAAATATAAATTAATATCCATAATTAAATGTACTTATGATTAAATACACATATTTCTATTTCACTTAAGTTTTCGTTGTGGCTTGTATAAAAGACAGTTTATTTAACTAAAATTAGTTCTATCTGCTAATTTTTTTAATAAAGCATCTTTCTGGAATTAAATATCGAAACTATTTTATTCTGTTTTTTTCTGTTTAAACTTATCACAAAAGGTCAAAAGCAGTATTCAGACCCACCTAACTAAAATAGTTCATATGAACATTTTAATTTAATAAATAATAAAATAAGAAACATTGTCTACCATTGTTTCTGGCAGTCCACACACCTATCCGCTAGCTGCTATATTTCGTTTCTACTTTATTATTTACGGACGTTAATCTTCTATACAGTGTATTGCGGATAATGCATCAGAAAACTTTTGAGGAGTGATTCTAGAATACTCAATACTTTGGGCTGTCCCATTTTGGACACTTTTACAGGGTCCGTAACTGTTAGTGCTATCAAAAAAGTAATGTAGGTGTCATATACTCTTTTTGTGTCAAACTTAAAATGATAAAATCAAAATTTGAAAATTTTCGCTCTCTTAAGAGATACCTACGGGGGAAAATCAAAAAATGACAATTTCAAAATTACCCTATATTTTCTTAGTTAAAAGAGATACAGAAAAATGTTTTATACAAAAGTTTCTTTATAATGATTGCTGAATAATCTGCCGGTTTCAGAATAAGTATACGTGGTCAGGTAAAATAGTTATCGGACCTAACCTCATATTTTTATTATGGAAGCATTTTAAATTCTCTTTTCAAATATATAACACACCATGGATAATATTGGTTTCCTAGGCGATTTATTTAAACCTTATTACTTTAAACCATAGTAGGCCATGAAACAAAAGCTAATATCCTAGAGACAACTATGTTGACGTGTTACATATTATTAACATTTAACGTCAATTTCATTTTTACATATTAATTTGTTAAAATGACTTATCTGCATTTTGAAAAATTTGGTATGATATCTATCATCCATGGTATGTTATAAATTTGAAAAGAGAGTTTAAAATGCTATCTTTTTAGATTAAAATATACAAGGTGTTCCATTTAAAAAAAAGGTTAGAACCGATTTTATTCTTACCTGGCCCCGTATACTTATTCTGAAAACGGCAGATTATTCAACAATAATTATAAAGCAACTTCTGTATAAAACATTTTTCTGTATCTCTTTTAACCACGGAAACATAGGGTAATTTAGAAATTGTCAATTTGTTGATTTTCCTCCGTATCTCTTAAGCGAGCGAAAATTTTCGAATTTTGATTTTACCATTTTAAGTTGGACCCAAGAAGACCACATGATACCTACATTACTTTTTTGATAGCACTAATAATAACGGAGATACCTTATAAAAGCGTCGAAAATGGGACACCCTGTACAGCCTGTCAAATGTACTTTTTGACATATTTTTCTAGTTTTGACAGTTATTATTAGAAAAAGAGTCTTTACCTAGAGAGAAAACTTAAAAAATGCTCCGGTCAAGGCCTGCCTGCTTGATTTCATAGAAATCAAAATAATATTATATTAAATTTTATTTAATATTTACACCCATATTCTGGGACACACTGTATATAATTTTAAAAACAAAAGAATACCTAATAAAAAGATACTCTTTAATGGAGCAGATAAACCACATTACAATTTTTGTTAGTAAGATCAGTTTTTCAAATGGAAGCAAAGAAAAAGTATTCAGTTTTCGATTTTTCATGACTTACTACCGTTATTTTAACATGTATAGAATCACCTCTCCAAATATCCTTATGCATTGTTCGAACACCCTGTATTTATAAATAATAATCCTGTAAACATACATGATGTGAAAAGGTTATTTTATGCCTTTCGGGTAACGGAAAACTAACGTCAACATTCGCAGTACGTTTACGCGATTGTGAAATTTTTTGTTACGACCTTTTTTCTGACAAATAGCAATTTTCTAGTTATCTGCTTTTCTCTTGATTAAATTTAGACCCGTGCGTGGCTCAGAAAGGCTGTGCAGGCATTAAAGTGCTTCTAATCACTACCTACTTGGTCTAGCTATAAGATCTAGAAGGCAGTCGATGCTTATAGGTCCAAAACCTTAATTTTCTTTAATTCTAGTCTTTTAAAAATCATAAATTGGGACAAATAAAAAGTTGCTAAACTAATAAATATCTGGATCGCTATTTATTACCCATTCTGTATGCCTCGAATTAAATGTTTTTAGGTAAAAAATGACATCTTTAAAACGATAATGAGGACTGACAAGTAACGAAAAAGCATACAGAATGAAAAAAACTGTAAATTTCGACAGCTAGCCTAGCACAGCATGCCAAAATATTTGAACCTAATGTAAAAAATGCGAACTTTTCAAAAATATTACTCTGGTTATTTTAACCGCCCATATCACACTGGAAGTAACATTTTTGTTTCGTTTTATTAAATACTTTCATCTAAAAAAACTAGGCACTCTACGGTAATAAAGCATGCCATTAACTAGGCTACTGCGAATTTACAATGTTAAAATTAATTTAAAGCAGTTAATAATAAAAGTGCCTAGAATATTTAAGCTCAACTTACAAGAATATAGAAAATATTTTTTAAAAAAATTATCTATAAAGATATCTTGAATTATGTTATCAAAGATTTTAACACAAACAGGTACCTGCAGCAAGAAGTCCACCGATATCTATTTTTAAATTTTATTCTAATTATGAGAATCACAATAATATTTAGTCTCGTTAATATTTTAACAGATAATGTACACTAAGTCACCATGTGATTTTTATTTAAAAAAAAATTATATCACCGAGTCAAAAGTCAATACCCACCATTGTGGGTAGGATTTTGATAATAAAAAGAGTTTAGAAAATAAACTTGATGAAATGAAACATTCGCAAAAAAAAGGAAGTGGCGTGCCATTATTTTCTTCAAAAATACCAGATACTACCGATACATTATAAAATGCCCCTTGATAAATAGAAAGTATGTACCAAATTTCACAAAAATATCTAGAGCAGTATCACAGATATTAATAATAAAGGAGATATTTTGAAAACCTCAAAAGTTAAGACGTTATGAAGTTTTTTTCTGAAAATGGACCCAAAAATAACCTCCTTAAATATTAGAATGTTATTAATACCCTGTATATATAGGCAAAATGGAATTAAAAGGTCATCATCAGCTAATTTTAGGACATTATAAGATTATCGCTTTGAACAAAATGTCATAGTTCTGCGTTTTTAAAAAGGTATTTTTTTATAATATCGATGTTTCCTCAAAATTTCAATTCAAAAAATAAATGAACAGTGTAGAGGTATTTAAAATAAATATGCCATTCCGCCATTTTATATTTAAATTATTTTAAAAAGTTGACAGCTTCCGACTTATTTTAAGGACGCAGTGTCTGTAACCACTCGTCTGATCTCACTTGTTATTCATTATCGAAAATGAATATTTAAAATGTTTTGAATACTTTCTATAAGTTTTAAATGTACCTAAATATATACCTATCATTTAACTTGATATAATAAAGTGGAGCTTAAATATTAAAATTTTGATTAATAGCGAAAAACTACAGAATGTCATTAAAACTCAATTAAAATCATTAGAGCTTCATTCCAGTTAAAAAAGAATTTTAATTATAGAATACGACCTCAAAGAATATTATTCGGATTAGTTTTAATTTATTTACAAGTTACTTTCATGATTCGTCTTAGAATTAGTGTCGATTCATACAGGCGTATAATAATTTATATCACTAGTTATGCCCCAATATTTATCGGAAATTTTTCTACTTTGCAAGTTATCCAGAAAAAAAATTATATATTTTGATAATATGGTTAAACTTTTTTTTTGTATTTAGATAACTATGTCTTTCAACAAAATTGTTCCTGTAGTTTCCTTCCGTTAAATTGTACTTAAACAGGGTCGTTCTCAAGAAGGAACCATTTAAAAATCAAAATAGAAAAGTGTTTTCGAAAAAGAGCTTCATGAATCTGCAGAATGTACAGTCAAATTTTAAAAAATCCTTCGTAAAATTTTAATTCTTATAATTTTTTTTACAGATTTAAGGTGTATCCTATAATTAAAACCTTCATTATACTACTGTGCCAGGCCTGGTCTGTGACTGCTTAGAATACCTGCGCCTGATATCTTTGCTGTATTTTCCACCATATTTCGATCGATTGGCCGCTAACTCAGTGATCTCCGGAATCCAGCTGGCAAATACAGCCTACCAGAGAACCCACATTATCCCCAATCAGGCTCCCCAATTTCAATAACATATTTTTACTACTCTAGGTGTTAGTTAATTATTCATTTTAAATGTTAATATTTAATTGTGTGTTTTGTTCTTTTGCATAAATATAATTTATGAACAAATTAATGAAATTTAAAGTATTTAAGTAGGCAATGGGTCCAATGGACCCGCCGCTCCTCGCCCTGATGTGTGCTGGCGTATCCTGACATACACTAAATGGCATTAAATTTGATCAATCCAAAAATTTGGTTGAATTATAACGTATGATAACTTTTTTTCAGTAGTCCGATTTAAATGATGTTTCTTACAATTAAAAAAAAATCATTTAAATCAGTCTACGGAAAAAAGTTAGCATACATTAAAATTTCAAGTGCTCCATATCCTACTAGGTTTGTTCGAAGACCTAGGAACGTTTCCTACATTTGCCCAGTAATAAACGTTGTGTTTTAGGCAGAGGATATCATAAGAACTGGATCTCTTTTGATATTCAACGTATAGTCTTTGGGCTATTGATAGTCGAGTACAAAAAAATTATATTTATGCTTGGGATAGTGTTTAAATGCCGTGTGAGTGGATCTGTGAAAGGACTCGATATATGTGATTTGGGATATGAGGGAATCGATATGGGCTTACAAGACGAGAAGTAAAAAATGTATTTAAAATATTATCAAAAGTGCTGTTATCATTCTACTCTAAAGAGTTATTAAAATTATAAACTACATTTTACACTTCTAAAATTCCAGTGTTAGTGCAACGCCAATATACAGTGATAATTTTTATTGTGTCATTATTCTTTCTCTTTCCGATATCTCTTTAAATTTTTTGTTACTACCTGAAATTTTTATGTTTATTTAAGTCAATGTAATATCAAAATATCACTAAGGAACAATTTCTTTTTCAATTCTCTACTCAAGCTTTTAGTGACAGAATTCAATATTGTAGATTTATTCTTTTGCAAATACCCTCGTATAGAGTGTCCCATTCTCGACACTTCCTGGATTATTAGTGATATTATCAATGGTAGAATGTTGCGGCTTTCAATTTAGTTGCCCATTCTTTAGCGAAACGAAAGATTCCGGTATTCCGGTATCGAACTTGTCACGGCTCTCTTAGTTTTCAAGGGTGATTTTGAGAATGTTCGCTCTTTAGACACCCCTTGTATTTTCGTTACGCGTTAACTAAGGTAAATTGTTAGAGATTTTTGCGTAAGGTTCAGTGGTGTTGACAATTTTTCTCTCGTTTTTCACATAGCAACAAAAATAAAAATGTTGGAATGGGACACCCATTGGATTCAGAAAAATGTATACTTGTTTAAATTACAATTCAATATGAACCTAAAAATGCGATATTTTTAATAATTT
The DNA here is from genome assembly GCA_963991005.1 of Barypeithes pellucidus. NCBI lineage: Eukaryota > Metazoa > Arthropoda > Insecta > Coleoptera > Curculionidae > Barypeithes > Barypeithes pellucidus. Next base: position 30,712,785 of record OZ022559.1, read on the forward strand.
AGATTTCTTATGACAGTAGGCCATGGTCAGTTTATTAGAAACAAGTGCAAATGGTCAAAACTTGACAGATCTCTCACTTTTTTATTCTTTATGAAATGTCTATTATGTGAGAGTATTTATAATATGATTTTTCTTTAATTATTCTTAACAATGGTCGTTTATGATAATAATTATGAAAGGATGGTATGTTGGTATGTTTTATATAATCCAATTTTAATATTTAGAATAGTTCTCAAAACTTTGAATTTGTTCCTAATAAATTGACCATAGCCTACTTATAAGTAACGTAAATTATTAAAAATATCGTATTTTCAGGTTCATCTTGAATATAAATATAAATAACTATATATTTTGTAAAGTTCAAAGTAGGCTCAATTAATTTAAAAATAATATATCCCATTTAGAAAATGTTTCTTTTCTTAACATCTCAAAAAATTAACTTTACGTCTAACAAGATCAGTATTTAAGTTTTCGATATGTTAACACGTAGAAAGCTTAGATTTTCAAAATCACACTGTAGATAAAAACAAATTCGACACCGCAACCTTTCATTGCGTTAAAAAGTGGGAAAGTATTTAGTCAACTATTGACTTCGCCCAATTTCTTTTTAGACTATTAACGTAGATCCAATTACATAATTCAATTTACAACAGAGTTCATAATAAGAAAATACTATATAAAATGGTCAGGTAGTATTTGTAAAGCTTTTTTTAATAATAATGTATTTTATTCCTTGAGAAGGCTTAAATCAAGTCTTTAAAAATATATAGATCTTACGGTCTCTCAGTTGTTTTTCACCGTATCATTGATGCTATTGTCTTAATTTAATATTTTTGCAGTCAATTCGTTCTTGAGATGAATATGTTTACTGGGATACTGTTGCCTAAATAGTTTTATTAATGAAAACAGTACCTACATCCCGAAATATTTTGTTCTTCATAAATTTGAAGGAAAATTAAAAATCTTAATTATAATTCAAATCTTGGTTACTTGAGACTTACAGATGTTACTTTAAATACTCAACTCTCAATTTAGGATTCTTATTTACGTTTAAGAATTAACAGTTGGGGATGAAAATGATAATTTTATGAACAAATTTTTATGTTATAATTATTTTTCTTAAATTTATAGGTAATTGTTGTTTAAAGCAATTACTGGATGGGCTGTTATTAATACAACTAAAACTATTTTGGCACTCCTGTAGTAATATTCATCGAAAATGTAAAGTCAATCTTATGGCACATAAACACAATGATACGAGGAAAACACAAGTGTACAGTGTGTCCATTTTTGGGTGGTTTTTAGGGGTTATCTCCGTTAATAGTAAATATAGAAGGGTGCGTTTAGATGCGCAGCATTATGCTACTTTTTTGTGAAATAATAGATGTCCCAATTAGAAATTTTCTAGGCCTTCTTGTTGATATACGAGATGTTTTTGAGAATTTTACATTTTGGGACACCCACCATATTTCGGTTACCTTGTAACTTATCAAAAATAAATAAAATGTTCTCTTTGTAGTTTTTTACGTAGAATTCAGTAAAGTACGCAGATTTTTTTACGTTCAACAGTTTTCAAGACAAAAAGACAAATTTACTTTTTTTAAATGGGTCACCTTATATATTTTTTAATAATTTAATTCAGTTTTCAATATACTTCTCAGAAATATATAACACTCTTTTCAGTCTTAATATTATGCCAAAAATTTACGTTTTTTTAAAAATATACAATTTTTTGTCAGTTGTGTCATAATGAAAAATTCTTATGTTTCTGTCTCAATATCCAGGTTCTCTAAGTTGTTTTATAATTTGTAATTAATAATAAAAACTCAGATTGTTAAGTTAAAAGTGTATTTCAATGGTAAATATAGGGCTTCTTGTAGTGCGCAGTTCTATGAAATGTATTGAATTACTTGTAGACATCTCGAAAGACGGCAGCCGGATAAAATTTCTTTTTTTTTTTCAAGGATAAAACCAAATTTAATTGAACAAGGTTAATTTTCAAAACCTCGGCCTAAAATCTACCTCGAGAGACTGAGAGAAGAAGACTAAAAATAAAATATTATATATTTCTGAGAAGCTTGGTAAAAGCTGAATTGCAATATTAAAAAATATATTGGGTGATCCATTAAAAATAAAGCAGGTTTATTTTTTTCTTCAATCTATTGAACGTAGAACATTTTAGTACGTCACTAGATTCTACGTAAAAAAACTACAAAGTGACCATTTCATTTCTTTTGATTAGTTACTGGGTAACCGAAATATGGAGGGTGTCCCAAAACGTAAAATTCTCAAAAACATCCCCTATATCAAAAACGAGGAGAGCTAGAAAAATTCTAATTGAGGCAACTTTTGTTTGACAAAAAAGTAGCAAAGTGCTGTGAAAACCGCATCCTTTTATCTTCACTAATAGCGGAGCCACCCAAATATGGACACCCTGTACTAGAAGATTTAAATATTTTATTAGACTAAATTTTACCCTTTTCAGTTAATAAGGCGATTAGTATTCAATTTTTCGAATAAAAACTAATACTGTGCGGGCTGGCTGTGTGTAAAAAAACGAAATACTTTTAGTTATTATTCTCATCAACGTACATGCATTTAAGATTCGGCGACAGTACAAGGTTTACACATTTTTTATAGTAGTAGAGTATAATACGTTTTTTAAGTTACTAACGTTAATATTTAAGAAAATATGGTTATAACATGCACTAATTATATTTCTAAAGTGTTCAAAGCTTTAATAAAGCAGCCACTTTACTAAACTGAAATAACCATATTTTCTTTGATTATTCCAGTACCTCTTTCCGTGTTCTCTCTTGTACTCGCCGCAGTACTTGGACCGTGTACCTACAAGATCTATGATTTCGGGAATGCTACTAGCAAAAATAGCCTGAAAAACCATTCCCAAATGCATTATTTTACTGTGGATGAGGTTTACTTGTAGAAGAAGGATTAACTAGTGGACAACTTAAGTTATCTTTTTGATAAAGCATAAAAAAATTTCGGGTGACAATTCTGTATTACCTGAGTATGCAGCTGGTGGTTTAGAGCCGAATTACGTATCTCAGAAACTGCAAATGCATTTCAAGTTACCATCTCGATATAGTTTAATATTTTTTCTACTTCTATATTAGTAAGAACCTACTTACGCACTATGTATTGTTACGTAATGACTGTTTCGTAATATATATTACAGGTCCACCCAATTACATTACCCTTGATATACCTAAACCGTCAATGTTTCCAAAAGATTGTATGCAAATTGACTATGAAATCCATTGACAACGTATATGTCAGGAAATTGTAAATATCTACATTATTAATTTGGATATTATTTTTGGGTATATTAGTAAAGTATGAGTGACTACGATAGTCAGATTGAGGTATGAAAAGTTTATCAAAAATGTACTGACTGGTGTACTAATAATTATGTGAGTACCGACTGAAGTCGTAGGAAAAGTATAGTACACATCTCGAGTGATAACTCTTTCGAAGTACGACACTCGCTTCGCTCATACCCGAAACCGTGTGTAATAGGCTTCTTACCACTCTTGGTATGTAATATACTATTAACATGTCCAATTTATAATAAAACCTAGGGACCTGACGGTTAACAAACACGAGTTGACGGTTAACCTCCACAGATGACATCAACGGCCAGTACCGATTCAGAAAGTTTCTGAATCGGTAGTGGGTCGTAACAAGCCTACAAGACAGGTCGCGTCATATTATTTGTGTGTGATTGGAACGATGAATTTTAACGATGAAATTGTGAAAGTAAGCTTCTAGGACTAATGACCTATCTACTTCTCACATCCTTTATATAATTTCAGTCCGGTCGTGTATTTATAACCAGCGACTAAACGTTCAACAGGCTACCATATATGACAGGTGATTTGGCCTTCATATTGTTAGTTTTTAGAAAATATTTACAGGTGTTGTAGAATTTACTTTATCATATTTAAACACGCAAATCCTGAGACGAAAACAAATTGCAGAAAAATAAACATAAATTACGCTTCCGGTAAATAAGCGAGAAGCATCACCTTGTGGTCTAATAATGAGCCGCGTGCACTACTAAGAATTGATAAATGATCAATCAAGAGTCATCAGCGATGTTATTAATTTTACATATTTACAATCTCCCGTAAGTCCAAACTGTAACAAATATCGTATGCTATAATTTTAACCTTAAGAATTATTTCCACAAAATTACAGCGAAAATGTATTTTTTGCAAATAACATAAACAAAGGTCCATGAATTTCAAATCAATATACGTGTTATATAACACCCACAACACCACAATGAACATCACCCAACATGCCTGCAGTTCAATTGGAAATGACCGAAATCGTGTTCCGCCAGCGTCCCGTGAAACGAATCATGAAAAGACTCGACGTCAAAAAAACTTCTGGTTCAGACGAAATTCCTGTTATAGTTCTCAAGAGATGCGCCGATGAACTAACACCAGTATTTTGTAGCCTTTCCAACTTATCCTACAAAAAAGGAATATTTCCCTCGTGCTGGAAGACGACGCGGAGTCCAGCCTATATAAGAATACCTATAGTAAGAGAACCCTGCCTAACAACTCTCGACCAGTCGCATTGCTTTCAGATATATCAAAGTAATGGAGAAAGCTATTAACCACAACAACTTCTAAAGTACCAGGAAGCCTTCAACATTATCAGCGGTCATCAATATGGTTTTCGGAAGATCAACAAGAGACATTCTCGCCTACGTTACCCATCTTTGGGACATCATGGAGAGCCTCGGGCTGTTGCACTGGATATTTCTAAAGCCTTTGATAGTATTTGGAATCATGGGCTTCTAAGTAAACTGCGATCCTATGGTATGCCTAGTCGATTCTGTGCATGGTTGTTTAGCTTTCTTAAGGATCGTTCAATGCAAGTGGCGATTGACGGATTTTTCTCATACACCTTCACCATCAATGCCTATCTTCCTCAAGGGTCCATATTATCTCCCACCCCTTCCTACTCTACATTAACGACCTTCTAGTGAAAACTAAAAATCCGAAATTTAGCTTTGCTGACGATAGCACACTTGTCTCATCTTTCTCTTTGAATGCACAAAAATCGGCTGCCGATGCACATCTTTGCAGACAGCATGAAGTATCACTCCTCAACAAACAACAAAGACCTGGAAGAACTTTAAGCTTTGGGTAACATAACCAAGTCGAATTTAACGTAAAAAATCCCAGGCAGCAGTTTTATCTAAAAAGGTTAACGTTACAGAATCGGATATAGTCATGGCAGGATACGCAATTCCACTGGCCTCAACTACTAATTTGCTGCGCGTCAATCTAGGAGGAAATATATCTTGGCATAACCATGTTGTGGCAATCGCAACTTGGTGTACTCTTCGGAACCTAACACGTATACACACCTCAACAACTTTTGATACTATACAAAGCCCAGATTCGACCACCACAAGAGTACTGCTCTCATGTCTGGAGCTCTGCACCCAAACATACTCTTCGGCTACTGGATTTCAGCGAAAGGAGAGCCATTCGTCTGATTGGAGACCAAGAGCTAACAAAAAGCCTCAATAGCCTAGAACAACGAAGACAGGTTGGTAATTTGACCCTCTTTTACAGATATTTCCATGGAAAATGCTCGACTGACCTTGCCCTCTTAATTTCGGCCCCAGCGGTGAATAGCAGAAATATACGACTACCGCACATTCATATGTCATTCAGCTTAGCACTCCTCGAACTTCATTATTTAAGAATTCTTTCATCTGGAGGACTTCATCCTTATGGAACGACCTTCCCAAGATCATGTTTCCCAACGAGTATAAACTCAAACGATTCAAATCCAACGTGAATCGCTTTATTCGCACACGTACCACCCCCAGAGTGACATAAAGGATTTTTCCTATAGTGATTGTGTTTGATCATAAAAAAAACAGAACGAATTGCATGTAACATTTGATGTTGTAGAGTGATTTAGTGTAGTTATGCATTTGCATGCATTATGCTTTATTTTTCATTAACTTATTATCTGAAATTTAAGCCCGACAATACTGTGTCGTACCACATCTTTTTAGATTGAATGAAATGTCAATGGGGCACGTGTATATATGGATCATAGTTCTAGTACTGAAGATTGTCGTTTTCGAAACGAAAATATGGTTACAATGGAGAACTGATGTAGTTTATTAGTCAAGTCCATTGCTTTAGGACTAGGAACTTTTTAATTGGATAATTAGCATATGGACTGATAGAAAATGTCGATTAGCAAATTTTATTTCATTAAAATGTAATATTTATAGCTTCATGAAAATATTTATTTTATTAAGGCATACTATGTGAAACTGATCTACAATTATCAGTTAATAACAAAATAATAGAAACGCCAATAAGAAGTGTAAGGAACGAACAAACCCCAGGATTAATTTAATAGACTGAAAGGAATTGGGTAAGAAAGATGTTAAAATTGTTTTCAGACGATGAAGCTATAGTAGACAAATCAGCAATAATGAATTGTTTAGCACTGAAAATTGATGCGTCTGCTTTTAAAGTTTAGCATTGTCAAATGGGTTTGTTCGGGTCAAATTTCAATTCTGAGATAAGCTATGGGCCGCCACCTGTAAAAATGTAAGCCGTCTCGCTACAATTGGTGTTTATATATATATATAATAGAATGTCAAAATTAATATATTAATATTTAAAACTTTATTAAGAAGTTCAGTTACAGGAATATTTTCTGAAGACTGGTATACGTAGTTCAGCTTACCACTTTTCATCAATCAAACGAGCAATCAGGTAATATAGAATTATCGTATGATAAGTTTCCACCCTTTATCAAACACATAAGATGGTTCACCACCTCTTGGACCATAAGAGGGAAGTACTAGGTTAAGCTGCAGACCAAGAATGTTATATTGAATTTAAAAAAAATTTTTAAAAAACGATTCTAATCAACGATCAGGAAATAATAGCGTTTTCCTAAACCTTGGTTGATAATATACTAATTCCTATAATAATGCTAGCGTTTAATCATAAAGAAAGAGTAAATATAACAATATACATTTTTGATCTGCACCAGTTCCTCAAAATTTAAGCATTTTGAATTAATAAAAGAGGAAACATATTTTTGAGTGTAATTCCATTTGGTTCCTATATGTACTGTTAAATAGTGTAAAAGCTTTATAAGCAAGACTCTTCAAAAAAGCATCTAACGCTACATAGCAGTGCAGGAAAATTTAAACACCATGCACAAAATAACAACGAAAACTAACTACAAAGAATATAATGCAATCGCCACTATATTTATTCCAAGAGCCACGTTAATTAGTCCCAACAACTATTAGTGTTCATTCTGATTGCTACTATATTCTTCTAAGAGTATACAACAAGAGTAAACGATATACAAACATTAAAAAATAGGGAAATATAACGGAAGTAGAGTGGATGAGAGGTATATAATTTGTGAGAAGGAAGTGGTAGTGGAAGAAAGTTATAGTAATTTAATAGAGCAGTCTCCAGAAAAAGTAAATATTAATAACTTAAATGAAAAAGGAAACGTAGCGATTAGCGAACAGGTAGGTACCACTTATATACTGTATTATCTTCTACATTAAAGTACACAGGGAAAATAGTGGAAATCCCTGAAGTCAATGACGGAACCGGCTTGGCATTATAAGAGAGCCATAACCTCAAACAAATCTACAGACGGCAAATTTATCAATACTCACCATTTGTGTCGTCGTTTAACGTTATAACTTTCCGATAAATTCTTCTGGTTCCGTAATTGTCTCTCTGGCCAAGGGTTATTTAATTATTTTCGGCTTCCCTGCATTTTTTTAATGCAACCTTACCTGTTTTCTAGCTACTATATTTCTTTTTTCATTTCGTAAATAACTTATTTTAATTCGGAAGAGAGATTTGACTGCATGAGATTCCTGCTGTAGGTGAATTGTTCATATTTCGAATTGTTGTGTTGATAAGACGAGTATGTCGTGTGTTGGTATTAGTTTAGTTGTGATTGTTTGTTTCTCTTAAATGTAAAAGGAAAACCATTACCACGGGTATGTTAAAGCGATTCGAAAATCGAAAAAAAGAGATTCTATTGGTAACTAAAATTGAATGTTTATCTTATATTTCCCCCTGATTTTCTTAAAAAAAATTTAACAAAACTTTGAAAGGCTGTACCAGCACAGCCTCTTTAACTGTAACTATTGTTTATTTGGGCACAATTAACCTTCGGTCTAATATTACTTACAACAATTCCAAATTTGAACAAAATCTTCACGGGCTAATATTGAAATAACAATGTTTAGTAGCCGAACCATGCAAAAATATTTATTTTTCTGGCAACTAATCTACAAATTACATTATTAAAGAGTTTATTAAGAATTCAAAAATAAATTTATATATTAAAATAATAGAAATGTTACTTCTACAAATTTAAGCTTCTGGAATTTTACCGCATATTTGGTGGTAACGACATTTTTATTGTTGCTTTAAGAGTTTATAATATATTCTTAAGACTAAAATGGATTTATATTTAAAAATTATTTATAATTGATGTCCTCGTATAACGCCTTGAATAATTTTTCTTATAATAAAATATGTTAAAATCTAATGTAGGTACTTAATTACCCTAATTTGTATAACTCAATAAAACCAGCAAGGGCACTTGCAAATTATTTTTAACCATTAAAATTACGAGTACAGTCGGTCTTAACCTTATTTACAAAGATCAAGGTATTCTTATTGTAAACAGAAATCAGATCAAAATATTTCCAATTACATAATGACCCATGCATAGGGATAGACTTGTCCCGAGTTTTAATACATTACTAGCAAAAAAACACATTCCATTTAAGAGTATTACTGCCATCTTACGGTAAATGGAATAGAGGTAAGTGATTGAAATAACTGCAAATAAATACAAATATATTTCGGTTGCATCTCAGATCCTATGTCTCTCTATTTGTGTGGATGTTTCAAGAAATATGGCTATTTCTAAATGAATATACAGGATGGTTCAAAATTAGCATTAAATAAGCTTATTGTGCAACTAATACGAATAAAATAAGATGTTATAAATAACTTGGTGGTAAAATATCTTTTAAAGGACCCACCAAAAATGAGATTTTCTAAGCACATTTCTGTTAAACCTCTTAAAAGAAAACAACAACAATAATATCGTCATCATCAGGGACTTAACTGCATTTTATTAATTTATAAACGAAATAATTACGGACTCTAATCATTTAACTAAATATATTCATAATAGAACCTAACCATAAATCTCGATTATTCGAATTACGACCATTTTTGAAACGCCATTTATTGGAAAGTACTGCTCAAAAAATAATAAATTATCAAAAAAATCTATTTAAGAAATGAAAAGTCTATGCTTGTCAGATGGTATTAATATCAAATACCAATATGGAAAATTATTATTTCCCAGACCACCCGATGATCCTTATACAATAAGGGCGTATTTTTGTCTACACAGTAGCACTTTAAAATACTATTTCAGATTGAATGGTACTACCAAGAAAAGAAGCCCTCTCCATTGATAGGATGCAACCACCTGTAGACCGGTTTCGAACTTGTTTGTTCTCGTCAGTACAGGGTAGGTGTACATACCTATCATCAGAGAGGACTGTAACATAACGCCGTACTATCGACGGTAGTCGACAAAATACAGCGCGCAGCGCCATCTCCTAGTAGTCCACACAATCTGAACAGACATTATTTGATTAAATCAAATTTTATAAAAATCTATTTAAGAAATGAAAAGTCTATGCTTGTCAGATGGTATTAATATCAAATACCAATATGGAAAATTATTATTTCCCAGACCACCCGATGATCCTTATACAATAAGGGCGTATTTTTGTCTACACAGTAGCACTTTAAAATACTATTTCAGATTGAATGGTACTACCAAGAAAAGAAGCCCTCTCCATTGATAGGATGCAACCACCTGTAGACCGGTTTCGAACTTGTTTGTTCTCGTCAGTACAGGGTAGGTGTACATACCTATCATCAGAGAGGACTGTAACATAACGCCGTACTATCGACGGTAGTCGACAAAATACAGCGCGCAGCGCCATCTCCTAGTAGTCCACACAATCTGAACAGACATTATTTGATTAAATCAAATTTTATAAAAATCTATTTAAGAAATGAAAAGTCTATGCTTGTCAGATGGTATTAATATCAAATACCAATATGGAAAATTATTATTTCCCAGACCACCCGATGATCCTTATACAATAAGGGCGTATTTTTGTCTACACAGTAGCACTTTAAAATACTATTTCAGATTGAATGGTACTACCAAGAAAAGAAGCCCTCTCCATTGATAGGATGCAACCACCTGTAGACCGGTTTCGAACTTGTTTGTTCTCGTCAGTACAGGGTAGGTGTACATACCTATCATCAGAGAGGACTGTAACATAACGCCGTACTATCGACGGTAGTCGACAAAATACCATCTGACAAGCATAGACTTTTCATTTCTTAAATAGATTTTTATAAAATTTGATTTAATCAAATAATGTCTGTTCAGATTGTGTGGACTACTAGGAGATGGCGCTGCGCGCTGTATTTTGTCGACTACCGTCGATAGTACGGCGTTATGTTACAGTCCTCTCTGATGATAGGTATGTACACCTACCCTGTACTGACGAGAACAAACAAGTTCGAAACCGGTCTACAGGTGGTTGCATCCTATCAATGGAGAGGGCTTCTTTTCTTGGTAGTACCATTCAATCTGAAATAGTATTTTAAAGTGCTACTGTGTAGACAAAAATACGCCCTTATTGTATAAGGATCATCGGGTGGTCTGGGAAATAATAATTTTCCATATTGGTATTTGATATTAATACCATCTGACAAGCATAGACTTTTCATTTCTTAAATAGATTTTTATAAAATTTGATTTAATCAAATAATGTCTGTTCAGATTGTGTGGACTACTAGGAGATGGCGCTGCGCGCTGTATTTTGTCGACTACCGTCGATAGTACGGCGTTATGTTACAGTCCTCTCTGATGATAGGTATGTACACCTACCCTGTACTGACGAGAACAAACAAGTTCGAAACCGGTCTACAGGTGGTTGCATCCTATCAATGGAGAGGGCTTCTTTTCTTGGTAGTACCATTCAATCTGAAATAGTATTTTAAAGTGCTACTGTGTAGACAAAAATACGCCCTTATTGTATAAGGATCATCGGGTGGTCTGGGAAATAATAATTTTCCATATTGGTATTTGAAATAAATTATCATATTATTGGAAATAGATGTAAACAGCCTTTAAAATGATGTGCCTTTGACCCGCCCCTCTCCCTTCACATTTAAAATTTTAAGGGTAACACCTATACCTCTCATATTAATATTATGGGAAATTTTAAAATTGATACCCTTACGTTACCTAAATTATTATTATTATTAATTTCTTTTATGCAGGTTCGTAAAATTGCTATTGTTGTCTGCTTACGATAAGATATCGTCATGCTTTCAGGATTAGAAATGCTAATTTTTAAATGGATCATACTGATAAACGGTGCTTCTCATCTATTTATTACAAGTTTATCATTGTTACGTAAAAAGCTTCCTAATTTCAAATTCAAATATGAAACGAAATAAAAGTGAATAAAAATATGTCTTTTTTATTCCCGGTTGACAAATTGGAAAATATCATCTATACACTCTCTCCTTTGAGAAAGCCCTTGAGAAAGAATCTCTTGATAACCTTATTTTTAGTTAGAATATTTTGCATTAAGAAAACCTAGTTTAAAACCACCTCTACCCAATAATAGATTGCTGGTTTTATAGAGTTGATTGGTAATGCCTACCGTAAAACTAAAGAGATGTATGATGATAATAATAGAGTTGGTATGTATTTACAGGGTAAGTAAAACTATATTCAAAAACTTTTTTCTCAATTTATTGACGATGATTTCATTTATTGCTTAACTTAAAGACTTACGACACACACTTTCTCAAACATATTGTAATACACTACCACAATTAATTGTCGAATCCTAATAAATATGAACTTATTTCGTTAATAATGAACCAATTTTAATAATTTTTATTTTAACTGATGGAAAACAGAATCTAGAATATACGACAGAGCAGTTTACGTCCTGATACGGGATGTTCCATAAAATCTAGATGGATGTAAATTTTCTAATTATTTAAATTTTATATATCTTACAACAATTTGAATTTAATTTATTTTTAAACTAAACCAATTAGAGATATATCACATTTAGGTACTGGAATAAAAGTATGCCACTCCAGGTAACAAAAAAAAAATTCTTTTAAATACGTTATATTATTGAAAAAGCGTTTCGTAAACAACCAATTTTTATCCCTTTCGGTTGAACTTGTAAATTTCGACTATATTACAAAAAGGAACATAACATGTTTCGCTATACTAGCTTCGTCAGATGAAAGTGATATAATAAAGATCTAATGAAAAAATACACAATAAATTCACATTATTAAAATTATAATTTTATACAATATACAATAAATTTAGTAATATGAATTTATTTTATATTTTTTCATTAGATCTTTATTATATCACTTTCATCTGACGAAGCTATAGTATAGCGAAACATGTTATGTTCCTTTTTGTAATATAGTCGAAATTAGTTCAACTCTGTTTTACTTCTTCCCATAATATTATAGTTATGGATTTCCACCTAGTATCGACTGAATCAATTAATTTATGTACAATTATCTATTTATTTACTTCATTTACAAAATCATTAGAGGCATAATAGATAATAATTTTATAGCGTATCACTCTGTATTAAAAAGTAGGCGCATACACGAACGTACATGCGTTAATACATCAGTGTACAAACATGTACATCGCATATGAAAATGAACATAATTTGGCCCCAGACGGTGTTGAAGATAAAATAGAATTTTTTTATGTCGAACGAAACGTGGCATTAAAACACGCCTAGCTTTTATGGACATGTTCGCTTGGCACAAATACACGATCGAACATGAGCGTATACTCACTTACACAGACACATGTATGCGAGATGGAAATCAGAAGCCAAAAGTGATAATGTATGACGATCCTTTTGGGCCAGTTTCTAACCCAGATATATATCTAATTGGTTTATTAACTAAATCAAATTCAATTTCTATGTAAGATATTTAAAATTTAAATTTTAGGAAATTTACATGTTTCTAGATTTTATGCGCTACCCCGTAAAATTAGCCGTATCAGGATGTAGACTACTCCGTCTTAAAATCGTTTATTAAATAAATTATTACTTTAAGGGGTTTTCAGCATTTTAAAATATGTTTTCGTTTTGGTGTTCATTCTATGATTTTTTTATATGCCATAACTAAAAAAGCATAGTTCATAGTTAAAATCTATAACTGGGTTTACCTACGACGACTTCTGTAAATTTATAATAAATAGTAAACTAGCTACCATCTATGTAAGTTGAATACTATTCATTATAAACAAAGCGCACGGTAGTAAACTCGCACGGGTTTAAAAGTAAAGCAAATACGTCTATTTAAATCTGAGATGCTATTTATCTAGTGATTATAAACTGAGATTTTATTACATCAATGTAATATAAATTTAATAAGTATGATGTAAGTAATGTTTAAGTACATAATTTTTATTGTGAAGCAAATTACACACTCGCCCATGTATGCTTCACTTTTCCATTCGTACGCAATATACTTCTACAACACATAAAATACAAAGCTTCCCTTAATGATGTGCTAATATTTCATAGTGTGATTCTGTAGGTCATTTTATGAAGAACAATAAATGTCCACAACGGATAAAATTTTTTGCTACAGGGTGTTTTTTTTTAAATCGCTATTTTTTAATATCTCCGAAAGTACTAGATATTATTTTCAATTTTAATGTGTGCTAATAGGATCTAAAATCACATATTTTAGTTAGAAAAGTTATTGTATCGATTCGCAAATGGCGCTGCAAACATAACATCTGATATTTTTCCATGTGTATTTCTTTTTCATTATGCTGGCCAAGTCTACATGAAAATGGTCTTCTACGTTTTCTCGTCCGTCTTGATAGAAACAATAAAATTCAAATTGAAACAATTTATGATTAACTATCAATGTTAAGAACAATGAGTTTCAACTTGAATTTAATTGTTAATCTCAAAAACACCTACGTTCAAATGAACTCCTAAAACAACCTAAGGAATCATACTATGAAATATTAGCAAATTATTAAGGAACACCCTGTATAATAAACGTAATATTATATTACAGTTCTATAAATTTGTGGCATAAACCAAATTGATTCATCAGAATTAACCAATTAAACTTTAAGAAACTGTTATTAAAAATATATGCACCGCACAAAGATCAGGAAAAAACTACTATTGTTATAATATGGGGGAAAGAATTATAGTAGTTCTATATAGTAGTTTAGTTTCCCTGTAAATACAAATTAAACTCCAATAAAATTAAAATAAAAACTAGAAAGACGAAAGCTGCAAGCTCATATGGCAACATAACAGCTCTCTCTTTATATTTTTGAAGGTAGCAGAAGAGTATAGAGAATTAATAGATGAAACTTACCAAGCCGACGAGTAAGAAGAACACCAGAAAAGTTCGCCCCAAAACGGTGTGACAAAATACGTCACCATACCCTACCGTGGACATAGTGACAATCAGAAAGTAAACGCAGGTCCAATAAGGCAAGGGGTGAGGATTTTTAAAGTCCAAGGGATCGCCAGAATTTTCAAGCTGAAATATAAAAATTATAAATCATTAAAGAATATAATTAGAGTTACAGTTCATTTAATAAATGATTTTCTAAAATTTACAAGACCGAGGAAGCACCCCCTTATTCACAAAAAGGATTTAAATATTTTTCTCTTCATATATCTGAAATTACGACAATACAAAATTTAAAATACCATCATCATATACCAATTAATTATAAAAAATAAAAGAACGGGGTATCATAATTTGACAAATTGTATCTAAATTTTTGGTATATTTCTAGGGTTACGTAAAAAATGCATACTCTATCTATCGTCATGGTTACGCTATCATAAAGAGGGTTATATCTCCTCTGGGACATTAAAGATTCTTTAATGCCCCCTACCTTTTATAGGTAAAAATAAAACGACGTTGTGTTATAAAGACAATAAAGGGAATGGAAGTCCCATATACGTATATCATTAATAAAAGATATATTAAAATTAGGCTTGAAATCATTAATAAATTTCCTTTTAATAAAAGAATAAAATATATAATAAAATTAGGCTTGAAATCAATCATCAATTTCCTTTTAAAGTTTTGTAACAAACAACCTACAATTTTATTAAAACTTTTGGTATAATGCTATTTCTGCAAGGACAATAGAAAAACTTTTCACATTTCGAAACAAAACTTTAAACCCTATTTATTTTATATTTTTGCCCTCTTTCAGGTAAACGTCGATAGTCAGTTACACAAATAACTAAATAACTAAAACACAGTTCAACATAAGTAGACTTTTAAATAATGTTAATTACTTGTTATACAGTTATAAAAAAGTTGATACCAAACCATAAAAATATTCTAAATGACCCTATTCACAGCAAATCTTGCATGTATATTTTAAATCTGGTATTGCGTTCAGTCAACGCTACCTTTGACCACCATACATTTTGCTGCTTGCAGCTTCTCTAGGTGGTCGCAAGTTGCGACTTTCGAGAGATCTACCGACACGTCATCGATTAAAATTGCCAAATGACTGTGCAGACAACTTATTTTTAATTATTAAATCTAGTTAGTCCATTGATTAGAACAAAAGATACAAATATGATAGAATCAGTTTCTACAGAAACTGGTTACCGGTTGTAGTTACGAATGCCTAAAATTTTCAGTAGTGAGTTAACAATCCATACATCCCTGAGTACTCTGGAGCTACCAGTGACAAAATTAGTTGAAAGTAGGCACATTATACTCGCGTCGTTTAGAATTTTCTTGATTTCAAGCGTATTAAAGTCTGCATGTAAAATACGCGCATTTTCAGCATACATGACACGTTTTCTTAACAGACCGTGCTTAAGGCGCAATAAAATTTGCCGTCTGTGCAGCCATTAACGAAGTCAGGACTGCTATGCAGCAGAAATTAATTGTCATTTGTCCTAAGGCAATTTTATATAATAAATACTGTCACACGCAATGCTTTTGAGAGTACTCGCACTCGATGTCTTTGAGTACTCGAAAATATATAAATCCTAACGCCTTTGTCCTGTCGCGCGGCAGGATTCGCCCTATGCTGAGGGGTACAGGATCCCCGCGCTAGCTCGCCCTGTGGAACTAGTTCCACAATAACGTGCAACAGTTTGCCACTAGTAAATGTTCTCTAGCCTGAAAAGGGGATGGGGTGTCTTTGTAAATAAAAGAGAGAGATTTTAAAAGGAACACCAGACACAAAGTATTTATTTACGTTTAGATTACTCTTTGGTACAATACGGGAGTACTATTGTAACGCACACAGAGGGGCGAGTTGGCCGCTGCCAAACCCGATTAACTTTTAATAAAGATTACAATGGTTAATACTTACATCATAACAACCCACATGACTGGGGCGAGGACTCTTCTTCGGGAGTTGGCTACCACTAACTTCACCAAGAAAAAACTGATCGAACCCCCAAACAAAATGACAAAAAATAAAACACAGCCCTGGTACCTCACTAGCGGGCCTCGACCGCCTCGCGTCGTGACCAACGCAAAAAGCCCCAACCTTTTTCTTTTTTGGTTGAACGTCCCCATACGTCCTACTTTATTTCTATTTTTCGAAACTGCTGACTACATTTAATTAACGGATATTATAATTATACTTCGATGTCGCCATCGTAAAATGCTGATGCTTAATCCATTTAAAACGAATTTAAAGAATTTTGCCGTAATTGAAACGAAAACCAAAATGTTTCCCCTTGCTCATGTAGCGCCCTTGACAATACTATTAACTACACTAAAAGAATTACCTCAAATCACCTCTCCTAAAATTATAGTTCTTAGATGCCTTGTCTATTAATAAAAAGAAAATTATTCAATTCTGGCCTATACTCCATTGCTTCATAACGAAATAATTTTATAGCCTTTGCATGCTAGACTCTCAAGTCAATTTATCTTTAATAAAAAGACCTATTACTAAAATTTTTAAATATTACTCAAACGAAATTAAAAGTTCCAAAATAATAAACGAAGTACTTACTTAGAAATTTGGTTGCAAATTAAAGAATAATATTTTAACTTCTGAACGTGCATACCATCTAGTTCAATACATATAATTATCTTTCATTCCATCGCTTTTCGTACTGTTACTAGGCAGCTGTGTTATATTTTTGACATACTTTGTTATCTCAGGGCATTGGTAATGAATCGATCTAAATATTACAATCAACATAAACAAGACCAGATTCTGGTCAGCACGAATAATAAAATCACTATAACTCATACGTAAAACATGTTTTTAAATTTACCTCAAATTCTTATCAAAACAAAATCCGCAGTAGGAATGTATTGTGGGAAGCCACAAGAAAGAAAATAATGTGGATTGTGTATTTAGACGTAGATATTAGTATTTAATATAAAATAATAAATTTTACGAAGGAAGGAACATTCGCATGCTAAACTAATATTGACCAAAAAATTAACAATTATAATATGTTTACCCAAAAATAGAAATATTGCTAAACTTACCAAGTGAATGATTCCAGCAGCAGTAAGCCATACAGATATAAATATTGAAACTAGCTGAGCAAGACGTATGGAACTAGAAGTTTTTAAAATATTGAGGTATTGTAAAATATCTGGTACAGTCATAAGACGTAGCGCACGAAGGAACCGGAGACCTAGAATAAAAAAAATACTTTCGTGAAAACGTATCTGCAGTTTTAATTTAATTTACTATTATTGGCTATAAGCCCCGTCGAGCGCTGAATTAGTGATTTTGCAGCTTTTTTCTAACACAGTTAAATAGCAAAATATTAATTCAGGTTGGATAGTACTATCAAGAAGTACAGGGCCGGTATCTATACCATACCATCAAACAAACCTTATCAACCCATAATGGTGGGTAGAATACAACATCTACTGCAATCTAATAGTAGTCCCATATAAGCCGAGCAGAAATCTATCTGGGATTTACATATCTAAATTTAACGACTGACCGCGGCCCTCTCTAGATAGGCCGTGAAGATACTTGTTATGCGCTGTTGCCAAATATTAGTTAGTTGTATACTTTGTCGCTGATAGAATTGTTATTTTTGAGATTCGTTGACGGTAATTTTTTATTCTGGTGGGAATTTAAAAAGAAAATTGCAGA
Organism: Barypeithes pellucidus; assembly: GCA_963991005.1. Classification (NCBI taxonomy): domain Eukaryota; kingdom Metazoa; phylum Arthropoda; class Insecta; order Coleoptera; family Curculionidae; genus Barypeithes; species Barypeithes pellucidus. Next base: position 30,731,121 of record OZ022559.1, read on the forward strand.
ACATGTTTACAGTATTTCTTGTCATGATGAGGTAATTTGTGGCATATCGGATTTTATTTAGGTATAAAAATGACTATTTTATGTCATAATAGGTATATAAAATGTGTTGTTAAATTATTTAAACTGTGCCATTTACATATGTATTATATTTTCTTAATATATGTTATATAAAATCATAACTTATTTAAAATTAAAAATATTACATTTCAATGCATGCAATACCCGAATAAACCTGAACAACCTCTCTGAGTAAATTAGATATTGGATGGGGTAAAGGGTACTAGAGCAATACTGAACATTAAAAAAATACATATATTTGTCGTCTTTTTTGTTCGGATCCTTATGGTTTTTTTATGATAAATATAAAAAGGTAAGAGAATTTCTAGGTAACCTATTCAACATAATAAGTGCTTTGGTAAAGGAGTAATGGGATAAGTACCGACTTAATTTTGATTTTTACAATTATCAAAGATGGAATATCCATACAGGGTAAGTATAAACCTGATTTATGTAATTATATTTGTTGTAATAATAATTTGAATATTGTTTTAGGCAAATATGTAAAACTTTCATAATTGACAAATTAACGACATTTAGCTCCATCTCTATAAATATTTAAGTTAGGTTGTGAGTTTTATGATTTTCTTGCAATTATATATATTTATTTAATGTTAAGATTATGTTAATTTTTTTTGTTAAAGTTAAAAAATAAATGGTTCGGCTCTTTGAACTTTAATAGTCTACGATAGTTTTACATGAAGGGCGCTGATTGGTGATGGTAGTGCGCTTAGTGAAAAGGAGAAGAACCAAGAACTGACAGCATGCCAGCGAAAAGAATAAATCCATTTTGATTGCCACTACGTTGAAGAGGTGAAACAACGCCTGAACAATATTAATCTAATTAACAAATCAGAAACTATAACTATAAATAATTAGAGCAAGCAAATAGGATTATAGCTATTAATTTTATTTACAACCAGGTAAGTAAGCTAAAATGTTCAGATAATTTTGAACTGTATTTGTGGTCGTAGAAGAAATTGTGTACATTATTTGTGTGAAAGTGACTTTCTCAATCTCGGGCAGATTTCCCCACTCGGCTTGTGCCTCATTCTAAATACCTCCTCGTTTGAAATCTACCACTTTCAACACTGGTTATGTAATATACTATTCTAAAAAATATAATTACCTATCCAAGTTCGGTCCAGGTATATTGAAACGAAGGACGGGGGTATCGTAAAATAATCTACGAATGAATACATCTCTAGCATGAACCATAACTTATCACTAGCCGCTATAAACTGAAAGAAATAAAAAAATTTTTATAAAATTGATTTCCAAAAATAGAAGTAGAGAAGTAGTTTGTTCGGATCCATTTTCAGAAAAAAAAAACTCATATGAACATATGCTAAACGTCTTAACTCAGGGTATTAAAGAAAAAAATCTTTTTTATTAATATCTACAACGTGTCCAAGATAAGGAGGGCCAGTACAGGGATCTCGGAAACAGTAAGAGATACGAAGTAGGTTAAATGGAGGTAAAGTTGGGCATTTGCGTGCCGTTTGGAAAGTTTTAAAATTCCGAGTAGTTCCGGAGATATTCGGAAAAAAAACGAAATTCTGAAAAATGGTTTTATTGTTTTCCTGGGTTTTTTTTAGATCGAATTCTAAAGAAAATTGCACTTTTACATTGCCACTTTTATCGCTCTATCTAACAGCGTTAATTGTTTTGTAATCCGACGAAATGTCTTCGAAGGGCCATTATCAACTTTCTTTTTTTAAATACGGTCCTGTTTTTCTGATATTGGAATTTCAGAGCTTCTTTTCTTCCGAATGCATCCGACTCGTCGGATTACAAAACAATTAATATTGTTAGATGGAGCGGAAAAAGTGGCAATGCAAAAGTGTAATTTAGTTTAGAATTCGATCTCAAAAAAATCCAGGAAAGCAATATAACGATTTTTCAGAGTTTCGTTTTTTTCCGGATATCTCCGGAACTACTCGGAATTTTAAAACTTTCAACGGCATATTATTAGGCATGTAAATGCGCAACTTTACCTCCTTTAACCGACTTCGTATCTCTTACGGTTTCCGAGATCCCTGTACTGGCCCTCCTTATCTTGGACACGTTGTATATCAACAAGGAAGCCAGATAGGAAAAATATTTATATTAAGTATTTCGACTTCTACTATATTATATTCTATTATTTATGAACACTTTTTTCTGGACACTTTATTTGTATAGTAATTGTGTACTAAATATTTTATAGGATACAAATAATTTGTTAGCAGTATATTGACTTTTTTATGCATAATACTTACTCGTATAAAAAAATATACCATAAAAAATATGTTGAAGGCAAGGTCGATTTGTTGAGTGATGTTTTTGCTCCACTCTTCGCAATGTTCTACACCCTCACTGAAAAATAAAAATTCAAATTTATTTTAGTTAATTCCATCAGCGTTTACAGGAATACAGTGAAAATCATTAGATAAAGTGTGTTTCGTGTTTCTGTTTAGTGTGAAAAATGTAAGAACTTTTAACGTGAAAAAGTTATAAGGGCTCAAAACATGAAGGCCATGAAGAATTTTGATTAGAACGGCTTCTTCTACAACAAAAAATAACTTTAAGTCAATTTTCCTAAAAGTGTGTCCCACCCTTGAAACCGAATATAATTCTTGGGTTAGTATGATTTCCACTGTATCCATTCCATGTTTATCTAAAAGTACCTAATATTGCCATTCTTGCAAAACAGTGTGTGCATGTGTTTGTTTTATACAAAAATTATTAGGTACAGATGCGGCTAAAAATTCTCCATCTAACTGACAGTATGGAAGGAAGGTCGCTCAATAAGATTGATTATTAGACAGCGAGTCAGAGTGAGTTTCTTTAGACATGACTGTATATACAGACAAATAAATTGGACATCCAAAATACGTTAAATACTTATTACGATGGACACAATTTAATCAATAATGATTCACATTTATTTTTAAGGCAATCACTAACATGTATTTATATTTTTTTATAATTTATACAGGGCGTTATGGAAATGACTTATCATATCTAAATGAGCGTCCTAAAGGAACTATATATACTTTTTTTAAATCGACCTTCTAAGAACTTGGGTAATGGTACGGCAGCCCGTTACCAGGATTTCAGACTGATCACGACCTAAATTTTTTTGAGTTTTTTGGTGATTTAATAAGGCCTTGAGAAGGAAACTAACAAGAACGGACATTGACAACGTTGCGAAATCATTGAGAAACATCTTACATATGTAAAAAAAGTTGTCGTAATAGTTATCGCGCTTCGTCCGCTCTTTTTATTTTTGACTGAGAGTAGTGTTTTTGGGAGATGAAAATAGTAACTGATATTTTCCGTGCAGTGAATAGTTTTGGTCTGAGAAAAATCGAAAATTGTTTACAGCGGAGAATTAAAAAATATGTATCAATAATAATGCAATATGGGGACATAGCTGATGCCGAGTTGTTATAGACAACCAAGCCACACAGCAAGCCGTCCCATACTCGTGCCGTGTACCGCGATCATGAATTATACAGATACGATATCCGACTCCGCTGCCCTCTCTGTAACTGCGCAACACGGAAAATGTCCGTTAAAAAAATTGACCCTTTTTTATACCCCTTTTCTTACATCTTTTATTTAAACTATGGAATTTTTACAACACTCAAAACGTCCGTTGTCGATGAAGTCAAGTTTTTTTTTATATTTTTAATATGATTTCATCAAGAACGGCCAAGGCGTAATAACAAAAAGACGATTTGCTTCCTTACGGACTGAAATCACTCTGATTGGTAAGCGCAGTGTTGCCGAAATTTTTCGCTCGAGTAACAGTACACTTTGGTAACGGGCTACCAGACTATAAAGGCCCTGTAAAGTCAAACCTCATGCGTCGCGCACGTCATTAGTAACCGCGTAGCTACTCAGGGCATCGCAAAGCCCCATTTTTGATCAATTTCTGCAATTTGTGTTCATATTAGGCAGGATTTGCTGGTTTAAATATAATAATCCTATTCCATGACACCCTGTTTTTACGCCGTTACTGTTATGCCAATAAGAACTGTCACATGTGTTTTGGTTATGTTTTTGTGTATATTATTATTATTATTATTTTTAGTCAATTAGTTAATAAAAACAAATAAAGCCAACATAATTAAAAGCACTTCTGATGTTGTGAGCGGCTTTAGAATTATTATAATGGCGGCATATACTAAGAAAATCAAATACAAATGTATGGAAAATTATCATTTCTGAGAGCAACCTTATACAATAAGGGCGTATTTTCTCTACACAGTAGCACTTTAAATACTATTTTCCAACCTTTATTGTATAAGGATCATCGGGTGGACTGGGAAATGATCATTTTCCATATATTGGTATTTGATATCAATACCACCTGACAAGCATAGACTTTTTATTTCTTAAATCGATTTTCTAAAAAAATTATTATCTAAATTAAAACAGTAGGTGACTGATGAGCTGATTATGTACTAAGTAGAATTTGACCGCAGTAGTAAGATATCCTATCCAAAAATGTCCCATTATAGCTATTTACGGATATAGAAAATAAAGAATAAAATCATCCACTTATTAATTTAATTTAACATAGGAAGAAAATTGAGTAAAAGTATCCTAAAATTCAACTTCTTTGTGTTATCACAACAACAAACAAGAAATTTATATTCAAACCATACAAGGCTAAACAAATTGTGTTTCTTTAGGTTTAAAGGGAAAAAAGCGAGTTAAATTACGTTTTTAACTCTTACAAAAATGTGTCACTAGTGGATAAATTGTTCTTTATACACTAATTAATGAAATTCAGTAAAATCCCGATTATCCGAATCGCGATTATCTGTTACATCACTATTACTCCATAGGTCAAACATCTTAAATGTTCTGAAATGGTCAGTTTGCTACTGTTTTCGTCTAGATTCCAACGGTTTTTGTCGGCACTAATGATACAAAAAAACAGTACATTTTACACTGATTAAAATTAGTGAAAAATATTACGGTGGTTAATTTAATTTTGTCCCCTTTCTTTTGACAAAATACTTATCTGTACGTCCAAGAATTAGTAACAAAAAATATTTACCCAGCATGGTAACTAAAAATAAAAAAAAAGGTTTATTTACAAAAATTTTTAGAAAAGAGGTTAGCACAACAACTACTAGAAAGATGGTGCAAAGTCAAAAAATAACAAGGGAGAATAAACGTAACGGAGTTTTTGGAAAAGTAGATGACTTGGAAATATATTTTTGAAATGAGCTATTTTTCAAAATAGTTTAACACTGTGTAAATTATTTCCAACCCATTTCCCGAAAACCCCCTACTAGAATCTAAAGGCTGATTTTTACTCAAAAGTAATGTATTTAAAAATGAAATTAGTTTTAATATTATATATAACAATAAAAATTATCACTTACTATGAGGCATCTATGAAGTAAATTACAAGTGAGGCTATACTAAGAATAAACACCAGCACAACCTGAAACAAAATAAATTATATATTTTATTATTTGACGGCACTGTGTTCGATATAGACATAGGTTATAGTCTTTGTAGTGAGCCCTCAAGCTTTTTGGACAGTTGACATCAGCACTATGTGATCGATCAGCTGTTTGGGGACTTAATCAAATACCCCAGTTTTATATGAACCGCATTGAGCGTGTTGTGTTTTTATATTTTTCCAGTTTGATTGGTGCTAATAAGTTTTAAAAGTGCATTTCCGGCGTTTTAGTATAGTTTATTTTGTTTTGAAAACTTTGATTAACTACATATTGAGTCCGGTAACGAAAAATTTATAGGTTATTATTTTATTTATCTGTTTTTAGGCGAAAATAATAATTATGGAACATAATAATTGTCTGCCTTCTACCTCAGCTGATGCCACCGTTAGAGAAACTAAGGTGAATTTTAATATTAATAAAAAAATTTCTAGATGTTTTATTTCTTTCTGAGTGAGTTAAGATGTATTTTAGTTAAATATCATGTAATACTTTTGTGTGGCGACGTGAATGTAGACAGTTTGATTAGCTGGGAAAGTAGGAAATATCTGCATAATATTTTTAATAGTTTTGGTCAGAATTCAAGTGCAATTATTGATCATGTAGTGTGTAATAATATGTTTAGAATAAGTTTACTTACACTATTTTTAGAACTTTGCAGAGAATACTAAATATATTGTTTATTAAAGTGGATGTTGAAATTTCAGTTTTCTTGGCACGAGTGGTAGCACGATAAAATTCCGCATAAAAAGTATTGAATGGTTTTTAAGTCCTTTTGGGGGTGGAGTGGGGGGTCACAGACCCGTGGTAGTCCCATGATCTCAGGGAAGGTGTCCGCTTGCAAATCCGGGATCAAATTTACCACATTTAAGCCGATCGTAAGTGTGAATCCTGTTGTGTTTAAGCATTTTTGTATGAACAATATTAACGGTATAACGTGTTATAATAAAAAGAGTTGCGTTACTGTCAAAAGTAAGGTAATATGTATAATTGGCATATATAGGAGCCAAGTTCACAAGATGATACAAAATATCTATCCTGATATTTTTAAAGTACATAATTTTTTCGTAATTTTTTTTAAATCGATATCTCAAAATAATATACGAACACACTTTTTTAAAAATGCTAATAGCTTTGCGTGTTTAGATATGTCTACTTTTTCCCTAATTGATAGAGTGGTCCTCAGCATTGAATATTGTGACCAAATCGTTGATATCTTCTTTGTCTTGGCATTTTCACTGAAATAAGCTAGTAGCGCCGACTCAAAACCAGGATTTTGAATTTGTTTCCCGTATACCATTCTTTGAAACAGTTATACGCCTTGTCATATCTCGGGCGGCTTTTAGTTGGCGGAAGATCTTCTTCTACTATTTTTGCAGCTTCTCGAATTTCTGGTGGAGTAGCAGCAAAATCAAATTCCTCATCTGATAGCATTTTTCTGTTTGTTGTTAAAATAATATATTGTTTAGTGACATGGAAACCATATTCAAAAAATGATATTTGCCACCTTGATGTGTATTATTACCTACGTTATTTTATCACCTGCGGTTATTTGAAATTTCTGTTTAATTTGTCAATGGAAAAGTCAAAATGACATTTATCTTTTATTAAAAATAATTGTAATTTAAAATAATAAGAAGTGGATGTTAGATGTGGTTGTAAATAAAATGGTAGACAAACCTCGGTGAAAAGTTTCATTACTGTCTCGAGATTTAGTTGTCTACCGACTCTCTCGACAGGAATGAAATACTTTCCACTTCGGTACGTAACCTATCCTGACACTAATTTTCGTTTCGTCAATATCAAAATTGAATTTGCTGATGTTTGCAGTATTACTAACTGAAATATGAGAGTTTTATATTTGCCATCACGTTGGACGCCAAACTGACATGGAACCAACAATTAAATAAAAACCTAAACCAAGCAAAAATGTGTCTAATGCGGTGCAGGAGCATTGTTGGGAAAACTCGGGAACTCAAGCCCCAGATGATGCAATGGCTCTATGTCACAGTTATCAGACCCCTGATATCATACGGGTCTGTAGTCTGGTGAACAAAAAAACAGCAGATTACGACAGCGAATAAACTTAACAGTTTGCAGAGGCTGGCCTACTTGTGTATCAGTGGGGCGATGAGAAGCACCCCCACTGCAGCAATGGAAGTCATACTGGGACTAATACCCCAAGACATACACATCAGAATGGAGGCTGTAGTGCCTCAAGGATGATCACCAATGGGGAATAGACACAACATCCCGTAAAAATTGGACACACAAGAGCCACGGATCTAATCAACAATGAGTTCTTGGATATGCAAACCGATCGTATGAGAGCAACATGCGATTTCACAAAGCCTTTCAAGATTGACTGGAACTATGATAAATTGACGAACAATGCACCCCCGTCGTTTGATAAGGGTCTAGTTTGGTACACCGATGGATCAAAAACCGCCAACGGTGTGGGCGCAGGTATATTTGGGGAAAGACCCAGGATGAATATAAGCATTCCTCTGGGGAACTACGCCACAGTATACCAAGCAGAAGTTCATGCCATACAAGCATGCGTACTACAAAATCTTGAAAATGCATTTGACCTTGACCCCCGCCTTTAACCAACCAACCAACCAACCAGCCATCACGTTTAACTGAATAGTTTAGGATCGGCTAACCAAAATGTATTGAAACTCGGCACATGGGTTTACCATGTCGGCCTCTTCAAGCAATTTTAATGCAGTTTTTTCTATAAAATGAACAGGGGAACCAATATTCAGCCACCTCAAAAATTACATGGGATTTTCTATATTGAATTTAACGATGCATAAGTAAGTCGGCTAATTTTATTGAGTGTCACACCTGCTGGTTTATTTTATGATCGTAATTAAGTCATTAACAATAATTTATAGGTGACATTTATTGGCGGTTTTGTTACATAACTTATGTCTTATGATTTACACCACAAATTGGATTATTTCGTAGACGAATGTACTAACATGGTAAAGCAAAAAATGAACTTTTAACCAATATTATGAAAGATACCATAATTTATTAGTTCGAACACAATGTTTTTTAGATTTAAACGACCTTTAAGGGTAAGTAACATCTAAACCCCGGGGCGAAACTATCCCCGGGGGGGAGGGGGTACTAGAAACGAGATATAAAGGCTGAGAAGTGTTCAAATTGACACCGTGTATAATATTTCTACGGGAAACATTAATTTTTCTATAAAGTATGTCCACGGATGGGGTTTACAAGAGGACAAATGGACTAAAAATTGAAAGATACGAAAAAAAGTCACTGTTAATAAACGGTTTTGCTTGTCCAGAAAATACGATTCATCATAACAAACTTCAATTTTTTTTATACAGGGTGGGTAAAAACTGAAAAAATGTTATTTTGTTAAGCGTAAACATACTTTATTTTGAGAAATACGAAAAAAAGTCACTCTTAATAAACGTTTTTACTTGAATAATGAATAGGTGATACTTGTTGTCAATGTCTTTATTTAATGAAGTAATTATAATAATATTAATAAGAACATTTTTATTAACATGAAAAGAATACTATTACGATTTTATAATTCAAAAACTCCACCCCCATACTACATTTTTCTAATTACTTTCTCAAATAAGTAAAAGAATTTCCGATTTCTTCCTGAGATATCGATTGGACAGCTTGGATAATTCTGCCCTTCAGCACTTCAATATAATTTGGTATTGCGGTTACAAAAACAAACAAACTTCACCATAAAAACATATCGGCCAAGGTTAAGTCGGGACTTCTTGGGGGCCACAAAACCGGGCCATTCCTGCCAATCCACTTTGGACCAAATCTGCGGTCAAGCCATTCTCTAACTTCACGAGCGAAAGGGCTGGACAACCATCTTGCTGAAAATACATATTTTGTCGAAAATTTAATGGTAGATTTTCGAGTTCATCATTGAAAAATGTATCCAGCATTTCTAAATATGATAATCTATTGCGCGTGTTATCAAAAAAATATGGCCCTATAATGCCATGGATGGATATCGCACACCACACGTTCACTTTTGTACATAGGTAAACCTTCTAATGAATTGTTCTACTTCGGTTTGTTGTGTAGAAAACACATTCATTAAGAGTGACTTTCTATCGTATCTTTCAAAATAAAGTATGTTTACTCTTAAGCAAAATAATATTTTTTTACCCACCCTGTATAAAAAAAAATGGAAGTTACTAAGAGTATCTTCGTATCTTTCAATTTTTAGTCCATTTGTCCTCTTGTAAACCCCATCCGTGGACATACTGTATATGATATAAAAATAATGGGCTTTTTATGAAATAATGTATTCATACTTTGTCGGTGCTTCTACTATCTACTATCTCGTAACTGAAACTTATACTATACTAATTGTCATTATATTCTAGCAAAGCTATTTCTTCTATAATTTCTATATATAGTAATGGTAAATTTATGCAACGACCCTGAATGCATTCTTTAACGGAAAGCCCATTATTTTTGGAAGAACCTGTTTAATCTAATATCTTTAATATATGCAATTGTTTCATCCTCACAATATCCAAAAATTATTAAATTGTAATATAATATAAATGACTTGTAAAAGGGATAATTCAAAATCGGCACATACCTCAGGTATACAAAACAAAAATAGTCAAACTGGGCACATACAGTAGTTTGAAACGTCCGCTTTTAAAAGGATCAAACTCGGCACATAAATTCAGATATTATTCATGAACATGCAAGCAGTTGTAAAGTTTAGTTATCGCAGTGTTTTTATTATATTTTACCTGGAACCCTTAACCAATGAATACCCTGACAGACTTTATTTAATTGGCTAGCGGTACACCCATGGCACTAAAGATAATCTGTACGGAAATACTACAGAAGTAAAGATTGTTTCACGAAAAATAGATATAACCTAATGACTGCAGTAAAAGTACCTGTAACCATCCCATTATTTATGACCGTTTGTTATTATTATGTGGAAAGGACCGGATTGTAATAATTAATTAATTTAATATAGGCACATCAGGTAGGTTAGGCTGCTTAATTTATATTTAAATATCTTTTTGTGGTAAAATTTGTTAGTTTTTGAGGAATGGTTCAAGAATTGTCTTTAACCAAATATTCCTCAGAATAGCGTGATAGTAATGGACAATGCAAGCTATCACAGACGCCAATTACATAAAGCTCCAAGCTCAAATAATACAAAATTGGAGATTCAGAACTACATGGCGGCGAATGATATATATTTTGAAGAAAGTTATAAAAAAGTGATCTTTTAGAAGTTTTAGAGACATTTTGTATAAAAAAAGTATATGTTTGTGACACATTGGCAGAAGAAATTGGACATACAGTGCTACGGCTCCCACCCTATTATTGTATTTTTAACCCCATAGAGCATATGTGGCACCAGTTAAAATCACTGGTTAGGTCTGAAAATATTTCTCCGACTTTAAGTTCTAGTGTTGTAGAATTAATACGAAAATGCTTTAATGATATTGCCCCAGGTGGTTGGAAAAATTCAGTGCGTCACGTAATAACTGTAGAAAATTCGTATATTAGTCTGGATCGTATAATTAATCCAATTATAATTCATTTTGATGAGGATAGCGATAGCGAAACAGAACTATCTATAGAATGACATTATAAATGTAAATAAATATGACTAGTAATATTTAAAAAAAATTTTATTTCATTTGATTACAACAATATAATCATATCATTACTTGTTTTCCTTAGTCCGTCCCTTCATACTTCACTTGTTTCTTGCCAAGCTCTTGTCGACACAATGGGACCGACCCAGGAAGTCATTAAGTCGTATCCATTTTTCGTGAAACAATCTTTACCCAAATAACACGTACGCATACGGAATGGATTACTTTGTGCCGAGTTTGTCGTATCAAAAATATCATTTATAAATAAAATAAGTTTAAGGGATTAAGATGTGCCCAGATCGATGCCGCCCTTGTAAGATGTATCCAATTTAATTAGACCCACATTGTAGGCATAGTTTAATAATAATTAATCTTATATTATCGGAGGTGTTAGTTATATTGTTTTCTCAAAGTAAAACGGTCATTTATAACTTTAAGAGAATCCATCATCAGACGCTTGCTATGGAAATGTTCTTAATTAAGGCGACACCTTGTTTAATTAATTCGGGGCTATGTTAGGTGATGAGTAGCGTCGGCGGATGGATGAAGCTGTCAATTAGTTGCAGACGTAAAATTAGTTTTTTGTCGTGACGTAAATTAAATATTATATACACTCCCCGACAATAAATTCTGGACAACGATAATGTTAGTCACGTTTAAAGTCCTGTAACTCTTTAAATTGTTATCCGATCGTGGTGACATTTTTAGAAAAGTGTTAGACTTGCGTCTCGGAATGCTGATGTCTTGATCATTATACAAATGTCACTTTTTTACTCTTAATTTCTTAATTCAGATGTTAAATCTGCAGACATTGTTGATAATCTGTTTTTTGAGGTCTGGTCCAGTTCAATTATGTAAATAAGAGATTGGGAAGAACTGTGGACTTCTTAACATAACAATGATGATGACGTAATTACCTCGCTCTCTCAGTGTACTTTGCCACCTTGAACGTAATATCACAATTTGTTCCTGCGGGATTTCGTAATAACAAATTTCCTGTATATTTTTCCAATTCAACTATTAAAGTCATTAAAGAAAAAAACAAATTTCATAACAAATGGAAAATATATAGAAATTTGATTTTGACACCTTCAAACTACTTCGTAATCGATCTAAAAGATTGATTAAGGAGGATTACCAAAATTATTTGCATCATATAGAGGCGGAAATTCCAAACAATTATAAAAAATTCTGGCATTTTGTATCAGCCAATCGTGGCTGGCTCCACTATTCCCTCAGACCATGACCATTACAAAATCAGTTCAACAACAGGAGAACTTATGGATCAACGGAGAACTAGTGGAGAAAAAAATACTTAGGAACAACGGTCAATGAGGGTAATGACTATACTGAAGAGATCAAATCAAGAATTGGACAAGCCAGAACCATATTTAACAGAATGAGAAATGTGCTATGCAATAAAGATCTTAATTTACGCCTCAGAGCCAGAATATTGAATTGCTATGTTTTCTCCGTGTTGCTATATGGGATGGAATCCTGGACGTTAAAGAAAAATATAAGTGATAGACTGGAAGCATTTGAGATGTGGTCATATAGAAGGATCATAAGAATAAGTTGGGTAGACATGGTAACAAATGAGGAGGTGCTGGGAAGAATGAGAAAGAAAAAGGAAATATTAAACACAATTAAGATAAGAAAGGTATTGCAAATCTGGGCCACGTGATGAGGGGAGAAAAATATGTATTGTTGCAGAATATTATGCAGGGGAAGATACAGGGAAAAAGAAGTAGAGGAAGAAGACGCATTTCCTGGCTAAATAACCTAAGGGAATGGTACCACTGTAGTTCCGTTGAGTTGTTTAGAGCTGCAGCATCAAAAGTTAGAATAGCTATGATGATAGCCAACCTTCTAAGAGGAGATGGCACTTGAAGAAGAAGAAGTAATGTCGTCCCAAGGGATGTTTCCAGTACCGGGAATGCAAATTTCAGTCGACTCCAGCTCCGCGAATCCGAAATCATTTCAGTACTTCATGAGCTCGACCCTACGATATCCCAGCTGTCTTTGTTAAGCGGTGTGCCACTTACCTGAATCGTCAGTTGCGTATGTTATTTAATCAGTCATTATCTCTGGGAATATTTAAGTCCGGTGATAGGAAAAATATCAAGAACTATAGGCCCATTTGTAAACTTTGTACATTTGCAAAAATATTTGAAAAAGTAATATACAAGCACTTTTTTTTTTAATAAAAAGCATCATAATCCCTGAACAACATGTTTTTTTTGCAAACAGGTCAATCGATTATAATCTTATTAGTGACTGCCAATACATTCTTAGTAGCCTTGATGAGCGTGTACAGGTTGACTCCGTCTACACCGACTTTAGCAGAGCCTTTGACAAAATTGATCATGCCTTACTTTTAGTCAAACTAGCAGAGGTCGGGGTGGGCGGGGTTATGCTGGAATGGTTCTGGTCATATTTGTCGAACCGAGAAAATATTTTTCCACTTGGGGCCACTTATGTTTATTATTTTCATAAATGATATAAGCAATTGTTTCAGATTTTATACACATTTATTTTATGCAGATGACCTAAAATTTTTTAAAACAAAACGCAGTTATAACTACTGTCAGGAGTTACAACAAGATCTCATCAGGTTTAAAAATTACTGTGATAATATATTTTTAAATGTTGAAAAGTGTTTTGCAATTAGTTTTACTCGAAATTATAACAAAATAATTTTCAATTACACTATAGGTGCAAATATACTAAGGAAAGAGCGTGGAGCTAGGAATCTTGGCGTGCTTTTTGGCGAGAAAATGATTTTTGATCAACACATCGAGGCTTGGCTTTATCAACAGGCAAACTAACCAGCTGCGTTAAATTTCTTAAATCATTGGCTTATAGAAATAATATAGATGTAAACTATAATTTATTACGCAAAATGTTCAAAATCTTAAGTTTAGAAAATCGTAGGGCACTAAACGATGTATTATTTTTATATAAGACTGTTAACTCGAAGGTTGACTCTATGGACTTTTTAATGTTAATACCTGTGACTAAACCACCAAGGACTTTAAGACTTACACAGACATTTAATGTGCCATTTAGCTATACTAATAGTAGTGCAAATTCACCTTTGAGTAGAATGCTAAAACTCGGAAATACGTACTGTATGTATTTTATGCCTATGTTTTATTAATAATAAAAATGTGTTTATTGTTAATGAATTGTGTTATTAATAAAAATATGCCTATGTTTTATTAATAATCAGTCTATATTCCTGCGTTTTATTTGGTTAATACTGATTGGACTGACCTTCGCGTAAATTAAAAACGTAAACATTTTATTTTTTTATATTCGTTGAATTACGAATAAAATTGAAAAACTGCATTACTTTGTTTAAAAATGTGTATTTTCTTTTAAAACGCGGATAATTACGTGAACCAAAAAACATGGTATTAAGAAACACTTTAAAACAAAACATAATGAAGCTAAATTCTTCCGCTCAATTTTTCCACAGGGCGTTAAAAAGTTAAGGTAAATAAAGTAGCTTTTGTTACTGTCTGTATAATGATCAAGATATCAGTATTTTTTGAAAACTAAAATTCAGGCTACCATTCCGAGGACTAGGCCTGGAAACTACCACAAAATTCTGATATAAAGTTTTACCGGACTCATTTGTAAGCATTGCATTTATTTAATATATGAGTTATTTTAACTTGAAATTTAAAATGAAAAAAATTTTTTAAAAATACATTTTTAAATGTGTGTTAAAAAATTTATTTAAATATTAAACCTCGAGCAATGTGATTTTCAGTTTTCTTTTTACTACATTTGTTTCAAATGGGTAGTTAATATGTAACTAATAAATATTTATACCAGCAACGAAATTTACGAAAAAAAATTTTTACATTTCCGTAACCCTTAAACAGCTTGAAAATGTTTTCGATTCATCCAAGGTTTCAGAGAAATATCCGCGCTGCAAAATTCTGGGCTGACCCAGTTTCCTCAAAAATAGGGCTGAGAACGGTATATTGAATTAGTGAAATATCGATAGTAAGTATTTTATTAATATTACAATGTAATCATACAGTAGATATACTTTTGGAAATATGTGACAGAAACTAGTATAAATTAGGTACTGGGATGGAATAAAAAAAGCATTCTATCCTGTAAGATGGAAGTACAAATTAGAATGTAACATATGTGAAAAATATGGTAAATTCTTGTTAACATTGTTTTAAAATTAAAGCAGTTGCTTGTTTCGGTGTTTCTCTTGGATGGCTATTTAAACATTAACTTAAAAAAAAAGTTACAAAATTTAAAAAAGTGTATCTTCGTAACACAGAAAGTGCTAGAATATGTGCTATTTCAGTTATTTCTGTAACCAAGTCGAATTTAACGCTAAAAAACCGGATATAGTCATGGCAGGACACGTAATCCCACTGGATTCATCTATTAATTTGCTGTGCGTCAGCCTGGGAGGAAATATGTCTTGGCATAAATACATTGTGGCAATCGCCAAGACAGTTTCTCAGAAACTTGGTGTACTCTTCGGAACCAAAAAGTGGTACACACCTCAACAACTTTTGACACTATACAAAGCTCAGATTCGACCATCACTGGAGTACTGCTCTCATATCTGGAGCTCTGCACCCAAACATACTCTTCGGCTACTGGATTCTATCAAGAGGAGGGCCATTCGTCTGATCGGAGACCACGAGCTGACAAAGAACCTCGACAGTCTAGAACATCGAAGACATGTTAGGGATTTGACGCTCTTTGCCAGATATTTTCCTGGGACCTTGCCCTCTTAATTTCGCCCAGAGAGGCGAATAGCAGAAATACACGACGAACTACTGCCGCCCGTCCATATGTGGTTAAGCTTAATACTCCTCGAACTTCATTATTTAAGAATTCTTTCATCTGGAGGGCATCATCCTTATGGAACGACCTTCCCGAGGTCGCTTTTCCCAACGAATATAACCCCCAACGATTCAAAACCAACGTGAATCGCTTTATTCGCACACGCACCACTCTTAGAGTGACCTAAATGATTTATCCTATAGCGCTTGTGTTTAATCATAAAAGAAAACATCTGTGAACCCATGTAAATAGGAACTATCGATCTTATTTTTGAGTAAGAAATTAATATATGAGCGATGGTACATGTTTGTTGACACACCCTGTATAAGTTAGAAGGATCAATATCGACCCTTTTCTCATTCTTTAAATAAAAAATTGTATCATTGTGAGAAGTAGGTTTATAAAGATTATCCAATAAGAATACTCAGAGGCCATTCTTTTAAACGTATCGATATAGAAATATTAATATTTTCAGCAATACTTTAAACCGTCCATTAAATTTTCCTGCTTTTCTGAACCTACCCGGAATCTCCCCCCGAACACTTGTTATTTATCAGTTCCGCTTAATTTTCACGGATAGAATTTCCGTCAATTCTGAATTCGTGCGCCCTTAATGTAACCTAGTTTCCCTTTTCGAGGATATCAAGTTTTCCATTTTCTATGGTACTCCACCACAATTTAAATCCCGATTGCCACAATTTGTTCCAGCTGTCCTTCGACTAAAACTAATTCGGGTTTCTAGATTAGGTTTCTGTGATGATACTTTCAATATACAGAATTTCTTCTTAATGATGGCGTTGTTGTTATCACGTTAAAATTGATTTTAGGATATCATTGAGAAATTTTTATAAAAACTGTTAGTTGCAACGGGACATATCTAAACTTACCTTTTATTGACGTTTTATATTAAGAGCTGTGTTTAATCACAGATTGCCAAGCAGGCACTATTTTATTTGAAGGTTTAGCTAAATAAAGGGTGTTATGGAAATGACTTATTATATTTAAATGGGTGACTCCTTGTGTGTTCTAGAGAAAGTCTACATACTTTTTTTTAATCTAATATCTAAATACTAAGGTAAAAACCCTTTTTACCCACATACTGTCGCGCCGTTCCATCTGGATTCACCTAGCAACTATGTGGGTCACTATACTAACAGTGATGTCAGATCACGCCGCGTGTCTCACCCTTGCTTGGATACCGGCCGCGCGTCACTATCGTTGTTTCAGTATGTTTCGAGACTCGGGGGTGAAATGACGCTGTCGAGGATTCCACGTGATTAACGTATACGAATTTTAAACGTTTTGTTAGTTGTAGCTTTACCCGATTTTTTTTCTGTTGTGAAATAATTCATAATAATAAATGTTGTGATGTGATTTCAAATTTGTGTGACATTATCTCCTGTGGGTTCTATTGGAAAACATACTATTTGTGTTTTATTTTTTATGAAATTTAATTATAAAGCAGATTGTTTTGAAATATAAAAAAGTGTATTTTTTTTTCCTAAACAGTTTTAAAAAGAAGTGATAACGCGCGTCAAAGACGTCTTGTTGTCAAAAACTGAACACGTACGTCTGTGTTGCAATATGACAACACCGCCTCTAATGCGCTAACCTCTTTTGAACATCGAGACTGCCTCAATAAACTATTGATTGCGAAGGTCCTCAGGAGCGGCCTCGTAAATTTTTGAGATTTCATATAAAGTGTATAATTCGCTTAATAATTCAAAGCGCCATTTATGGTTATTTTTCTTCGATTTATTTTCATCTCAGGATTTACCGGTTTAAATATAACAAGTCATTTCCATAACACCCCGTATACTTATGAGTAAATTGCATTAAAAAATATAATGTATTAGCAATGATAATTTCAAATATGATCAATTTTCAAATTTTAGTCGTCAATATTCCCGAAACTTGTTTGATACCCTAATCAATATGTCAAGACAATCTAAATATCAATAAATTGACTAAACAGCTTTATTATTAACGGCGAAAACATCAAGTCCAGTCAATTTTATCTGAAAGAGGAATAATTATAAAGAAAATTTGAAGATTTCCTGGATTAGCACCCTAGGAGGGGTTATCCTTAAAATCTTAAATGGGAATGGGGGTCAAGTGGCACTTAACTTTAAAGGTCCTTCAATCACTTTCCAATCTTATTATGTTTTGAGTACGTATTTTCCACGAAATCGCATTTCAAAAATGGAAGAAATTAGAACTTTTATTATACCTGGATTCACTTCTAGTTGGATACTAGGTAAACTAAATATTATTTTTATAAGAATCTAAAGTTATTTTCTACACAGTTGGCAACATTGGGCTTGAACATCTGTTGATTACACAGCTTGGCAATGTAATATGATCATATATGAATGTGCCGAGGAGTAACCGAGTGGGTTTAGGGGTGAATTACCCCACTTTTTAACGTTCGATTTAAAAAAAAATATATGTAGCGCTTCTCTAGGACACCCCAGAAGTCACCCATTTAAATATAATACGTCATTTCCATAATACTCTGTATATTGTAAATACTACTAATACGGATTTTTTAAATTTCTATTAATTGGCATTTGCCCAATTAGTATTACAGCCGCTTTATGGAAAAATAGAAATAAATTAATAATATAGTACCTAGTTTTTTTAATTTTAGCACTCCTGATTGTTTACTAAAATATGAATGTTTTTTTTTTCAATTTCCTACATGCGCATACTTAATGTATGCATTTCCACGAAAATGAACCTATCAACTATAATTATAAAATAATAAGGGTATAATTTACTCAACCAGTTAGAAACCACGTGATAAAGCAATTTGTATCACTTAAAATAAATACTATATACATGATGAGTATTTAAAGGGTTATATGGTATATTTCGAAAACGATTTAAAATATTTCGATAAGGTAACAGAAAGACGAAGGAACGGCTGGACAACTTTGAGGGGTGCACACAAAAAAGAACTACTTAGTTTAAAAATATAATACTCAAATAGAATAAATTTTACCCAAAGAAATATATGTTCAAAACCAGTATTTAAATACATAAATACATTTTATAATTATAATTTTGAAAAATGAATTCCTTGCTACGAAATTAAGTGCTCAATTCATACTTGGAAATACTCGTAAAAGACAAACCCATTTATTTCCAATTTCAGCAACATTTATATTTACATAAAGATATAATTGACAAGAAACTTATATTTAAGCTCTATCCGGAATCTGGAGCACTGCAAGCCAGGACAATCTAGTATACAGGAATTAGGGCACTTTACTTTGGGTCAATTTTAAATTTTCCAATTAATTCTTTTGCGGGGATCTGCGGAAAAGAGTACCTTAATTTCTTAGTTATTTTCGTATTTTTATCGTCAAATTATACGAGTAGGCTTTGATTCGTTTCATGGAGGACATTTGCAGCACTTTATTTGACTTTTGTTCATATGAGTTCATTATTTAAAGTTTTTAAATCATATGCATTATCAATCATTGGCATTAATTAATAAAGTGAAAAATACAATATTTTTTAACACCCTGTATTTTGAAAACGAATCGACATGCGTAAAACTTTCATACTACATTTTCGTCTTAAAATAAAGTGAGGACCTTCATTTTTTCAGAAAGGTTAGAAAACACCCCGTATAAGTCTAAAATCACCCAATTTTTAACATAAAAATTATTACTTATTATTTCTGTTATCGTTATTTCTGAAGCAAATACAATAAAATTCCAAATATTCGCAAATTTATTCTTAATTTACTATTTTCATGGCGTGAGGTTGTTATCGTTTTATAACATTAACAACATTTTTCCTGTTAGTGTTGTGCAGTTTGCTGGACTTTATCTGACGGTAAACCAATAACGCTTTTTCGTTCAGGAAAGACACGCAATAATGCGTGTTAATATGCTTTTACCAGGAAGCAAAATATTTATAATTTAACGTCCAATTTATACAGGTTCGGATGAAACAAGGTGTCCAGCCAGATAATACCATTTTTAATAAAAAAAAATTTTAATTAACATATCCGGTCGTCAAAAAAAGGGTAATTTTTCATTATACAGTGAACTTCTCATAACGGACACCTCTAATAAGCGGACATCTCTATTACGCGGAGATTTTTTCATAGTCCGGAACTAGGTATATGAAATTCCATGAAATCAACCTCTCTTGGGCCCTGGGCGGACTCTCCTTTGGGCGGACGCGGACAGGCTGTTTTCATACAAAGAGTGCTGGTTTTCGCGCCTCCTTTAAACGGACCAAAAAATTTTAAAGTATTTGGGAGACGAATAAGTACGGTGCAAAATCTCTCTGAAGACAGACCGGCCAATCGCGTATGCGTGGCAGCACGAAAGGTCTTCGCCGAATGAAAGTATGTGTGATTCCCCGACAGCACTCCGCCGTTTATTTGTGAGTTGTAAGGTTAAAATCGTAAACAATGGCACAAGAATGTCGCGTTTTGAGTCTGAAAGAAAATATTGATGTTGTGGAAATTTGTAATTTGATAACAATGATTTGGGCGAGTTCATTAACATTGATAGCAATATGCTATTTGAAGATGATAGTGACCCCATTTCTACCGATTATGTAGTCCAAACTGAAACCACATCACTATCTGACGACTCTGATGAAGAAGTTGAATGCAGTAGTCAAACAAATGTCACCAATTATCAACAAGCCATTACTATGGTAAAGAAATTATAACAGTATGCAAAGAATAGAGATGACTCTGCAGCAATGGAATTGTTATCAGACATACATATACATAGTAATAATTTTGCATTTACATATTACCTAATAACAAATTTCCCATGGGCCGACACATTAAGACGGTCCCGTAGGTGTCCGCATAAGAGAGATTTCACTGTATTAGATATTTAATTTTCCCAAACTACCTGTAGGTATATCGTAGTATTTTTGGGAAATTAATACAAAAAATATAATCTTGTTACAAACTTTTTGACCTATACAAACTATAACAAACGGTGAAAGGATGTCGAATTTCGCGCGCTAAAAGGATTGAAAACGACGCTCTACGTTATGCAGCTTTTACATAAAGGCACTCTGGAATAATGGACAACGTAAGTAACAAAACGCAAGTAAAAAAAAATCTACTCCTAAACTTTTTCCATAAATTTTGAGGCACCCCGCATGAATATACTGTGACAGGCAGAATTTACGCAGCATATCGTTGGCCTAAGATAAAAATTGCACAAGTGCGAAATGAACAATTTAACAGGAGGAACAAAAAAACTGACTTACGGCTTAAACTAAAAATATAGTTAGATAAAAATTAATTAGTGAGTTTTATTGCTTTAATTAGAATGGTATAATGAGGTTTGAATGATTATACAGCATGTCCATAATAAACAGTGGACTTCTGTAAAATTAATTCTCTAATTGAAAATCAATTTGGACTTTTTTTTTAAATATACAATTTTTTGAGTAGGCCATGACGGATATTTCAGTAGAAAATAATGAATTACTGGTGCTATTAAATATAAAGAACAAGAATTGAACCTTTATGAAACTTCTCATAAATATTTTTCAAATTGTTCTCCATTATTTTCTTTCTTTAAAATTTTCTCTGCTTATGTTAATGGGTTAAAACTGCGTACAAGTCCTAGGGACGTTTTTTTAAATTTATTTGCAGGGGCAAGTAGAAACACTATATTTATTTATTTATTTTTTTCCAGGTACATGTAGAAAACTTTGCTTCTTGTAAATAAATTTATTTATTATTTATTATTATTATTATGTCTTAGACATGTTTCACATATAGTTATTATTTATTAATAAGTATAGCAGGATTTGTTTCAATTAAAGCAAAAGTACATTTATTTTATCGGTCTAGCGATTTTCCTTATGTTAGATTTTAGGTCGAGGTTTAGAACATATACCTTATTCAATTTAATTTAATTTTATCCTCTATCATAAAATTATTTTATCCGGCTGTCGTCCTTCGAGATATCTACAAGCAATTTAAGAAATTTTATAAATTTCATAGAATTACATACGACAAAAGGCTTATATTTACCGTTGAAATACACTTCTAATACTCCATCAGCAAATTCGTTTCACCGGATATAGCAAACGAGCACGTCATATTTTAGTTTAATAACTGAGCTTAATTTAAAATACAGACAATATTATTGGCTTCTGGGTAGAAAATCTCGACTGTCAATACATAATAAGATCCTTATCTACAACCAAATCTTTTAACCAGTTTGGCTTTATGGTATCCAGCTTTGGGGCTGTACAAAAGAGAGCATCATAATGCCAATTCAAAGATTCCAAAATAAAGTACTACGTAACATGGTCAATGCACCGTGGTACGTACGCAACTCCGATATTCATAGGGACCTTGGAATCCCTTATGTCAAACAAGAGATAAAGAGATTTGCTGGCAAACACGAGGCCAGGTTGCACCACCATGTCAACGTGGAAGTCATCCATCTGCTTGACAACCAGAACCTGACTCGAAGATTGAAGAGAACCAAACCCTTCGAATTAGTGTAGGGTATGTTTCAAAAGCATAGCCAAGTGCGCGTACTCTGTGTACATGTGTAAGAGTCAAACTCAATAGGACACAAGCCTAGGACATCACTGGAAGAACTTAAGTGTAAAAGCATCAGTGATTGGCCATTTAATGGCATTTGCTGCAAGCTCGCGTCATAACTGGTATAATACTATATATTTTTTAAAAAAATTTTTTGTATCATATGAAGAAAACCTTTCATTATATGAAACTTTTATTTATTTTCAATTAAACTAAACGGAAATTCAGTAAAAAAATATAAAATCCAAAAAGTCAAAATACATTAGTCATTGGCCACTTGTGTCAGTTATTAGCCAAAGAAAATACAGTGATTAGCCATACCTCCTACAATATGAAAACACAATAATTAAAAATTTAATTTTTAACATTCTCACAATTGAAGCATACAAGTTTAGAATTCGGGCATTTTGGCTCTTCCAAACATGAAAGGTGATATGTTCTAAGGCATGAATTACATCTGACGCCGACTTTAGATGATGTTATATTAAAAACACAATTATAACACATGCCCTTGTATGTTTCATTTTGATAAAAATTCTTGTCGTTTTTAAAATCTAATTTTACGTTTGATAACACACATATCTTTGATTCTTTTCTTGGCTCATCTTTAAATAAGTTCCTTTTAATCAAATTTATTTTAGAAATATTGTTCTGTGATTCCCCTGCAGATGATGATAGAGAACTAGCTTCCTCCTGACACCTTAAAGGGTTCTGGTAACGGTATTCTGTTTCATTTTCAACAGGTTCTGTATTGTCATGCTTTTCAATAACATTTGTACCATTTCCAGCTTGCTGATTGTTGTAATTTATAGTATCTTGTACAAATTTTTCATCAATGCTACTTCTATTGATATTTGATGGATCTGATGAAGTTTCGCTACTAGAAAAGGATTTATTGTGATCACAGATTGGGGTATAATTTTTGTCTTGTTTGTTGGCATCTCCTGTGGGTTCCTGACATAAATTAACAGACATTTCAGTTATTTTATAATTTATTATTTTGGGCAAGTGCACCTTTAATCCATTGCTTAACACTGTGATTGGAATGAGATCTGCTTCTGTAATTTTTTCTTCTTCCTGATCGAGGTCTGTCTTTCTAATGGATTTATCTTTGTTTTTGTTGATTTTTTGCAACTTTGCTTCATTATTTAAAACTGTTTCCTGACTATTTTTTTATCTTTTCGGCTTTCCGTTTATTTAGTTGCTCCTTCTTACCTAATACTTTCCTCTTGGGACCATTTTTTTTATTTAAGCTTTCCAATTTTCTGTTTTGTTTCCGTTCTTCCTTCAATCTTTCTTCCTCCAGTTTCTTCTCAATCTTTTGCCTCTCCTCATTTCTACGATCTGAAGATGTAATAACGAAAGACGACCTTTTAGTTTCTTTTTTTCCTTTTCGTTCGGGTGTAGTGGGCCATATAAAATATTTTCCTATCGATGCTTGAGATACAGCAGCCGAACTAAGTGAATTTTGGTTAGTTAATGAGATTTTATTGACTGTTGATACTTCAACTGTATGTGCTGTGAGCTCTAACATGTTGTCGTTATTGGAAATGGTATGGCTTAATAAAAGCTCAGGCTGCAGCATGTCAGTAAGAATTATATTTGATGTTGCAGTACCAAGAATTACCTGATCTTCAGTTACAATTGGAATATCCTCTATGTTAAAAGTTTTCGAGTCAGTGTTGTCAATTATATCAATTTTTACGATATCGGGAATTTTATTTAAACCAGTTTCAATACCATTTTTATCTTTTGCGCATGTGAGTTTGTTATTTGTAGTGGAACAAAATTTATCTTTGAAAACTGTATATATTTGAAAAACCAGGTCTTGATCCTTGCTATTTGCCTTAAATTCTGGATCTTCCTCAAATTCCTTAATTTTTTTATCTCCTACTATAGTTGCAAATTCGCGGTATGTTATAGAAATGTCTTGAATGGTCTTATTTTCCACCAAAACTTCATTAGCATTTTTCGTTTTTCCTAAGCATTTCGAATAATCGATAGCCGATGCATTCCATGGCCATAAACCTGTAGCTCAATCCATTTTTAATCACCTCTGGTGTCAAACTGGAAACAGCTTTTTTAAGCACAAAAGCAAAGTTTTCTTTTGTCACCACAGCATTCGGGTTATCTCTTCTAAATTCAAGTACTGCTTTATTCCAATTATTTTTTAATGGCCGGAATGCTGAAACATCTGCGGGCTGCAAGATTCTTGTGCTGTTTGGATACAAATCTATTAATATAATGCCCAAATCACAACACATTTGACTGGTTTGGTAAGTCAAATGCGTTTTATGACCATCAACAAATAAAATAATCGGGAATTGCGTATTTTCTTTAACTAGATACTCTTATAAAAAACATTTCCAATATATTCGTAAAATACATCGTTCTTCATCCAGCCCGAATCACTACAACCAATACCCCATCCATCAGGTACAGACTTTGCAACGTCAGCTGGCAATCTTTTATACGGATATATGATCATGGGAGGTGTCACTTTTCCGGATGCTTCAAACGTGAACATGACGGTCAAGTTCACTTTGGGATTGTGATCGATCTCATATACATTTCTGCTTCCTTTAACAGCCACAACTCTTTTATTTTTAGGGCACAATAGTAAGCTAGTTTCGTCTCCATTAAATACACGGGAGCTATCTTCCAAAATATCTTTATATCCCTTGCGAATTAAATATTTTTCAATTTCAGCAAACCATGACTTAATATCCTTTTTGGATATATTAGAACTTGCAGCTGTTATTGCTTCTTGGCACCTAAGAGATATATCTGGATGTCTTTTGAAAAATCCTTTACACCAGCCTCTTCCAGGCCGATTATCAACGAATGCATTTGTTCTGGGATTCGCATCTAAAAAACCCTTCACAGACTCCATAATATCTTCAATTCTAAGAGAGGAAAGCCCTTGTTTTGACACTCAGCTATCCAATCTTTCAGACAATTCTCTTCATCATTAGAAAGGACGGGACTTGGACCAAGGGAAGTTTTATTCCGAAATTTGTCACCCATTCTGAATTGCAGGGTACCTCTGGGAACATTGTAATCGCGTTCAGCCTGTCTTTGAGGCAACCCATTTCTTACAGCTTCTATGGCTCTAACAACGTCTGCTTCAGTATAGGATTTCTGGTATTTTTTGTTCTTTTGGACCTTTGGCATTTTTCTAAAAAAGAAAATAATTTTTGTTGTACCTAGGTACCTACTTATTTTTATAGAAAACAAAAAATCTGGACGAAAATGAAAAAAAAATGTAAAGAAACAGCCTACCGGTTAATATTACAGTTATCGGCCAATAACTGTGTAAGAAGATTTATGTTGACACAGTCGATAGCCACCTAAAATACCAGCCAAAATAGGTAACTCTATTGGAAAAACCTTAAGAACCTTAACAATAACGTTATTAATCAATGTTTAAAAAACATTTGCCTTGTTTCTTATTATTTACTAAGCAAATAATCACAGAACTCGTGCAGCTTGCTGCTTAGCAACTTCTTTACATTGAACAAAACAGAATTTCAATTTGACACCTACTGTCTATTTTATTTTTTTAAAACCTATACTACCATAAATAAAAAGGGTAATTAAAGAAATAAAATAGAACATTTGTAACCACTTTGGGAAATTATTCGGCACTCGCATTAAAATTAGGTACATGCTTTATAATTTAAAAATTAATTTCGGATGGCCAATCTGTAGTACATGGCTGACGACTGAAACAACACTATTTCATAGTTTATAAGCCACCCCGGCTAATAACTATGCAACAACGAAAAAAATATTTCAGTCATCAGCCACCTAAAATAACCGCCAAAAATTATAACCTAACACATAAACCCATAGAAATAGTAAATAATATCGTATTAACAACTAGGTACGAAACATAAACTTATCATTATCGAATGATTAGTGAGCAAATAATCACTTACCTCGTACAGCCTGTTGCTTAGCAAATCCTTAACATATATTAGAAAACCGGTTCAATTTTGCACTAACTGTCTTTACTTAGCGGTCGATTTATAGGCTGACTTAACCTAAAAGTGTGATATTTTCACACATATATTTAACCATTATATTGCTAATACCATCTGAAATTATGTCCCCGCTATGGACATCGAGCGGGTAATAGTGAGTTTGCGCAGTTCGGAAATTTCCTTGTGAAAATAAACATTCGACAGGACCGGATTTAAACTTTTTTTAATGCAAATTTCACTGGTAGGTTCGATTTAAGACAGCGTTCCATGCATACGATTTCTGACGATATGATGTCCGACAGTGCATTGATTGGTGGAAACTTTTGGTGCTAAATTCCGTCCGAATATTTCTTAACCTCACTTTTTTCTAAACCAAAAATTAAGAATGAATGACTATATTGACTATTTTGGGAATTATCAGCTACTACTGCAACAAATACATTAATTTTAAGGTTAGGTAGTGACCACATATATATTATATTGTATACGAGTGACACTCCTTCTTTTTTTTACAAGCTTTTTAGTGAAATTCGGTCCCGAAAATCGGATCATGTGATAAGCAAAATATTTTCGTATAAGTATATTATGTACCTACATACCTGAAATAATACCTGGTGTTGATCCACAACTTTTGCAAAAAAGCACAATGCACTTGTGTCCTTTCATCTTAAACAAAACAAGTTACTAACCTAACAAACAGCGAATCGAATCACTACAAATTAAAAACTCCTTTACAAAAATTGTTGTTAGGTAATGAAAGTTTATAATCTACGAATACTTATAACCATTTATAACCACTAATATACCGACAACAATGTGGATGAACCACTTTTTATTCTGTGATTTGAAAAGGCTTCAAGAATCAAAGATGGCGATGAATAACAAAATCAAATAATGTCGGACCGGCACTGACGCGATCGATAAAATTTCCACCCTACTGCGCAAACTCAATGGTGCCAAGCGATATCCCATAGCGGGGACACTTTTTGTAATTTGGAACGTTCGTATTGGCAATATAATGGTTATATATATGTGTATTTTCAGCAGTTAGGAATCATTGTTGCCGCGTCTTATTAAAATTCTCCAAAACGCCGAAATTCATTTGGAAGTCTTAAAATTGTACAATTAAAATTAGGTGGCCAATCACTGATACGTGGCTGACCACTGTATCATTTACCCTATTATCATTTTTAGTTTTAGGATTTATTAGAATAATATTGATGGTTGATCTGTAGACCAGTTTTAATAGTAGAAAGACGCCAACTAGGGTATCTTCATTAAAAAAATATATATATATATTTTAGTTTACATTGGCTGTAATAATTAGGGCGAACTGATTTTTCATTATTAATTAGAAATTATGAAAAAACTTAGAGAACCTGAATATTCTGACAGAAATAGAAAAAAATTTCATTATGACAACTGACTATTCTTTTTTTTTATTATTCAGGTCTACTCAAAAAACTGTATATATTTTTTTTAAAACGTAAATTTCGGGCATAATATTAAGACAAAATAAAATATTATATATTTCTGAATAGAAAAACTAAATTACATTATATAAAATATAAATGGTGACCCATTTAAAAACGCAAACAAAAGTATTGAATGGAGAAAAAAATCTGATTAGATCACTGAATTCTACGTAAAAAAGTACAAAGGGAATATTTTATTTCTTTTTGATAAGTTACAGGGTAACCAAAATATGGTGGGTGTCCCAAAATGTAAAATTCTCAAAAACATCCCGTGTATCAAGAACGAGGAGCCCTAGAAACATTCTAATTGGGGCATATTTTGTTTCACAAAAAGGTAGTACAGTGCTGCGAAAACCCCTTCTTTCTATCTTTACTAATAACAGATACCCGTAAAACCACCGAAAAACGGGCACCCTGTATAAGACAGTCAATGGATCTTTCAGCTCCAAATTCTATAACGTAAATTTCAATGCTATTCTATTATACTAACGACCCTCATGATATTAATTAGGATATAGGAACTGTGCCAAACATTGTTTTGAGATTTTTTACACCTAATTTTACAACTAATAGACTACTAAGTATCATTAAAATAAATAAAAATTTCATCAGTCGGTTAAGATTCAGTAGTCTGCGGCTTACGTAAATAAATAGAGTTAAGTGTTATAGTTATAATTAAGTCAAAATATTAGTAGATAAATCCAATGGATGATAAACCCACAGACGATAATCCACTAAATGAGATGATAAAAATACTAAATTTAGCGGAGGTAAACAACACACATACCAAAATAAATCCAAAGTAGGGTTCGATATTTTAAACCAGACTTTCCGAAAGTTGTTTATATTTTCAAATACTGGGGAAATTAGCATCATGTTACATACATTTTGTGTATCAATAAACAAATTGATAATTTATTGCCGGCTGCTCTTGTCACTTCCCATCTGATTAACATTTTAACAACATATTAGAGACCCCTTCCTAAAATGTCTATAGAACTACAAAAATATGGTAGATGGAAGAGTACACGGAAAAAGAGGCTGAGTAAATTGTTGGTAGCAGCGCCAACTACGGGCAAATCTAGATACTTTTCCAGCCACATATGTTTTCCGGGGAAAACCACGCGTAGTTCCGTAAAATAAAGTGTTGTTTAAAATACGCATACACTGGAATAACAGGCTAAAAGTTATGTCGATCGTGGTATTCCAGCTGTTTTAGTGTTTTGTTTTTATTAGATTAGTTCGCAGATTTTCATATAAAAAAAGTCAAATATATGGAAAAATAAGTGATGCGGAATTTCAAAATTAATTTAAAAATACATAATATGATCGAATAATTAGAATATCATACAGGCAGATTAAAATTAGAAGTTACTTTAAACAAGTCGCAAAAAGTTTTTCTTTTCTCAAATAATTTAGACTTAAAAAATATGTTAAGAGATTTTTTGATATTTCACTCCTCGATTAACCATTTATAACTAATTTTCTGCTCAAATGTTTCTAAGCAGTTAATAACTGAATATCACAATGTTTAATCATCAGTTAGCCATAGAAACAATAAATATTGTATAAAATGAAACATAAATGATATTTGAATGAAATAATCTGGAAAAAAAATTATTTGAAAAATTGTTCAATATGACCTCGGGTTTGTTCAATGCATTTCTGTAAATGTATTTTCCCTAAATTGAACCGTTGAACAACTTTTCAATTAATTTTGTTTGTAAATTAGTATATTACTAGTAAGTTATTCTTTTGATGTTAATAATGTTGTTAACATATTATTTAACAAATTAAAGATGAAATACGTTTCTTTCATAAAAACATCAATTCTGTTCTATTTTATAAAATTGATTCCATTGCCAACTGACTAAAAACATAGATATTTCGTTTTTAACTGGTTAGAAACATTTGGTCAGAAAATAAGTCAGAAATGCTTAACCAAATGAAATATCAAAAAATCTCTGAACGTGTTTTTTAACATATAAATTATCTGAAAAAAGAAATAACTTATTTTTGTGACTTGTTTAAAGTTATTTCTTATTTTAACCTGCCCTATATGATATTCTAATTCGATCTTATTATGTACTTTTTCCTTTAAATTCATTTTACGAAAACCTTTGTAAAGATTTGCTGCAAATTTGGTTTAAAAATAATTTCAAACCATAACGTTATACAGAATATAATATTGTGGAAACTTAGCAACTTTAAAACGTTGCAGTTGTTAATTCCTTGTTAGTATAAACATTATCCAGGACCTATTTTCCTACTAGGCCCAGTGGGTCTGGGCCTTGGGCCCCACTTTTAGAGGAGCTCAAGTGTGATCTTTTCTTAACACAATAATTTCTTTAAAAATGTGTATCTTCTTTAACAAAGCAGTTAATGATGTGGAACAAAAAACATTGTGTTATGAAAAGGTCACACTTCAAAATAAAATACAATGTAGCTAAATTCTACAGCTCAATTTTTCCACATGGCGTTAAGAAGGGGGGGGGGGGGGGGGGTAAAAAGTTACTTTTGTTTCTGTCTATATAATGATCAACTCAGTATTTATTGAGAACTAAAATTAAGGGTATCATTTCAAGACACAATTCTACACTTTGCTACAAATTTCACCAAGATCGTACAACAATGAGAAAAGTTACAGGACTATAAAAAAGACTAACATTATCTTTGTCTGGGATTTAATAAAGATACCAATCTTAAAACAGCGATATATTAAAACTAGAAATTTTGACTTAGCTTCTTTTTCGCGTGTACCCTCCAATTAATAAGGAAGCTTAAAAGAGAAGCAATGCAAAAAAAATGATTTGGGATGTGTATTTTGCCTCCGCCCAAGAATATAGCCGCGTTCAAAAAAAAAACTTTTAATTATAAAACAAGTACCCGATGTGTCTAATTATAAACTTGTATTTTTAGGTGACGCTAGAGCTGCGAGTAATGTAATTATCCTAGTTCAATATATTTGTTTTATTTATGCAAAGTTTCTAATAGACTTCATTAGCTTAAAGGGTGCAAAAGCAAGATGTTCGTCCCACCGACCTATAACTATGGAAACCTACAACTTATGGGGTGCGAAGTAAAAAGTTAAATTTTATCAGTGAAAAAATGGATTAGTGCTCACGGTTTTTCGGTCATATTTTTAAAGGTTGCTCGTCGGTTCTCTTGGGCACAAGGGTTGCATTCAGCAGAGCCCATCGATAAGCGACTTGACTTGACGGTGACGTCACGATACGTATCCCTGCTGAATGCATTTTGTTGTCAATTTTTTGTTTGGTTAGGATCCCTCGTAAATATTTTCATCATTTACATAATAATTTTAAGTGTATTTATGCCAATGAGAAACATATTATCCAATATAGTGTAGGTATCGATTTCTAGTTCTTATTATTTTGTTTTTATTTAAAAGTACCCAGACATTGGTGTATGGCTTGTTTTCTACGACTAATCGACAGTAATTATTATAAATAATGTATGGAACAGCTGTTCGATATGTAAAAATAGACTAAATATAAATAAATATACAATTAAATTCCATTTTTTTATGATGAACTATCATTTTGTCTCTGCCTCATTCTATCGCACACACCATATTTTCTGTTATGTGAAGGCTTTATTGATACTTCCCTTCAGAAAATAGTTTTAAATAAGTAGATCTTATTTAGGACATAATGTGCATATAAGATACATATATTTTTTTTCTTTTTTTTTTCATGATGAAACACAAGCATTATAGGAAAATCCTTTATGGTAGGAGTGGTGCGTATGCGCATAAAGCGATTCACGTTGGTTTTGAATCATTGGAGGTTATACTCGTTCGGAAACACAAAGTTGGTCAATGGTTCAATTTAGGGAAAATACATTTACAGAAAAGCATTGAACAATTTTTCAAATAATTTTTTTTGTAGATTATTATTATTAGTAAGCTGAAATACATTCCTTTTATTCAAATATCATTTATATTTCATTTTATACAATGATTGTTTCCATGGCTAACTGATGGCTAAACATTGTGATATTCAGTTATTAACTGCTTAGAAATATTTGGTCAGAAAATTAGTTATAAATGGTTAATCGAGTGAAATATCAAAAAATCTCTTAACATATTTTTTGGTCAGAATATAAGAAGATTTAACACAAGGGTGGATCCAGAACTTCGGTTTGGGGGTTAAACTTCGTTGGGGGGCTTGGGGCTTATGAGTCTAAAAAGTAACTTCTCATTTTAACCTGCCCTGTATGATATTCTAATGATTCGATCTTATTATGTATTTTTAAATTAATTTTACGAGAAATTATACTTTTGTAAATATTTCCTGGAAATTTGGTTTAAAAGTAATTTTAAACAATAAAGTTATACAGAAAAGAATAGTGTGGTCACTTTTTAAATCACGTTATAGGGGCCCAATAAATAATTTTTCGGGGGGGGGCCAAATTTTGCAGTTCCTCCACTGAAGTAGGTACTAGAATTATCTATTTATACCATGTCTTACATATAAAAGTAGTACTTGTATCTTGCATCTATCCATAAATATGGCCTTTTGGCTTCCTGCTGAAGTCCCTATACCCTGTATATTAGACTATACCCAAAAATGATTCCCTGTTCGGGCATCAATCCTGAATTTAGACACTCTGCATACCCTTTTTCATACGTCACGCGTTCGTGTTAAGCTCGGCTTACAAAATAATTAATGATTGTTTTGTTGTGCGGACGTAGCGTGTGCTAGAACCGGATTAAAATTCCCGGTTTCCTTTTGAAAATCATAATTGGCCTAAGCCATTTTGATATTATTGCGAATTTTATTTCCCAAAATAAAATCAGCCACTGTCGACCACTTTGCTAATATTTTTTTCATATACAAGGTGAGTTTTTTATAGTGGCGGTATCTCGAAAATGGTTTCAAATATTTTTCTCACTACTAACCATGTAATAACGTATTGAAATCGATTTTCCGGTTAAGAAATGCTTATTTCTACGATCATGCATGAAGTTTCTATTTTTTGAAATAACTACTGTTGCCAAAGTTTAACTTTTTGCACTGGTTGGTTAGGGGCGGGGGTCGGGTGAGTGGCCGGACCTTCGATCTCTGCAGCCTTCTGGCTTATTATGCATCCCGATCTTGTTAGAGAATATTGGTACCAGCTAAAAGACCCAATAGTCTTCTACCACGTTGAATATTCCCTCCTATCTTGAGTCTTCTCCGAGCCAGCGCTTCACAGCTATATATGATATGAGAGGCCGTTCCATCCTCTACCCCGCAGAGTCTGCATTCCATTGTAAATCCATGTACGTTGTAGGTGCCTTCTCAAGTGACAGTGACCCATTAGAAAACCTGTCACCTCTCAGCTGATGGGACCGCGTTAGGAGTCGCATCCCAGTTGAGAGTTCATCGAAGGTTTACCTATTGTGGTCCATGCGTGTTGTTGACAAAGGTGAACCCTTGAGATTTTGAGCAGATGTAGCAGTCACTAATTCGTCTATTCTTTCATTTTCTTTTGTTCCTGATTCACCAGGACCCACAAAGGTTCTACCCTGTTCCATCTGGCCGCCAGTTCTTTCAGGTTATTAACGCACTCCAGTGTGAGTTTTGCTATAAACCGATTGGAGTTTAATGCCTTTGAGCAGCTTTGCTGTCTGATAGGACGTATATCTGCTAGTCGTGGTCGCTCCTTTCAAGATTATTATACTTTTGCATGCACTAGTGCATAAGGCGTCAATTTCTAGAAAAACGAAAATAGCGACTCAAATTCTGGAAGGTGAACCAAGTACCAATAGATACCGGAAACTTTTCCATAATCCGAAAAAGAGCTTTAAGTGAAGAGCTTGAGACACGCACAAGCAAAAACGAAAACAAAATTCAAAAAATTACTGGAAATGTGAAGTGTGCTCATCAGTTACCAAAGTAAATTGCTCTACATCTGCAATATTAAAATTCAAAATTAACTCATAAAAAGTAAATAACTAGGGTTATAAAAATAAGGTTAGTTTAAAGTGTTCATGTTATTGCTAAAACTATTAGAATTTAGTAATATTTCTTGTATTATAAATGACTCTTCAATTAAATTTGAAATAAATCGTACAACAAGTATACACTTTTTGCACTAGTTACACAAATAACTATTTCTTAACGTCCTGCCAGAAATCCTTATTATATAGCTCCATTATTGACCTCGATAATAGAGGCATCTGGCAAAACCAACTATCAAACTTTCGAAAGCAGGAAACCCGATTACTGCAAATTATAATAATGTGACAGAAACAATTCTGTGTAACCTCAAATCATAGGTAACTTGACTGAAATGATTAATAGAGCCGATAATGCAGGTAAAATTAATAAATTAATAAATACGACAAGATTGTGTAACTGGCTTAGTAGTGGAAAAATATTATATTAACAATTGAACTGACAATCGTGTATACAGGGTGTCCCACTGGTAAATATACATGGGAAGTATACATGGGAAATTTTTGAAAATTAGACAGTATGCTAATGTTGATTTTAAAATAATTTCAATATAGAGGCACTTCCGGCTATACCGGAAGTCGGTGTCAACTTGCTTATTTTAAATGGAACGCCATATATATTATTGCATTTTTGGATTCTATGCAAGATCCTAGGCAGATTTCATATATCTTGTCATATACCTAAATCTAAGCGTGTTTAAAAAATGAAATCCTCAATATTTCGAAAACTACAAATTTTCGGAATAGACAACTTTATACAAACTTGTCCTTATTTTTAATGCTAAATAGAAAATAATTATAAAATTTGGGGATTTCTATTTGAAAATGTATATTTTTGCATTGTTTTAAATTTAATTTGTAATCTTATTTTTGAACGCCCAGTATTAACAGTTATCAAAATATTTAAAGAAATCTGTTAAAGCAGGCCATTTTCAAAAGAAAGTCTAACCCAAATTAAATAATAAAGGCTTCTTTATACGAAAAATTAAGAATTATTTTAAGGTCTGCAAACGTCATTTTTGACCTAAAACTTAAATATGTCGGGTTTGTTCGATTAGACCTAGGTATAGGACATGATATATGAAATTAGCCTAGAATCTTACGTAGAATTCAAAAATGTAATAATATATACGGTATTTCATTTAAAATAAGCAAGTTGACACCTACTTCCGGTATAACCGGAAGTGCCGCCATATTGAAAATATTCTTGGGGGAGTGGCCCCTATCAACATTAGCATCTGTGAAAATGTTCTTATTTATAGTTTTCCATATATCGATCGCGGCGCTTCCCGGTGGGACATCTTGTACAATAAATTGTCAAGCAAACGTTTTAAAAACTGATACGCATTGAAAAAGTTCTTCGCTATACAGTATATATATTTGCATGTCGATTTTAATCGTAGCAAACAACTGCATAAAGTTTAAATGAGTGTTTGTTCCATGGCGGTATAATCTCATTAGTATTAATAACATTTTACCGCATAGTGTCTCTAATGCGTAATTTTATGCATGGCCGGATTTAAGCATAAACTACATAGGCCCGTACCACAAAGGAGGGCTCGTACCACGTAGTATTGTGAATTAGCAGCATGTGAAATTATAATCCGTCACTTACTCCGTTAATATCAATTCTGTTGTCGTTTTTTAGGGCCCACATTATCACTCAATTTTTGTTGACCTATGGGCCCACAGATTCTAAATCGGTCCTGCTGTTTCATGATACTTATATGATAGGAAAAATTCGCTTATAATATTTTCATATATTTTTTAACTAAACACGTGAAAATAAAATATAGGTTGGAGTAGAGAGTTGCCTATCTATTTGTTATTGGACGATATAAGAGTAACATTATATACATAATACATATGGGCACGTTCGGAGAAAAATATTTATAGGAAAAGTTGCAAAAAATGGCTAGAAATTATTTGCTAATAGTAAATTGATAACACTATGTTTATCTACAATTTGCTTCAAGGTATATCGAAAATAGTTATAAATAAATCTCACCTATAACTTTGTTTACATCCCTTTTTCTCTAACCCTTCAGATAAAGTGGTGTGGGTAACACCACCAGAAAAATTCAATATCTCAGGAACACCTTATAGGAAAATATTAAAATTAGTGTAATTTAAAAGAGTTTTTCTTGCTCTATGAGCTACACTATAAGCGATGTCTATGTCATTTTTACTATAGTTGCTAGATGGCGCTTTCCACAGATTTAATATTTTTAAGATTTTTTCGAAAAACATAAATGCGTTGGTAAAAATGTTATTAGACCGGTACAAAGAGGAGTAAATGCTAAAGCGCAAGTTCCTATCTGTTTTCTAACCGGAGATATCAATGAAAAATTAATTTACATAATTACTATAGTAATTAATCGTCCCCGGTATTTGGAAATAAGCTACCGCAATACCTTCATTTCTTATTTTATAAAAAGAAATACATTCATTTTTACAAAATTCACAAATTAAATGATAAGATCCGTATAGAACAGGGGTCGGCAACCTTTTGAGACGGAAGAGCCAAAAGTTATAATTTACCAAATTTCTCAGTTTTTAAAGAGCCACTAACGACCACAATTTGATATCGAAAGAGACACAACTTGACATCGAAAGAGCCGCATGCGGCTCGCGAGCCGTAGGTTTCCGACCCCCTGGTCACAGCCAAAGCACTGGTAAAGACGCCAAATTGTCTTGCGTCGAAAACGAATTAAAACCTACATAGAAACATCCGACGACGGCGTCATTCGAGAGCTTTCGACGGACTGACGACAGTAACGACGCGTGTCACGGGGGATGGGTGCGGTGAAAAGCGAGTACAAGTGGCTGAGAGATAGAATCGGTGCCTAATCCTCGTTAATCGATTCAGAACGAATGTTTAATGTTTTTTTTCGATAAAATAAATAATATTTGCGTATGGAACTAAAGAGCCGCAGCTTCACATCAAAAGAGCCGCATGTCGCTCGCGAGCCGCAGGTTGCTGACCCCTGGTATAGAACCATTATAATCTAGCTGTAGCAAAAAGCTGGTAGTCCTTGACTAAATATTTTCCTATTCACTATTTCTGGCTTTAAGGGTATAATAACCTGAAAGCATTTTTATTGCCAACCGTGTGTTATTCAGTAAATTATCGAACAGCCTGACTTAAAGCATTTTTTTTTTATTTGTAGCATAAACAACAAACTGGTAAGTAAGTTCATAAACCAAAATGGACTCGTAAAGTTTTATTATCGTGGTATAAAACTGGCCGTCAGTTCTCAGTAAAATTTAATATTTACAGCAAATTGATATATTTTCTTTAATTGCTAAATTTAATTCGATAAATTTATTGATTTTATCACGATTTCTGGATAATGTGTTATGAATCTAGTAGTTCCAGAGTTGTACGTCATCAGGATATACAAATAGTTGCCTTTTTGGTATCGATGATAAATAAATACTCGCCATATATTATTACCAGGGTCAAAATTTTTTTACAGGCAACTTTCAGTCCTTAGCATATAAGTTACTAAAATAAACTATTTGCCTGTAGAAACGATTATAATTTGCGAAAGATATGTTACTTCCAATGAGGTACCATCTTTTTGTAAAAAATATCAGAGGACATGTTTGCAGGGACGCCACTGGTGGAACAATTGAATAAGTTTTCGAACTAAAATTTGTGGTTCTATATCCTATTAAAACATACTAAAATTGAAAATAATATCTAAAGTACTTTCAGAGATATTAGAAAATAACCATTTAAAAAATAAAAATTCAACACCCTGTAGCACAGAATTTAAGCCGTTGCGGACATATGTTCATATGAACTTTTCTTTATAAAATGACCTAAGAAATCACACCCTGAAATATTAGCACGTCATTAAAAAACACCCTGTATACTCCTTTAAGTATATTTCAATCAGTTCGGTGAAAACAACGAAAAAAATAATAACTAAAAAACAACACTGATTTTAAAAATTAATGCAAAATAAATATCCGTAAAATTATGACCTGATTGATTTATTCAAAATCAACATATGTTAAATTTTATTTTCTAATATTTAAGCAGGCCTATATCTCAAATGGCCAACAATTTTTTTGTCATTTACACCTATAAGTTTGCTTATCCTAGGACATGCTGTATATTTGATAAAAATAAAAGTTCGATATATTAATATTTCTATGGTAACATCTGGGCCGATGTCATGAAATTACCCCGATTAACTGTATCGATTAAGTCCATAAATTATTTTATTTCGTTTCCCTCAGGCCAAAATTTTACAAGTATATCTAAATAAATTTTTAAATCGTTATCGATTATGTACCCAATACCATTTATTTTATTTGACTTCGATAGAATCTATGTGGCACTGTCACGCTATGCTAAAACTTTTAGAATAATTGGCCTTTTCTGGCACGAAAGTCATTCCTATTTTCGGGAAAGTTTCTATATTTGTTTAGGAAACTGTTAAGTGGAATAAAATGAAATTAAGACAAAGTTTAGCTTTTAGAGACTTCCTCAGTTCTATTTTTATTTTAATAAGTTTATCTACACAAATAAAAATAACCCGCTTTGGAACTTTATATGATAATAAATAAAATAAACCCAAAGTGTAATATATGCAAGTTACAAATGTATACATCTTCTATAACAAACTTAAAACAACATACTGAAAGAAGACATCCGACTACGCCAAGAGGACGAGCCTTCTTTATTTAGATGATACTGATAATAGACCTATAATTTTTTTTAAATAAATATTTCTACGATACTGCATAGAGGCATACTGATACTGTGGACATAAACTTATACATTGCCAAAGAGTTTTTAATTCATATATTTTAGATTTATTAATAGATTTGATAATATTTAGTTTAATTTTTTTCCATACTTCAGAAAAATACTAAACATCGACAACACCGCGTCATTTATTCCCTATCCCCTTTCGCTGCTATCTGCTTCTGCCCCTATGCAACAGACAGTGTTCGAGCATTCGAGACAGGTTATTCCGGCTTCAACCTCCAGCGATAAGCGGAACAGAGTGTTCCAGCAAAATAGACAGATTCAGTGGAACAGGAAAAGCTATCGACCCATACCTGTTCCACATAAAAACCTGTTTCGAAAATAACAAATCCTGTTCCAATGCGGCATCCCTAATTCATGTCCATCATTATCCATTCCTCTTAATAAAGATATCTGGCCCCCAGAGACCTGAATATTTACATTTTCTATTATAACTTTTAAACAACCCTGTATGGTTTAATCAAATTTTGTAGAGCTGTGTAAAACCCATATGGTTTAAGAAACTAAAGAAACTTCACCAGAAAAGCCAGGAACGGACTTGGTACCGCAATTGAATAGTAAATTTTTTAAAGGTGTCAAT
Organism: Barypeithes pellucidus; assembly: GCA_963991005.1. Taxonomy (NCBI): domain Eukaryota; kingdom Metazoa; phylum Arthropoda; class Insecta; order Coleoptera; family Curculionidae; genus Barypeithes; species Barypeithes pellucidus. The sequence goes on from OZ022559.1 coordinate 30,770,466, forward strand.
TTTGAAAAATTAAAAAATATTTTTTTTAAATGCTTTTAGTATTTCTTTTTAAAGAAAAGATGCTAAAATGGATCTTTATGTTATTTGTGCAAAAAGTGTATATTTGTTACACGATGCATGAAATTTACAGCTCGAGACGAAATTGAGTCCGCATGGCTGGCCCTGCGGTAAGCGACTTCTCAATTTTATCCTTATACTTACTGTCTATATAGGTAATTATTATATTTTATAAAAATATTATTACAAAGCTGGCAACTAAAGACCTACATCCTGTATTTACTGGAAACTCTATCGATCTTATGAGGCATTAGGTATGAAGTAAATAAATAATTACCTCCAAACTCCACATCATCGATTCTTCTGGGTCTGGTTTTTTAATATAGGCCATTGCTTATAAAAATATATTCGTATACTTATACAGGGTCCTGCAATAGTTTGTTAGGCTTCCATAGCTCCTATACGAATTAACTTAGAAATGTATTTATATATGCCGATTTATACTGCATTTCAGGAAAATATTTTGAAATGTACAGGGTGCCCAGTATTTTATTACATAATTAGGTTCGTATTAGTGCCATTTATAATGACCTAAAGTTTTATTTCATTTGGTAATAAATTAAAAACTAAAAAAAAAATTATTAGAGTCTTACAAAAAAATTCGAACAAACTACCTAAAATAACGTTTTAAACCAAGGCATTGGGTGGAATTTAAGACGAGTAGTCTAGAGATACTGTGAATATAACAGCGTTTATCTATTTCATACAGGGTGTTCGGTATTAGGTTTCAAGCACGACACATTTCAAAATAATTTTTCTCCAGATTTTCAAGTTGAACATCCTGAATATTATTTGGCTATTGGATGTAGAATTCATAAGCATTCTTTTCTGTAATGGAAGCATATAAGTTATTTCTAGCCGTTCTCGAAATAATTGCAAATTTCATAAATTATGTTGTTTAAATACAGTTTTTATTATGAAATTTAAGCATAGGCGACTAGATTAATAATTATATACTACAGTAAATTTTCAAAATGTCTACCATATTGTTCTGAGCACAAGTTAATACGTTCTTCAAATAATCTATTTACATTCCTCAACATTTCAGGCGAAATACTAGCAAGACGGCTATACCTAAGAACCATGATAGGCTTTGAAATAAAATAAGAATTCATTTGTTTGTTATAGTTTGACACTTCTTTAATTTAATATTGTTGTTATTTAGGGAAAAAAATAAAAAAAAATTAAAATTAATTTTAATAAAAATGAGTTGATTGATATAATCCTTGTATTTGGTGAGAGGGAAAAAAATTGTTTGTTAGCTAGTAGAATTTATGCATCACGTTATCCAAATGAATTCTTTACTGAGAAATAAACAATCTATTTTCTCGCATAAAAGAAGGCCTTTTGGCCATCACTGAAAAGCCACTTTTAGAATTAATTTTGATGTCTATTGTCCACGTATCGAAAATTTTTAATATCGTTACATCCCTACGACTGATTTCGATTCTGGACGGTCGTCGTTGGTTCACGTCGTTGGTTGGCAACCAAGCCGGCACCATTTCGGCGTGATTGCGAATATGATGGCGACAACATTGTGCGCAAGACAACCGACGACCAACCTTTAAAAATATAACCGGTAAACGGTGCGCACCAACCCATTTTTTCATTCATAACATTTAACTTTTTACTGCGCACTCCATAATTGTACGTATCCATAGTTATAGGCCTGTGGTGAAAACAAACAAAACGCCCCTATAAGTAATTAAAGGAAGTATATTTGCCAAAGGTGTAGACTACTGTAGACAATTTTAAATGAGTAAAACTTTCTAATTTTTCTAGAATGGTAAGAATATGATTTAATGTTGTTTATTTAAAAACTAGAAATGTCTGGAAGCAATGCCCTGCTTCTTCGTCATCTGTTAGCGATTTAATTTAAGTAACTTTCGCAAACAATTTAAATTCTACTTCAAAGAGTAATTTTTACCTATAGATATTTTCAATGTTTGTTTTATTGTTTTCATACTGGTCGAGTTTGATTTATTTCCTCTATATCGAAAACCATGTGTGGAGGATGAGGCCAGTGATCTAAAACTTTACTTGAACAAAATTAAACTGTTTTCCAAAAAACTTTCGAAAATATTTACGAGATATTTTCGTAATGTGCCCTGCTCAATTATCTCAATCTATATTTATACGAAATTATTTATCGTTTCGATGTGAATCGTATCTATTTTTATCAAATTTTCGCGCCATAAAAAATAATATTTCAATTTAGTTCTGTATTCTCGTCACAAGGAAAACGCGAGAAAAATCTCCAAATACAAGGGTAAATTTGAATAAATTGTCTTTTAGTAAAAAACAATTTAAATAAAAAGGGCCGATGGCAGATACATTTTGTAAAAATAAAAAAAGGTTTTAAAAAGTTACGCGCGTTACATCAGAAAATTATTATTATATTAATACTAACCTCATAGGAGATGTTTTTTTTGTATTTCTGTATATAGGGTGTTATGAAAATGACGTATTATATTTAAATGGGTGACTCCTTGGGTGTCCTAGAGAAGCACTACATATTTTTTTTTAAATCGACCGTTTTAAAAGTGGGATCCAGCCCCATAAACCCACAGTTCATCCTGCGTCACTGTAATACGTCACCCTGTGGTGGCATGTCAGAAAACAGGTGTTACGTGGAATGTTGCCAAACTTCATGCAAAACTGAAATTCCATATAAAATTATAGAAATAAATTATTTATCTACCTACTTGTATTTATCTTTATACCTAAAGAGCGAGGAAATACACGCATAAACACAATCAGTTTTTTTTTTCTTTTTCATGGGAACACTTCTGGAAACACTTTATGCTCGAAACATTCCATCAAGTCAAGCGTCCAAAACAAACTACTCGTTTTAGGTTGGTCAATAAAAACAATGTAAAATTATATACAAAGTTTGGACGCGTAGCCCGAAATTCATTATAAAACAATTATTATACGCGTACCTTCTGAGAACAGGGATAACCGAGAGTGTAAATGGTAAGCAACAGAACCGACCGTATTCTAACGCGTATCTTCTAATACTGACACTTACAAGACGCACGCTTGTACGCCTAGACTTACGTTGCCCCGGCGCCGAGTGGATTGTGTGAAAGAGATGGAGATATGACAGTGTCAGAAAGAAAATTAAATCTTCGTCGGTCTTGTCATTTGGAGTAGAGCTGAGCTAATTTAATTTTTTGAGCTTCTCAAGTACAGTCGCAGTATTATTCCTTACCTTAATTGATGGATATATCACTACTATAATTTTATTCAATTCAGGGAAGATCTCGTTTATCGCCATAAGAAACGCATTTAAGCGATTTTAGTCCGTCCCGTAACGCTTACTATTAGGATTCAATTACCGTGACCGTGAAATATCAAACTGTCAAATATTGACCATTTCTATTTTCTAGTTTTGCACGTACCATTTCGTTCGTTCGTAGATAAAAGGTCATTATTAAATTGAAAGAATTGTATTTAAAGTATGTGTTTTTTAAATTAGTTAAATAAATAAATCTAAGCGAGAAAAAAAGGACCAAAATTAAAACAGTTTTCCCGTGTATTATTTTCATGTGAATAGCTGCTTTTGGTGAGGTTATGTGAGAGGTTTTTCCTAAAACTTAGATTCTGTCTGGTTTCTGTGAAACAAATGAAACTAATAATTGTATTTAAATAAGTAAAGGTAAGAAAGCACGAGTCTTAAATAAAATTGCATTTTTTTTAAAGAGTTTGAAATATAATAGGAAGATCAATGACGTTTGACCTATTTACTTTTCTGTGCTTGTGACGAATTTGTGTATAATATTACCATCATTTGTTTTGCAAAACATCTTTCGCCGTCGGTTTTCTGGAATCATATTTGTTCATAATTGATAGAAGGAAAAATTCTGAAAATATATAATTTGTTTTCTAAAGAGTTTGCCGTGTAGATATGACAACATCAACCGTCGTCAGTAGCGGCCATGTCAATTTTCAGATTTCATATAAGGTGTATAATTTCGCTTAATAATTCAAAGCGCCATTTATCATTATTTTTTTCAATTTATTTTCATCTCAGGATTTGCCAGTTTAAATATAATACGTCATTTCCATAACACCCTATTATAGGACTGTTGTTGCTCATTTTAAATAAATAATTATATTATTGATACAACATATTGATCGTTTTATTTTATCCATATCATAACCATAGCTATGATATGCAGAAGTTTGGCTTCCCGGGCAAAATCCCGGTGAACCAAATTTAAAATATTTTCTATACTATTTATCGTAAGAAAAGTAAAATTGTCCAATGGGGAATAATTTATTTTAGATGGAGGATTCACCTACTCCGCGTAGACTTACAGCAAGACCTCAACACACGATGATGGAGTAAAGCGAAATCTCTACACGCATATCTTATTTGGTTCTTATGATCAGAGATACGAAATATATTCGACATTGTCAATTATTGTGCTCCAAACAATTTTCACAAGCGAGGAATTTGACAGTTAGACAAGCTTAGAAGGCGAAGTTTGTTGAATTCATTTAAATTAATTCGAAACAGTTGCGGTATATTTCATATGTCTACGCTTGTTTCAGCATTTAACACCGGCCTATAATTATATTTACAAACAAAAGGTATACATTTTTAACAAGCTATCTATATTATTGATAATGCAATAGTATATTACGTACAGAGGTGAAAAGTATTTCATTCCTGTCGAGAGAGTCGGTAGTTAACTAAATCTCGAGACAGTAATGAAACTTTTCACCGATATTTGTATGCTATTTTATTTACAACCACATCTAACATCCACTTTTTATTTTGGAATTAAAATTATTAATAAATGATAAATGTCATTTTGACTTTTCCATTGAAAAATTAGACATAAATTTCAAATAACCGCAGGTGGTAAAATAACGTAGGAAATAATACACATCAAGATGGCAAATAACATTTTTTGAATATGGTTTCAATGTCACTAAACAATATGATATTTTAACAACAGAAAAATGCTATCAGATGAGGGATTTGATTTTGCTGCTACTCCACTAGAAATTAGAGAAGCAGCAAAAATAGTAGAAGAAGATGTTCTGCCAACTAAAAGCCGCCCGAGATATTACAAGGCATATAACTGTTTCAAAGAATGGTGTGCGGGAAACGAAGTTCAAAATCCTGGATCTGAGTCGGCGCTACTAACTTATTTCAGTGAAAATGCCAAGACAAAGAAGATATCAACGATTTGGTCACAATATTTAATGCTGAGGACCATTCTCTCTATCAATTATGGAAAAAGTAGACATATCTAAACACGCAAAGCTATTAGCATTTTTAAAAAGTGTGTTCGTATATTATGTTGAGATACCGATTTTTTTTTAAATTACAAAAAAATTATTTACTTTCCACCCGGGTGGAAAGTAAAAGTAAAAAAAAACGTCAACTTTCCACCTTTCAAAAATAGATGAAATGTCATTATTACATTCATGGTTGTAAATAAAAAAATTATCAATGGTATGTAATGAGATCATAGCTAACGCTCTCGCAAATTTACGGATCTTCTCAATGAAAAAGGAGCTATAATCAACTGTTATATTTTATTAGAATCTGAATTTTGAGGTGTTTGCGTTCGAGACTTCTATAGCACGAAGGAATTTATTATAAAGAAATATCTTACATTGATCCTGCTACCTTTAAAGATACTGCTGGAAAACCCTTACCCGATAACGCTTTATCATCTATTTCAAATTTCACTGTCGAAGATAGAATAAAGCAAGAATTAATCAATTTTGGCAAAATTACAATCACCTAAAGTTGAAAAAGTCACAGTGGCCACATATAACTATGAAACATCCACATCAGATAAAGAAAACACCACAGGCGACTAAACATGTAATATTTTCCATACAAGAATAACCATTGCTGCTTTTTGGTTTTGCAAAAATATTACTTAGTTTCCTGAAGAGAAGAAGAATAAGATATTTTGTTTTATTAAGTGTTTTTTTAACGATTTGAACGTCTACTTTGTCTTAATATGTGTATGTTTGCAAGTATTGACATCATAAAAATTCTACTAGTATGGCAGGTAAATAATTACGTCGATACCTTAGCAAATGACAGTATTTTTAAAGGATCGCCGATCACCTTACTCTCGGTGATGCCAATATTCTCCATAAATCGGCGATAATGGATAATGGAATGTACGATACATTCTATGGCAGCACCTCTGCTACAAAATTTAATTAATTTACAAAATAATATATTTTTTTGATTAAAGTACTTTAAATCTAAAAATATGGCAACATCGTGCGTTGTCAATAGTTACAGGTAGCTGGAGCTTATTTGATTGGTTAAATCTCAAGACAGTTGATAGCGTATGCGTCTCGTGAAACACCCGATGGGCCATCGGGTTTCTTCAGCGATGTCCGATATTTGATGGATGTACCCACCCAGTGGCGTAGTGAGAAAGGGCAATAGTTATTGTATTGTGTTAAATTGTATTTTGTAAGAGTTCATTGTGTCGTATTTTAGTGTGCTATTTTCAAATTTTGAACCTTGTGATATGATGAGTAGACTGGCAAAAACACTAAAGCGAGAAACATTAATACGACCAAAACTGAAAAATCATCATTACTTAACTTTTATAAAAATAGCTACCTACGTTCAAACGTAAAATGTAATTATTGAAGAATTTCCTATTTTTATTACATTATTTAAAATAATAATAGCACGTCCATGACTAGGCCATATTTTAAACGATATTGCTTCCCCCTTATCGATTCGTCGGAGACACAGATCCACTTGTCGACCTGTAGTTTGTATTTTTACCCAAGTAACACCAAAGGCTTCAAATAGGCTGTGGCAACGTTATTCCAGCTAAATTTAGAGCATTTTAGCTTTTACAGAAAGCTGCCTAGACACTCATATGACCTTAAAACGCGGTGAGCCGAAATAGTACAACATTTTCCGGCTTTTAAATGGATTTTACAGCCATAAGGCTACAAAAAATTTTTAGGTTAAGGCACGCCAAAATTTAGATTACTATATAGATTTGGATGGTTGACGAAGCATAATGGCGGTATAGTATTAGTTATTTATACCTAGGCGTTATTATTTATGGGTTTTATTCGACTCGGACAACAAAATGAATGTGGGAAGCTAGTTTTATCGTTAAATATGGGTACGGTAGCTCTTCTCTCTTCACTGGCTTCATTTATCTATATTTTAGAAAATGCAATAAATTTTGTAATAATTTAAAATTATATATTTGAAATAAAAATGCATTAAAAATATTCCTGAACATAGTTTGTCTAATTAAAAGTTAGATGTGCTAATTTTTATTCGTTAATATTGTTGTTTTTAAAAGCAAAAATATAAATTATCAATTTTCTTAAAATGGCCGATGTTCTCTTTTATTCTCCTGCCCCAATGTTGTATGAAATAAATGGCCGTCCCACATAAGACATGGTGGTTAATCATCCAGTTATTTTGAAGGAATATTTACAAGTTTTTGGCCTATAATTTACTACATTATTATATGGTGTTGTTAGATTTCCATTTGTTAGCAGTAAAGTCAACTTTACAGCTAAATATTATGACCTAATGGCACTCTCCATAAAATAGCTTTTTTTGACAAAATAATGGTACTATCCAACAAGAAATTATGACTATTACTTCCAGCTGTAGTTTGGCAATAAAAATGGCATTTAAATTATAATATTTGGCAAAGTTTGCAAGTAACGTTGGAAAATTTAGTTGTAAAATTATGCCGCTTTAAGGTTATTACAGATGCAAATGAAAATCAAAGAGCTGCAGATTTTAAAAGCCGGATTACAGCAATGTGGGAGTTGTCGCAACGTTATCCTTGCCAATGATTAGCTTTTTTTGGACAATCCGTGTTACTTGGGTAGTGTTAAGTAAATGAATAGATAATTATGCAGAACTCTGTATTATAGACTTTATTTTTGGATATTTAATAGGCGTAGTGTAGTTTTATTGTAATAATTTAAGAAATGATTCCATATACGGAACCAAAATAATTTGCAAATTGTAAGCATTATGATTGCATTAAAATTAGCTCGTTGTAAACAGTCTTATAGGTGTGTATGTTAAACACATTATAATATGCCATATTACTTTGTAGGTACTCCTAAGTTATCTTACCAGGATACGACCTGTGGTGGTCTGCCCAGAAATCAGTTCGCCTGCCCAATCTTTGGCCTCGGTCATGAACGTGCCCTCGAACTCCTGCTTTCCTTGTCGGGCGGCCTTTTGTTCCTTCTGCTTCGGGTCGTTCGGGCCGTATTCGGCTTCTTTGCGGCAGCATAGAAATGTAAGTAACCGCCATATCTGAAAATCGCAAGAGATTTGTTAAGAGACAATGGCATATTCGCGGTGGTCCTATTAGTGCCACCAGGATAGCTTTTAAAATTTATATCGAAATATCTAAAATACGGTAAACTCTAAGAGTAAAAGGAAGCTATTTTGAACATTTACTTTAGTTTACAATTATTAGTCTAGTGGCCTATAACAAAATTTCCCAATAAAAACTCTATTTAAACAACATAATTTATGATATTTATAATTATTTCGAAAACGGCTGGATATAACTTATATGCTTATATTATAAAAGAAAAACGGGAGAAAAATTATTTTAAAATGTGGAGTTTTGAAAGCATATTACGAACACCCTGTATAAAATAAATAAACGCAATTACATTCATAGAGTCTCTAGAGCTCTTGTCATAAATTTCACTCCATATTGAGGTTAAAAAAATAGTTCTGGATTGTTTTTTTGATTTTTTTATTCAGAACTGCAAAACTTTTTTTTTTAGTTTTTAATTTATTTCTCCGAAACTACAAAACCAAATTAAATAAAATTTGAGGTACTTATAAACGATAGAAATACGAACCTAAATATGCAATAAAATAATCCCATTTAAAAAAATATAACTTTATGCTGTCACACTTTTTTGGGCCACTCTGTATAATGTAAAATATTTTTAAAACATGCCACTTTTAATCCAATATCTCAAGCTGTTTTAGTATTGTTGATAAGTTCTTCGATAACGATTTAATCTTCCGTCCACGCTTCGTTTGCGGACCCTGTATAGACCTTTGTTTATAATTTGCGAAGTTAAGTCAAAAAGTTTCAGCACACACAGGTTTAAAAATCCATTGTGCTGAATAATTTAATACTTACATAATACTCAAATATTGTACATTCAATTGCACATTATTCTACCCTGTACATTTTTACATAGTTTAAGTTTTAATCGGAACTGATGGGAATGTAAATGACTTCAGACGTACCTGCGTAATAATTAAATGATATAGAATTATATCTTTATTACCAAATTATCGTTGCTTCCAGTTAATTTAGTAAAAAGTTTTATTCCGGGTTGTTTTTGAAGTTTTGGTGCACTGGATAACACAACTCCATCTGTAGAAGTTATTTTTATATACATTAAGGGTGTAAATAGTTTTCGTATTATAATTAACATTTTTAAAATGGTAGACTAAAGTTCCATTTTTTGATTATAATTTTAATTTTATTTGGATATAAATCAATTCTAAAATTATTTACAACCCATAATTGTTTCCTAAGCCTGCGTAAAACATATCCAAAAAACTTGATACCCATAAGAAGCTTTAGAATGGCCTGTAATGGAATTTGAATATTACAAAATTGTATACGTATGAATGTACAGAAATAAAATAAATATAATATAAGTTATAAAGAGTAGGTAGTCACATCACTAGTATATTTGCTTAAAATATTATACCAAATTTCATTCACAGTCTTCTGAACCTCACTAATTTTTGGTATTTACTTGCAGGAGGCAATAACATTAAAAAAACGGTTCTGGTTTGTTCCGGCAGTCGCTAGGAACTCTAGGACGAGAGTTCGCAGGTTCAAACCCCGCTGCCGGTAAAACAGATTCGCACTCGGTGGATTTTAGTGATATTACTCATGGCGTTGCTATCCGGCGCCATGCATGCATGTATCATCCCCCCATCTCCATTCACTCTGGTAACCAGGCAAAATGAGATCGGATATATCGTGGGGTACGGAGGACGATACGCACTCCCAAATCGGTCATAGCGCAATGCGAGTAACCGAGTAACCAAGGGTCGATAGCCCTTGGGAGCGCAGCGTATGACTGAGGATCGTGGTTCGGATCCCACGTTAAGATGTAGGTCCCCTAGGGGGAATGTCCCTGGCAACGAACGGAGAGGAAAAAAATTGAGAAAAAATCTTTTTAAAAAATTTGCAATTTAAACATTTTTACCATTCTTAACAAGTACGCACAGCCACAACAAAATTTCTATTTTCTATTTATATTATATGACCCACTCAAATGTCTAATAAATACCCATTAATCTCAACTAGAAATATGCGATTAGATTCACAAAATAATCACAAACGGCAGTAGCTGTGGAAAATAAGTGATTAATTTATATGCAGAGCGCGCCAATTTTTTATTAATTCATACAGTAAAAATAGAAAAAAACACCTACAGTAACAGCAATTAAAAGTAATTTTATGAGTACGGTGCATTCACAATAATAAAATATTAAGGTGCAGTCTGCAACAACAATATTGGCAATGGATTAGTCACTTCCAGTGGCGGATTTAAGGAAAAAGGCCCAGTGGGCATTGTTCGTTCGGCGCTGGCAGTGCTGACGGGAAGGGTCAAGAATAACCGCAATAAACTGCAGCACTCCGGGAAACTGCTGATCATGCACCCGGGGGGCCCTTTAGAACGTTTTTGATAAGTCAGAAATATTCGACAAACTTTGAGAAAATCGTAGACGTTTTAAATAACTGATTGATTACAAAAGTTATTTGATTTTATATGAAGTTATGAAGCATTGCAATTATTCTGATAACACGGGGCCCCTGAATAAAAATTGAACTTGTGCTATCCACAAGGGACTCACCGAAACATTTTTTCAACAAAAAAATAAAAAAAATAAATCGAAGGTGTAACTTTCAGCAAGAGGGGCCCTGAAAGCCTTTCGTCGGGGGGGCCAGTGGACAAGCGCGCTTTTGCCCACCTGTTAAATCCGCCACTGGTCACTTCTGTATGTATGAACAGTAGCGGCTCCTGGAATCACCCTCCCTGAATTCTTCAGCTCAGTACCTACCGTTATTAATTTAGCTTCGAAAAATATTTGATGAGATATATAGAGTGTGGAAAAAGGAGGTCAATCCGTTAACCATATATTCCTTGAGCAAAAATAATATTACTTTTATAATGCCATTTTTCATTTTTGACCCTCATGTGCGATATACAGGGTGTTAAAATTTGAAATTAAAAACTGATTTTTTTGAATAATTCGACTATTTAATGAGATATTAATTTAAAATTTGGTACATTACGTCAGCACAAAATGTTACATCTTTTGAGAGGAACATAACAAGAAATGTTTGTCAAATACTCAAAATATGGGGGGTCCAGTTCCCGCTGACCACCCCTATTTTTTAGTGTGTTCTAAACTATATTTTTTTAGGTAATCATTTATTTTTGATTATTTTTTCTCCCTTATAAAATTTCGATCAAATCATGTGTTTTGGAGATAATTTGAAAAGCAAGGATCCTTACCAGATGCCAGCGCGGCTGACGGTAATCCAATAATTTTCAAAAGCTTATTTTTGCTCAAGGAATATATGGTGTTAACGGAATGACCTCCTTTTTCCGGACACCCTGTATATTATTCAAATCGTACTCCATGTTTCCAAGTAAAAAGTGCGCAGTCGGCAACATTTAGTTCGATTTGTTGGTTTCAGATAATATTTAAGGTTTTAACAAAGCACTGATATAACCACTGAACCATAGTAGTATAGTATAGGTTTGCTTAGAAAACGTTCGTTAATCTGTTTACTCCGGTTAAATTTATTTAAAAAATGTATTAAGAAAATCATACATAGCTTAAATATTTACACATCATATTTTTCTTTATTATGACAGCCAAAAAAAAAGTTTATAAATTATTTGATATTTATATTCGGAAAAAATCGGTAAATCAAAAATATCGAACAGATATACTACATGCTTGTTCGTGTTTGCTCGAAGCCAAATAAAAAAAAATAATTACACACAAAATTTATATACTCATAAGTATGTGCCAAATCAATGGATTCAACAGCATAATATAAAAGTTTAAAGTATTTGTTTTGTTTCATTATAAAAGAACGTTTCTTCTTCTTCTTGTTCCATCTCCTAGCGGAGGTTGGATATCATCATGGCAATCCGGACTTTGTTTGCAGCCGTTCTAAACAACTGATTGGATGTCATTCCGAACCAGTCTCTCAGGTTTTTAAGCCAAGAAGTTCTTCTTCTTCCTTGGCTCCTCTTGCCCCTGATCTTCCCTTCCATTATGTTCTGTAGCAGCATATATTTAGGTCCTCTTATAACATGACCAAGGTATTCTAATTTATTCTTTTTGAGGGTGGTAATTATTTCCTCCTGCTTTTGTATTCTCTGACGTAGTTCTACATTTGAGACTCTGTCTACCCAAGAGATCTTCAGCATTCTACGATAACACCATCTTTCGAAAGCCTCCAGTCTATTCATTTCAGCCTTTTTGAGCGTCCAGGCTTCGGAACCATATAAGAGAGTCGAGAAAACATAACATCTCAGAATACGGACTCTTAGTTTTAAATTGATATCCCTGCTGCAAAGAAATTTCTTAAGTTTTACGAAAGCGGATCTCGCAATTTCTATACGCCCTCTCACTTCTTGAGATTGATCCACAGTTTCGTTCAGCCAGGTTCCCAAGTATCTATATCTTCCCACCCTCTCCATTGGTGTGTTGTCTATTGTAAGATTTCCGACAGCGTTTGCATTCTTCGTAAAAATCATAAACTTGGTCTTTCTCAGATTCATGTTCAGCCCATATTCCTTGCAATTATTAAATAGTTTTTGCACGAGAGTTTGGAGATCTTCCAGCTTATCGGTCATTACGACCGTGTCATCGGCATAACGTATGTTATTTATAACCTGCCCATTTACGACAATTCCCTCTTGGCAGTCGTTTAGAGACTCAGAGAAAATGGCCTCACTGTATATATTAAACAGAAGTGGGGAAAGTATACAGCCCTGGCGCACGCCGCGCAAGGTCTCTACTTCACTGGAATACTGTTCTTCAATTCTGATTCTCGCCTTTTGCTTCCAATAAAGATTTGCTATAATTGTGATGTCTCGACTATCAATATTTTTTGATTTTAAAATTTCTATGAGTTTATGGTGTTGAACTTTATCGAAGGCTTTTTCGAAATCAATAAAGCATATATACACATCCTGATTCATGTCCATACATCTTTGTGTTAACACGTTTATTCCAAACAGAGCTTCTCTAGTACCCATTCCCTTTCTAAACCCTACCTGGTTGTCACTGATTTCAGAGTCTAGTTTGTTGAATATTCTATTATGAATGATTCTTAGGAAGACCTTTAAAGTATGACTCATAAGAGCGATTGTACGATGGTCGGAACATTCTTTAGCATTTCGTTTCTTTGGAACGGTTATAAAAGTAGATGACAGCTATTGATTTGGTATAGTTCCCGTTAGATATATCATGTTAAAAAGTTCCACCAATATTTTAATGGTATCTTCATCTAAAAGTTTTAGGAGCTCTACTGGAATCTCGTCAGGGCCATTGGCTCTTCCCCCCTTTGTTTGCTGAATGGCATGAAGGACTTCCTGGTGCAAGATCTCCGGTCCCGTGTCTTCCGCAAACTCAAGTTCAGGTTCCCGTCGTTCATCATTAAAAAGTTCTTGGATATACTCCGTCCATCGAACCAATTTTATTGTTGTTTAACCTCAGAAATAATAGTGCCGTCTGAGTCTTTTAGAATTGTCGATTGTCTATATCTTTTCATACCAGTCATATCCTTTATCTTCCTATGCATGTTAAAACTATCGTATTTTCTTTCGAGGTCTTCTATTTCGTCACATTGTTCACGCATCCAGTTCTCCTTGGCAAGTTTTATTTTTCTTCGGATGATATTATTTAATTCTCTATACTTGATGATGTTATTCTTATTCTTACGTCTTTCGTCCATTAAAATTAGAATCTCTTCCGTCATCAACGCATTTTTAGTTGTTGTCTTTGAAACTAGCGTTTGTTGGCCTGCTGTTAAGAGAGCTTTTTGTATGTTAGACCATGTCTCATTTATATTTATGGTTTCCTGCTTACTTGTTATCATTTTTATGCTATTATTGACATTTTCCCGTGTTTTCTGGAGAACTTCTGGTTCCTTAAGTCTTTGTACATTAAGGGTTTGTCTATTTGTTGCGCGTTTTAGTTTCTTCAATTTAATTTTAATACTGGATACTACGGGGTTGTGATCAGAATTGACGTCTGCTCCTGGGTACGTTTTAATCGATTTAATGGAGTTTTTGTATCTGTCTCTGATTAAGATAAAGTCGATCTGATTACGTATTATGTTGTCATTAGTACCATCTGCCGGGGATTTCCATGTCCATAATCTGCGCTTTGGCAGCTTGAAGAAAGTATTCATGATGACAAAGTCCTCATTCTGACAGAATTCCACTAATTTATCTCCTCGTTCGTTCCTTTGACCCAATCCAAATCTTCCGACATACTTTTCCACTTCTCCCTCGCCGATCTTAGCATTGAAATCGCCAGTAATTATAGTTACTTCGAAAATCTTTGTAGTTCTTAGGGCCGTTTCAATTTGTTTTTGTATTTTCAACGTTTACCTATACACTAAAAGCCGTATTAGAGTCGGCAATTTCTGTAGCGCCAGCAATGGCAATTATAATTGCAAGGATTCATGCGCAGTACACCGTCCTCGATCAGCTGGTCCAATACTGCTCGTATTGCGGACGCGATGCGAGAATGGTATCCGTATTACGGAAATCCTACTCTTCTGACAATTAAAATTGAACGGATTCATGCGCAGTACACCGTTGCCTCATTGCCAGAAATGGGGCACGCACCATTTTAATTACCATTGCTGGTGCAATTGCGTAGGGATGATTATTCTGTTATTTTTAACTGTTTATTATTTGGTCGAAGCAGGTATGAACAGCTAATGGCAATTTAAACCCACTAGTACTTAAATTAGCAGTTCACATTCTTTATTAAACTTATGGACTGCTAATTCGTAGCAACTTTTTGCACCTCCTATTTGTAAATAGCAGTAGCTGCTTTAATTGCTAATCAAAACGAACAGGTTTGCCCACCTCTAATTCTTGGGGTATTTTAGGGATTTCGAGAGTACCAACTGCTGTTCTGACTATTGACAATGCTCCAGCTGATCGAGAACGGGTTACTGCGCATGAATACATGCAATTATAATTGCCGGCGCAAGAGAAAAAATTGCCGACTCTAATACGGCTTTTAAAGCAAATGCCCTTAGATCATATCTAAACGGTACATAATGAAAATGAATCGATTTATTTCGTCGGAGCCAATATCTAATTTTAATTTCATTGTGGTTCTGAAAAGAACCGTTCTTTTGTCGTTTTTGTTAACGATACTAATTGTTTAACCTTCAAACCCATAGAAGGTACGTCCTTGGCATTTTAGGACATAAACCACGTCCAATGTTGCAAGTATAACATGACTGCCATGAGGACCGCTTGCTCTCAGCCCTCATGTAGAAGCAGAAGAAGGGAAACTTATATGAAAGTGAGCTGGCGCAATAGGTCAACGAAATTTAGTATTGGTCTATACATAGTCGATACCTGCTCGTCCATTTCGAACTAACAACTTGCCCCTGTTCGCGTTTTTTGCCATGAAGGAGTTTTACGTATAGTGTTGTAGCTTAAAAGCATTATTTATCAAAAAATAGTTTTGCAAAATTAACAATAGATGAGACATTTTAATTTTAGGAAATGGGCATCCATAGAACGTATAATAAAAACAATTGGATATCGGTCGGCTTAATATGAAAAATGCCATTTTGAAAAATTTACCAAATTTGCCATTTTAGCGGAATCTGATAGACGATGGCCGAAGCTATAAGCTAATATTCTGTTTATGAAAATTGCCACTAGATATCGCCAAAAATTTTAATATGAAATCTGCATAAGTCTCACAAATTTAAAAGGTATATGAATATTGCATAAGTCCTATTTGTTAAGATAGCGCCTAATGTGTATGTGAAACAACATCGTTTGTGAATTGGTGGTGTCTTATGAAAATTTATTAAAAATAACGCAAAGGTGAGCCTACCAGTGTTTCATAGTTATATTAAATCGTTAATGGTTAATCTAGTGCTCCAAGAACCGCGTTTACATTTTGAATGGAGTTGTGCGATTTTCATATAATTGTTTTTTTGCCTATATTGAGAGTTATGCATATATTCTATTAATCCGTTTCAGATTAGTTAGATACTAAAATACTGATAGATATAAATTTTGTGAAATAAACGAGATTAAAACAAGCTTTTCTTTCATGAATTTTGCAATCATCAAGTCCAAGTTGATTTTAAATTAGACAATGAATTTTACATAAATCCACTATTTATTATGTACGTGCTGTATAATCATCCAAACATCATACCATACCATTCTAATTAAAGCAATAAAACCCATTAATTAATTTTTCTTTAACTATATTTTTATTTTAAGCCGTAAATCAGTTTCTTTTTCCTCCTGCAAAATTGTTCATTTCGCACTTGTGCCACTTTCAAATTAGGCCGACGATATGTGGCTGCAATAAAATCGATGCACTAAAGAATATGGTTAATGTATTTTTTGAGGGAGAGGACTCATGGTAAAAATAATACTAACTAATCACAGCTCAGTCACTCATATTTGGAAACAAATAGAAGTTATAAAGAGTTATATCATAGAAATAAGTAAATATATAATTATGTGTAAAAACTTGATTCCATTGGAGCTCTTTGGGAGCACATACCTATATCCTAAAAGACGGCCTTGTCGTACTCCTTTCACTTGTTTTTTTTCATATCCGGGAGATTTCAAACATTTTCCCGGATACCCTGCATACACCAACGTTTTACCTTACAAAATGCTCAATTAAAAATACTAATTGACGTGTCGGAGCGTTAAGAAAAACATTTTCTTCAGTTGTTGGTAAATTCTGTCATCAGAGAGATCACGATTAAAAATACAATATTGTATATTGAATCATTTATGATCTCGTGGTTGCATTTATTATTTATTGGTATTCGTAAATTGCAAATGAAGTAATCAAGTATAATAATATAGTTGATTGTCATTAATAAGATATTTGCTTATTATAAAAACTATAGGATCGTGCTTCTAAGAAGTGTTATGATCGCCTGAAATAACCAAAGATCTTGTAAAACTAGAAATATAATTTAGCAGATAAAAAAAAGTGCAGAAAAGTTTCAGCAGCTCATCTGAGACATCAATATCAGAAAATGATGGGAAGGATGCCGAATGTTTATGTTGTGCGAGTACCTATTTAAATTCCAGATTTGGAGAAGGCTGGATATTTTGCCAAAAATATCGCCGATGGGCTCATGAAGAGTGTCCAGCGGGAGATATTAACGAATTATGTTTACCCGATTTTGGTTATGGGCACAATTTATGAACCCTCTAGTACAATATAGGAAACAAGTTTTCTAAATTGTACCGTTGTCATTTTTTTTCTGCAACATCTGCTTGTTTCCGTTGAAATTTAACCTACAATAATTAACGTACTTATTAATGTTTCCAAATCCGATTTTTATTTTAAGCAAACATTAAACCTTAAGCAGATCATAATCATAAGTGGAAATAAGTGGTCCAATATCAGCAACTTTCTCCTAAATATGCCAAGGTTATTAGAAAGGGCCAGAATAGGGAAGGTGGAATGAACAAACCCGCTCTCTGCAAATGGCGATTGACGGATTTCTCTCAGACACATTCACTATCAATGCCGGTGTTCCTCAAGGGTCCATATTGTCTCCCACTCTCTTCTTACTCTACATTAACGACCTTCTAGTGAAAACTAAAAATCCGATATTTAGTTTTGCTGACGGTAGCACACTTATCTCATCTCAATAAAGACCTGGAAGAAATTTTAGCTTGGGGTGACAGTAACCAAGTCGAATTGAACGCTAAAAAAACCCAGGCAGCAGTTTTCTCTAAAAAGATTAACATTACCGAACCGGAAATAGTCATGGCCGGACACGCAATCCCACTGGCTTCATCTATTAATTTGCTGGGCGTCAATCTGGGAGGAAACATGTCTTGGCATAACCACGTTGTGGCAATCGCCAAAATAGCTTCTCAGAAGCTTGGGGTACTCTTCCGAACCAGAAAGATGTACACACCTCAACAACTTTTGACACTATACAAAGCCCAGATTCGACCATCCCTAGAGTACTGCTCTCATGTCTGGAGCTCTGCACCCAAACATACGTTTCGGCTACTGGATTCCATCGAAAGGAGGGCTATTCGTCTGATCGGAGACCACGAGCTGACGAAGAACCTCGACAGCCTAGAACATCGAAAACAGGTTGAGGATTTGACTCTCTTATACAGATATTTTCATGGAAGGTGTTCGGCTGACCTTGCCCTCTTAATTCCGCCCAGAGCGACGAATAGCAGAAATACACGACGAACCACTGCCGCCCATCCATATGTGGTTAAGCTTAGTACTTCTCCAACTTCATTAGTTAAGAATTCTTTCATCTGGAGGACTTCATCCTTGTGAAACGACTTTCCCGAGGTCGTTTTTCCCAACGAATATGACCTCCAACGATTCAAAACCAACGTGAATCGCTTTTTGTGCACACGCACCACTCCCAGAGTGCCCTAAAGGATTTTTCCTATAGTGCTTGTGTTTGGTTATAAAAAAAAAAGAATAAATACAAAGCCATCGGATTTAAAATTTTTGTGTTCTTACTAAGTTTTATTCCTAAAACATCTTTTCTTAATAACATTTTTTTTTCATATTTCCTGGAGAAAGCACTTTACTAGTGGAAAAAAAGCTTTTTGTAAATTTCCATATCTAATTTTTCGAAATTAAAAATTATGACATAAATTTCTATCCAAGCAGGGCTGAACCCCAGAAGATCAAGTTTCAATATAAGGAAAAGTTATGAAAAGTAATACGTTGCCGCGGTAGTCAAAGTGGTATATACCTATATATCATTTTTCGTGTTCGATTGTTGGTTTGGGGGTCATGACCCATTACTCCCCCCTCCTGGATCCGCGCTTGGCACAGACAGCAATTACCAATGTAACTTCCGAATACATTAGCCGATTTTATCGAACTTAGTATTGTTTTAAAGCTATTTTATAGCCGAATTCTAGCCTATGAGAATACTGAAGTTTTAGTTTAAGCCTGACCGCCAGATAGCGTTTTTCGACCGCTTTAGTAAATTACTCATTTTGGAAGACTACCTTCTTCTTATTACTCGTAAAATTATTTAAATAGTGGCGCAAACCAGAAGTTGATATCGCTTTTCAAATTTAAGTTATGAGAAGAAAAAATATATATTTTTTAAATTTTCAAATGATAACAAGAAACGAACTCGTATAAACTTACCAGAACAATGCATAATCCAGCAAGAAATGTACAAATCGAAGACAGCAAAAAGCACCAATATTTCCGAACAAGCAAGCATTTTTCAATGCCGGGGATGCCGTTAATAACGGTCTCGTTTGCTTTATCAACTAGGGCATTGACGGCAGCTACAGTGGTGGTGAGGGCGGGCGAGGACGGGCCGACGCCGCCCCTCGCGTCCTCGGGCGTCATTCAGACGCCTGCACGGTCATCGGAGATGGGCGCTCTCCGTCTTAGCGCCGCCGCTGGTGATGCGACGACATTGAGGTGGTCACTAATTTTCAGCGTAAGTTTGAAACTGTAAAAAAAATAGTAATTAAAAGTGCATATCATATTAGTGTGGATTTTTTTATATTGCCATCCTTTAGATTGGTTTAAATGAGTAGAAATAAATACAACATAAAAAACATTTATAACGATCGAATAAGGGGAAAGGTCACCACTGGTTTCTTAATAATCATAATTGGAGTTCTTCAATTATCTTAAAATAATAAAATACTAGTCCATTATAGAATCTAGGTATATGTACATATACAGGGTCATTTACAGTGAGTGGCATATTAAATGATATTTATTTATTTGTTATAAAAATATTTTTAATGAATATATCGTGGCTTCTCTGTCCGTTCCGGATATACCGGAAGATAGTCTTAACATTGTTATTTTAAATAGAAAGTTCTGTATAGTTTGACATTTTTCGATCCTATGTAAAAATCCGAGTAACTTTTCTATCTCTAGCCGTTTCTGAGATAATATTTTTTTTTTAATAAACATGCATTGGCGGTTCTTCCACAGGAGCACATGCGCACGTGCACCCCCAAAACGAATAGAAAAATATTAATTTAGATTCATTGAATATTATTTATCGTATAAAGTCCGACTCTCACTAATATTTTATCGTACCGCCAAACAAAACTGTATAATATAGGCTCTCGATCCGGCAGGCACCCCGGTCGAGGTTGATGACGATTATGACGAGAAATGCTCGCATATGCGAATAAATGGGCGGGGCATAATGCAGTGTCTCTGTAGTATCAGGTGGCGGGGGATAGCGGGGCTATGGCGATTTAACATGGGAAAGTTGCACAATTTTGGTGTGCGCCTTTATCTGATTGTTCGTGCATGTACGTAGAAATTCGAGCGTGTATGTTTCAATATTTTAATATTATATATTTGTTAAGTTAAAATGAATAGTTTGACGGTGGACTATTTCAAAAATAACTTTAGCTCTGTGAGTTTGGCGCAAAAAATGTAAGTGAAGAATGCTGGAAGACCTAAACCCGAAATTAATTTAACTCAGAACACACTACGTTTAAACCGCCTAAGAAAGTAATTGTTTGGTCGTTACACAAAAATTAAATTTTAAAAATAATTTCACGATACTTGTGAACCCCCTCTATCATAGGTCACGAACCGCCACTGCAAACATGTCATAGATATTGTTAAAAAATTGCCTTATACGAAAAATTTTTTTATACGAAAACTGCGTCAAACGACAATAGATCAAGAGACGAGATTTGCTCAGCAAGAAATGAGAATTTCAAAAATAATTTTTATTTGAAGAAAATCAAGTGGCGTACCATTCTTTTCTTCAAAAATACCGAGGGCAGTTCACGCAGGAACGCCACTGGTCGGAATAAAAAACATGTTATTAAAGTATGTTCGTTTTATGAAGTCCGATATAGGATTAAATAATTAAAGGTTGTTAAACAGTAAGACGGTTAAGTTAACAATACCTTCGCTATACTTGATCGTACCGAACAGTCCACTGGTTCACTGTATTCGGCTGAGCAAAATCAACGGTTCCAAAACAAAATTATCTTAGAATTATGTACCGCGATAAATATTTTTTTGTAGTTTATTTTTCACTCATAGTTTTTTTTATTTATCCAATGAAAAAGATTTTGCGTCAATAAGTTAACATGTTAGATGTTCTCAGGTACTTTTTCCTAGAATTTAGTTATTTTGGGATCATTATAGTTAATTGTATATAATAATCACTATTTTCCAAGAAATAATTAAAATTTGCTCAAGTGCAGGATGGTATGTTCTATTTTAAATAAGTGGTTATGCTTTTTGCTTTTAGTTTTTTTCTCATTATTGTGTGTGAATTAAAAGCAGTTATAAAGCAAAGTTATGGAAAATATTCAGCAAGGTGACCCAACGCCTAGAAGGTGTTTATCTCCAGGTGAACGCCCTCAAATATGGACATCAAGTTATGAGATTACCGCCCTACCATTGGCATTAAAATGCAATTGAATTGATATGGGGTATTAGCAAAAATTATTATGACAAACATGCCTGTAAAAATATTAGTAAGCCTAGCGTTGTAAAAATAACCGCAAAATAGTGAATGTGACGAGATCGTAATTTAGAAAACACTAATGTAAAACCAAAAAAAAATAACGTTGGATTTTAGAAAGATTTTTAAACAATAATTAAACCCAATAACTTTCATAGTGATATCAACGGCATTGGCAAAAATGTTCTTGTCACAGTCAAAGGTGTTAAGGAAATAAAAAAATACGCTAACTGGTCATTTTGATTGTAACAAAATAATAATAAACTGTGGCTACTGGCATGCGATACGGTAATTTTGTTAGGGAACAATTCCCCTTAATTACTGTTTCCAGACTTTTACGGCACTCGTATTTGATCAGTCATTGTTTGTTCTAAAAATATACACATTGAGGGTATATAAACTTTGTTTTTGCATTGTAAGTATATAGAGACACTAGAAGTTATAAATATGTTGGCACTGAATACAGGAAACTAGTTACAAGATTTAAATTAAGCCAAGCATACGGCTAGTTGCGTGTAAAACAAAAATATCGATCCAAAATCTTGAACAATTTTTTTATAAATAATTAATTCAAACCAAAATTATATATTTGGTATGATAATTGTTCGTATACAGTTTGTCCAAGATAAGGAGGGCCTTTATGGGGATCTAGTTAATTGTAACAAATACAATTTCGATTAAAAGCGGAAAATATATCGCAATCAAAGCACGAACAATGTATAGGGGTTAAAAAATTTTTACAGGCAACTTTCAGTCCTTAGCATATAACTTACTAAAATGAACTATTTGCCTGTAGAAATGATTATAATTTGCGAAATATATGTTACTTCCTGCATTAGAAAGCAATTTTAAAAGCATTTTTTTAGATTATAGCTGCAGTTCAAATTTGAATTTAAAAATGTATCGCCGGCAACGTGTTCCCAGTCAATAATTTCTTACTTTACCCTTTTATATTTCACGTAATTTTACTAAAGTTACTTTTATATATAATGTTCAAAGATCACCAGTTTAGTTTCTCTAACACAATTATTAACCAGAAGTTCCGTCCCCGTAGCTGCATGTATCGCCGGTCACGGCAGAAATTGCTTATAAATAACGCCACTACAGGTCAGCGTAATAGTTTTACAAATATGACGGTATGTGTTTGAATTTGTATAAAGCGTGCTCCTGTTTAGGTAAGTTCCTTATTATGTTTATTAGGTATAAACTAGAACATTGCCTACTTTTTACCAGGCGTATGTTTTTATGTGGTATCGCCGGTCACAGGGTTAACTCAGACCTAGTAGTCTTAATTAAGGAAAAAATACTACACGAAGTCATTCTCTTGAGTACAGATACTCATTTCAGTCTAAAAAAGCTTAAGAAATAGCTTGTAGGTATTAGCTGTTATTCACAAATTTGTGCATTTTTGTATCGCCGGTCACAGTAACACCGATCACGCATGAAAATGTTACCGGAGATAAATTGATGTGACGGTTTGTTATCCGAAGCTATATACAATATTTTTTTATTGGCCATTTATAAACCATTAAGGAAAAATATATTTTGATGTGCAAGTTTCGTTTACACCTTAGGTAGATTAAAAATATGACTAATTTTCTTAGTTTTTTAACATTCTATAAGGAACATGCCAAAACTTTAAGCCAATATAAGACAGGGCTGTTATAAATAATAGGAAAATGGTTATAGTGACTGATTAAAATAACTCAGTTCCAAATATTGGCGATATATGATTCAGAAGAGTAAAATTAGCCATGTTACGGGCGTTAAATTATTAAAAAATCGATGCTATAGACCAAGATATTTGTGACGATGATCTTTTGCATGGACATATATAATTCCTCTAATTAGATACCTACTATAAGGAACCTATTAAAAAATTACCAAGTGTTTTTGATATTATTTATTTTTAAAATCCGATTTACTGAAAGTTGCCTGTAAAAGAATTCGACCCATGGTACATCATTGAATTTAGAATAAAAAAAGGTCTCAAAATTTTACATTATAAAATCAGGGCCGTATTAGAAAAAATGAAGTTGTCGTATAAAATAATTTATTATGTATTCTTAGAGTTCACTAAAAGTTGCTGTGAGACTGTTTTGTTAGTTTTGCTTTAACTTTAATATTAACGTCGAAAAATGCTTAATTAAAAATTGAAAATTTCAGATTTTCTTAAATAACTCAAAACTTAAATTTAATTAAATTAATTAACGAGATCTCCATAGAGGCCCTCCTTATCTTGGGGATAGTTAAACCATGGTATTTTAAACCTACATAAATTGTTCTATACCGGGTGTTTCTTAACAAGCTGCTAATATTTAAGGAGATTATTTTTGGGTACATTTTCAGAAAAACTTTATATGAACATATCGTCGTTGATCTTACAAAGTGACGTATCTCAAGAAAATAAGATTTTGACTACTTTAAAAATAATTTTTACAAAAAACATGTTTTGCCTTCGAACAATAGACAAACAGATACTTTTAAATAACTTTTCAAATTCCATGCCTAACTCGAATCTAAATAATTATAGTTACAACTTAAAAGTGCTCTAATGTTAAACTTCAGAAAATTAGTTACCTACGTCACATTATAAGATCAACGATGATATGTCCTAAACGTCTTAACTTTTGAAAGATTTTCAAAAAATCGCCTTTTTTATTAATATAGGTGATACTGCTCTAGGTATTTGCGAATGAAAAATAATTTGGCCGCAAGAGAGAGAGTATAGTTGATATTTTATTCTCTGATCGAATTCCAATACAAATAAAAATCATCTCTTAATATATTATTATATTAATTATATTATTTTTTTGCAATAAGATATAATGATGCCTACGCCGTCTCGTAGACCGATGCCACCCTGGCGATGTCGGACTTTATCGGACTGTAAAGAGGCCATTGCCGGCTCATCAAGTAAGCTATCTTTATATTTTTATTTCTATTGTAATTCGATTAGAGAATAAAATATCAATTAGACGTACATTATATTTTTTATATTTGCTGTTATTTTAAGGTGGGTGATTACGTTTTCTTAAATGCCCTATAAACTACCCTCAAAATTTAGGCAACACTTCATTCTATAGGAGTTATGACAAAGGCGGAGAAGAGAGTGTACCTTAATCAAAAATAAATGGTCATAACTTTATATTTTCTTTACTTAATAGAGCTATTGCTCAATTTAAAAAAAATAAAACTGGTTTAAATTTGACATTTTGATATTCTCTAATCTAAAAAAATATTCGGCGATAAAAGGAACTTCCCAAACACGAGACCATAACGTTACCTCCCAAGTAACACTAATGCTTTTATTGCGATCTCCAAGGTCGCTTTAAAACTATACAATAAAATTTCGAATAGAACCAAATGAACTTCAGGACAGCCTGAGGACTACCATAAAGCAGCTTCTACCCAACAAGGGCCCATCTTAAAAGGATCTTCAAGACTAAATTTTAAAACTACATGGAAACCATTTATTTTTATTTTTATATTCTTAAAGAGTTCTTCAAGGCAACTTTAAATTTATGTATTAAAACCTATTGCATTTAAAATATGCTTGCAGCAGAATAAATTACCTTGAGAATCATTACAATTAATCCTGAAAAAGTTTTATTAATAGTCGTTTGTGAGCAAATGTAAGTGGCAAATAATATGAAGCGATCATAAATAATGTTCAAATGTAAACTATTCTCGCAAAAAATTTACCAACAGATGGCACTTCTCTGGCAAAATATAATAAAAAACTTCTACATAACAATTTAATGAGTTTTTAATTATTTAAAAAATATCGTCAAATTTAATTTTCCATCTAAGCATCTAAATGCATTTTTTTAATTAAATTGCATGTTTGGATACACAGTTCTATAGTTATTTAAGAGAATGTAATTGACATATATTTCAATAATAAATTTTTTTTTCGGCTATTGAAAATGTCCATCATGGCTGGTCTCCCATATAAACCAAGACGCGATCTAGATTAAAACTGATTGCAAGTTTATAGAACATTTTAAATGTAACAAGACTTATCCATTACATTAGTCTGAATACTGCAGTATTCATCTGCAATGCTCTTGAAAAAGGCCTAAAAAGCCGAAACATGTAGAGTAATCCTCTAAATATATTGATACATTTAAAAGTAAATTTCTTCTTTTTTACATTAAATTATTTTAAAAATGTTTCATAAAGAACCAACCGCGGAATCAGTCGTGTATCCTACTAGTTTGTTATATTCTAATGAAATAAATAACTTGCAAAGTTTATACATTATAACTACTTGCAACTTTATATACTATAACAATGAAAAGTATGACTCGAGATATAGAGTGCAAATGTATTGCACAAGAGGAGTTGAAATTAACCTTTTAACTACAACCCTTTGTAACAACAGTTTTGGTCAACACCTTATATCATATCTGGGTCCTAAATTATACAACAAAATATATTTGGAAATACGAAATATATTTGGAAATACGAAATATAAAAGATGAAAAACGTTTTTAAACTCAATTTAAAAAATAATTTTAATATTTAAATATTTTCACTGAGATATTGTGATAGAGGTGTTATTTAGACTGTTGCACTCCCTGCAGGTTTAGTGATTTTCGCTGCTTGAATTTGTTGTTGTTGCACTGGTAGTGCTTTAACTTAATTTTTTTTTCTCAATAAGCATTTATTGAGGTTTATAGAAATTAATTTACTGTGAGTAACACTTAAGTAGCTGTGATAGTTCTAAATATGTTAAATTCTAAAAATAGGTATTTGATACCTAGATGCCATATGTAACTGTTTTGGATTTTTGTACAACTGTGCATTTATTTAATTTTGTATTCTTTGTAAACGACTTTGAAATAAATAAATTTGAATTTGAATTTGAATTTGAACATCGGTTTATTTAACATATTAAAGCACTTTTAAACCACAAATAAATCAAAAGTGTCTGACAATTGTTACTTGGGCTCTAAAATTTTAAATAAGTATGTATAATCAGATATTTTTATCTCATTAAATAAAGGGTAACAAAAGGAAAAAAAATCAGAATGTATTTGCGCTGACTAACCATGCAAGAGTTCAAACATGTTGCCTCTCAGTTTGTAGTATTTCTTGATAATATAACCAGAAATGCAAATAATAATATTTCGTATTTAAATAATTTACAATTTTAAATTTAAAAAAATAACTCTTTGTTCTAATCGATATTTGTTCTCTACAATCATAAAGTAATTATTGTATACCCACTGGCGTTTTAAATAAAGTAGGATTAATTTATTAATAATTACGTAAAGTAACCATGCAATTTGCTTCTATGGTTATAGTGATGAATCATGGAAAAAAAAATTGATTAAAGGGATGGTTAAATAATGTACATTTTTTACAAGCCATCCAGTCATACATAAAATATGCCGTGACCTTATTATGTATGTCTGTTTAAAAATAACAGCTAATTTTAAAATCATAAAATAAATTACGCCCTTTTAAGGCCAACCAAGAAACTTGAACTTCCCTTGGCCTGTTTTACCGAAAATATTGTTCCCCAATATTGTAGCGCTGGCGTATTTTGTTTCTTATATAACTAGGTAAACCATAATTAAGTATCTTATGACGCTATTTATCCCCCGTTCCCAACCAAAAGTTTTCTGAGCACCCTCAAAATATTTTATATAGGTCAACCAGTGGCGCAGCCAGAAACTTTTGTCGAGGGGGGGGGGGGGGGGGTTATATGAATATATTATTATGTTACATTAACTTAACATTGGAGGAATTGGGGCGACCCCCCCAATTCCCCCACTAAGGTCCACCCCCTATAAACCAAATGCCTGGGTGTGCCAACGTCGTTTAGTATGAAATAGTATGTAAATAAAATTGTCACATCATGACTTTACAGTAATAGTTACTCAATGGCGTACCCAAGACGTGTTTCGGGGGTCGAACACCCTCCCCCCTGTTGAAGTATTTATATTTTTTTGTAATAGACATTTTTTGATAAATGTAACATTTAACTATATATTTATATAAACAAAAACCTAACAAACCCCCCCTCCCCCCGAACAAAATGTCTGGCTGTGCCACAGTCATAAGCTAATAACATCCCCTTCGGCGGGGCTGATATATTATGTGCTTCTTTATTTTATTAAAATTAGGAAAACATTCTTAATTTTGCGATTGTGTAGATATCCTTTCAACACCTCTTACTTCATTATCATAGTAAAATTTAATTACAAGAACCTTTATATTGACTTTCTTACAGTATATAATGTAGAGACTATTGTTGCAGGTTATAATGACACCAGCCAGCCCAAGGACGACCGACACTATCGATGTATCTCGCGCAACATCGTGGTCATGGTTCAATAGAAAATGTGCCAAAAATTTATTTATTTATTTTTTAAACTCTCTTACTTGTGTCCATGACAATTAAGTATATCGTAAAATAGAATGTCACTAAAATAGAAAAAATGCGAATCCCAGGTGGGTACCCCGTTTATTTTATATCGTATTGAAGTAAGAAATTTATGACAAAAAAAAACCATTGCCACTATCAAACTAATTCGCTAATCAAACGTAACGTTTTTTTTTTTGGAAAAAGCCCAATTGAATAATAAAATCTAAAGGCCCATGTCGCCTTAACCCATGCGCCTTTCTTTCAAACTTAAAAACAAGTTATTACTTACGATGGAATGAATATTACATAAAATAAATTTCCATTTTTATACACAAAAAGGGGTCTATTTTTAACGAACTGTCGCTTTAATTCAAAACTTTTCACTACTTTGACGCAACAAAATTTCACTATCGCGAATTCGTTTGTTCGTGAATTGGCTACAGCGCTCCTGCGTGCGTCCGAACGTTAAAGCGCGACTGAGCGGACGCCCGGCCGATAGAGCGTCGCGGCGCCGACGCGACCCGATGCGGCAGATCGATGGAAAAGTGCGGGCGCCGTCTCCGTCTGCAGCGGCGTCGGCGTCGCCGGTGCTGCCCATTCCATTGGATTAGCGAAGATTTTGGGTAGTCGTAACTATTTTCTATCGAATAATATTTTTATGGTCCATGCGGTTTCCAATTTTTTTATTAAGTAGCAGCAGTAACAAGTTATTATTCATAACGTCATATTATTAACAAAATATTCTTGCGGGAAAAAAATAAATTTCAAAATTGGCCGTTGACTCAACATAGTATACTGGGTGGCCCACTCTCAACCTAGGATTCCATAGCAGGGACATCAGTTTCATATTTTGTAATTTCTTTTAAAAACTATATATGGTGCTCCATAAAGTTGGTGTGCACCAAACATTAAATTTTTACTGGAACACTCTATATAGAATGTATATTACAATGTTTAAATACTGCTTAAAATTATACCTTATTTATTTGATATAGAGCAATAGATGTTTGTGAAATTACATTTATGGCACTTATTTGACAGGCTGAGAGATAACGGCCTTTAAATTTATTTCTTAATTCTCAATTTTCTATTCAAAAGTACCAACTTCCCAGGTATAAGAGTTTGGGGGGATTCGAGTCTGCAAAATCGACCAAGCGTAATGTATTAAGCTATGTCTGCAATGAGAAGAAAAATCGCCTATCAATAATTAATACGTGAAAAAAAGTAACGACGACATCTGCTCGGCATGCGACTATAAACCCGGTATTTCTCTTTACATAAAAAAAAACAATGCGGTAGCATCAAGTGTAATATTTAATAATCTAATGGAGTAAATAAATGAAGGAATTATTTTTGGATCAAATATCGTGTGAGGTGTGGAAGTACACAGGAATTTAGTCTATTTGGTGTGTATGTTCCCAGATAACACAAATCTTCTGGGAATATTCAAACAATCTTAGGCGACGAATGTATTAGTTCATTCCTAGAATGTCAATATTTTTTGGAATATTCTATGAAAACACTGGAGGGAATATTCAGGCTAGGTAATCAGAGTTATGACATAAATATTCCTGGAATATTAATAGTTTTGTGGAATATTCCTTGAACATCCTGGAAAGGAATGTTCAAGGAAGGTCTAAAATAAATACTAGAGAATACTCTACGAAGAATATTCATTAAATAATGTTCTCTGAATGATCAGTAAACGTTATCGAATTTTTTACGGAAGTATTTTATACAAACCAGTCGATTGGTGACAAAACAAGGTAAAATATCTGTGACCAAGTCGAATTTAACGCTAAGAAAACCCAAGCAGCAGTTTTCTCTAAAAAGGTTAACATTACAAAACCGGATATAGTCATGGCAGGACACGCAATTCCACTGGCTTCGTCTATTAATTTGCTGGGCGTCATCAATCTGGGAGGAAATATGTCTTGGCATAACCACGTTGTGGCAATCGCCAAGATAGCTTCTTGGAAA
Organism: Barypeithes pellucidus; assembly: GCA_963991005.1. NCBI lineage: Eukaryota > Metazoa > Arthropoda > Insecta > Coleoptera > Curculionidae > Barypeithes > Barypeithes pellucidus. Next base: position 30,800,667 of record OZ022559.1, read on the forward strand.
CTTGGTGTACTCTTCCGACCCAAAAAGTTGTACACACCTCAACAACTTCTGACACTATACAAAGCCCAGATTCGACCATCACTAGAGTACTGCTCTCATATCTAGAGCTCTGCACCCAAATATACTCTTCAGCTGCTGGATTCCATCGAAAGAAGAGCTATTCGTCTGATTGGAGACCACTTGCCGACAAAGAGCCTCGGCAGCCTGGAACATTGAAAACAGGTTGGTGATTTGACTCTCTTTTACAGATATTTCCATGGAAAATGCTCGGCTGACCTTAATTCCGCCCAATGGTGAATAGCAGAAATACACGACGAACCACTGCCGCTCATCCATATGTGATGGAGCTTAGTACTCCTCGAACTTCATTATTTAAGAATTATTTCATCTGCAGGACGTTATCCTTATGGAACGACCTTCCCGAGGTCGTGTTTCCCATCGAGTATAACCTCCAACGATTCAAAACCAACTTGAATCGCTTCATGCGCACACGCACCACTCCCAGAGTGCCTTAAAGGAATTTCCTATAATGCTTGTGTTTGATCATAAAAAAATATATATCACTTTAAAAGTACCATAGGCCATGACTATGATTGAATTTATAAAACTTAATTTGGCGCTGAAAATGCGATTTTGTGAAATGTACGAAAATCGCGGGGTACTGTTATTTTTTGTTTTATGGCAAGTTATTTAAAAAAACATTAACTGTTCTGGTAGTATTATGTATGTTTTTAGAGGCTGTTATGAAAAGCATCAATTCAGACTCGAGTCATCGCGGAAGCAGAACAGACGGTGGTGGACGCACTGTGGTTGATGTACATGATTTTTGATTTGAAATAAGTCTAGTAAACTGAAACTAAACCTACATTTAGCATCTTATTTCAGTTTTAAAATGATTACAGAGTGGGTTACAAATTATGCTGGTTCCATCATGAAATTATAACTTTTGTCCTTCTACAAATAGTTTTAGTGTCCAATATCTTTGGAAGGAGATGACATCTAATCCCGCATCGATGGTGGAGTTGGTGGAACCCTCCCGCGCGGGAATAGAATAATAATTATTAAACATTAATGTCTAAATATTCCAGTTATATTACGTAAATATTATAATATTCTTTCTCGTTCAGATAATATTTGTACTAAGGTTCTTACTAAGGAGGATTCTATGAATATTCATAGAAAGTTTCCTATATTCTGAAATAACTCTCTTGGTGTAAATAAAATATATTTATGCCTTATTTTCTTCATCACCGAATATTCATAGGACATCCTTTAAGAAGATTTTAATTGTTCCTGAAATATTCCTGCCGTGTGTACATCAATATTCAAAGAAGATGAATAGAATCTTTTTCTGAATATTCCGAGAATATGCTTATTGCTGCCATTTCACTCTCCTAGATATTCATAGTTATTCTATAGATATACATTTTCCGTAGGGCAGGTTCAGTGATTATTCCGTTCTCCGCACAAATGTAATTCGCATCTATGAATATTCATAGAACATGATTATGTTATCTGGGTTAGTATGTTCGTTGTGTCAATGGCACATTACAATTTTTTTCTTGATTCTATCTAAGAATTATTAGATCTTAGATAGAACCCTTCGAAGACTAATTACAAGATAGAAATTTTTGCTAAATATAACCAAACATTAATTTAAATGACGCATATGTCATAATTTCTATTTTTCTTATTGATGTCCCGTTTGAGTGTAGAATCTATAACACAAAGGGCCTTAAAGGTATGTTATTTAATCTATATTTTAACAAAATGACGTTTAACATGCAGGGCCTACCGTCAAGCGACCCATACACCAGGAACCGTGCAGGCTATTAGAATTTTATAAATCTATCATTTTTAGGAACACACAATATAATTCATTATTTTAGAAAACCCCTTTTCTCGCATTAAGAATTAATTGTTTAAATTAGCAAGCTATAGTAATATTTTTTAACTCTCTTTGAGATAGAAAAACTATTGCGCATACGGTTTTTAAACTTAGAAGTACAAAGTCATTTTATAAACATCGAAATCCCTGTATATCCAAAGCTGTTTCAAATCATTTTAAAAAAGATTTAAATCGAGAATTAAAGATTTTTTAAATTCCACAAATGATTTAAATCATAACTCGTTTTGTATGTAAGGAAAAATTGAAATAACAAATCTTTTTTAAATTTAAATCTTTTTTCATTAAATTATTTTAGGAGAGATTTAAATATTTTTATAAGGTTTTTAAATCATTTTTAAGCTCTAAACCATTTAAAAAGTATCTAAATTATCACCTCAGGTACCTACTAGGTATATACATTTTTGTATATCCATATTCCATGGTGGATTCCATTGCAACCCATTATGTACCAAATCTCTATTTAAAATTTAAAAACATTTCATAAAAATCTTAAGAGATTTAAATCTTTTTAAAGATTTAATCGTTTTGAAAAGGATTTAAATAGTTTTAAAGATTTAAATCATTTCAGAATGATTTAAATCCGTACAGAAAAGGTTAAAGACCTTATACAGATTTAAATCAGAAATAATTTTCAGGAAAAAGAATTAGGATCAAATTAATATTTAAATCAAAAAATGTATTTAGAGCACAAAAACGATTTAAATCTCGCTAATTATGTGACAACTCTGTGTACCTACATATCATATTTTTTCTGTGAAAATTTCAAGTTTTAAACATATAAAAGCTTTTACAAACTTTATTTTACGCATGAACTTATAATGAGATAAAATAAAATAACATTTGTTCTAGTAAAAAGTAACAACGTCGATATTACATCAATTTCCAAATTTTAATGTTGTTTCGGTTTGGGATTCATAACTTAATTTATTTTCATCCTAGGAGAATATTCATTATAAGCATGTATATTTAAAACTAAAAAAAAAACTTAAAGACTCAAGTCAATCTTTGGTTGCTCAACTTTACAGGTCTGAACTAACTGATTATCTAGTGTTTTTCATATGTGGACACTAGTAACTTGCCACTGACGGTGTAATATTTTCTTATATTCGCCCATCCGTGCTTTCACGAGTGCATAAACGTGGCTATTATCGTTACTATTGCATTTGCAGTGGCTATATTTTCTTCCCTTTATTCTGGCCCCCTATCCACCAGTAAATTAACCACCTACGGTGGTATTTCACAGAAAAGTTTTATGAGGAAAGCTAACAGATGTCGGGACAAGCATCCGCTTCAGGTTTTATCAGTGATCATCTGATTTTTTAAAAATCTAACTTAACCTTACACTTTGTGACCCTAGAAATTTTAATTTTCACATTGTTTAATGGCTAACTCGTAATGGTAGGTGGTTATTATAAAAGTTATATTTATTTAAAAATATATCATTTTTCTTCTTCCGCTTTTTTTACAGCTGTCGAGACGGATTTTTCCAGGGTGGGTATCCCAGAAATTTACACCGAGGCTATCAAATAGTGTCCGAAGAATGTCCACCGAAGAAGGCGACGTAATCATAAAGAATGTGGGAGATAAGGGGATTATTATTTTGAATCGCCCCAAAGCTTTGAACTCTTTAAATCTTTCTATGGTCAACAAAATCTATCCTACTCTAGTTAAATGGGAAAAGGAAAAGACACTAGTGATAGTAAAAGGTAAGTACTTAATGAAAGTTTCTGTTCGTCAAATGGTTTTATTGTTTGAACAATTATTGTATTTACGTAACAAACATATGTAAACACCATAATCCAACTGGCTTACCTTAATTATCAATCATTGAAATCAATTTACTGAACTTTTATTTGAAAGTCATGACTTTTATACTACCTATAACATATTTGAGTAATTAAATATTAGCAATCTTAATAAAAAAATTTTTGTAACAAAGGCACAAATATATTAGGGAATTTTAAAAAAAGAAGGAAAAAACAAGGAAAAGTAATATGCTGCCGTGTTATTTTATTTGTGCATATTTCCTGCCTGTTACTGTATAATTAAATCTTTTAATAATCAGACCTAAAAGATTTTTGCCTGACAAATCACATCAAATTTTTCTGCACTATAGGTACTTTTTACTACAATTTATTTATTCAGATTAGTTATTCATTACATCATCACTTATATAATACATAAATTAGCCTAGATCTAGTTCCCTGCATATTCTACAAGAGTGTAGCATAAGGTACCCAGAGGTAGAAAACATCTGTATGTATCGAGTTCACAATAAATTATAGTAAATATCAGATTTAATCATTCGTACAGCCAATTACATAAAACCATAATTATAACCGTCTAAATATATGTTGATTTTGAAAAATTACATTTCTACTGAGTGTCTTAAAACGATTTATATTTTTACAACTCCTTACTTCACCAGATAGCAAGTTGTATAATTTAGGGACAAAATAATTTATATATCTATGATTAAGGTTACTGTGACTTAATGGTAATGTTATTAGTGTATCGAAATTATGATTATATACCAAGAGGTTTTAAATTTGAATCAGTATGAATGTATGTACAGATTGTCAATATGTAGCTTGATCTTATATTGCAAAAAAATTTGTCAAAAAGTAGATGTGTAGGATATAACCTGTTCTGTCTATACATGATTTTGAGGATATATTTCTGAATTATATTCAATTTATATAAGCTATTATAGAGTCCACCCCACACTAAAATTCCGTATATCTTATAATTATTGAGTCAACAATTGATTTATATACTAAAATTAGTATTTTTCTGTCTAAAATTCTTCTTAATAAATAGAACTTATGAATTAGTTTATGTAATTTATTTAAAATATAATCAATATGTGGTTGCCATTTAAGAAATTTGCTAATGACAATGCCAAGGTATTTTATGGAATTTTTTTTTTTAATAGTATTATCATCGACAATAATACTATTATACCCTGGTCTGTTAGCACTGGTAAGTGAGAAAGCTATCTAGTTTGTCTTTGACAAGTTTAAAGTTAATGTGTTTACCTGTAGTCAGTTTCTTACTCTCATTAAACTAGTTATTATTTTATTCTTCACCTCTTCCCAGCTATCTCCCGAGATAACTATGGCTGTGTCATCAGCATATGAGATAGTTGAACCTTCAATAGGCAAGTGTACTAGATTAACTAAAATAGTATCGGTCCCGAAACTGTTCCCTGTGGTGTGCCAATTTTTAATTGTTTATCGCTTAAAATATTGTTTAGCCTAACCGTTTCGTATCTTTTGGTCAAATAGCTTTGAAATAACTTTGCGGCTATTTCCCTGATTCCATAGTTTTGAAGAATATTCAGAAGTTTATTGTGTGGTACAGTATCGAACGCCTTTGCAAGATCTAAAAATGCAGTTATACATTTCTTGTTTTTATTTACGTCATTAACAATTTCTGTTACTAAAGTGTGCATAGCATCCGCTGTAGTGCACTCCTCAATAAATCGAAATTGATTTGCTGATAAAACTTTTTTAAAAGCTAACTAACCCATCCTTAATACATTTTTCTAGAAGCTTTGCAAAATTAGTAATCAAATTTATTGACCGATATATATTTATAGAAGTTTTAGAACCAGACTTATCGATAGGTGTTATTATTGAAATTTTGAATTCAGAAGGTAGTATTCCATTTTTAAGAATTAAATTAGATATGTAAAGTAGGGGTTCATTATTTCTTGATGCGTTTGCTTTATAATATTAGCCTGAATGACATCATAACCTGGACTACTATTATTTTTTAAAGTTTACACATTACATTTGATTTAAGGTAGTGGAGATAAGGCATTCTGTGCTGGTGGAGATGTAAAAGCAATAGCAGAGGCAGCTTTTAAAGGTGACAAATTAGGTTATGAATTTTTTAAACAAGAATATAAGAACAATGGTCTTATCGGCTCCTACAAAATCCCCTACATTGCATTTATTGATGGTATAGTTATGGGTGGAGGTGTTGGGCTTTCAGTCCATGGTCGTTATAGAATAGCAACGGAAAGAACACTGTTTGCCATGCCAGAAACTCAAATAGGGCTGTTTCCTGATGTAGGAGGCTCGTATTTCTTGTCTAGATTATCTGGAAGGCTGGGATGGTATCTAGCCCTAACTGGAATTAGATTGAAAGGAGTCGATATGCTACATGCAGGTAATTATTTTATATACATAATATAGTGGCAGCAGAAAATAAGTACGGATCATTTTTATATAATTTTTTTGATTGTACCTAACAATAATTTTTAAAGGGTTTATTCAAATTTTTCAAAAGCCTAACATCAAATCAATAATTACTTATGAAGTAGATTACTTGTTATGCATTTATTTTAAAATAATAATTATTGATATTCACAATTAAAATTATCTTGATAAAATATGATAAACTTTATGATAAATCAGAAACAAGTCCCATGCCCATTTTAAATTAAAATGGTTAATGGGCTAACAATGCGATTCTTTATTTTTTGTTTTTAATCAAATTTAACCTACTAAAATATGTGTATTTTTAGGTATCGCAACACACTACACTGATAGTTCGAACCTTCCTAATATAGAGGAAGCACTTCTCCAGTGTTCCAATGATACTGACATCAAAAATACTTTAATAAAATTCCAAAAAAAAGATGATACCGAATTCTCACTAGCACCGTATATAAAAAAAATTAATCATTGCTTTGCGGCGCCTACAGTGGAAGAAATTATTGATAGACTGGAAAGGGATGACTCACAATGGGCTGAGGATACTATTAAACTTTTAAATAAAATGTCCCCTACAAGTTTAAAAATTGCACACAAAGAATTGGAAATTGGTAAGAACCTGAATATTTTAGAGTGTTTGCAGATGGAATATAGAATGGCTGTAAACTGCGTGGACAATCATGATTTTAGAGAAGGTAAGTTGCCTTAATTTAGACTAAGTAGGTAATTAGTGGTGCAGCGAGAAAAAACCCAAAAAAAAAAACGTTCTCGAATTTTATACTCTTATTTTCACAAATTTTAGTAGAAATTTTCGTCTGTGGTGAATGGTGATACTATATTCACTTTTTGCAGTACCTCCTTTCGATTAATAAGATTATTGAAAATAAATTAAATTGCTTGTTCCAAATAATAATAAACATTTTTGATCTATTATTTCAATCTATCAAGAAATAATCTAGTGTTGGGAAAAACCGATGATTTTAATAATCGAGTCCTTGATACTCGAGCGATTTTAATAATCTAGTGCATGGGTCGGCAACCTGCGGCCCGCGATACATCTTGGTGCAGCCCGCGAGATTCTCGCCGCAACGCACATGACGGACGATATTATACACAATCGAGTGAAAGGAAGCGAGAAAGGGGGCGAAGGAGTGAAGTTGGAGCGAAGGGGGAGCGGGGGGAAAGAGAAGGAAGGCAATAACGCCACACGCAATATTTGTACATAAATATTGTATGTATACCTACTGCAAGTGCGGCCCGCACTGATCCCCATGAAAAATATTTGGCCCTTTTACAACAAAAGGTTTCTAGTGAATCGCTCGAGCGATTTTAATAATCGAGTGAATCGCTCGAGCGATTAATCACTTGATATTTTTATGACTAAGAATAATGTGTTGATAAAATACCAAGGGTAGTTTTTGTAAGTTTTAGAAGTTTAGTCTAGAGTTTTTATTAAGGAAGAACAGTTGATTCTCATTTTTAAAAAAATCCTTTAATTTTTCAAGAATTTACAATCGCCGTTGACTAGCCAGTCCCAATCAAAACAAAACCCATGTCGCGATGAATCCACTAAGGGATTTGGCATACTTTTTCGCTACTGTTAACTAATACATATATCAAATCTCTTCAAAGGAATCAAGGGATGTTATTGGAGTTTAAAACAGCTTTAGGAGCAGGTGGTATGAAAATTATACTCATAATGGGTTTTGTTTTTAGGTGTCAGAGCTTTACTTATTGATAAAACACAAGATCCCATCTGGAAGCCAGCTACTTTAAAAGAAGTAACTGATGATATTGTAAATAGTTATTTTAAAAAATTACCAGAAGAACAAGAACTAAAACATAAATTGTGATAGTAAATAATACTACAAAATATACCTACTATATTTATACAATTAAACAATTTGTTTATTAATATTATTCCTGTTTATTATTACTTTACCTTTGTCCTTAATAAACAAACATGTTGAAATAGAATGGAAAATTTGGCCAGCCTACTGGTATAGTATACGTGTACCGATTGTTTGCGGATACTATTGGAAAATGGACTATGAAAAGTCAAAGAAAGATTAAAGTTTTAAACCGTCTACTTGTCTTTTATTTAAATTAACACCACTTATAATTTTTTTCCCCCAACTGTTAAATGTGGACTAATTATTATTAATATTATAAGTATAATAATTAAATTTAAAATCTTAAAAATCATTTCCCTGAAACTGCCGCTGTAAATGATGTAATAATCAAATAATGCGAAACAATATAAATACAAGACAAGGCCCAGAACCCTTGCCACGCGAGTACGATTCGCTATTGACCGCAGTGTTGCCAACCATTCTAGGCATAATGTCGGTAGATTTGATCGGCAAAAATCGGTAGATTACGGCAAAAATCGGTAGATGGAGAATTTAAAAGATTGCATGTTTTTTTTACTTTTTTTTATATATAAAAGTTATCAGTTTAACAAAAATAACATAAACATAACACCATTCGGAAAAAATAATATAAACATAAAAATAAATTGTAGTGATAGGTACGTCGTAAAATAGATTTGGTTAATAAGTCTTTTTTGTTCATTTTTGATAACATTTTTTTATCAACAGGAAAATCATAACAACTTTTATCGCCAATGTACTCCTTTGTATGCATTAAACCAATGACTTTGTTCTGTTTTCGATAAATTTATTTGAGAGAATTTTCTCTCAACATTCGCCGATGAGTGTGGCAAACGCTCAATGCAATGACTGAAATGCGGGAAATGCCTAAAATATAAAATACCTTATTCTTACTAAAATGGACAGGGTACTTCCCATGTGCTATCTCAGTTATTCCCCGAACCCGAAAATAACGCTATAAATTTAAAAAACCTATCCGCCGATTGTAGCGTGTTATCCTTTTCTATTATATGCTAATTATGGTAGCGACATATTTCATCTCTTTCATTCGGTCACTCATTCTTTAGGTCTCGTTTTTACGTACATAAGATTAATATTTGACTATGAAGTAAACTAGAATGGAATAGTCAGTGGTGCAAAATTTAATAGAATGGTGGAAATTTGCCACAGTTGAAAAATCGGTAGATTTATACGTTTATTGGTAGATAGGTAGACTTTTTCCGAAAACGGTAGATCTACCGATAAATCGGTAGGGTTGGCAACGCTGATTGACCGCTTGCTTTGTCGCTTATATGAAAATTGTTTGTGAACTTTTCTTGGTGAAAAATCTTTTTGTATCTGTTTTTTCTCTCGCGTCTGTATTTTTTGGTACATTTACAAATTTATAGCAGCAGCCCTCGCTGCTTGTACTCGCACACATTAGGTGCCCTTACACCAGCGGATATCTCAACAAATCTGATATGGCACGAGCCAAATATGCGGAAAAAACTTTGTGTGTATGTGGATGTGGCGAGCTGAGCCTCATCGGGCCGTGCCTTATCGGCCACGGATGAAATCAGCAGGTCGCAACTCATCACTCATCAGTAGATCGGTAGGTAATAGCGGACGGCGCATCAAGTCCCATTAACGAGACGATTTAATCAGGCAAATCTAATCGGGTGATTAGGTCGGCGAGCTAGACTCGCCTGCCCAAAATTGACGAGAGTTTTGGTATGTGCCGAGCCTAGTTGGCAGGCCAAATCCGAACGGATCAAATCGGTCCAACTTATATGTTGGTGTATGGGCACCTATTGACCTTGCTCGCGGTTTATTTTTATTTTATTTCATTTCACTTTCCGATTGGTTCGGTCAAAGTTCGGTATTCTGTCGGCTAAATATTTGTTGATGAAAACCTAACCTGTTTTATGATAAGTTTTATTTGATCGAGCAAAAGTTTAAAGTCCTAAGGAGCAGTAATGGTAAGTGATAAATTGAATAATATCAGTTTGTCATATAGATCATTTATTGTTATTTCGACTTTTTGCAGCTGGCAAAATGTATTTTTCAACGGAAGGTCTACCACAGAATTATGAAGATGTCTTTATCTCAGAAAGTGTCCACAGGACAGAATGATGTAATTGTAAAGACTATTGATGATAAGGGAATTCTGATTTTAAATCGCCCTGAAGCCATGAACTCTTTAAATATGTCTATGGCAGACAAAATCAATCCTGCTCTTGTTAAATGGGAAAAGGAGAAAAAGACCCTTATTATAATCAAAGGTACCTAAACAAGCTTGTAGGTTGTGCTAAAGGTAAGGGTAAGATTGGCGATAATTATCGATGTGAGAGGGACATCAATATTTCTAACAATTAACGATGGCTGTACCATGAATGTTTGTAAATACAATTATCGAATTACTTTGGACTACTTATTCGGGTTTGTTCTTCAATGGAACACGCCTTAGGCGTTAGTACCGTTCAAGGGCAAAAGATGAAGATGATATAATCTTACAGAATAATAATAGCTGCTTACAAATAGCACAAATTCTGACCTAACTTCAAGAAAAGTAACTTAGTTGCATGTACGATTTGTTACAACGTAGTCAGAATCTGACTTCCCCCTTTGCCCTAGTGTTGGGCGATGTTTATCGATGTTTTTGAAACATCGATGTTCTGTTACCGATGTTCGATGTTTTCGACATCGATGTTAGAGGTGAAACATCGATGTCAACATCGATGTTTACCTTTCGATGTTCAATGTTATAACAAAACAAGAAAACTAGGTTGTAATCTTAAACTCAATTTTCCCAGCACAAGAAAATAAAAGCGAAAGTTTATGATTTCATTTGCTAAAAGCCTTATTAGAGTCGACAATAAAAATTTCCGGTGCAATGGCAATTATAATTGCACGAATTCATGCGCAGTAAACCGTTCTCGATCATCTGGCGCCTTGCTAACAGTCGGAACAGCAGTTGGTAGTGTCGAAATCCTTAAAATACCCCCAGAATTAGAGATGGCAAACCTGTTCGTTTTGACTAGCAGTTAAAGCAGCTACTGCTACTTACAAATGGCAGTTCAAAAAAGTTGGTACGAATTACCAGTACATATGCTTAATAAAGAATGTGAACTGTTAATTTAAGTACCAGTTTCGACCAATTAATAAACATTTAAAAGTAACAGAATAATCCATCTCTAACCAGACTTGCACCGGCAATGCAATGAAATAGCGCGTGCCTCATTTCTGGCAATGCGAGACAGCTGATCGAGAACGGTGTACTGCGCATGAATCCGTGCAATTTTAATTGCCAGAAGACTAGAATTGCCGACTGTAATACGCGGATTCCATTCTCGCATTGCGCCCGCAATGTATTTGGTCAGCTGATCCAGAACGGTTGAGTGGGCATTAATATGTGCAATTATAATTGCCATTGCTGGCGCAAGAGACAAAAATTGCCGACTCGTATACGGCTTTAAAGGAAAGAAACTTTCTAAGTTACTTTTCTTGGAATCTATTAATAAAAAATTTTGGGACGCTCATTAATCTAGTTTTACAAAAAAAATAGTTTACAAGTTGTTAGTGACTGGAATTAATGCAGTTATAAAATATTATGTTTTAATATTTGCTTTATTTTTTTGTTTATATTATTTTTTTAAATTTTTGTTATTTATTTTTCAATTCTTTCTAATAAAAAGTTTTTTATTTTTTATATCTAATTTATTCCTAATCGCAAATATACTTTTTTAAATGTCGATGTTTGAACATCGATGTTTAGAAAACATCGATGTTTCACAACCGATGTTTCTACGCCATCGATGGTCAACATCGATGTTCCGTTTCGATGTCCCAGCACTACTTTGCCCCTTCTACGCTACTGGGATTTTCCACTGAGATATCTAAAAATTGATCAAAAGTTGACCTTCTATCATTTTCAAATAGATTATATTTCATAAATTGCTTTCTTTACATTTGATTATTTGATGAGATATCATAGGTATTAATTATGTAAAATGGTGATTAAAACTGATTTCAAAATAAATGTGGAATGACACTGATCAAATGTCTATAGTTAAATTAAATATCTAGCTGACATAAAGTATTTAACATTATGTGAACCAACAAACCAGATTAAGAGATAACGGTATAAGTTTTTTAAAGGGAACCTTATCCTTGAAGCAAACAAACACCCATGGCAAGAAAATTTCGACATCCACTTTAATAAACAATAACTTTAGGATTAATAAATCTCTACAAAGCTCCAAGTTCTAAATATAGTGCATTTAGATAAACATTTTATTACACACTACAATAATCAATTGCACTTAGATTCAGACCAAATACATCTCTTGTAGGTTCATTTGGTTCAAGAGCGATTTTAACCCAAAACTATTACAAATATCATGCAGATACTTATTTCTTAGTTTTCCAGTAAACCAAACTGACCACATTCAAGTCGCCACACAAATGTACTACCTCTGATATTTAACTGAAATAAATCTCCACTCAAGTCGACACTGGGAATTCCTTTATTTCAACCAACCAACCATCATTTTTTTACATAACAGTCGATATGTTTTTTGTTATCATGTTTTAATTTTGTCTTTTGGTTCAGGTAATGGTAAGGCATTTAGTGCTGGCGGAAATATTAAGGCAATAGCAGAGGCAGCTTCTACAGGTGACAACATGCAATATGACCTGTTTAGAGCTGCATACAAGAATAACAATCTCCTTGCTTCTTTGACAATCCCTAGCATAGCATTTGGTGATGGCATAGTTATGGGTGGGTCTGTGGGACTGGCAGTCTTAAATCGTTACACAATCGTAACAGAACGAACATTATTGGCCACGCCTGAAACTCAAATTGGAATAATTCCTGACGCCGGTAGCTCTTACATTTTGTCTAGGCTTCGTGGAAGGTTAGGATGGTATCTCGGACTGACTGGAGCTAGATTAAAGGGAGCCGATGTCTTTAAAGCAGGTAATTAGTGTAATTACGGTATATGACACGTGCCCTTTACAAATTTTGATCTAGAGGTAAAAGTTTAAAGGCCCGACCTTCTATCACTGCAGCCTTTCGGCTTATTGTGTACTCCGATCTTGTTAGAAAATATATGTTCGTTCTATGAGGTCCAGTAACCTTCTATCAAGCTTGTCATATGGGAGGTTGTCACCACGTTGTATGGTCCCGAAGATATTTTGTCTTCTACGAGACAGTGCTACGCAGCGGTATGGGGTTCCTCGGGACGACCAATTTGAAATTGTTAATCATCAAGTGAAACTTTTTTGCGCTTTAATGTATTTATGTTTTTATTAAAATTATCAATTTTCTCATAACTTTTACCCAAAAATGGGAAACCTTTTTTATTTTTCTGCATTTAGAATTTCTTATGCTCCATTTAATTAATTAAGAAATTGTTGTTGTGTTTTTAAATTTTTTAGTAGTTTGGACTTTTCATAAATTTAAAAATATTAATGAATTATTCATACATACTTTAAAAAATATAGATTAAGTTATAATTTGTAATGAAATTCTATTAATGTAATAAATAATATCTAACATATAAAAGCCGGGCATTATGAATGCAGAAATCTAGAAATCAGTTGCTCTGAGCGACATGACAAGGTATACCATTTTTGGGTAAATGTGATGAGGAAATTGATATTTTTAATAAAAACATAATTAAACTAAAGCGCTCTTGTTTTTATGTACCCGGACAAACCCAGAGTGCCGTAGCGAGTGCCCTCTACAATCCACATCAAAATTATTAACACATTAAAATTTGTCGCCCCAAGAAACCCCCAATCATAAAATTGTATACAAAAATATTGGTTAGAAATTAAGTTAAATATAAGAAATTAGAAAATATAATTTTCCCTTGGCCACCCGGCTGTATCTCGATTGTATAAACTTTTAAACTAAGCAAAGTTTGGGCAACTTGGAATATTTTTACCGAAGGAGTCTGCAGTTTTACTGTATACTATTGTATAGGACACCCTATATAAGTACAGGGTGAGCACTATAAAAGATAATTCATTTGCTTTAAAACATCAACATTATTATTACTACTGGAGGAAAAATATTCTATTAAGAGTTTACCTTTAATGAATTTGAAAATATTGAGACCAGAGATAGAAAAGTATTTCCTTTTATTATCTATAAGATATTTTTAGTGTAAAATATAATTTACGAATTATCTGATAATAAGGGCGCTATAATTACAACACAATTATTAATTTAGAAATTAATATTTGAAAAACGTAAGTCTATAAGATACAGGATGAACCCCTAAAAAATAATATTACCGACGAAAATGACAATTTGTTAACATTATGAATTTCACAAAAACTTATCGGTGTTTTAAGAATCATATATTCAATGAAAGTCATGAAAAACCAACAATTTTTTAGCATTTCCACGTTTTTAGCGCATAGTGACAGATTTTTTACTCATAGGGGTAAATAAATTATCTTATAAATATTGCTATTTAATCTTTGGGAGCACAAGGGATTTGTCAAACGTATAGAAAACTGCTTGGCAAGCGTATTTGCCATACCTCTTAATTTTTTTTTAAATAGAACACCCTGTATATTAATTTACCATTTCATGCAGAATTACATTATTTATCTAATTAATTGCTCAGTACATACATGATTTATCTTACCAGACAGGTATAATTTTTAAAACACCCTGTACAAAAAATGTCTAGTATTTATATCAAATTAACCACATACCTTTTCGAAATTTTCTCAAAGTTTTAATTCTTTAACAGCATTAGTTATGAGATATAAAGTAAATTACCTTTCACATGTTTTTTCTAAAGAAATTCCAAAATTTTTATCTCGGAAACGGTTGGGATGGGTATAGGAAATGGTGAACAAAAGTTACTTGGATTTTTACATAGAATCGAAATATACAGGTATTCTATTAACTAACAATGTTAAGTTTAACTTCCGTTATAACCAGCAATGATAGATACGTTCAAATATCTTCATTACAAAGATCGATATCTTTTGTAGCGAGTACCAATTTTTCCAACAAATATCTTTTTGGTTCCCGAGATCTTTTAATAGGCCACTCACCGTAAATGACCCAGTACACCACTGTGGTTCTAAGGATGTGTGCCCAGAATATGGTCGATTAAAAAGATATTATGTAAACTTCATTACCTAAGAGAATTACTTCTACCCGCTACTTCACGAATTTTTTTTATGCATCTGAATTCTCAGGTCTTGCGACACATTACACTGACAGTTCAAACCTTCCGAGCATAGAAGAAGCTCTTCTCCAGTGCTCCAATGAAAATGATATTAAAACTACCCTCGCTAAATTCCAGACAGAAGATCAAACGGAGTTTTCGCTGGCACCGTACATGGAAACAATAAATCATTGCTTTTCGGCACCCACAGTGGAGGAAATCATCGTACGATTGGAGAAGGACGGGTCCAAGTGGGCTGAAGAGACTATAGCGCTTTTAAATAAAATGTCCCCCACTTGTTTAAAGCTTTCTCATAAGGAATTAGAGCTGGCCAAAAACATGAGTCTACTAGAATGCTTACAGACGGAGTTTAGAATAGTTGTGAATTGTGTGGATATTGGTGATTTCAGAGAAGGTAAGTAATATCATAGCATAAGTTAGTTTGTAATGGTGGGGCATTTAGGTTCATTTTATCAATTAAACGAGCTCAACGAAATTTGGTCAATAACAACTGCGAAATTGCAAATGCGTCGTTATAACCTAACAACTATCAACTTTCTTAATTTAAATGCAATTCAATTTTTTGACCCCTTCTTCAACTGTTCCTGAAATATTAAGTGATTTCAGATTTATTGCATTTCATAAAATAAAAAAGGTATAAAGAGTTTTATTTACTTATGTTTAAAACGCGTGACCTTAGCAAATTGTTGTCTTTCAGCATGACAGTAGTTGTCAGTGTTATAGTCGTTTGAATTTCTGAATATCAGCTGAGACATGTTACTGCCGTGCTAAGACAAGAGGTCCTATCTACAAAATAAGCGTTTTAAGATAATTAGGTTTTAGTATTTTTCCTCTCTTATAGATTCTATATTGTCTTTACGATTAAAACTTTTAGCTTCTATATAGTTTTAATATATACAATTGTTTTGCTAATCTTATTTTATATTTTACCTTTTTAGTTTAAGAGATATTTGATAATTATGCATATGGGACTATTTAGTTAAGTATAAATGCTATATTTTTATTAAAAAAAATTTGTCCCTGTAATTTTTTAAGTTTACAAAGAAAGTCAACAAATTTATTTATTCAAACTTTTTAATATTTTACATATTATTAACAAAATTAAGATTAAGTATAATCAAGAAAGCGGTATAAATACTTGTTAAACTAGTCATCAACTTCTTCATATGTGTTGGAGCTGACTGGCAAATCTATCCAAAATTTTAGTCGATTGGCAGGGATATGGGATGTAAGCTTGGAAATTAAAGTTGTTTTCCTTTCTTGATTGACTCCTCGACAAATGGTACGTTGTTCACCCCTTTTCAATGAACCCTTCAAAAACTTTTGGTTAAAAATGTCCTTCACTTCCTCAAATTCGTTTTTAAATTCGGTTTTAAAGGAGAAAACCTTCCTGCCTCTTTTAAAGGAAAGTGCTACAATGTCTCTAAGATAAACTCTTGTAGCGAGGCGCTGTAATTTATACTTGGAAGTGTAGTCCATCCACTTGAAAAATTGTCCAATTTGCATTTCAATAACAGTTACTTTTGATGAATTTGATTCTTTAACTGCTGATGAGAAATCATCAAAATCATAAACTTTATTCTTGCGCTTTAGGGACAATTCAACCTGATGATGAAATGAGTCCGCTGCCATAAATGTATGGCCAGGCTCAAAGTACTTAATGACCAAATCTTCAAGGGCAATTTCTAAGGAATTAGCAGCATAAATGAAAAAACTTATCAACGTCCAATTCTTATTTTGGGAAGAACAATTGTCCAACCAAATCGTTATTTTTTTCATATCTCTATTAGCAAGAAAGAACGCATAAAAGGTTGATATTAAGTCTTCTTTTGATCGCCCAGCAATTCCTTCATGCCAAATTATAGCACACGCATATATATTTTTGCACCTTTTTCCAATGGGCACGAAACTTTCATTGTAGACAACTATCCTAGGTGTGAAAATGATTTCTTTAAACATTTCCAAACGAGGAAGCATGATTACCTAAAAATAAACAAAAGTTATAAGAACTTAGGAAAAGTGTAGCCTACCTAATTATTTTACCTTTTGTAAATCAGCTGATATGATAAGTTCGTCGGTGGCCTTTGGTTTTTCGGCGTCTTCTTGATATTCTTTTCTAGCATTAATGGCTTTCTCTTTATGAACGTTCCATTTTTAACATATGTCGCAATTGGCATCATTATCATGATTTTCAACTTGCTTATGCAATCCATAACACTCACATTCCCAGCATTCTTCATGCCCTAGTTTGGCAAATGATATATTTTGACCAGAAACAACATTTCTGTAGAGCTCGTATGAAAATGTTGTACCAGGATGTTTATTTTTAAAATCTTTATACATTAAAGAGATTGATATATCACTAGGAAGATATTTACGATCCGGAGCGTGTTCTCTTCTATAATGGGAAATAGTGGGTCTAAACGAATTGATATGTTCAATTATATCATTTCTATTCACTTTTTTGGCTGAAGGATGTCGTCGTTGATCTGGCTTAGGAGATAATAAATTTGTGTTCGTGCTACGTACATTTTTTAGAATTCTGTCGTTTTGTTTTTCATACCCAAATGTAGATAAAAAGAATACTTTGCAGACATTTATTTCTTGATTTTCATACTTTAGATAGTATTTAAAAGTATAAATTCTACTGGATTTATTTTTAGACTTGCAAGTATTCCTTGTTTTGTTATTTTTCTTTATGCAATTAAACATAAATAGCTTCTGCTCTTCTTTCAACAGTTTCCAATATTGTGTGTTAATTTCATTTTGTCTTTCAAGGGGTATTTTATTTACACATTTCAACTTACAGCTACAAGGAGCTTTAACATTCTGATTTTCGATATACTTTTCCAATTTTTGCTTTTTCCTTGCAACAACCCCAACATCGAATTTTTTCCTCTTCCGTATCTCTCCTTTTTTTGTGTACTGTTTATTTTCAGCAGTTTCAACTGCCTTATTGACTATTTGATTTAATATATCTGTTTGAATATACCGTTCAGTTTCAGTAAGCAAGCTACTGTTATTCACAGTTACATCAGTGATTTGAGAAGAGTTTATACAAGTATTGTCATTTTTCGGACTAATATGTTGAGAGAATGACATTGAAGGGATAAGTACATTTGATAAAACACTAATCTTTTTATTTACGTTATATTTGTTAAGTTGAGGAACAATCTTGTCACTTGACCCACTTGTCTCGCTACTATCACCACTATCACACTCAGGTACATAATCTTGGTCTTTTATGCAACTAGCATTATTATTAGCCACTTGTTTTAACTCATTTCGCACTATGTTAATTTTATTCTGTAGCTCTATGTTTAGCGCAAGGGAAACTAAATGTTTTCCATGGGACATTGCAAAGCTTACAAATATCTATCACAAGTTTTATCTGCTTATTTAGAAGACTTTTAATACGAACTGTTAATGACTAAACCGCGAATTACAAGTAACATGTTTGAGGTTATGTGTAACTTGGTGTCACATGTCCTAGTAATGTTGGTTGCATTCAACGCCCACTGCTAAGTTGAATAATTGTCCTAAATACAGCACTTGGGACTTTCTTGTATAGTCGGTAAATTTTATAAAGCAATATGCTAGACTTAAAAGTCCTAAGTACAATAAACTGCGTAGAAAGGACAATCTATCGTAGTAGAAGTCAAATGGGACATTTTGAATTAGTACTCATGGGTAATTATTCACATAGGACAATAATTTTAGGCATGTATTCTAATGTTAGAATTAAGATAGGACTTTCTAACTTAGTACAAGGATAAAAAACGTGTTTAAGTATCCATATATACCAAAAAGTAAAAAACACAAAATTTGCAGATAGGACCTCTTGTCTTAGCACGGCAGTGTAGGTAAAGCAGATAAAAAATAGCTGCCAATGCAATAAGTGATGATACAAAATTAGATATTATGCTAGCCGTTCATCGATTATTTGAACATTACAAGAAAATAAGATGTATATGCCTATAAAATGATACCTGCTCATGAGCTCATGGAATACGATTTTGATAGGAGAATGTATTTTTGTGAACAAATGATGGCAATGTTAGATAACATGCTAATCGTCAGAATTGCCGCTATTGGTCTTGGGAAAATCCTCACTGAATTAGAGAAGAACATACGCAATATCCTGAAAAGGTTAATGTTTAGGCAGCAGGAATTGTTGGAGATCATATCATAGGTCCCTTTTTCATTAATGGCAATTTAAATATCGATAATTATTAAGCAGTGCTCCAAAATAATGTATTGACAACTTTAACAAGCTTATATCGTGATCCAGCAAACCCACAACTTCCAGCGAATTTGATATGGTTTCAGCAAGATGGAGCACCGCCCCATTACCAAGCAATGTTCGGGACTACCTCAGCCGAGTGTTTCAGGGAGGCGTGGATTGATGGAATGGCCAGCACGATCCCCTGATCTAACGCCATTAGACTTCTTCTTATGGAGTTATGTCAAAAATATTGTATACAAAACTAAACCCCTGGATTTAGCTGACTTAAGAAGACGAATAACGCTTGCAATTAGATCGGTCACGCCTGGGATGCGTTTGTTTTTTACATTATCAAGAAATAAACAGTATTACTTATTAGTTTTTGAGTGTTTTTTGCAATAAATCTGAAAACACTTAATATTTCCGAAACAGTTGAAGATAGGTATAGGATATTGTACATTAAATATGCCTGAAATTTTCTGAGGGGTCCAAAAATTGAATTGCATTTAAAATAAGAAAGTTGGTATTGGTCACTTTTTCATGACACACCCTGTATGAAAAGTTTTTATTAAAAAAAATGCGCAACTAGAAATATCAATCGACGTGTACGAGCGTTTTTTCGCACACGCCCCCATTTATTTATTATAGAATTTATTCCATTTGGCTGATACCGCGTTGACATGGGTCGTGAATCGCGAACATGGTGTCACGAATCTAGTAATTTCATGACTAAAGTCATTTTACTTTCGTGAAAAAGGTATACACGGCAAATTCAGTTTTTGCTTAGTCGCAAAAATGCAATCCTTGGTAGCATATGCATTCTTTTTTGTTTTATTGTTTTGTAATCTCTAGTAGGATCCCACAAAACCGGCTCATTATAGCATAATTCAATAAATTTGTGTCTGCGGCACTAATTGTCAAAATTTTGGCAACCACTTGACACACAACTGTCTTCTTGCTCTGCTTACGAACGACTTGCCGGATTTGATTTTCTCAACAACCAAATATTTTGGTTTGTGAAAAAATTAATACGATTCTGGTAGTTGCAATGTCGCGTGGTTCACAAAAGCGTGGCTCACTTTCGCGGCTTCTATTATCACATAAACCCTACGCAAATAATATATTATTCCAAACGGTAAGATTTATCTATCCTGTCTAGTGCGTAAGAAAGTGATGAAATGCTATGCTTTCGGTATGTCGTCCAAGAGTTCGGTTGATCTTCAGTTTCTGCCAGGACACAACTAAAAAGTCGGCCGGTTATCTAAGTCCGTATACTTAAACTCACTATACGATTAAATAGTTTGACGACGAAAAGTTGTGTGCCCGAAGGGGTCATATTCATTACACAAAATTAGGTATTTCCTACCTTTACTATTGCCTCTAATTACCTTTATGGTGTTAATTTTAGGTGTTCGAGCTTTGCTTGTTGATAAAACTACTCCGAAATGGAACCCAGCCACTTTAAAAGAAGTAACCGATGATATTGTAAATAGTTACTTCAAGAAACTACCAGAAAAACTAGATGCGAAGTATAGATTGTGATCAAAAAGGTTTAAAAGGCCGGGAAAAGACCAGTTATAATGGGATCGCCTCACTCCAATCGGTCAAAATATGCGACGAATGACATTTTGCTGAAAATGACTTCTACAGGGTACGCCAAATGAGATTTTATTTTGAAAATTTGGCTACGTTTATAAAATATTTTGGATGATGTGGTATTGCCGTATCATACCGAAAGTGGCAGCAACTTCGAAATTTTAAATGGATTTCTCTAAATATTGTGATTTTTTAACGCCGTATCGGTATCTAAAAAGAAAATCATATCTTTTTAGGAAGCTGAAATTTTGTCAATAGTTTCACAAGACAATAGATTTTAGAATTTTGAAAAATATATAATTAGTTTTATACAGGGCGTCTCCAAAACAGTATTTCTGATTATTTTGTTTCCTCTATTCCACAACCAGATAATTTTTCATTTCGCTACAAGTCAGAAAATATTGAAGATATAGGAAGACCTAATGTCATTAGATAGAAAATTTTTACAAGGGTTCATCTTCCTCAGAAATATATATAGTACAGTAGAACCCCGATTATCCGTGCGCGGATTATCCGGGCTGCGGATTATCCGTGCTATGATTTCCCATCATCGAAATTTTGAAGTTCTATCGAAAAGACCGAATAACAGTGTTGTGTTGTGCTAATGCGTCTGGTGGTCATAGACTAAAGCTGGCTGTGATTGGAAAGTCAAAAAATCCTCGCGCTTTTAAAAACATGAAATTGCACAATCTCCCAGTTCACTATTATAACCAGCAAGCTGCTTGGATAACTTGTGATATATTTCAAGATTGGTTTGTTTCATAAACACTTCATTGAAGTTCAAAGAAGTTGACGAAACCGAAGTTGAAAGATGGATTCAGTGTGACAAAAATGAGCCAGGTTATCAACTCTTCAATGACGACGATGTTGTCGTACAAGTTTTGAATCAGCCCGGTACGTCACAACCTGATTCATCCGAAAATGATAGTCAAGACGAAGAAAATGATGGGACGGTATCAATCAAAAGAGTTTCTAACCGAGAGGCTGAAGAAGCTGCCAACGTTCTACTAGATTATTTTGAGCAACGATAATCTTTGGACCTTACCGACATTTTGAACTTGCGCAGAATACGTCAGACAAAGATCGACAAATTTTAACACAGACCAAGGTGACTGACTTTTTTTCAAACGCATAGCTACATAAAATACCATATCCGCTTTATTTAAACGCAAATTAACATTATGTACCTACCTATGATGTAGAGTTTTTATTTTTCATATTTTGTGTAGTTTACTTTTTACCTTATGTAGAATTATATTTTTTGTTCTGTTATCTTTTTATGCAATACATACATATAAACTTAGTTTGAAATTATGAGATCTTTTTTTTTCTGTCATATTTTGAGTATACTATATACATAATATGTACATATGTATGTATGTAACATGTAATAAATGAATGTTCGGATTATCCGTGCTTTTCACTTATCCGTGCCTCGTCCGGTCCCGTGGAGCACGGATAATCGGGGTTCTACTGTATAACTAATTAAATACTTCAAAATTGTAAAATCTCTATTGTCTTGTGAAATTGTCAAAATTTCAGCTTTCTAGCTGTAACTTCTAAAAAGATATGATTTTCTGTTCAGGTTCCACAGCGTTAAAAAATCACAAGATTATCTATAATTAAAAAACTATTAAACATAGGGATATGAGATTCTACAGAAAACTGTTTTAGATTTTTACCTAGATTTCAAGAACAATATAATATTTATAAGCATAGAAAACCATCTCTTATACCCACATCTAAATTTTCAAAATAAAATCTCATTTAGTTCTTGAGATGCTTCTAACAGGCCACTTTACTTGGTGACCTTGTATACCTTCGTCCTTAATGAGTGAAGAGAGTGAAGTTGGCTCATCTCTGTCCTCTTTAATATTGTCAATTAAAGGTAAAATCAAACCGGATGAAGCCAGGAAATGGCGTCATTAGAGACGGTGATTGGCGCAATTATTTCCTCTTTAGCAATAGCCCCAGAAATATATTAAAACGCATGTGATGTCTCGACATCGGTGACGCCAATGGCTTCATTAGTTTGATTTTATTTCTACTTTACTTTACATTTGTCCTTAATAAAAAAACACATTGAAATAAAAGAAAAAATGTCCACAAATTCCCCACTACTGGTATAGTCGTGCTACTAGTATATATAACGTGCACCTAATCGCGTGTACGGGTCCAATTCCTCCTCCTACCTCGACTCGATATTAGTACATATCGCATTTTAAAATTAATATATTTTGTTACATAATTTTGTATTATTATTACTAATAACCAGACTCTGACAGAAATTCATTTTTCTAGCGAGGAGCATACATGGCCGTTTACATCTTTGAATATATCGCACTAAGGAATGGTAATATTTTCCATGTATATTTTGTTCATACAAGGGAAACAATCAATGGTGATAGGTTCATCTGCGGTATCAGTTGTGATCGCTCGAGCGAAAAATCGCTCGAGTACTCGATTATTGACATATCAGACATTGGTCGATTATTAAAAATACTGCTCGAGTTATAAATTCAAGTGAAAATCGTCGCTTGTTCGTTATGACCTCTCACTCCATACCCGAACTTCGCTTGATACCGACCGAAATGTGCTACTTGGTAGTGTGATCGCTCAAGGTAAAAAACTATCGTATATTCGAGCAGTTTTTCGCTCGATGGGAAATACTACTCTAATTATAAATTCAAGCGAAAAATCAAAAATCGTTGCCTTTCACTTGACGCCCGGTTTTGACTCGACGCCGCGCTACCCGAAATGTACCGTTTGGCGACGTTCTAGTTTGACGCTCGGAAGGCTGATACGACATACGTCTTTGTTAAAGACACATAAACGAGAAGGTGCAAATAAAAACTTATGTCAAATCCCTTAGTGGATTCATCGCGACATGGGTTTTGTTTTGACTGGGACTGGCTAGCCAGCGGCGATTGTAAATTTTTTAACAATTAAAGAATAATTTTTTTTAGAATCGGAATCAACTGTTCTTCCTTAATAAAAACTCTAGACTACACTTCTAACACTTACAAAAACCACTGCAGTTTTATCAACATTCTTCTTAGTGATAGCTCGAGCGATTCACTAGATTATTAAAATCGCTTGAGTATCAAGTACTTGATTATTAAAATCATCGGTTTTTTCCAACACAAATCAGTGCTGCTAGACATATTCATTTTTTAGATTAAAAGTAGTCTCGGTTTAGGCCCCAAAAGCACTAAGGTTATAATACTATTATTTAGCAGTATTAAAAACACAACAAACTGAATAAGTCCTGTCGCAAGCACCGCCATTAGATATTTTATGGTTGCAGGATTTCCAGTATCGATCGTGGATTAAGTGTGCCATACTCGTGGCCAAATGTTTACATTTACTGACTTTTGGTTTTGAATAGGGTATAGAATCCAAGTGCCACATATCAAAAAAATAGTCCATTTTCTCCAAGAGACCTGTTTAGTAACTAATAAGAAGTAACTTGACTAAGTTTACTTGTTATTAGTTAAAGAATTATACAGTGAAACCTCTCATAACGGACACCTCTATTTAGCGGACATTTTTTTATAGTCCAGAACTAGGTATATGAAATTCCATGAAAATCAACCTCTCTTGGGCGGACCCGGACAGGCTGTTTTCATTCAGAGTGCAAAAACCCTCCTTTAAACGGACAAAATGCTTTTTAAGTATTTGGGAGACGAATAAGTACGGTTCAAAAACTCTCTCAAGACAGACCGGCAACCAAAGTCGCGTATGCGTGACAGAGCGAAAGGACTTCGCCGAATGAAAGTATGTGTGATTCCCCGACAGCAGTCCGCCGTTTATTTGTGAGTTGTAAGGTTAAAATCGTAAACAATGGCACAAAAATGTCTGTTTCGAGTCTGAAAGAGAATATTGATGTTGTGGAAGTTTGTAATTTGATAAAAATGTTTGGGCGGTTCATTAACATTGATGCAATGTGCTATTAGAAGATGATAGTGACCCCATTCCTACCGATTATGCAGTCCAAAATGAAACCACATCACTATCTGACAACTTTGATGAAGAAGTTGAATGCAGTAATCAAACAAATGTTACCAATTATCAACAAGCCATTAGTATGGTAAAGGAATTATACAAGTATGCAAAGAATAGAGGTGACTCTACAGCAATGGAATTGTTTATCAGACTTGGAATTATATTTTCTAGATTGCAAGTATAAAACGCAAACACGTCAAACTACGTTATTAGATTTTTTAGTACTACATCCTAACTAAAACTAGTGTATTTTTGTTATGTTATGTTTATTTGTACATACATATACATAGTAATAATTTTGCATTTACAAATTACCTAATAACAAATTTCCCATGGGCGGACACCTCTATTAGGCAGACACATTTAGACGGTCCCGTAGGTGTCCGTCTAAGGGAGGTTTCATTGTATATGCCAAGATTGCCAACTCAGTTAATGTATAAATGGTTGGCTAATGAACAAAAATGTTGGTAAAGCTTGGAATCGTCGAAAATTTAAAATCTTTTGCTTTGCTTGAATCCCATATACAAACCGACAATATTCTCAAATAATAAAGAAAATCTTTTGCCATATATTTTATTAAACATAAAGCTAGCAATCAGTCATTTCCACTCTCTTCCTTGTTTCTATCATATATAATTTTAATTTCTCTTAGCAAATTTTCTATATTCTGACCAGTTTTGGCGCTTACGGGTATTACAGGCAGATCAGTCTTGTTTTTAATTTCTTCCACGTTTTCAATGGCGTCTGGCAAATCTATTTTATTTGCTACAATCAGCTGTGGTTTCTCTTTAAAATTTTCATTAAACTGTAATAATTCATGCTGCAATGATTCTAAATATGTCCAGGGTTTGTCTAAAGACGCGTCTAGTACATAAAGTAGGACCATACATCGTTCTGTGTGCTTTAAAAACTGAATTCCCAAACCTTTATTTTTATGGGAATCGGGAATGAGACCAGGTAAATCAGCAACTAAAAAGAAATCAGAAAAAGGTAGATGCAATTTGTGCATACCTACACTTTCAAAAGAGATTATAAATTACAAAAAAAAACCAAGCAATTGGAACCTCTTAATTTGGAGGTGTACTTGGTCCGATAAGTGCAGTATGCTGGGGTCAAATGAACTTGAAAATATTATAAATATTTAAGTAAAATATTAGTCAACTTTCAACAAACTAGAAATTTTTATTTTTGGCCTACAAAAAATGTACTTTTAGCTAACAACCACTACTATTGTAATTTTCATGTGCTTTTTTAGCTTAGTTAAAACTGTAGGCATGTATATGTATATTTCCTTTATTTTACATAATTAAATAAATAAAAATTACTTTTTAAGCCTTAATTGGTCCAGTCCAAACCCTAAGGGATTATAACCCAAATAACATAACATTTATTTATTTACAAAGGAGGAAAGCAGCAAATATTTTGAGCTTTAAGCTGTATAAATATATAAATATTCCATGAGACACATTTACAGAATCATCTTGCAGTGTAATGTAAATTTCAAATTCCATGAAAACAATCTTACACCCATTAAAAGAGATCTATAAATGAAAAAACCCCAGATTTGCTACATGGGAACATCAATCAGCAAGCACTCTTACAGAAACATTTTGCTGTATAATGCAAGTTCTATTAAAACTATTTAAAATGAATTTCTTTCTATAAACCGCTGTTGTAATTTGCTTGTAAGAGAAGTCTTTAATAGTGAAATGAAGTAATATTGCAGTTACCCTAACAACAAAAATGTATCACGGGTGACATTTATACAACAAATTTGCAGAGCATAGCTCAGTCACCTTAAGGTACAGAATGACATAAGTCATCCTTAATATTAAAGTTTTTTTTAACTTAAAATATCTGTAAGAACATGGTAATCTTCCACTTAACATATCAATGGACCCCCAAATTAATTTAAAACATAGTATTTTTAAGGTTTTGCTTAACGTTAAAGCTGCCTTAGCTAAGATAAGATTGCTGCCTTAGCTGAAATGAGATATTCCTACATCTTAAGCATTCGCTTGTTTCCAAATTTGTCTACATAATGTGAGCATTCATATAAACATGATCAATATTCATATAAACATGATCAATCGCTCACTCTTGCTTGCTCATATGATCTGGACCTGGCTTTAGATATACAAGTACAATGGAAATAAATTCTTACCTGCTATTTGTTCATAATCATCATACTGCACCACTCCCAAATAAGGTTTTAGGGTGGTAAATGGATATGGAGCCACTTTTGGTCTAGCCCGCGAAATTGCTCTCAATAATGTACTTTTTCCTGCATTAGGAAATCCTATCTACAAAAAAGAAAAAAAACTGAAAAAAAAAATCGCATCTCCTATTTATTATCTTTGAAAATTATACCCCTAGAACAGCCTACACCTTGCATAAAATCTTATTCAAATACTTAAATATTGTAACGGCCTACTTATAAAAAAACAATATAGAAGAATGTTTGAAAGTAGACAACAAATTTCCAATAAAAAAATTATCCTAATAACTCACCAACCCAACATGTGCCATACTTCGAATTTCTACAGAATATTGTAAATCTTCACCGACAGCCCCATATTCACAAATTTTAGGCGCTTGTTCAATGTCATTCATGAAAAAATGATTTCCCTTACCACCGGCACCTCCCCTTGCAGCTACAAACATAAGTCCTTCACTGGACAAGTCGCCTATTACTTTTCCTTCTTCATTTTTTATGACAGTACCTATGGGTACTTTGATTATATAGTGGTTTGCATTTTTACCATGGCAATCCTTGTTTGTGCCTAAAAACTTTCATAAGTTTTATTATTGATTTCTACATTTAAAAATGTTATACTATCCAAATCTGAGGTGTTGAACATTAAAGGGTTTGTTCGGTTAAGGTATATTATCGAGACTGGTATGTAACATAATGATAAAATTTAGAGGAAAGCTACAAAGCAGATTACCATTCTCTCCATGAGGAGCCTTTGCTAGTGTAGGTACTTGATTTAAGTCTCTAACATCGGTAGATGCTTGGAAAATTACATGGGCTCCACTACCGCCATCCCCACCATCAGGACCTGCATACTCGTTACCCCACAGTGATAGAAAAGAAATGCATCCATCACCCCCATTGCCAGCTACAGCTCTAAGTTGCTTTAGGTCTATAAAACTTTGTATCTAGACAAAAAAAATAATAGCATATTATTCCTAGTTCCTAGTATAAGAATAGTACTCGCATAGTCATAATCAAGCTTACCGCGTTTCCTTGAGCTTTTGGCTTCTTACTAGGCATAGGTCGAGCTACCCGTTGCGAAAATTTTGTTATTCCTTGCGTTAAACGAACAGTTTTTCTTAGATTATTAAGCATTGTAGTGATAAATTCTAAAAAAATGTTATAAAAGTTGTCGATCACAAAACAAATAATTGTTGCTTTAACCTTAAAAAATCTTCTTTTAAGTAGATCGGTCTAGTATTCCTCTGTGCACCGTGATGCAGGTCCGTATTCATCACTCTTTCACTTCGAGGAAAAATATATTTTAAAACGAGTCGAACTCGAAAGATTTGAAAGTTAAGATGTGGGCAGGGAACTGTTGTATTAGTAAGTAAAAATTCCTAACACCTAATATATTTTTTACGAAGTTAATTCTCAAAAAGCATATTTAGTAACAGTTTAAAAGAAAAAAAAAACATTGGATGAACCATTATTTTTATCAAATAACAGTAAAATTATTAGGAAGGTTATTTATATTCAATGCAAAAGCTGTCTAAGTTTGTGTTTATAAACGGACAACGACGCACAGTGTTGAAAAAGTTTCCAAACTATTTCGAGATACTTTTTTAAAAATATATCGATACACTCTTACATATACCACTCAAAACCAAAAAAAAATCTACGCTGCATAGTACAATTTCTCGGACTGGGGCCTACAAGACATCTTAATTTTTTTCATACTAACAGACATTGTTGAAGGGGCCATAGGTGACTTCCGCCCCCGGTCATAAATTTTTAAGGGTACGCAAATTTAGCAAAATGTTAAATTTTTTGTTATACAAAATTAATATAAGGCATATTCCAAAAAAAAAATATGAACAATATGCAAATTAACATAATAAATGTTTAAAAATAAGTATATTTTAGATAAAAGATGTAAAAAAGTAACAAAATATAGATTCTACACAAAACCTGCAAATCACTAAAAGAGACAAAAAAATATAAGTTTCGCTCTACCCTGGTACAATTTTTATAGAACTTTCGCGAACACTGCAAGCAAATGGGCTTTTGACACTTAGTGCATAGATATGCAGTCTTTCTTCTTAATTTGGATGGCCAGATGTGGCAATACTTTCTTATTTCAAGCATTTCTTCTTGTTCATTGCGCGCTCCTTGCTCACTTGCGTGCCCTATTATATTAGTCAGGTAACATTTTCCTTTCAGAAAACACAAAAGTTACACAAATTGACAGTGTCTTGGGGAAACAAGTGCAAACCCGCCCCTGTACACCTACACCTACCGCCATATTTTACCACAATTAAATATGTGTAATGTTCTAACTTTGTACATACAGTTTTGTGCCCATGTATAATCCAGGTAAACAGTAAACACTATTTTTGTTGTTAATCACTAGAGCAAAGTCATGTAACTCCCTTTTCGAAAAACGTATTTATTTTATACACTAATAACTTTATTCAAAAGCGCAATTCACATCCCGCCGCTGCTATATTGTATATTATATTATTTAAAACCGAATAAGAATATTTCTACAACACAACTTTATTGATCTGTATCCGAAAAGAAGTAATAATCAACTGCCTAAGAAAAATACCAAATCAGCGTTCAACCTATCGAACGCATGAATCAGCGGTTATCCAATGATCCATATCAGTCATTTCGATCCCATATTAAGCACGTAGCTTAAGGATCGTTTACAGCTTTAAGGATCGTTTACAATATATGGAAAATTTATTTACAAATCAAAACCCTTTCGATTAGTGTATAGTTAGTATAGTTCATTTAGAGTCGATGGACGCGTAATTATTATTATAATATAAACTGATGAAAACTCGAACCTTCAGTAATCTTATTTTTTTAAGCCTCCGTTTGGCTAAACGCGTAAACATAAAACTAATAAGTAGCATAAATTGATATTTCTTATAACTGTAACATGCAAATATAATTTCGTTCCTGTCTAAAAAGTTCCCCATCATTCAAAACTCAAACTAAATACAAAGTGCGGCAACACTGCTACATAAAATTCAGTACTCCATTAGATACTGACATGTACCTATGGATAGCCAATGTCTAAAAGCAAAAGTGGCAAGTTTATGGCCTCGCGCATGTAAACAAAGCCGCTCGTCGGATGTCATGCGCAATGTCGACTGATATACGCTCGACCTTAACCGGCGAACAGGACCGTACTTCGTCTTTAGTGAAAATGATTTCACGGCAATATTTTGGCACATCAAGACCTTCTTTACTGGGAAATAAACAATCGATTTTCTCGTATACACGAAGGTCTTGCGGCCATCACTGAAATGCCACTTTTAGAATTAATTTTGATATCTATTGTCCACATATTTGCAATATCGTTACATCCCTACGACTGATTTCGGTCCTGTACGATGGTCTTGTTGACGGGCATGGGTGAAGGCGGTGTTGCCTAACAGCATATGACGGCGAGAACATTGTGCGCAAAAGAGAACGGACGACCAGCCTTTAAAATTTAACTTTTTACTGCGCATAACATAGGCTGCACCAAATTTAACTTTTTACTGCGCATAACATAGGCTGTACCTATCCATAGATACAGGCCAGTGGATATTATAAATTTGTGATCAACTCCACAATGACGATGATCAAACCAACTCAAAAACAGGGTTGTCAAGTTTTTCTAAAATTAATAATTCTTATTAGGTTCATATTCAAAGACGGCAATTTTTGAAAACCTTTTATTAAAAAAAACTTACACTGAATCACATGTAAATTAAATTGTCTACAAATAGTAACCTTAAGGACTTCTTTAAACTAATTCCTCCTATACTTTTCGGTGAATTTATGTAAATGTTACAGTATAGCATTTTTAAAATTTACGTTATTAAATCTTTCAAATAATAATTTATTACTTTTATGTAATAATAATTGAAGCCGCTTTAAAAATTCACCATTTGCAGACCTTAGTTCATATAACTACCAACCTATACCTAAAAACTACATTAAATACAAAATGACCCGAGTGCGTGATTTAATCTGAATCACTTGCACTGGACTCAAAATCGCCCACATCAATGGAAAATTTGTATTCTTGGTCACATCCTAAGTAAGCGTCACTCATAAAATACAATGTATAACCATGGTGCCCTGGACTGGGTGCAACAAAGTCCAACTTCACTCTCGCTTTTTGTTGTAAAGTCAACCTCTTGATTGATAACAGCGAGTTTGTTTTGGGATCTCCTATGACCACCCACCAACCTTCCTCGCGTTTCTAAAAATTAACAAACATATATATAGAGTGTCAAAAGAGTCTGAAATATTACAAATATTTAAGTTAAAATTTTTTTGAGGCAGCGTACAACGTAAAATGTCCAGCGCAACACGCCGCCTACTCCGCCATGCGAAACGTTGGATATTGTTATACAAGTCAAAACTGTAACATTCTATATTTGATAATAACTCTAATACCCCCATAAAGCGTCGAAAATGGGACATCCTGTACTCGTATAGTAAGTGGAATAATAGTTTAGTGTACAGAACAGCATGGGCGTAGCTTCGGTGGGGTAGGGTGGGGCGCTTGCTCATAATACAAAAAGTTTAAATGTACGAGTATAGAATTTAAAACAGAACACCTAATTCAAACTTCATAACTTTCATATTTTTTGTATAGAGATTCATCAATATGTAATATCTCTGGAACAAACCCTGTATTTTCTGAGTTTTTTTGAAAATTTATTTTATTGAAATAGATTTCTCGCTGAAGCGGAACTTTGATACAACCAATGTAAAGAAAAAAAAATAATCAACGGTCGAACTGATGGAAATGGAACCAGGTTCAGAACCTTCAAAGAAACATTTCAATTTTTATTACATTGTTCTTGTGAAATAAATTAGTACCCATACCCCACGAGATATCCGATCTCATCCCGCCTGGTTACCGGCGTGTATGCCCCCCCCCACCCCGAACGAAATCCTCGCTACGCCCATGGAAAACAGTGTGTAAGTATTTCGTGATATTATTACTCATAACAAATGACCTTTTGGACTGTAAAGAAGAGTTGGTGACAGACAGCCGCAAATGTGCATTTCGAAATATATTAACAAAAATGACGTTACCTGTGGGAAGAAAGGAGCAATTACAGGTCCGTTAACCTCATCTTCACGCTCCAACTGTACCGCCACGTGAACAGACGAACCAGAATGAATTTGATCTTTGTCCAGAACTTCGTAAGTAAGCTCAATGTTGGGATATCTATTACAAAATCGGGCCACATCCGCCATCTGGGCATCGTTAAGGCCTAAAAGTCTCGATCTATCCTCGTCTTCCAGTTCCATTATATCGAATACCGTTTCAACGCCCTATAAATAAAAGTGAAAAGAAATTGCAGGAATTTCTGTTACATAATCTAAAATTTAAAAATATATTTTTTGTTAAAATGGAACTAACGCTTCCCTGTCGAACTTTCGGTTCGATATCAAAAAACCATTCGCAACATTTATAATTTTTCTCTCTCTTATTTTACACCATTTCACAATTACAATTAACCAATTAACAAATGAGTATCACAGTTATTCAAAGCTAAATGTACATATTGGAACAGAACAATTTTATGCCAAAAGAACATACTAATTTATTTATTTATTTATTTATTAACGGGCGCTGCCCAATTTTACAACATAAACAAACTTATTGCTAACATCACAAAAGTTTACCTACATATATTTAGACTTAAAACTATATAAACTATAAATATATTTATATTAGAAAATTAGAGATTTCAAATCATACGCAGTTGATTGACAAAACTGGACCAATTTGAAAAGAAATCAAGTGTGGGATGTTCATTGGCCAGTCTACATGATCTAGAGATAAAATTGTTTCTGCCATAGTTTGTTCTATGCGCAGGGATTGAGAAGGTATTCCTCAGACGTGTTTCCCTTGAAGGTACATGCAGACTTATTTTATTTAGTAAAACAGGACAATTATATTTACTATGTAAAATATTGAAAAGCATTTTGAGGTCTTTTACATCGCGTCGTTGTTTAAGCGTCCCAACTTGAATATTAGACTCCAGTTGAGAGTATGTCAGTTCTGGAGTGTTAAGTTTGAAGGCTATGTATTTTAAGAATTTGTGTTGTACCCTCTCTATGCTCAGGATGTGAATATTATAACTAGGGTTCCAGACACAGGAAGAGTATTCAAGATGAGTTCTTATTAAAGAGCAATATAGTTGTTTGATAGCCTTAGAATTTGTGAACTCACAAGTAACACGCTTTATAAATCCAAGAAGTTGTAGAGATTTGGATATAGAGGTGTGGATGTGAGGTATAAAGGTGAGCTTTGAGTCCATAATTAGTCCTAAATCCTTCATTTCAGAAACACAGGTAAGTAGGTTATTTCCAATAGAATAAGGTTGTTCGAATACTGACCTAGATTTGTGGAAAATGATAGAGTGGCACTTCGAGGCATTTAATTTTATACTGAATAAGCTATATACAGGGTGTTATGGAAATGACGTATTATATTTAAATGGGTGACTCCTGGGGTGTCCTAAAGAAGCGCTACATACATATTTTTTTAAATCGAACGTTTAAGAAGTGGGGCGATTTACCCCTAAACCCACACACAACTCCTCGGCACATTCATATACGAACATATTACATTGCCCAGCTGGATAATCAACAGATTTCAGGCACAATGTTGCCAAAAT
Source organism: Barypeithes pellucidus (assembly GCA_963991005.1). Classification (NCBI taxonomy): domain Eukaryota; kingdom Metazoa; phylum Arthropoda; class Insecta; order Coleoptera; family Curculionidae; genus Barypeithes; species Barypeithes pellucidus. Next base: position 30,834,617 of record OZ022559.1, read on the forward strand.
GTTTAAAAGTGTAAAACTTTAGTTTCTTATAAGAATAAATATTTAGCTTACTTAGAAAGTAAATCCAGGACGCGATTAAGGAATACAGGGCACAGACACTTTCAGTTCTTTTTTCTATGGGAAAAACTTTATGCTCATCACGTGTCCTGATGATAGTGTGGGAGTGCATAATAAGCTTATCACTAAACTCTAACACTAACGCATAATTACACTTTACAATAACACAGATAGAACAAGAGCACTTAATCATTTCGCAATAGAAATAATAAAAACGCTAATTTCTATGGGCAATTAACCCTTTACTAAAGATAAAATGACAACAATTGACAGGAACTAGCCTTTGAAATGAATGGTCTGGTCCACCTTCGGACCAGTCAAACTTTCTTTCCGTTTGAAATCGAGCTCTTTTATTCTACATGCAGGATCTTGAAATTGTTATTAAAAATGTGTGTTTCAGATTTTAAATGATCAGCGTATGTTGAATGTTTATTATTTTTGGTGAAAGAATCTTGGTGGTCTTTAATTCTAGTGCGGAAAGAACGGCCTCTGCCTGACCTATATACGAACTAGGAAAAAAGCCACCATTTAATTTAGAAACTCCGCTTTTTTTATCCTTCTCAAATTCATAATTCAAGTGTAAATTAACTAATTATATTTCATACCGTATCTGATGAAGCGCCTGTGACGGTGAAACACGTGTCATTTTGACAAATTAAAACGAAGTTTGACCCCCTCCAAACCGAAGTTCTCAATCCGCCCTTGATTCAAGGAAGATCTACACCATTGGGAAACTTTTTTATTATGCGTGTTATGAAAAAAAGTGTTACTTCCTAAAAAGCTCTGCTTGATAAGCAACTAAGATTTACAAAGAAAAATGTATTATATTATACAGGGTTCTCAAAAAGTACAATAATGTAAAAATGGTCCAAGGGAAAACTGCCCCTTTTAAAAACACCTTCATGACTTGATCAATCACAATTTTTCAGCTCAACATTATATCAAATAGGCTGAAGTCGATACTTTTGTTTTGTAAAATATAAAATATTTTTTCTGCCGTCGTCAAAACGTAACCATTTTTAATGTTTTAAAAAACAGTAACTTTTAAAAATTAAAACATGTCAATCGGACAATTTATCAAATTTGTGCCAGAGTAACACCATGTTAATAAAGAAAATTGTGATTGATATAAAGTCGCGAAGGTGTTTTAAAATAATAATTTTGTATTTGTACTCCAAACAAGATTTGAAACAACTTCTTTTATTTGTCGTTTTGCTTAAAAATTAAAACTAGGGGTAGTTTCCCCTTGGACTACTTTTACATCCTTCCACTTTTTGAGAACCCTGTATAATATAATATATTTTTTTCTTCGTAAATTTTAGTTTCTTGCCGCTTGACAAGCTCTGCTGAGAGCTTTTTAAGAAGCGAAACTTTTTTCATAAAACGCAAAATAATTTTTTTTCCCATTGGTGTAGAACGTCCTTGGATCGACTTCCTTACCTTTTCAGTGCATCTTTTAATAGTTTCGGCATTGAAGTGAGGTAACTGCTTAAGGTAAGAGTCCTTGCTCCACATAGCTTGAGTCGCCATCTGAGCTAACTCCATAGCGGCCACTGCTGGCGACAGCCAACCGTTTGAACTGAGTACATCTACACAGGCTTGTACAAGTCTTATAGCTTTCGCTAATACTATTTCAGTGTCTCCTTGAAGTTCTGCACCTAACTGCAATCTACAAATGTTTTGTGTCAATTGATGAATACATTCATCATACAATACTTACCGCTGTATATGTGCATTTTGTAAGTACGTATGATGGTATTTTGAATATGTATTATCGTAAAGTTTGTTTGTTTGTATCGTTTATGTTTCTTGCTGCTCTTATAACGGCCAGTATTTTATTTCGTGGGTAACATTGTATTGATTGTGGATAATTCAATAAATTATGTAATAATTCTAAATATTTTGATGAAACCTATTTGAATAAACCCTTAATATGGTTATGAATCCTTGAATATGGATATTAAAAAAATAAACAATGACGTCGAGGGAAAACAGCTCCTTCCTTATTTGCATAAAAATCACTTACGCGCGTTCATGATTTACCAATATGGACTGGGAGAAAGCCACTACACAGTAGCCCAGTCCTATTTATTTATTTAAGTACAGGCATTACAAGTTTAAGAAACCGAACTACAGGTAGTTGTAGAAAAAATGCCAGCATTAACATAAAAACAAACAAACTAAATATTTCAAATCTAAGACTAAAAGATATATTATGTAATGTAGTATACGAATATATAACTATATATTTATATTTCAGACTATGTCGTCGAATATAAAAAAAAATCAGATCAACCAGAACATATAGAGGAAAATGCTGAGGAAAGTTATTAAGAAATTAATAGTGATTTTATAAAAAAATAATTCAGTGTTCCATTTAAATTATCGGAGTTGCAAATACTTCCCAGCACTGTACGGCTGAAAATATTTTTAAAAGATTGGGCATGTTAAGTTTTTGTTACCAGTAAAATCAGTTTTTGAAATGGAAGTAAAGTATTGAGTTTTCAACTTTTTGTTATATGACCTGATGCATTATCCGAACACACTGTATAATTTAAAATACCTCACGTCGTCACAACGAAAAATTTTACGTAAAGTATTATGAGAAGAAATATTCATTAACTTTTCATTTTTCATTGTAATTCTCACCTGCACAAATGAGCTTGCAATAGCAGATTAGTTTTAACATGAGGATCGTTGAATTTCGGCTGTCCACCGGACGATGACGTCAGTTTATTAGGTAGTTTCTGCGATAACTGCCTTAAAAGGTTGTCTTCGTGATGTCTAACCGGAATATCTTCATATTCTGCTGCTGATGAAATGATTTCCAAAAGTCCCCTGATTTTTGTTTTGCTATTAAGAGACAAACTGAAAAGTTCTGAAAAATAATGATAGATATTAATTTTCGTGAAATAATTAGCGACCACACTGATAAGTTTCCAAGAGTTAACTCGCTGGATACCGGTCAGTAAAAGCAAACTTAGGTTACATTTTTTATTTTCGCTTACGTTTCGACCTCTATGCCTCAGGGCTATAATACACATGAGATCCTTTGTGTTACACTTTCTACCCAGTAATTATACTATACAGGATTTGATGTGGCTTTTGTATAGTACAAACATATAGAGCATAATATTAGCGCTCTAACATTTTAAAAACGATTGCTGGAGGAAAATATGACCACAAAATAGCTACCTTGCTGGTGCGTATTTACGAGAGTATTGAATTTACTTATTAAGTAGGCCAAAATACAAAATTTGATCTTCTAAGTTTGTTTTAACCGACATGTATCTAACGAGTTAATTCTTTTGGTAACTATTAATGTGCGATACTGCCTTTTATCATAAATGGGATAGGATTTTTCTTATTTTATATAATGAGGAATTACAAAATTGTTATTGTGATATTTTTTCGTTGTTAGAATAATAAGCCTTAAAATCAACATTGTGGTTTCCTCAATAAATTAAATAAATCGGCCGGTACTTGGTGGAACTCTAGTTCACATCCTGTGAATGTAAATTATAGTAGGAACAACTTTTAGTTTTTCTATAATTTTGAATTTATTAATAAAATGACAATTAGTATAGTAATCGTAATGGAAACGATCCATTTTAGACAGTTGAGACACAAACATGCAGCTGATATAGGAACTTTCAAATCTCTCCTGATTTGTATGAGTCGTCTCAGTTTATGCGACCTTTAAAAAAAGTCTAACAATTGTTTGTTCACTTTTTGACATTAAATGAGTAATTCGGTTTCTTTTTGACTTGACTTCTTTTTGGCACCACGTTAATGCACGAGTTCTCGTACAAACAGTAAAATTAGGCGATGTCAAGCACGATTAGTAATCACTTTTACTAAAATGTTGTTTATTAAATTTTTTAGTATATTATAAGTATATTATTCGTTTAAACTTTGCAAATTATAAAAATATGTAATGGCTAAGTCCTATCCATACGTCAAATCATACTGTTTAGTTAAATTCCACCCATCGATTATAAAAATTAAGTAAACAACCAAAACTAGCAATTATAAAATATACACCAATTCTCATTACTTTTTACATTTAAATAATGAACAATACAACATGAAATGGGATGTCGAAATTTTATAAAAAAAAAATAAATCACTAAAACTTAATTTTTTAGAAAGTATGGAAATAGTTGGTATTACACCCGTCATAACTCTGTAACTTAATATAATTGAGGTGTTTGTTCATAATTTAAAGTATAAACATTATTAATGTAAAGATAAAGAGCTTTAGAGTAGGTTTTGTTTTCAATAAGTACTGTTGTTATCATCGTTTTAATCACTTAGTTTCTATCATCAGAATAAGATACTGTTTTGTGGAAAACAATGGTACGAACTGAAACAACCACTGTATATTTATAGATATTATTATATTCCATCCTCGAGTTCACGTTAAAATATACCAACCCATAAAAGTTGTGCTTTATACTTCCATTGAACAATAAATAATTGTGGTTAAGTAATTGTTTAGCGTAATTATATAATTTTTTTCTTTTAAAACTATATTTGTGTACATTTATCGTTTCTTTTTGTAGTACAAACCATATCTGTTCAATGATCAACCTATGTCAAATCAATAATAGAAAAGTTTTTCATGGTATCTACTTTCTGCCTATCACCGTATAATATCAGAACCTTTCAGCAAAATAACTTACCAATAGTTGTGTAATTAATATAATAATATGCAGCAATCATTCCCAAATTCAACGGCACACAATCCATGTCCTCCTCAATACTTATACATTTAGATTGTTCTAAATCATTAAGGGTATTCTCCACAAGCTCCGATAAGTGATCCGATAAATGCCTGTGGGTCACGCCTTGTAAATTATAGTAATTTGGATTTTGTGTTAAACGTCTGTACAAGAAGGTCCATGTTAAGTAGTCGACAGTATCCTGTTTGTTCTCGATCGTTTTTGTAACGATTTCGGCGTTAAAGTGGTCATGTAGTCTGTGATCCAAATGGCTCTATAAGTAAAATGTGTTTTATAATTTAGTATATCTTATAATATATAAATATCAGAATTATTCATACAGCATGTTATAGAAATGGCTTATTATTTTTAAATGGGCGATTCCTTGGGTGTCATAGGGAAAACCAACATACGAACACCCCAAAAATTATCCCACATGCGACTACCCCATAGACATCTGTGTTCACTTAACATTACTGTAATGTAGGTCAATCTACCAAGGTTTTGCAGTGTTGTCAAATGATAAGCGCGATGAGATTTATCCCTTCCCTTCGCCCACGTCTCTTCCTGCTCCAGCGGCAAGGTTGCAGTCTTCTTCAGTATTATTTGAGACGTAGACGCGGACTTTCATCTACGTCCCTTAAAAAAATTTGGTGTAAAAATTAACTGAACAATCCTGTTATTATTTTAATAACGCGAATACACAATCTAATCGTGTCGTCTCGCTCATTGCCGTAAGGTTCTGTTGTACTGTGAAATAATGCTTCCGTGTGCGTGTTTATCTCGTTTGCAAAAAGACTTTTTGTCGTAATCTTTCTGGAAATTGTGGAAATAATTATTGATGTAAGAACTAAAGCGCCATTTATAATTATTTTTCTGCATCTCAGGATTAAAGGGGTTTAAATATAATAAGGCATTTCCATAACACCTTGTATAACCATAATAACTACCTCTAATAACTTACCTCTACTGGTAATGGATCACTCAAGAACTTTTTGAAAAAGTCCTTTTTGGAAGATTGACACATTAAAACGCACTTTGCATCATCATCTTCCAGCGGTCTATTTGCCCTACCAACCATTTGTAAAACATCAGTGATGGGATAATCCTCGTATGCGTGTATTTTACCTAAAAAGAATCAGCATTTCAGATGGCATTTTAATTTTTTTTTATTTATTATCATTAAATGCGAATCGAAGGTTATATGGTTTTTAAATAAAAAATGTTCCGACAGGAACTGATTTAATTCTTTTGACAAGCTTTTTCTAAATTGATCGTGAATCAGGGGGAATCACATTTTTAAAAATAATTGAAAAATCTAAAAAGTAAATATTTTAAATAATAGTACATTTCGTGCCTAGTAGGAAAAGCTGAACATTACCGCACGACCGTAAAGATTGCCTGTCGAGGCGCAATCCGAGACTAGGGCATCATGGAGTACGGGAATGTGCTTTTCCTATGAGGTATAAATATTATTCTTCCAAAAATCGAAAATTATTCAAAGAACATAAATTATTACAAATTACAATTATTAAAATTTGTAAATAAGCATTATTAATTTTGATCATAAATAAAGGATGATATTTAACTATAGACTATTATGCGGTAACTATGGAAACGAAGTAATATTGAATTTTCAAACTTGATGCATGACAAGTTTCATTTTGGCATCTGTAATGAAATAATATTTCCGCACAGTACATTAATAACATGCCCTTACAGTTATTTTTCGTTGCCTGGCACCGACTAACTGTAGGGAAATATTGTAAACATTTTTCTTTAAAAAATATGAATATTTTTTTTATCGATTTTTGGAAAAACCCTGACATTCTGTATGAGAGTTCAGCATCATGCACTTGGGCTACCGGGTCTGCATAATAATTTGTGTAAATATGGTACATAATTCACAGTTGAAGATCTTCGACATTATACTTATTTGAAAAAGGTTGACTAACGTATGTCATAGATTCTTCCAAAAAATGGTCAAAATAATCAAGTCTAAAACTGTGAAGTATGTAGCAATTACGGAAAGTCAAATCAAAATATCGGCAAGTTTGCAATCTTGAAAACAAAAAGACCAACTATAAACCATCGCGTCAAATGTAAATCGCTGCAACCAAGTGTGAACGAAAAAACCTATGTTGGAACTGCGGACTACATTTTTGAGATTAAGTCATCGATGATGCATATCGGGATCTTAGATTCCATGTATGTATGAATATACACAATAACATAGTGCACTTATTATGGCCATCAAAACTATAAATAACTTACCATTGAAGAACTGCGTATCCATAATAATTACCAAATAGGCGAAAATATTAACAGCCCAGCAAAGATCCCGAGTAACAACAGCAATCTGTACGGCCCCAGAGTCAAACAATTGTTCCACAAGACGCAGATCGGCTGCAGTCAGGCCCTCATGCATGTAGGCTACTCCTTGAGACAATGTTTCTTTTAAGGTCTGAAATAAAATTATAAATAATGGTCAGTAATGAATATTTTCCTCGCATGTAAAAAATCCTATAATGGTCTTTTGCAAGAATGTGTCTGTGTGGTCTTTTGCAAGAATTACAGCGATAATTCCCCAATAAAAGCGTTAATTCGACAGTAGGTAGCAATCAATCATAATCAAGTTTGTACTACTACTGTAATTTTTGACCATTTGTATATTGTTTATTATGTACTTTCTTTTAATTTAGCTTAATACTATTATTCATAAATACACGGGGTGATGCAATGTTGAACATAGGAAATCCCATGTAATTTTTGGATATTGACTCCCCTGTATATTTTATAGAAAAACGGCATTATAACTTCTTGAAGAGGCCGACAAGGTAAACCCATATGCCAAGTTTGAATACATTTTGGTGACTCAATCCTAAGCTATTCATCTAAGATGGCAAAACCACGAAACTCTCATAGTTCAGGTAATACAGCAAACACCAGCAAATTAAATTTTGACATTGAAAAAACGAAAATTAGTGGCATATTTTGATTATTTTAGTTAATAAGTTTAGCTTTTTGGTGACAGCGTCATAGAAATTATTTGCTGGTGTTTGCTGTATTACCTGAACTATGAGAGTTTCGTGGTTTTACCATCATATTTAATTGAATATCTTAGGATTGGCTCACCAAAATGTGTTCAAACTGGGGACATGGGTTTACCATGTCGGCCTCTTCAAGAAGTTATAATGCAGTTCTTCTATAAAATGTACAGGGGAGCCAATATTATACAATTTCAAAAATTACATGGGATCTCCTATGTTCAACTCAACAATGCATCACCCGGTATTCTTTACCAAAATTAGACGTTCCTTTTGCATATCCTGGCATATAGGTATTAAAGTGTAACCATGGTACAATTTTTATTTAATATTAAATACGATTTTTCCGGAAATATTCCACTGAATACCACTCCATACATAAAAAAAAAAACAGACAATTCAGCATTCAAGCGTGTTTTATTACTGTAACTGCAATCGGTTATTCTCAATGTTGAATAAATCTCAAAAAAGCCATTTTCCTTCGAAGTAGAGCCATTTCGGATTTAATCAAAAATAAAAACAAACTCATGCAGTTACAATACAACAAGCTTTGAAGTAGAATTATCGGGAATTTCTAAGCACTTGTGGTATTACCCACGATAAGTATTCGTATATATTTTATTTCTTCTCACATTCTTGAATCTTTTCAAAATATTGCAGATATTATTTTATAAAATACAGCAGAGGTGAGACAGAGATTTTTATAACAAATTTTTACAGCAAATCTTCGTTAGAAAATTATTTTTTAAATAGGCAAACTTATATTTTTAGATTCCTTATGTTGTCCGCTTCTCAAATAATACCTATAAAATGTTAAGAAATACTAAAAAATAACTTACCTTATCTGTCATTCTATCCAAAAACGGTTTAATATCTTCTTCTTCCGCATGGAAAAACTTATTAGCCTGACCTTCGGCCGCGGCATACGTCAACAAATCGATAGCCGTCAATCTGGCTTGCTTTCTTGTAGGCACAAACACTATAACCGGCTTGTGAGGACTGTGCCTTATTATGGTGTTATAAACGGGTTTTCCCATGGCTATAAGCCTTGAGGCGTTATGGGTTAAGTTGAAGCCTTGCACGTGTAATTCTAGAGTGACAGGTCTGACACTTGGGTGGAAATTAAAGGTTGCATTGGCGTTGCAACCGAGCCATTGTGCTACGTCTTTGTAGTCTGTCAGGGAGGCGCTGAGTGCTACAATTCGTATGGGTCTTTCGATTTGTGACGAAATATACCTAGAAAGAGGAAAATTAATATTAGCGTTATGAAGTGTGCAAAAATATACCTCCTCGGCTAATTAAAAAACACATAATATAAAATTCACGTTCACACTAAATATAAAATTAATATTTAGCTTATTGCTTTCAAAAAAGTGCCTAATTATGTACACAATGTGTGGGATCGGCAATATCCAGGGTTAAATAATGGTATATTTTAAGAATTTCTGTAATCAGGTTTGTAATCGTCATATTATAACATTGCATTTAAAATTTTGTTAGATCAGAAATAAGACAATTAGTTCTTGAAAAAATTCATAGCTTTCCATCTGTTTGAAGTCAAAAATATATACAAAGTGATCGGTTCTTCTGCCCATGAAAATAATAGGTTTTCGCTAAACATGATTTAGTAAAAATGTTGTATAAAAAGTTTTTTCAATTTTTATTTATCGTTAAGCTGTTTTTGAGATATAGACATGAAAATATTTTTCAAAGAACTTGTAGAGGGCGCTAGTTACGCCCTACGTGTACAACATATTACATCCAAAATTATTTGACTTTTTAAACTTTATTGGGATTCTGAATTTTTAATAGAGAAAATTTATAATAAAGAAAAAATTTATACTTCAGTTTTTTTGTTAAATAAATCAGTTTCCGAGATATTTGCATTTTAATATTTTGTGGCCTGGTGAAATACAACGTAGTTCAAAATAAAAAAGAACTATTTGGCAAAATGTAAGGAAATGTTTCACATTTATTAAAATGATTTTAATTCAAAATCTTCATTAAATTGTTATCTAATTCTTTGTCAAAGCTAATTTTTAAACTTCTATGCAATAGTGATTTAACAAAGTATACATTTCTTCTTTAAAAATTACCATTCTGTTATAAATTTTAATCAGAAATCTAATAGTCACACATAAAAAATTTGGGACATAATATGGCGGACTAGCGCCCTCTACAAGTTATTTGAAAAACACAAAATAGATTTATCTAACTCGCCCTCAAACAGCCCCATTTTAACAAATGTCCATGTCTATATCTCAAAAACAGCTCGAGCATGAAGAAAAAATTAATCTACCACCATGTATCTCGTTAATGACCAACATTTTTACTTAGGCATGTATGTTTAGCTTAAGGCCGTACTTTGTAGAGAAAGAAATTTATTAGCGACTGAAACTCCCGCGAGCTGGACATACTAGCGATATCACGACGTGGTGCAAAATACTCCTTGAACAGCGGCTCCACACTGAAATACAACAACCATCGAATTAGGCCAATCGGTGAATCTTCCGTCTCGGCATATTTCAAAGACAATGTTATATTTTAATGCTCGCAGTAGTCATAGTCTTCCCCTTACCTCACCGCCCGGCACGGCAGTTCGAATAAATAGTATATTACATCACTAGGCTCGAAAGTGCTACTTTTACTGCCGGGGCGATAGTACTGCCGAGGCGCAGCCGAGGCAGCACTATCGCCCCGGCAGTGAGTAGCGCTTTCGAGCCGTGTGATGTATACTATTTTTTATGCTTCCAGCCAGAAAGTGTGCCTACTTTCAAGCCGCGTTTCCGGCCGAAAGTACCACTTTTCACGGCCGCTCCACGGGAGAAGCGGCCGTGAAAAGTGGTACTTTCGGGCCGGAAACGCGGCTTGAAAGTAGGCACTTTCGGGCTAGGGAGCATGAAAATATAATTTCTTCTATTTAGCCCTTTCTTGAATACTCAAGGAAGGTCAGTGAGAGTTTTCGCGTTACCTACGTAACATAATGAGAAAAGCTCTTACCATATCGAACAATCGAAAGTACATAATAATATTATTATATATATATGCTCAAGAACACTAAATATGTTTAAATTAAAACAATCCAAATACACAATATTACACAAACGATCAATAATTATTAAAATTATTATAAATTCAAATAAAAAGAATGACGCTGCAAAAATGGCCAAACAAAAGGCGATTTGATGGATTTGCCGGTACTTCTACGGAAAGCTACCACCTCGCGTTCGCGAAATCAGAGAAGAGAACAATAGATATAGGCTTTTATAGGACTCTTCAAGCGCATATAACTACATTATTTTTTAACCTATTTAAAAATGTAAAATAAAAAATATTTATGATTTTCTGCGTGCGTCGATGAGTTTAGAAAATCGATATTTTCGGTTTGAATTTAAAAAAAATTAATTTTGCCAAGAAATTATACACAAACTACACAAAAATAGAAAATTTATTAAAATCGCACTAAAAATGATAAAGGATTGTTGGTTTTTATGAAAAGGTGGTTTTAGACGAGTGGTAGATCAGCCTTAAAATCTTTGCTATGAAAATATCTGCCAAATGTGGCATAATATTACGGAATCCACCTGTAATTGGTTTCTATGTACTTAACCCTTTCGCTGCGGAGAGGTCTTCAACCTAACTCCAGTGCGTGATACTTTATAGTACTGTAGCATGGGAGCAGTTTGCAAAAATCCAAAATTTCCACAAGAAATACAATAATATCGAAATAATCAATGTTTACTCATGCTTATATAGGATAATAATAAATGTACTCGCATAAGTACTTTCACGCGCACTCGCAAAAGTATTTGCACACACAGTCGCATACCCGTAAGCATAAAAAACATTCATAGTAAATATACGCATATAAACACATACCGGCTGTTTCAGGAGGAACGATCCTATAAGTTTTTTGTTGTTTAAATTACTGAAATAAAATTTGGTGGGTTTGTATGTTTTGCATTTTACGAAATGACCGACTCCATTTTGTAACTACCGGTTTAACCGGAAATGACCTTAACTTTTATTTTGTTAATAGAACACCCAGTATATTTTTGGCTATATCGATTCAGAACACCATTCCAATCAACGACCACATACTAAATAACTTTTCTTTTTATTTTTCATCTAGATTGCTACGACTCCCTAAATGGTTTATTTTACTTCTAAGCCAATTTCTCGACAAAAATGCAATTTTCTAGTTTTATTGTGTTGTAAATTATGTACACACTTTTTAAATTTTTAAGAAAGCCTTTTCTTAGAAAATTAAATTTTTTCAAATGGAAACCTATTGGCTCACTCCGGCAACAAGATAGAGCACTTTCTCAAACAATTTGATAACACATACCCTTGTGTCAAGTTAAAAAAGGAGAAATAATTTATTTGCATTATAGCATGCACTTAGCCAAAATTATACTGGGTGTTCTATTTAAAAATCCAAAGTTGACGTCATTTCCGATTAAACCGGAAGGGGCAAAATTTAGTCCGACATGTCATAAAATGCAAATTAATATGACATACAAACCACCAAATTTTATTTCTGTAATTAAAAAAATAAAAAAGTTATCGTTCCTGCTGAAACACCCGGTATAACACACCCAAGTATAACTAACAATTAGTAACATGCACACTCTCGCACACGAACTCGCTCAACCTAACAGGTATGATTTCAATTCATACTAAATATCGGGCGGTCGCACCAACGACACGAAAAATCAAGGTCCGAAAATTCCGACGTCCGCAACGAAGGCACACACAGTCAGGCAATGTAAAAAACTGAAAAGTCAGGAAGAACAGGACATCCACTAACAATCTCAACAACAAAGTTAAATAACAAAAGAAAAATAGTAGTTATTTTTTATCAAGCCGCCATTTTGTTTTGGGTATCCAATATTCTGGGATCGTAAAGTACTCGATAGCACCTTTAAAACGACGTATCGCAAGACCTCACTTCCTATTCAATTTTTCTTATCAAGATGTTACTTCCCGGCCATTTTGAATTTGAGCAGAATGAAATATACAAGAAAGAGTAGCTCTCTAATTCCTACTATACTATGTCAAGTTGCATTTATTTTCCTAAGACGATAAATGAAATAAAGGATAATAAAAAATAACAACTATGCAATTTTTTAAATGCCGCCATTTTGTTTTTGTTGGGCATACAGAAGTAATATTCTGGGATCGTAAAGTACTCGATAGTATCTTAAAAATGATGTACCGCAAGACCATCCTTCCTATTTAATTTTCTTCCCTAAAATGGCGCCCATCCGCCATTTTGACAGTTAGTACTGTCATTATTCCTCCAAAATGAAGTTAACATTCCCCCATAACCAACACCCAAATTTTGTAAAAAAAAAATTAGCGGCTCAAAAGTTATTATGCCGTTTCGACTATTTACACATACTGTATATGTTAACATGCAAGTGGTTTTAGATCTAAAAGTTAAAAGTAAAACTAATAGTAACGCCTTATAAAATTAATGCAGATATTATGTGGTTGGCACTGACAATACAATAAAACACAATTTTGCCCTATTTTCTAACCTATATATTTTTCTCAGTGTAGCATAATCCTGTACCGTGATAGCTTGTTTCACGTCTACCGACAATAAATAATGCTGGACATAGGCAACTTCTAATACATTTCACCAAAATTTTTCTAAAACATGCTTCGCGCGCTGCAAGATTACTCGCTTAGAACGAAATTGTAATATCTCAATTTTTGGAATTGTAAAGTTAAGACATGAAAGTTCTAAGGTACATCGCTACTTTTTCCAAAAAAAAAATATCAGCGACGATATTAACCTTGAAAAATGCCTAAAAATATGCACTTTTGGTCCGATTTTAAAAAATTTTTTACTTACTTTTTTCAAAAAAGGGCCATGTACCTTAGAAATAGAAACATTTCTTTACTAAAATTTAACTTGTCCCGTCAGGTAGTTCAAATAGCCTTTCCAGAATCCTGCAGTAGCGAAACGTTGTTAATCATCCTATAAATTTGCGCATTGTACGCCCTTAAACCCACTATTTTCATGTGTAGAATCTGTGATTACTCTATGGCGCATGCATTACCGACAACATTATTTTTGTTAATTTCATGTAAAACACATTTTTTTTAAATCAGGAAAGAAAAAAAATAGTTTCGGCGATTCATTCTTACCTCATTCTGGAACAGACAATCTCAATTACAGGCCCATCCTCGCCTCCAATCAAATGCAACTCGTCCACAATAAACAAATTAATATTCTGGACGTTCTTCCTCTGCTTCCACCTTCTCGATAGCACATCCCACTTTTCAGCAGTTGTGATTACAATTTGTCCCTTAGCTAGCAGCTTAAGGTCAGTTCCAGTCTCTCCAGTTAGAAGTACTACTTTTTTCATTAAAGACTGTCCAAACTTATTATGCCAATCAGCAAAAATAAGCTCCGCCAAAGCGTCTCTTGGTACCAAATAGACACATCTGCCATCGGGGTTCCTGTCGAATAATCTCAGAATCGCAAACTCGGCTATGGTCGTTTTTCCGGAACCGGTTGGCGCGCCAATGAAAATATTATCATCGCCGTTATAAACGGAATTAAAAACTTGGGTTTGTATAGGATTAAATTGTGGAAATTTGTCGTTGTATAGAGCTTCATATTTTTCATTTCTCAGAGCGGTAATGGGCAAGGGTTGCAAGTCCAGGAGTTCAGTGGGAGGAAAGTTTTTTTCTGGTAAAATAAGATGCCTACAAAAAAAAATATAGAAAACTTTATTTACTATATTAGTAGAAAATTATCGAGTTTTTTTTCAGTGATTCCATATTTGAAGAATTTTCTTCAATATGTAGAATTTTAGCCTAAAAATGAGGCAATGAAGAAAAGAAGAATATTTTACGGAAACTACTAAAATATGAAGAATTATTCAATTAATATAGGGAGGCCTAATTGAAAAATTTTAGAAAAAAAAGATCATTCAAATTTGGAATTGGAATTTCCAAACCTGAACATCTAAGTGCCTGTTCTCAAAGCAACTGGCAACCGCAACGCAACATCAACGCGACTCAGCACTAATGTTAAAATACGCGTGTTCCCACTGACTTAAGGCACCTCAACTGCAACGCAACTAGTTGCTTATGAGTTGCCCGGCATACCGCGTCGCCATTGTCAGCTGCTTCCAATCGCGGTGTCATGGCTGACGAGACAGCAAAATATTTAACTTTTGTGGCTCATTCGGTAAAACCCATGGAATTTAACCGAATCATTATTTAATTCCTGTTCCACTATATACGAACTATGTCTCAAATTTATGGTATAAAAAGGGCTAACCCAAAATTGTCGCTCAGTTTTTTTTAAAGCTTTTTATTCATCTGACGAAGACGACATTTTGATAACGTTAAAAGAGACTTCAAACCAGTTGATTCCAGTGGGAACGCAAGAGCAACTCAACTGAAGTTGCGGTCGCGTTGCAGTTGGGTTGCTTGCCAGTTGCTTTGGTGAGAACAAGCGAGCAACTCAACTGAAGTTGCGGTCGCGTTGCGGTTGCTAGTTGCTTTGGTGAGAACAGGCACTTAAGAAAACGTTGTTAATTTCATTCGAGAGCTCTTGCAGAATTATGAAGAATTTTCCGGGATAAATCGAAGAAAATCACTAAAAATAATCTGGCAACACGGGTTTTTGTTATAATACTTTGGAACTTATTGCAACCAGCGTATATTTGTTCGGGTTCAATCATGTGGCAATAAAAGAGCATACAAGTTTTAGAATATCAAAAGAAGAATTTTAGAAATTATACAAAACCTACTTAAATATTGAAGATACCTTATACAGTAAGGATAAACTTATCCTTGGTTTTTATATACACGGTGGCAACTATTTAATTGACCACTATGGGTTATCTTTTGAACAGTAATTTCTACAAAGTTGGTTAAATTAAAGAAATATGCAGTTTTTAAAGCTTTTTTAGAATCCAGAGTATCGACGTTGCCGAAGTGTTTTTGATTCATGCGATACAGGGGATTTGTTCTTATTATTTTCCCATATTTCACTCTTACCAACGCATTTGGCAAAAGGTATTTAACTTTTATTCCCAAGTTGTAACCAACAACCTCAGGGATCGGTTTTAGTTCGCATCTACTATATAACTTTGCGGAGAATATTGGCTGTACCATATATTGCTATAACAAAATGAATGAAAACATTTTGTTTACTTTTTTTATATCAAGTGGAAGCCACGAGTCAAAAATGGAACAAATTTTGTAATTTCTATCAATCCCCAAGCTCAGCTATTATCTATTAAAACATTCAATTTCATAATATTATTATTATTTATATTATATTATATTATATATATTATATATATTATATTATATTTTTATTATAATTTCATAATATAATATAATATTGAATTTGTAGATACCTACCTATTTTTAGTTTTGTTGTTTTATTGCAGGTGAAATCTGGTTATATAAATAAAAAATAATTTTTTTTTTACTAGTTTTAATTTTATCTCAATTACAGCTAAATCAAATGAAAATATCATGTATGTATTATTTTAAGAAATGAGGACTGTACTGGAAAAATTCTCTAAATTTTCCTAATTATGTATAATTTGTGCAGTATTTAAAAAAAATTGGAGTTGAACATGATATCTAAGTTATAAAAAAAATTACGTAAAACACTAATAACGCTATTTTATAGAAAAGAAAAAAATACAAGTTCTTATTTAAAGGGCGTTTTTCTAAAATCAAAATCTTTCGAGTTATTAAAGAAATAAATTTTAGACGCTTCTGTCAATGAATGAATCAAAAACAATTCCGCACCGTCGATATTATGTTCTAAGAAAGCTTTAACTTTAACTGCGCATCTCTAATTTAACCAACTTCGTAGAAATTATAGTTCAGAAGATACCCATAGTGGCCATTTAAATTGTTTAAATATAATAAAATACAAAACCACTTACTTAAATGATACGGGTAGTTGCGTCTCCGCTCCAATCCATCTATCAGAAACAATCCTCAAGAAGTAATGCGGCGCCAAGGGCTCAAAAATAGGGACAAAGAATTTTACCAAGTGTTCATCTTGACAATACCTCGATTTCAACAAAAAGTATTCGTGATGCAAAATCACCTCAGAATCAACATCTTCAACAAATATCCAGAAAGCCTCTGCGTTTCCATGCAACTTTTCATCCCACTGAAAATCCGGTGTAATGGTCAACTCCACTTTTAGCATGGACCTGGTGATTGGCTGAATATGTGTTGATAGTTCAAGCTTGGGGAACTGGTGAACGTATTTATGAATAGTCTTGCCTAATTTGGGGACCCTAATTAACTCTCCAATTTCATTTGGACCTAGGTCATACAATCTCTCCCAGGGGAAATACTTCTTTTCAATCTTTTTAACTATTTCTTCAGGCATTTTTTTAAACTGCCTCAGTGGTGACATGGACTGCCACATTCTCTTGTCCACCATCTTACAGAGCGTTAGAACTTTGTCAGCAAGTTGCGCCCATCCCCTATGAAGCACAATTTCAAATATAGCTCTTATCAATCTTGAAGCTGATTGAGTAACATACACCATGTCAGACATAAGCGCAAAACTGTCAAGTTTGAGTTGTGAAATATATGCTTGAAGCAATACGTTCACCTTAGCGCTCGGTTCTTCAATACTTTCTTTAATAGGTATGGGCACCCTTTCCATAAGTTTTTGCAGCTCTCCTGGTTCACCCTCTCTCACAGCAATATTCCTAAACTCACCCGATAATGAAAAAACTCTAAATAAGTCAATGTCACTTAAGTAGGGCTTAAGAAGCTGATTGTATGTAGCCATAGTATCGTGAGTACAATAATATTGCGAAGCAATTCGTCCCAACTCGGTTCCCTGAAACTGTCCAGTTTTTCTGTCGTATTTAACCAAATTACTCCTGTCCAAATGAAGCGCAGCTGTATGCACTAAGTCAGCCCTGTGTTGTTCTAGCAACGAGTCGTGTTTAAGTTGATCATGCGATATACCATACAGTATAGGTTGTCGCATCATTCTTATATAAAGATAAGTGTATCCCAGCCAAGTAACTGCGTCTCTAAGATTCTGGATAGTGCCCAAAACAATTTCCGCATTCAGCATGTCGGGCAATTTGGATATTAGTTGCGATTCGATTGGTAATTGTTGGTTTAGAAGGGAAAGATAGTATTGAAGTTCGCTGTGGTTTGTGATTAGGATACCTTCTCCTTTCGTATCATATTGGGGTCTGCCAGCACGACCTAATTAACAAATACAATACATGAGGAGGAATTTATGTTCTTAAATAAAAAAAAATTATAAAAATAGTATGTAAAGCAGTCCAATTTAGGGTGGGTTCAAGCTGAAGCTGCGCTAAACGATAAGAGCGGCGATACTAACACTAACGAAGCCGAGAGAATGATTTCATTATTTTGTCTGTAAGTGTTTATTGGAGCGACGCGTTAAGACCAACCAAATAATGAAATAACTCTCTCGGCTTAGCTAGTATCGCTGCTCTGTTTATGGCAGCTCCAACATAAACGGACCTTTAAGCTAGCTTTAGACGGTGCCTCTTTTCGTGCGTTAGCGCATGCGACATTTCGTGCAGCAGCGCATGCAATATAGCGCATAAAACCGTACCACCTTAATGTCGTGCAACATATCATTTACACTAAAATTGATATCGGTGGTGCGTCTTGCATTTTTCAACATGGATGTTGTCAGGTTTGGAGGTTTGTGTGCTGCTTTTATTATAATATCGAGAAATAAAAAACGTATAACTATTCTCACTAATGTTCTCTTGCATGTCATATTCTAAAACCTGTGTTTCAGTTTCTGTGCCGCCGCGTTGCATAATGTCACCATCCAAAATAAATAACATGGAAGTGTATGCGAACCAATTACTTTTATATGTTTCGGAGGTTGCGCTTCCACTTTTCTTCTTAGTAACTTTTGTATCCTCTTTATGGAAGTATGACCTCAAGCTCTTAATTTTGTTCAAGACTTGCTTTGGTGTTATACTGTATTTTTTACATAATTCCTGAATAGCATCATTCCGTATAATACGGTTTTTGTAACTAAGGTCTTCACATCGCCACAAACAAGTGAAATTTCTATAAGAGTCAATAAACTCAATTGTTCTGTAATTCATTTTGATGTAAACATGCGAAGACGCAGAATGTAACGCATGAAAGTCCCATCAGTCTCGGGAAACACTGCGTCTGCTTGCATCTTGACGCAAACGACCGGTGCGCTTTAAAAATCGCATGCAGAGACGCGTGCGCCATAGTTGCGCTACGACGCATGCATCAAGATGCACGAAAAAAGGCATCGTCTAAAGCTAGCTTTAGACTTGAGCGCTGCCTATCGAGTAGATAATAAAATTTGTAGAAATGGCACACTGTATCATTCATTTCCAATAATTATCCGTTCGCATACTACTAGCAAGCGTTTAGTGATTGTAATTCAAACTATAAATTTACACGGGAGTACCGAAAACGCTGCACGCGTCATCTCACACACTCGAGACATGAGCGACGTAATTATGCCGCCAATGATCGAGATAATTTCTGAATTTCATTTCAACGTGACACAGAAAGTTGAAATAAAAACTGGTTTGAGTAAAATATTTTTTTAATAAAAGGTTAAAGCAAATATTATTGTAGTCGATGAACAATTTAATTTAGAATCTGTATTCCCAAAAAGTAAAAATTAATCGATATTTTTAAATTTTTTACAAAAAAAACCAGTGCTTAAAGTTAAAATTATGTGCAGAACTTACCTAACATTTGTAATACATCCAATGCGCCCAATTCTACCCATCTTCCTTTAGTAGGATCATAAATTTGGGTCCCTTTAATGATGACAGTATGTGCAGGCAAATTCACACCCCAGGCTAATGTAGCGGTAGATACCAAAACCTAAACAAACCCAGTATATGATTATCAAATATTCATTATAATGAGTGATGCCACCGAGATCGAATTGGTCTTTTTAATATCCGGTTCGACCGGATGGCCGGAGCTGAATTTAAAAAAAAAATGTTTGTATAAATTATGAACTGAACCACAGCAACATAGTGAAGCTGTTTTATCATAAGGAAACTAAGATAAAAACAAAATACAAACTAAATAATTAATAAATAATATGTAACTTGTACGTAATAAGCCACAGATTATGGTGCAGAAAAATTAATTTTTCCCCGTTGTCCGTCCCCCGAGTCTATTTCTTTTTTTTTCTCGTAGACATCGCTAGCCTTCAAAAACAATTTTTCACTAACTATAAATACTTGATACAGACGCAAATCAGTATTTTTTACATTTTTTGATAAAAATGGAAAATTTTCTTCGTTGTTTTTTCACCAGTCAAATGGTTTTTGATCTTTTTTGAGAACGTTTAGTTGTAAATACATGATCCTGCCAAAAATGTTGGTTTCGGTATCCAGCATTTTCAAAAAGTGGATCCGGTGGCATCACTAATTAAGTATAATTAAGGTAACACTTCACTGCGCATTCAAAGAATTTTCATCATGCTTTTTATATTTTGCCCTAAAGCTTTTCAGTCCATTTTTTATATCTTACAGAAGGGCATTTCAAAGTTTAAAATTAATATAGCTTTATAAGGATAGATTGAAAAACACAAGGACTGACCAACAAAATGTTGAATGTAATAAAAACATGATTTTAGTAAAAATACAGTCGGGCAAATATACCGGGTGGTGCGTACGAACAGGACACATGGACACATGTAAATTGAGAGGTGGTCAAATATTCGCTCCCGTATAGATATTAAAGAAACCTTTTATTAAGACTTTTTAAAGAAAATAATGAGAATAAAAAGTCAACCAAATTTGAACTTCGTTCCACATACCGTTTTTAAGATATTAAGAAAATGCTGTCTTCAAACTAGCTTAAATCTGGAGTACGATTCTGTTTAATTTTAATTCAGGTTAAAATAAAAATACCATTAATCACCTTTATAATCAAGTTTACACTCGTCAATATTTGACAGTGTTTTTAGTTTTTCTCCAATAATTTTCCCAATTGGATATTTCTAATCGCCATGAATTATTCGGTTGAGGAAAATGTTACAATGATTAAATGGTACTACGGCAGAAATAGATATCAAGTGGTATCCGACTTGTTCTCAGTAGATTTTCCTAACCGAGCTATCCAGGCAGATCAACAATAATGCAAATAATTAACAAAATTGAATCTAAAGGTAACATTGCTGAATAAAAACTAAATTTCATCAATTTCCGATGGAATTTCGCCTTAACAACTGCCCAATGTAAGAGGGGAGTTATATAATCGTTTAGGATATTGTTTGGCGGCTACGGAGGGTTGTTTGGGCATCTTCTTAAACATTAAATAAAATAATTCCTACCACTGTAAATATTATTCAATTTTGTTTAAATTTTGTAAAAATTTATCATCACGTTTTTGGTTGTTTATTGTGTAGTGTAAAATAAAAAGATAGTTTACAGTCTGTTGATATTTTTTACTGGAAGGTTATTACAGTTATTGAATAAGTAATAATAAGTTCCGTTTTTCCTAGTTTATCATTTTAAAAAACATTTTATCAATTACTAGGAAAATACACTTTAAATTGAACGACATTATTCCTATTGTAGTCTTTAAAAAGTTTAAGTACATTTTTGAGCTAGAATAAATAGGGGAGCGAATATTTGACCACCTTACAATTTACATGGGAAATCGTATGTGTCCTAACCGGACGAACCACCCGGTATGTCGAAATGTTATCTAAAACAGAAGCGTAAATCCATCTTATAACAACGAAAACAATGAATGAAGATCTAAAGAATAAAAGCCATATTAATTATATGATGTGTAATGTATTAAGATAAGGCATCACCCAAATAGCATACCTGTATATGCCTGTCAGCAAACAAATCTTCAACCAAGGTTCTGTCAACTCTGGTCATACCGGCATGATGGATGGCAAAACCGTAGGGTAACAAGTCTTTTAACTCGTTATTTTTAACCTGGTCAGCTTCGGACCTTAAAACTTCCATCGACGCTGAACCTTCCCTTAAAAACTGACCCAGTGTGTCTTTCTCCAAGCACATATCTCTTATAGCTCTCGCAGTTTTACCTAAAAATTTAAATCATATCTAAAATATATAGCCCGCGAGCCTCAATGGGTCTATTTCATAATTTCTTAAAATTCATTTAAAACGTCAAAATAAAAAGCCCAGCTTAAAAAAATATATTTTCCGAATCTGGGATGAAATCGCGATCTCTTCAAGTGTATGTCTATTTTTTTGGATAGCCATACCACTAATTCCGAGCCATACCACTAATTCCGAAGATAAAGGTACTTTGCCAGAGATCGCGATTGAGCCTTGGTGGGGACTGAAGAATATATACAAATATCGTGGGTTCAGCGACTTCATTTTAAACAAACGGCTTATAGGTTATGTATTATAGTTAGAGAGACGTGAGCGTGACTGAGAGGCGCTGTACCGCTTTAGATAGGAAATTCTCAATAAATTCAAAATTATATCGAGCTGTGTGAAAATGAATTTACAGCATCTGCGCAATCCCAAAGTCACGGGAAACACATTTTCTGACAAGTCAACCCTTGCATATACTTTTCCGAGCCTGTCAAAAAAAAATTAAAAAAAAAAAAAAATCGAATGAGAAGTTGAAACTTTCTAGAAAGGAACATTTATATGTTAAAGATTATGTCTCGCCATTTCATTATTAGAATGTTTTAAAAATCGGGTTTGTTCATAAGAAATTCGGAAAACGATCGTGACATATCAGAAAATTGTCACACTACATTCCTTGACACCCAAATATTGTGGGAAAAAAAAATTCAGAAGAATTCTGACAATATTACGCAGAGATACCGGAAGGCAGGTATCGTTCAGTTGTATGACGGGAAAAATGATTCGCAATATTCTTTTTATCAGAAAATTGTTTACGAGTCATCTCCATGTGAATACAAATCGATTAAGCCCACTTGGACCCATGTCGCTTGAGACTTTATAATTTTTTCATTCATTTGTTTTTTTGACACGCTCGGAAAATTATATGCAAGGGTTGACTTGTCAGAAAATATGTTTCCGGTGACTTGATGCTGTAAATTCATTTTCAGACATGGCTTGATATAATTTTGAATTTATTGAGAATTTCCTATCTAAAGCGGTACAGCGCCTCTCAGCAACGTTCTACGGCATTTCATCAGATATAAGAATTGTAGAGGGGACCTAAACGTCACCGTCTCTCTAACTATTAGAATAGGGATGTTCACTATTTGACCACCAATGATAGCTCTAAGGTCACAAAGATACGAAATAAATACTAAAACGTCTTAAAAAATGTTTACTTAAAAATAAACTAAAAATAAAATCCCTACGGTTCCCTACTTCAAGGCTATCAATGTGAAATCAGAGGGCGGACCGAGGAAACCGGAACAAACTTAAACGCCAGTCAAGGCAGACTTCTCTCAATAAAATCTAACCACTATAATCTCCGACTCATGCTTCGGCACTAGCTGTTCCGCATCGTGACGTCAGATCCCGTTTCATGAGTTGAAAGGAATATTGATATTTCTTTTGGGTTTTTTCCACAGAAACGTTCTGCTGATTTTTGTAAAACTTTGCAGATGTGATTTATTTATTATTTTATTACATTATTGTTGACTATGTTATAACTTTTAAATTGATTTTATTGTTTTGTGATCATCCCTTAGGGACAACTAATATTTTTGCCAAACAAGTAATAAAAATAGTACCTAAACATAACCTAAAATGTACTTGTAAGATGCTAAACTAATGTACTTTTTTCAGAACTCAAAATAGTATTACTTCAAGAAATAGTTCCACATACCTATCTTTTAAGCAACTTACCCGTTTCATTTCTGGAATGCACAAATATTAAAACTTGATTTTTCCCAGCATGTTCCATAGTCTTCTCGTAAACGATTTCGTTCATAATTTGGCACCTCTTAGTAGCTTTCTTTTCCGTCACGCCAATGTACTGTTGCTCCAAAGCCACTGGTCTGAAGCTGTTGTCAAAATAGAACAATCCCGATTCAGGTTTAACTCTTAAAAATGCTGCGACATCTTGGTAATTTGGTAGTGTCGCGGATAGACCGACCAATCGTACTTCCTCCTGGGTGGACTCGATCATTCTGATGGTTCGGGCTACCAAGGCTTCAAGTACCGGACCTCTTTCGTCATGTAGCAAGTGGATTTCATCAATGATGATCAGTCTGACCAATGATGTAAAAGTTTTTTCTCCACCTAATAAAAGAGATAAAATTTTAAGTGTTATTACCATCAATTGTGCGAAAATTTAAGTGTTTTAATATCATAATCTTGCTGGATAAGAAAAATTCTAATGAGCAAGAAATTCATCAATTGAGACAGCTCTGCGATGATGCTTCAATGCATTTTCTTAATGAAGCAACTTAATTACTTTTTATATTAGAAACTTGCACCAACAAATTCTATATTAAAAGTGTACAATCAAATTAAATTTTTTTAT
Source organism: Barypeithes pellucidus (assembly GCA_963991005.1). Taxonomy (NCBI): domain Eukaryota; kingdom Metazoa; phylum Arthropoda; class Insecta; order Coleoptera; family Curculionidae; genus Barypeithes; species Barypeithes pellucidus. The sequence goes on from OZ022559.1 coordinate 30,858,936, forward strand.
TGCTAGAGATTCAATATCTGCATGACTGGACATAACCAGTGTCTATGCTTGTCAAAAATTTCTAGTTTGTCAGACAACTTTTACAAGGTAATATTAACCAAATAACGGAAATCCAATTTAGAAAAGATAAGCATAATAAGTAGACCACAGCCCTGCATAACAGTGGTATCTAAAAATTTTTTAAAGTCGTCCAAGGGGTGAATAGTATATTCGAACAAGACATCAGTCAGCTTACATTTTGTTACCCTTATTCTCAATAGCATGTGGAAGATCAATACACATTTTTATCCCCATGTAACATTGGTCATCTACAATTATATTTATGCGAATCATAAAATGTAGTAACTAGAAACCAAAGAATTAGTGTAGTGTTTCCAATTTAGCTATTCGTTAATAGTTTCCAAAAATTGACCATGGTCAGTATGTTTAATAAATGTGCATGTGTGCTGAGCGTCCACTAGGATGTGTGACTTTGTGAATGATAGTAGAAATAATGAACTTTTATATCCCTTTTAATATAAATTATGCCCACACTACCTTCCTCGGTCTGTACTTATAAATATTTGTTTTATCTTGTCAGACTCCAGTCTTATTGTATAAAGATAAAAAGCAGAATTATTGCCCTTCTCCTTTCGCCAAACTCATCCTTGGATCATTGTTTTACTTATATTTAGTTGAGAAGTTGTTATTCTGTCATTAAATATAGTGGTATAGTAAACCTTAGTGGTATTAGTAAAATATCGGACAATGATTTCGTAACTTCCAACACAGGAAATCTCATCATCAAACTTACATAGACCCGCAGGATCCGGAGAATCGTCGACATACAAATAATTATTAATTGCCCAAAAACGGACCTTTCAGGTATTAAAATAAGATCTAGTGTGTAAAAGCAGAAAATAATGATTTTGCGATGATGTTTTCAACAGAAATTCTTGTCTTAAAATGAAAATAAATTAAATATAAATTGCATTTACCTTTTCTAGTAATAATATCCCACTTCTCAGGAGTACACACAATAACTTGCGCTTCAGCTATCTGTTCCCGGGTCAACTGGTGATCCCCAGTTAACTCGTGTACTATGATGTTATAGCTAGCCAATCTTTTTCCAAAGTTGCCCACCATCTCCTGTACAAGAGACCTCATCGGGGCGATGTAAATGATTTTGAACTCGTCGGCATTTATTGTACCGTCCGCGTTGATGTGTTTACCTATTTCCCTCATCATCGTAAGAAGTGCCACGTTAGTTTTTCCTAAAATGTAAAATAAAAACAATGTTTCTGGTGATTCTGTTATTAAGCTATTATAGTTGATAATTTACTATTCAATAAAATGATGTGTTAAATTTTATTATGGATTATGGATAGTGGTCAGCGATATTTCACGAACTGTGATTTTAATCACTGACAAATCACAGGTAGTCACAGTTCCTTAGCAGCAATAAAAAGCGTGATGTGATCACAGGTTAAACAGGTCACCTTTGTGTACGTATTTCACTTCTACTAATAATTAAACCTATCTTCGTGTTTAAAATTTATTCCCATGGAGTTGCATTGTTGTAACACCATAAGAAATATATTTATTACATTCATAATCGGTTTTATTGGGTTGAACCAACACCAATTGTGTTAAAATAATAAAGGCCATTTTCGAATATCACCGTTAGAATAACAACACGGGTGATACCGGACTTTGTGCCTTATTGCTTTTTGGCGGACTTTCTCAAATCACATCTCATATAGTAGACCTATTATTTAAAATGTGATTCCGTGAAGTTGTCAGGTCGTTATTTGGTACTTGACTGTAACTTCTGAATCTTGAACTTGAAACCGTGAAATGAAAATGAGTAGTAATATTTGAAAGACTAGCGAGCTCTGGGCATTCTTTAAAGAAACAGGCTAAGTAATAAGAAAACTGAAATGATTAACGATTCGATTCTTAAATGATAATATACAATACGCTCAAAATGATTAAGAAACCATGCCTATTTACATGAACAAATAGTTTGTTGTAAAGTACACAATGTTTAGTTCATCATAGTTTTTTTTAAAGGTATAATTCTACTTTAATCTAGGCAGAAATAACGTTCTCTTTTGTTTGTTTTCAATGTTGTGTAATATTTTTTACAGATTTTAGTTCTCTTTTGTTACAGTTCTTTTAGTAGTAAAGTGGTATACATAATAAATAATTTAAATCCATCGACCATCGCCCACTAATTATGTTACGATGCGCGCAATATTCTCTTATGTACATTATCTAGTTAATATATCGCTTAGCAGTGATAAAAATTTATAAACCGTGATCACATCACGCTTTAATTTCACTGATATCAAAAAATAACAATCACGTTTCACAACGTCATAAAACAGATTTATCTCGAAAATGGTAAATGATATCTGTAACTTGTAAGGGTGATACTCTATATATCAATAAGGAAGCGAGATAGGAAATATTATGTTTATATGAAGTACTGACAATATTTCGACTTCTTTATTTATGACCACTAGTTTCTGGATACCCTATATAACAATATCCAGGTAGAGGTACCAAATAGGACATACTTTAACTATATTATACTGAATATCATTAATTATCCATAGGACTTACCGGCACCAGTTGGAGCGCAAAGCAATATATTCTCGTCTCCATCTAAAGCTGCCTTGTACAGCCTGCTTTGTATTCTGTTAAGAGTTTTAAAACCATCAAATACGGGTTGTACGTACTTAGGGAGTTGATCAATTGATTGCAACTTTTCGTTTTCGCCAAACGGTTTTGGCTTCAATGCTGGAACATGAACCTCCTCGTAACCTAAAAAATATTACGTCGGATATACGAAAATTGAACTTTGATAGAGGATGTAACTAAAAAAGTAATGTGCTGATGACTTTTTGATATATTCCTTACTACCTTTATTTTAACACCTCGCCAAGTATTCTGGTGCATTATCCCAACACCCTGTACATAAAGTATACAGAAAAGTTGAATAATCTACTCAAAGACGTTTATGCTGAAAAAAAAGTACACTAATTGTTTAAAAAATTTAGCAAAAAGTTTAGTAACGGCTGTAATCTATGAAATAGAAGTAGAATAACAAGAAATGCATTTCTTTAAAAGAATGTTGGAGATACTTAAAGTATGTTCTATACCTCTTCATCCAGTTGTAATTTAAAAAGTGTCAACTGTAATTCATATTTATCCAATGAATTTTGGAAAATGTATGTAAATTACAACATTAGCTGATATATGAATAATTGATAATGTAAGTTTTCATACTTACAACAATTTTTGAATTTAAAAGCTAAAAAAGTTTAATTCACAAATTAGATATTGACATACTCTATATTAGGAATATATTATTTTTTTCATTTGATTTTCAGGTGGTTGGGAAATGATTTTTCTTGCATATTTATAGATGCATTAATTAGAGTCCTTTATTTATTCGCGATGTAACACCGTCAAATGATAACTAACTGTAGTGTTAGTAAACATGGTAACATATTTTAAACTCTGCCACAGTGTCTTTTGTCCAATGTTTAGTCACAGCATTTTAAAATATTTATACAAGCTTCATTTTCATAAATAGTTTCGTTTCAGTTGTATATTTCAATTTGACGCTTTCCACTTTATAGAGCGGAAAGCTCAAAAACGGTAAATGATTCATATATTTGCTCAATCTTAGGCGTTTTAAAGCGACTAAAGTCCGAAGATTAATTCAATTTGGGACTTTGGCCGTCTCCAAATCTGAAATTGTGTACGGAACGTCCAAAAATAGTGTTTAGTTCTTTTGTATAGCAGTATTTCACACATTTTTTAGTTGTATACATTTGCTTGTCCGCAGTATACCTCTGATCTGGAGAACTGTACGTCCGCAATATTAATGTTTAAATGTTAATTAATGATAAAATGTCATGAATAACATAATCGGTAAAATTATCCATTGGTTATGATAACTGACATCTTGTTACCTTACCTTTCCTTTGCTTCCTAAAAGATCCATCAGGCAATTGACATCTTTTATTTGCCATATAGTGTGAACCCTGAGAAAATACTAAATCTTCAAAATCAATAAGCTTTCTGTTACCAGCAACTTGCTTTTTCTCGAGCTCATCAATCTCCTCTTCATCACTGCTGTGTTTTCGTTTTCGCAATCTGGATGATGCTTCGTCATCGCCATTGTCTTCATCGCCTATAAGTAAATTTGATATTAATTATTTACAACGATTTTTGCACAATTGTCATATTATTATCTAAAACCAATTTTTGAATATACTGGATGCACCGACCTCATTCTGTATAATTACTGCATACAGAGTTAGCATTTGTTGCTCAAGCTAAAGGGTACAGCAGGAATCAGTAATAGAGGGATCCATCAATATTAAAAATGTATCGATACATTAAACATGAATATATTAAATTGAATCAATCATCGATGATACAATAAACACAATGTATGATATTGCGCAACGAATTGTGGCTTAAGTCACGTCAAGTGGCGAGCAGCTTCCAGAACAAAATCAATAACAACAACGTGAATCTCCATAATGAATTTGAAAATATCTCACCAGTAGACTGTGCGCGCCTGACGAAATTGGAACGACGAGATATATTACCTTGTGTTTATTGTATCATGTCGTATATCCATAGGTTCGCGATAATTAAAATATTTTTTTCAGTTTGGCGTACAGTAATACTTTGTGTTAATAAGTAATACTCGTGTCTGGTTACCCAGCCAGCTCAGTGGCTGGAAACTGTACCTAATTATGATGCCAGCTTTGTCTATGAAACTTTTTGCAGTTCAAACAAGTAATTTCATTCTGTCACAGTGTTGGTACACCATTTTAAATCGATTGTAGAGAAATTACAAACCTTCAAACATCAAAACCTCAACTCTATCGTCGTTAAAAACTCTATTAGGAAGTTAAAATTAAATACGAAAAACCTGCAAATTTTTTCTTTTCTTTATTTGACTGATATTGATTTCTCCATCCATCTAAATAAGTATGTACTTATACAAAAACCATATTAATAATAAGAAAAGTATGTAGAATGTGTCCAAACTTTAAATGTAAAAATGAGATTTCTTTTTCTTTTCTTTTAAAACAGAAAATATTACTCTAACACACCGATATACGCAGAAGCGTTTATTATTTTTTCAGGAAAGAGGCTTCCGGTTGTTAATAAATAGTTTCGAAATCAACAAAATTTATATCTTAAAACAAAAACAATCGACATACAACTTGAATTGTTCAAGGTAATACAAAAATAAAGCCTACTTACCTTTACCAGTTTCAAGTAACTTTAAAATTCGTTTTAAAGGAGGATCTTCGGCCATTTTATCCTTTATTTTCTGACGTTCTGTGTCACTTTGTGATTTTGCTAGGAGAGTACAGTACAAAACTAAAAAAAAAGGGTGTATATCAGTGATGTAAGTCAAGCAGAGAAAAAGTTATGTATTGAATTATCTTTAATGTGTCCATGATGTACAAAATGTTTATGAATTGGCCGATCGAGTAGACATTCTTTTGTTATTCTTAGGTCCCCAATTTAAGATTAGCTTTTTAGAGGCTATTTCCATAAAATTTACAAAAAAAAAGTAAAATATCAGGTTTTAACTTGTATTAGTTATGGCGTCAGCTTAAAAAGTTTTAAACAAGTTGGTTAGGAAATATTCCACTAAATTAGAGTGTAAATTGAAACCGACACCACTCATTTTTCACTTTTTCAAAATTTATTCTGAAAGTTTTTAATTAATCCCGATGCACTAACTGATAACCTAACAAACAACGGAAACCCACCAAACTCAATATGCGCCTACGCGACAATGCGAAATTAACGGATGGTGTAGGCGGTCCAGACCACGAGGCAGGTTCACTAGTGTTTAGAAATCACACTCGTTGATTGGTCATGTCCATATAGCCTTAGTCGCGTAGGTTTCAGACTGATATTTCTCTCCTGCCGTAGACAAAAACAAGCATAGCGTAATATAGCGACACAGAGGCATAATGCTTAAGGGCCTTGTGCCCTGTTGTCAGATTGTAATAAACATATTAGGAAATCAGGGATTAAAATCAATGTAAAAGCTATTTGTTCCAAATTAAAACTTATTATTTGAGTAATACACCGAGAAAACGTTTAGAGGAGGTTTAGCCTCTCTTGCCTCCTTTCGAGGAGCCGTCACTGCATACCGGGTCCATGTTTGTTTCAAGTCGATGATTATAATGTATTTTTGAATAACATATAAATTAACAGGATTATTCCCTAAAAAATAATATTCATGAACTTACTCATTTTTCTGTGCCTCTTCAACTGCTTGATGAAATCAAAACAATCATAACCTAAGAGCAATACCAACTGATTTTCCAACTCTCTGTCGTCACTGGCGTCTCTAAGGACATTTAGTACTTCTGTCGCTTTAGCCTGGGACACCATAGCATCATCGTAAATTTTCGACAGCTTCCTTTGAAGCCAATAAGCGTCGATATCCATGGGATGTAAAGATTTTTCCTTTTTCATTTCTTCTACGCTAACGCCCAACTAAAAAAAAAATTGCAGTTAGTACAAAAGAAATATATTGATGAGACGATATGGATCTTTTGTCCCGATACCGATAGTCGGCCGATACTGATATTTTTGTAGCCATTCTTAAAATATCTATAACTCTTTAATACAGGGTCATTCACGGTGAGAGGCCGATTAATATATCTCGGGAACTAAACAAGATATTTGTCTGAAATATTCTTTTTAATGAAGATATTTTGACGTATCTATTACGTCCGGTTATACACGAAGTCGGTGTCAACTTGACTATTTTAAATGGAACATCCTATATATTATTACATTTTTGGATTCTACGGAAGATTCTAGGCAGATTTCAGATATCATGTGATATACCTAAGTCTAAACGTGTTTGCCGTATTTAAGGTTTTATGGTATTAATTTTTCCTATACAGCAGCAGTTATTATTTAATTTGGTTCGAATTCCTTGTTGAAAAGGACATGGTTTAATGGGGTTTTTATAATATTTTTAAACTATTAATATAGGGTGTTCAAAAAATAACATTAAAAATGAAACTGAGAAAACCATAAAAAATCTACATTTTTAAACGGAAACCCACAAATTTTATAATTATTTTCTATTTAGAATTAAAAATAAGGGTAATTTTGTGTAAGCTTGTATATTCCGAAAGTTTTCAGATTTCGAAATATTGCCTATTTCATATTTTTGCGATTTTGCTTGCGATGTTCTCGTTATTACTTTATCACATTCTCCATAAATAACAAAAAAGTTAAAATAATCTTCATTTGTATAATGTAATGTAATTCCCCGACCGATCGAGTTCAAATACCAGAAGGAGTCCATTTTACTCATCGCCGTAGATAAGGGTGGGGGGGACATTAATCCAGCCCCCCCCCCCCCCCTCATAGTAGGCAATTTGCCTTGAAATAGAAATAGCTTGAGCTTATGGGAACCATAAAAAGAAATAATCACAGAATAGAGAGAAAAGTAAAAAAATATCTATTTTTTTTTTAAACCAAATTAAATACTTAGTTCACAAATACCAGACAAAGAAGTTATTCCCAGAGCCGCTGGAGATTTTTAAAAATGGGGTTTTTACTTACAAATTAATAAGAGAGTTTAATCTTATCGCGAGAATTTTGCCGATATCGATTATCGGCATAATTTGTTGATATGACGGATACGATACTGATATAAATATCGGTATATCGGCCGATCACTAATATTTAGTGCCAACAACTCACATTTTCTGCATGAATAGCGCCGTCTTCTTTGGCTTCTTCTCCCTCTTCTTCATCAAACTCTTCACGAACTTCGCCATACATGTCTTCATCGTCCTCTGAAATATATAATTTTTTTTTAATATTCTATCTAAAACGCTAGTACCTACTTATGTTCCAACATTTCAGTTGCATATTAGTTAGAATTTTAAGTGTTACCTATTTCTGAAGACAGATCTTTCATTTTTCTATTTTAGTATGTAGTTGTTTATTTTCTTCTAATTTTATTTAATTCAGTAATTTTATTCTCTATAGTACTCTATACAGACCTTCTTCAGATTCCTCAAATTGGACATTAATTCCATATGTTTCGTCAATATTTTCTTCACCTGCTGAGGATTTCAGTTCATCGGTACCAAAATCAGTGATTTTCTTTCCCAAGTTGACCAATAGGGCAAATCTCTCTTCAGCAATGGATCCTAAATAATAAAAATGTAAAAATAATATAAACTTAAGGAGTCTTAGTTGAAGAAAAAAATATGTTTTTTTGAAAATGAATTCTTGGAAACGTTTTGTACAAGGGAGTAAACATTTTTAGTTCCTAATCTTTTGACTTTGTCCATATATCATCAAAAAATGATAAATAACCAAGAAAATTTCTGTACGATCAGAGAAAACTTCTTAAAACGCTTTCAAACATCACAATGGGAATGTCAAGTGAAACAAATCACGCGTCACCATCTTAATTTTTTTTGTTCCTACTTTTCTTTTAAATCCTAAATCAGCAGAAGTTTGAAATAATGTTTCTGTATTTTGTTCACTTATTTGTGGTTCATTATTAAATTATTTGTTATTTATTGAACTAGTCCAACATAAGTAAGTAGGGCTTACTTTTGAGATATTATTTATAAAATTAGGAGAAATACAGGACCGTATCCCAAAATTTCCTGATGTTGTTCAAAAAACCCTCGAAACGTTATTAAACCACAATGTGTCATACACCGTTGCTTTCGGAAGAAAAAAAGGTCTCAAATTCCAGTATCAGAAAAATAGGACGGTATTTAAAAAAAAAGAAATGGCTCTTCGAAGACGACTCGTCGAATTACAAAACAATTAACGCTATTAGATAGAGCGGAAAAAGTGGCAATGTAAATGTACAATTTACTTTCGAAATCGATCTCAAAAAAACCCAGGAAAAAATGAAACGATTTTTCAGAATTGCGGTTTTTTTCGGATATCTCCGGAACTACTCGGAATTTTAAAACTTTCTAAACGGCATATTATTAGGCACGTAAATGCGCAACTTTACTTCCATTTAACCCACTTCGTATCTCTTACGGTTTCCGAGATCCCTGTACTGGCCCTCCTTATCTTGGACACAATGTATAAAGTCAATCTATATCTCTATTAAGAGGTACCCACAAACAAATTCTTACCAATAAGTTGTTCAGTTTCTTTTTTCTTTTCTCTTTCTTTAAGTCTGTCATTCTTTAATACAGACAAGACTTCATCTGCTGCACCACAAATTATGTCTCTTGGTTGATCACCGAGAGCCTCTTGTAGAAAACTTAGAAGCACTTCGTAAGTCTGTCTTGTTTCCTGAGTTTTGGGTTTGTAAATTATACCAACCATTTCATCTACTCCTTCAGAGAGTAAAGTTGCTCCTTTCATTCGGGCAAAATCATATTGAGCCTCATCTCTTTTCTGACGCCTGTAAAAGTTTATCAAAACCTTAATAAAACTAAAATACTGTTGTGAAACAAAAGCTGCACATAGGGTGATTCACTGCACTGTGATTGGCCTATTAAAAAATCAGGAACTAAAAAAGATATTTGTTTGAAATATTGGTACTTGGTATAAAAGATTCCGATCTTTTCAATGATGATATTTTGACGTATCTATCCCTCACGATTATATTATCCGATCAGTATTCTCAGTTGTTATATTATAATATTTTTTATAAATCACATTGGCAGAAATGACTTTTTTACAATCCAAGTGGCCTGGTTAGCTTAATTCGTGATTCACTAACCAGACAGCTTTGAACGGGAATAAATCATTTATGGCAATGTCATGGATGTCACAGTTGTTGGTTAGTTAATTATTGTTTAAAATAATTAAAACACAACATTTGCGTTAGACTAGTTTGATATTTTTAAATTTTATCTTTGACCACAATAACTTATAAATTATTTAAAAAAATGGAACATTCATTATATAATATAGCTAAATAGTGTCGCACATAAGAATACTTTACAGGAATATCCAAAGACCACTGCTACTATTTCATCATTGCCATGGTCACTTTCTTTTAGTAGGGTGCCGTGATAAAACTTCAAAGTGTGCCACAAACTGAAAAAGTGAACCCCTTTCATAGACCATATTAGATATGATGTGGGTTAAATTAGGAAAAAGATGCATAATAGGGATTCTGATCAAAGGCAGTCAAAAAATGTATTAAACATTTAATTATCTGAGAGATTTTTTGAAAAAGTGCAACGACCAATTCTTTTAAGTATTCAAGCCAACTAAAATGTAATTAGGTTGCTTTTACAAACGAATTATTTGAGTTTCCGGATTTGAGTGCTTCCTTTTTAGTTGAGCTATAAATATAAATTTCTTAACAGTAGGAAATAAAACGCTTTGCAAATTTGGAAGTTCTTATCTTTAGGTTTTATTGTTCTTGAAATAACTATAACAAATTCTTGTTGTGTACCAAATACTCAACCAGTAATGGGCTGGGTCACGTGCAAACCCTAGTTATTCGTATATATTTTTACTAGCAACATTATTTTGTAACTTACTTTACTTTACGTTCCTCTGCCTTTCCAGGTTTGGTTCTCTGTGCTCTATCCCCCATTTTAGTGTTAACCAGTTTTCCCACAAGGGACATAACTTCGCCAGTAGCTTCATCTCGGCTTCTTCTCTCAATAAGACGAACATCTGCTTGCAATACAAGATTGGAATTCTAAAAATGAATATAAGTTATCAAATTGATATTAAATTTACACTATAGGGTTATTAAAATATTCTAAAAGTTATATTCGTTTACAAACGTTTTACAGAATGAGAAGTCCTGTAAAAAGTCCAATCAACAAATAGACAATATTACTTACTGCTTTGTATTCATACTGAAGCTGTCTCGCTGCAGCATCCGCCATGGTTTAGTTTTGCCACAGTCACAAAAAAAATAATACTTTTAAGATGTTTTACTATTTTTCCACGGAAAGATAAAAAAACAACGCACAGTGGTTATTTGTTAAATTCTTCTTCTTTTCTCTAATCTTCCTTCGGAATTATTTACTTCCTTGCCTTCGCACCGCTGGGAGCACAGAGGAATGATAAGACGCTAAACTAGAATGGATTCTTACCAATCAGAAACATTTTCTATCTATATCGGAGGGAGAGACGCATTCATTGGTCTCTCTTTATCCAATTAGAATGAAGGAGGCTATAAATAGGGTAATTCATGAAGACCGTTATTTCTTTAGAACTTTAAAGGAAACTATTATTAGTTACCATAAATTTTACATGTTTATATAATTTTATTCATTCTTCTTAAGTAAAATATTAAGATTTTCTTTCTATACCATGTTACAATAAAAATTTAGTGAAGAGCGTTACACATTACTTACAGATATTATATAGGGTATGATGGAAATGACTTATTATATTAAAATGGGTGACTCCTTGGGTGAGAAGCGCTCCATATTTTTTTAAATCGACTATTCTAAAAGTGGGGTAACACACCCATAAATTCACAGGTCACTCCGCGGCGATATATAATATCACTCGACTGTGGACTCGTGAAAGTGTGGCACAAAACACGTGTTACGTGCAATTATAAAAATAAATATTTAGTTTAGCTTAGTATACAAATTGAAATTACATCCAGGACACTGATACTAGTAAGGAATCCAGGGCACAGACATCTTAAGTTTTTTAATGGGAAAAGCATTATGCTCATTACGTGCCCTGGTGATAGTGTGGGACCATAGACCATTTACAATCATATACGTTTTCTATAGTTTCAAATAAGTTAGAAGAAGATATGGCTTTACAAAATGGCAGTGCTGTAATAACGTACGCGTTTAGATAATCTCGATCTAACATTAGTCGCAAATAGGTAATCGTTTTAGGTATTTTTTACAGAAAATGAGATAACATAGAAATAATCCATTTTTGCAATATTTATTTAAAATATAGAATATATTAGCTACACCACTGCTTTACCTAAAAAACATGACCTCATTATTCTCCCTTACTGACGAAATATTAACCCGGGGTTAGAGTAGTCGAATTTCTTACACAACGCATCGACGAACAATCGTAGTTAGCTAATAAATAGCTCTAAAAAGTTTCAGTTCGAAAAAAACACTCAAAATGAACCCATCAACCAATAGATCACAAAAGAATCACAAAAGCAGTAGCGAATTAGCGTGAATAACACCGATGGCGAGAAATGAATGAGAATCCTAAACTTCAGGTTCATTTGTACTATAACCCGTAAAAAAATATGAATTTTGTCCTACAGCAAGAAAGAAAATTCTACAGAAAAATAATATTACAGAAGGAAATTACAAAATGTATCGATATAATTTTATAAAACAGCGAAAACACACCAACAAGTGGCAACGCTGTATTTTTAGATATTAGTATTTCGTTGTTTGCAACCCCATTATATCTCCGACCGACCCCGAATATCGATCGCAAACTCGAACAAACCCGGTCGAATATCAAAACTTTAAACTAAAACGGCAAACGTCTAGTTATTTCTAGTAAATTTAATATGATATGTGTTTTCTGATCAGTTAAAACAAAATTGCATACAAATATACGCGAGAATTAATTAGAACGATCTTCCCATGTGAATTTATGTGATTTTGCGAAGTTATGTGCCGGGGTTCTACTAAAATGTATTTGGTGTGTCTTTTTTCTATAAATTAAGTTGAATTGAAATAAGACCGAAATGGAAAATAAACAACTTCGAATCAATCAAACGATAATAGACTTTCTAAAGAGTTTAACATCTAAATATGACAACACCGGTCAGAATTCACTGACTTTGACATAACCTATCCCAATGTTGATTGATTACATTTTTGACATCTGACGTACACCAGTTTGTTTACATTTTCTGCCAGTGCGACACAATAGGTTTTTCTCGTTTGACGTCATCAGGCGATTTATATCGCATATTAATTGAAAACGCCTTTTATGGTTATTTATTTCCTTCAATTTGTTTTAATCTCAGGAATTAAATATAATAATTAATTTCTATAAGACCCTGTATACAAATATTATTTACTTAGTTTGATAACGAATCTTCAACAAGTAAAGGCTACTTCAATTCAATATGAAATTACAGTTTTATATCAAGCTTATCGGCAACATTGTAAACAACATTTTTGAGACTGCCAATATTGGTGGAGGGGTCGGTACGCATCGAGTATGATTTTTTTGTCGGTCCTTTTAAAAAGAAATCTATGTAGTATTGCTCTAGGACACCCACGGAGCCACCCATTTAAATATAATAAGTCTTTTCCATGTGTAATACCCTGTATATATTATTAGATTATAATGCAGACGATAGGTACATATACCAAATACAAGCACGTCTTTGGGGGTTTAATAAGTTTATTGAACAATAAATATTTGTACTTATTTAAACTTTTCAAAATATAAATATTCCATAACTTTCTAGCATTGACTGTTGTCTTTTTATTCTGTTTATATATATACAGGATGTATGTCTAATGTAATTTTCCTAGTTAATTTTTTCCAAACAATAAGTGCTAATTATGCGTGTTAAGCACTAGGATAAAAATGCACTTTACACAGAGATATGTGAAAATACATTTTCAATTGCCACTTTTTCTCCTCTATAAGATAATTTAAATAGATTTCAATCCGACGTTTCGTTTTTTCGCAACCATATGCAACCATTGCTTAAATACCTATACATAGTGGTGATATTATATTTTATTTTATAGCTACTTAATGAACTACACTTTATATTCTGAATCCAACGATATATATTATTATTATTTATTGTAATAAAAATAAAAAAATCACAAAGTGTGATTTATAAATTTTTTATTACTAAAATCAGGTCTCTTTGAGACTTTGACTATTTTTTGATGCGTTTTTGTATATGAAAAATAATTTATTATTATTATAAATAATGTCAAATAAAAAATATCTAGTTTTTAATACCAAACGAGAGTACCTATATATCAATCAATATTTTATTGAGGCAGTCTCAAGTTTCAAAAGAGGTCAGCGTATTGTAGGCGGTGTTGTCATTCTAATTCTAAACGCACGTGCTCAGTTTTTGACAACAAGACGTCTTGGCGCGCGTTATCACTTCTTTTTCAAACTTTTTAGACAAAGAAAACTACAATTTTAAGGTACCTTCTTACCTTCGATCTTATTTTAAAATAATCCATTTTATAATTAAATTCTATAAAAAAAAAACACAAAAAGTATGCTTTTCAACAGAACTAACGGTAGATAATATCACACAAATTTTAAATCATCACAACATTTGTTATTATAAATTATTTCACAACAAAAAAAAAATCGGGCAATACAACTAACAAAATAAATAAATTAAATTCGTATACGTCAAGCACGTGGAACGCTCGACGTCGTTCCACTCCAGAGTCGCGAAGTCGCGCGGCGGCGGGGAGTTATAAAATTTGTGGTTTATATGAATATGGATCCCAAAACCGCCCCACTGTACATATATGAGCGTATAAACTGCGTTTAAACTATATAAGCGCAATAAAAGATAAATATTTATCGAGGTTTCTTCTGGCATCTTCGTTTCCTTATTTTTTGTTTTTACTATTATAGCATTTAAAATTAAGATTTTATAATAATGGCACGATTAAGTTATTATAGGATAGGTACTTTTATAAATAATACCCATCTAAAAGTAATTAAAAACCCTTGAAAAGGTTACACAATATTTTGTCAAAATTGGTGGTTATATACAGGCACTATTTTGTACCAGCAACGAAGATTTGATTGCCTGTATGTTCACTGTATCACTATAGTTCCTACACTTGCTCTTATTGAGTAGTATTTTAAATAAATAAACAGGGTCATTCGCGGCGAGTGGCCTACTAAAAGATCTCGGGATCTAAAATATTTATTCGTCTAAAATATTGTTACCCCCTATAAAAGATGCCGATCCCTTTAATGAAGATATTCTGACGTGCCTATCACGAAAGCGTAATTTTTTAATTGAAAATGAAATGTTGAAGTATTCAGAATTGATTTATAAGAAGTTAGATGACTATTACTCCAATCAAAGTAAGAAAAACCTTGGAATATTACGGAATTGACGGAGGTAAGAAAATTCTTTTCAATTTTAAGGAAATTCCTGATAATAAGCAGTTATTTACAAACCTTTTAATTTAAAATACCTTATTTTCTTGCCCTACTGGCCACACTGTCATAATTACAATGATTGACTAAAACCGGCAAACAGAATAACTTAAATCAGTTAGTTAAGTACAGCGTTTGACTGACAGAATTCCGTCATTACAGGGAATGCCTGATACTCTTAGGCAAACGGTGTACCAATAAACGTAGATTTATTTGCCGGCAAAACGTGAAATGACTAGGCATTTCTGGGAATGACGGATTTCACGAATTGACGCCGGCATATGTCGGTTTCTATCGTAAGTAGTTTTTAAGTTTATTTATTATATCATACCAGAAAGGTATAACTTTTAAAATACCATGTAAAAAAATGCAGGTAGGTAATAGTATTTTTATGAACCAAATTTTCTGAAATCTTTAACTGCATTAGTTAGCATAAAGTAAGGTCCAATTGCCTTCGTGATGTTTTTTTTTATAAAAAATTTCTTTAAGGAATTTTATTTCAGCAACGGTTGGAGGGGTATAGGAATCTCGAACAAACCCTAACAAAATTTTTTTTACATAGAATGGAAAAATGCCCAAATATTTAGGGCATTATTTTAAATAACAAAATTAAGCCTAAGTTCCGGCATGATAGAATTGATACATACGTCAATGTATCTTCATTGCATCAGCATCTTTTATAGCGAATACTTCAAACAAATATCTTTTTTAGCTCCCTAGATCTTTTAATATGCCTTTCACCGTGAACGACCCTGTATACACAATAATATAGAATAGAATGCTGAGTTTTTAAAACATCAAAATTTGCAGGAGGCCAAGTCGGGACAGTTCTGTTAGCCCCTTATCATACTGATAAATAAAATTTATATAAAATAATTATTTCTAAAAATGGCTATAACTAAATAAGCTAATATCACAATAAATGCCTTTGAAGTAAGATGACATACTGAACCCGTCATGTAGATGACTCTGTCATAAGCGGGTTGTACTGGCCTGAAGTTATGGGTTAGAGGACCGTCCTTGGTGAGAAGTAAACGGAAAGCCTTGATCTAAAACAAATAAATAAATATATAATACATATAATGATGTTATCTATATAAATGTGTACAGAAATCTGTCATATACTTCGTAAAACTAAAACAATTCCATTGTAATTCGCAATAAGACAATGATGCGGCTTAGCTATCGACGATGTAAGTTAAGTACGTGTGCGCTATGACTTCATAGCAGTATTATTGGACTGGACAAAACTACTACACAGTCGAGTTTCAGCACATGATGCAAATTGTAGATCTCGTTAATGGCGTCAGATACAGCTTCGATTAAGTGAGGAAAAAGTATCACATTCAAAGCCGCACAATACGCCGAACGATGTGCTGCACACAAAAAGTGTTGGTAAGATTTTTAAGTTTTGAATTATTTAAAAAAAACTGAAATTTTGAATTCTTAATTTAATTTTTTAACGTTAACATTAAAGTTAGAGCAAATCTGACAAAACATTCTCACAGTAACTTTTTGGTGAACATGAAGTTAACATAACACATTTTTTATACGACGTTTCGTTTTAACGCAATCATCACTTAAATTTTTTTTCCATACGGCTCTGATTTTATATTGTCAAATTTTAAGAGCCTTTTCTATCTGTCTAAATTCTATGATGTCCCACACATGATTGTTTTATTACGTTTCCAGTATTTTTCATCATCGTCGTGAAAATTTCAGGATACGCATCTGTGTTTTCCCTAATTTTGTAAAAACCGTTCAATGCAGTAGGTACTCAAATGGATATTTTTATAATTATTTTATAACAATGCCCTATATAATAATCATAAAACAAGATAGTTTATTAACAATAACAAAACAGTAAGTATAAAAAAATAAACAACAAATATGTAAAGATTGTTTCACGAAAAATGGATATAACTTAATGACTGTAGTAAAAGTACTTGGGGCAATCCCATTATTTATGACCGTTTGTTATTATTATGTGGAAAGGACCGGATTGTAATAATTATAATTAAATATAGGCACATCAGGTAGGTTAGGTTGCTTAATTTATATTTAAATATCTTTTTGTGGTAAAATTTGTTAGTTTTTGAGGAATGGTTCAAGAATTGTCTTCTACCAAACATTCCTCAGAATAGCGTGATAGTAATGGACAATGCGAGCTATCACAGTCGCCAATTACATAAAGCTCCGAGCTCAAATAATACAAAATTGGAGATTCAGAACTAGATGGCGGCGAATGATATATATTTTGAAGAAAGTTATAAAATAAGTGATCTTTTAGAAGTTTTAAAGACATTTTGTATAAAAAAAGTATATGTTTGTGACACATCGGCAGAAGAAATTGGACATACAGTGCTACGGCTCCCACCCTATTATTGCATTTTTAACCCCATAGAGCATATGTGGCAACAGTTAAAATCACTGGTTAGGTCTGAAAATATTTCTCCTACTTTAAGTTCTAGTGTTGTAGAATTAATACGAAAATGCTTTAATGATATTACCCCAGGTAGTTGGAAGAATTCAGTCCGTCACGTAATAACTGTAGAAAATTCGTATATTAGTCTGGATCGTATAATTAATACAATTATAATTAATTTTGATGAGCATAGCGATAGCGAAACAGAACTATCTATAGAATGACATTATAAATGTAAATAAATATGACTACTAATATTTAAAAAAATTTTTTTATTTCATTTGATTACATTAATATAATCATATCATTACTTGTTTTCCTTAGTCCGTCCTTTCATACTTCACTTGTTTATTGCCAAGCTCTTGTCGACACAATGGGACCGACCCAGGAAATCTTTAAGTCGTATCCAAATTTCGTGAAACGTACTGTACATCGGCAAAAAAACAATAATTAAAGTAAAACTAACAGTAATTATTAGAAATTAATTTTCCAAAAGGTGTACGAAATGATTTCCGTCATTCTTCAGAGACTTAAGATGACTAGTAAAGTTATTGAAGCGTTTCAGATCGTAAGGGCACAAATCCTAAATCCTAATGAATGTTTTAAATTCTGCAATTTTAAGATGCTATTTGTTTGGAGACACGAAAATCCTTTGGAACACTTTTTGGAAAATTATTTTCTAATAATCTACTGTTAGTTTTACTTTAATTAATGCTTCTTTCGGGTTGTACCTATTTTTGTTGTATAGTTTTTTATACTTTCATACTGTCTTATTATTGTTAAAAAATTATATTGTTTTATGAATATTATGTAGTGCATTATTATGAAAAATATTAATTTCAATACTTACTGCATTGAACAATTTTTACAAAATGAAGGAAAATACAGGTCAGTATTCTGAAAATTTTATGAAGATGATTAAAAGGTTCGCAACGTAATTAAAATATAATTTGTGGTAAATCATTGAATTTAGAATAAAAAACGGTCTTAAAATTTGATATTATAAAATCAAGGCCGTATTAGAAAAAATGAAGTTGATGATAATTGGTGGTTGATGATGATAAATAGCTGAAAACTTTTATTTATTGCCAAAACTATTTGTGCACCATATTATTCGTGCTTTGATGCTCATATCTTGGATACCCCTTAAAATGAAGTATCGAAGAAAATATAATTACTTTACCTGGTCTTTTGATAATGGAATAGTATTAATAAATTCAATCCATTTCACTACTTCAGAACATGGTGGCGTCGTGAGGGATCCTTCATAAGTAAAATATTTTTGCCTATCAGTTATAGTAAAATCATCAAGAGAAACGAAATTATCAATTTCCGTACATGCGAACATTTTCTGAACTGTTTTAAGTCCATTTTCGAAACCATCATACTTGGTGTTTTCTTGGTCGGTCGCCTAAAAATACGTATGTTCTTGTATATGGAATTGTCGACAAAATCTCTCCGTAAGCTTTTTGTACAGTTTATTTAGAAGAAGAATTTAAGATATTTACGAGAACGAATACAAAAATATCCTTAAATTAAGATGGCCGGGCAACAACTTTATCTGCAGATGTCTTTCAACTATTTACAGCATTGCCAACATCTTTATAAAATAACATGGCTTATGAACAAACCCGATTTTAGTTAAAACCCGATCTTCCTAGGAAAAATTAGTTTTAAATATCTTCCTTAGTTAAAATCAAAGAAATAGTAGATTTAGATCAAGATTTAACTATAGTTAAAACTTGAATTGTCTTAGAGTTTTAGGTAAAACTAAAAATTTCATACTCGCTTATTTGAAAACGGGGTTGACTAGTTAAAACTAGTTTCCACTACGCTAAATCAGTTAATACTGTCCTACACTGATATATGTGATATGAACTGATGGAACTATCACCAACCTATGATTTATATTGGTTGTATTTACACTTACTTTTTTTTAATAATTAATAATTCTCGTTTACCTACATTACTTTTAATGGTTTAAATGTAAAGATATATTTTAACTCTAAAGTTCTTCTGGTGCATATCCACTAATGGATGTTCGCGATAACATTTTCCATTGCTTGCCTGTCTCTTGCGGTATGTATCAGCGACTGAACATCGTGTATCCCTGTCCATTGCCTGATGTTTCTCAGCTAGGACATTTTCTTCCTTCCGATCCCTCTTTTGCCTTCAATCTTGCCCTCGATCATCAGCTGCAAGAATCGGTATTTTTCACTCCTCATGATCTGTCCAAGGTATGCTGTTTTCCTCCTCTTAATTGTTTCAAACATGTCACTCTCGCCGTTCAGGATACCTTAAGTGTTCTGCGATATAGCCACATCTCGAGAGCTTCTAATTTGTTAAGTGTATTCGCTTTCAGCGTCCAACCCTCTATACAATAAAGAAGTACCGACTAAACGTAGCACTTGACGAACCTCAGTCTCAAGTCAAGCTCAAATTCGGAGCAGGTAAGCACCCTTCCAAACTTTAAAAATGCCAGTCGAGCTTGTTTAATGCGACATTTTACTTCGTTGTCCGATGTCCAGTACTTGAACTTGTCCACTCTTTCTATGGGCATTGCGTTAAAAGTCATGCTGGAGTTTTCAAATGTATTCAAGTTTCTGGAGATAATCATGAATTTTGTCTTCTTGGTGTTGATATTTAAACCCATACCATCTCTCCTACCATATTGACCAGTTGTTGTAGGTCGTGTATATTATCAGCAATTAAGACCTCATCATCAGCATAACGAATATTGTTTATCCATGTTCCATTGATTTTTAATCCCATTTCCACGTCTTCCAATGCTTCTTGGAAAACTGCTTCTGAATGTAAATTAAATACGAGTGGAGGCAGCACACATCCCTGCCGCACACCCCTTCTAATCCGTATGGTGTTGGACATGTTATTGTCTAATTTTATTTGTGCCGTTTGGTGCCAATATAAGTTCTCGATACATCGGATGTCTTTCCGGTCGATATCAAGCTTTTTAGGAGCTGCATTAATTTGTGGTGTTGTACTCATATATGCCTTTTTTAAACTCTAAACAGGGAGAAGATAATATATTGTGCTGAATTTTGTATATATTGTAGAACATTTTTTACTAGAACACTTTAAAAAGTTACTAAACATAACCTGACGTCTTTCTGGGCGTAAGAAAATATCTGTATCGTTGCCAGCATAAGAATTTTCCTATGCTGTAACTGCAGGATAATATTTATAAAGCGACTTTACCACTATAGTAATGATATACCCTGTAAAATCAATTTTACTGTCATCTATTTTTTTATTTTATGTTTCTTTTTGCTGCTGTAGTTAAAATTTGTATAACGGTATTAAAAATCTTCTCTCAGTGTAGAAGAGATTCAATGTTATTGTTTCACTTGCTGGAGAAGACCAGAAGGACTGGCGAGGGTTTCTTCGGGTTTTTACCGAGCTGGTGAAAACTAATATTTGACTAAAATTTTAGTCAAAAATAGAATCAACTGAGAATGTTTGTTAATTCGAGTTTTAACTAGTGAAATCTAGAATTGACTAAGGAGGATAGTGAAAACTCGTTTTTACTAGGAAGATGGGGTTTTTACCATAACATACAGTGCGGTTTTTTAATGTCACTGCATATTTCTTGCATATATTTCATAGCCTTGAAACTCAAAATGGCGGATGCAGGGCGCATCTTGTTAAAAAATTGAAAAGTGTGATACATCATTTTAAGATTCTGTCGAGTACTTCACGATCCCAGAATATTGTGTCCATATTCGTACCCAAAACAAAATGGCGGCTCTTTTAAAAAATAATATTTATTATTTCTTCCTTTGTTATTATAGATTTTACCACTTATCTATATATGTATATGTATAAAGCAGTGAGTATTAGCCAGCTGTTTTGGCGTATGCCAAGTTGTAAAATCTAAAATTAAATAACCGAAGAAAAAAATATTAAATATTATTTTTTAAAAAGCCGCCATTTTGTTTTGGGTCCGAATATTGACACACTAGTCTGAGATTGTAAAGTACTCGATAAGACCTTTAAAATGATGTATCCCATTTCCTATCTAACAAGATAGCGCTCATCCGCCATCACGAATTACAGCACCACCAAAGGATCATTCAAAACTAATAACTATACTGGTTTTAAAACGTCGCCATTTTGTTTTTGGTGCAAATAGAGAAGTAATATTCTGGCATTGTTAAGTACTACCTTAAAAATGATGTATAGCAAGATCCTTTGTCGTATTTAATTTTCTTTACCAAGATGGCACTAATCCGTCATCTTGATAGTTAGAACTGTCATTGTTCCGTCAAAAGGGAGTTTACCTTCCTCTATTGACCACACACAAATTTTATAAGAAAAAAGTTAGCTGGTTAAAAGTTAGCATTAGCCATTAGAACCCCACGAGCTTTGGACTTCTCCAAACAGCCAAACTTTGAATTACGAAACGATCAAATAAGATTGTCTGGCATTTTTTGTAAATCGTTAGACATTCACTAATAATAAAATAGTAAGGGGGAACCATGTGTTATTGAAATTTGTAGTATAGTTCATTTCAAAAGTCAATTCATATAAATATTTAAATAGAAGGTATCTGTTGGTCGGTTTTTATTGTGTTCGAATTAAAAGATTCGTGGTACAGAAAAAACAAATAGCCTATAATTAAAAGATTCGTGGTACAGAAAAAACAAATAGCCTATAATAAGCTAATCGTACACAGTATACATAGAAGTAGATAATTTAACAACTAAACAATATTTTAAGTTTTGGGCGTTTGCTAATTGAACAATTCCAGGTTTGGCTGTTTGGAGACGGCTAAAGCACGAAATTGAATATTGACGATAGGCCTTTTTTGAGCTTTGCGCCCAAGAGTTATATTATAATATATTCTCCTACGTTTCTACGAAAATAATTAATAAATTAATCATGTTACATTATACCTATAAACGGTTGGCAAAAAGAAGACCCCCAACATTTTCATAAACGTATGAAAATGTAAATTTGCGAAAAACGCTCGAATCCGTCGATTTTATTTTCTAATTTTATAAATTTTGAGAATTTTTAGTATTATACAGGATTGCTCAATAAGTCGGAGTACATGTAAACTTTAGTTTTTAAATGGAATCTATACAAAGCCCAGATTCGACCATCACTAGAATACTGCTCTCATGTCTGGAGCTCTGCACCCAAACATACTCTTCGGCTACTGGATTCCATCGAAAGGAGGGCTATTCGTCTGATCGGAGACCACGAGCTGACGAAGAACCTCGACAGCCTAGAACATTGAAGACAGGTTGGGATTTGATTCTCTTCTACAGATATTTTCATGGAAGGTGCTCGGCTGACCTTGCACTCTTAATTCCGCCCAGAGCGACGAATATCAGAAATACACGACGAACCACTGCCGCCCATCCATATGTGGTTAAGCTTAGTACTCCTCGAACTTCATTATTTAAGAATTCTTTCATCTGGAGGACTACATCCTTGTGGAACGACCTTCCCGAGGTCGTTTTTCCCAACGAATATAACCTCCAACGATTCAAAACCAACGTGAATCGCTTTTTGCGCACACGCACCACTCCCAGAGTGCTCTAAAGGATTTTTCCTATAGTGCTTGTGTTTGATCATAAAAAAAAAATATACCAAATCTTATTCGATTTTTGAATTCTATCTAAAACTCTTCTCTTTAGCGAGATATCCCAATCTAGATGGCAATGTTTAGTGGATTAATTAATAGGGAAGAAAATACGGAAAATTATTACCTTTATTGTAGAAACCTGGCAACAAATCACAGTATTATACTTATTTAGCTATTACCATTTAAATTTAAGTGACATTTATTTGTATGAACATTGCCATCTTGTTTCTATCGAAAATTTGTCAGCTGAAGATCGAAATCGGGTACCTATGTTACATGAAAAATTTTCCGAATAAAATTTAAGATATTTAATTTAAAAAACTAAAATTGATGTGTGCCCCACCGACTTTTTGATCAATCCTGTATAATACCAAAAACTCTTAAAATTTGTAAAAATGAAAAATAAAATCGACGAGTCGAATATAAAATGTACGTAGTTTTGAAAATATTGGAGATGTTGCATTCTTTTTGACAACCGTACATACAAGAGTTCATTAAACTTACCAAGTATAAAAATGATAAAACTGTTAAACCATCGTTAAAATTTAGGGCCTGTTTAAAATCTCCATAAATTGAATTATACATCACCACATGAAGTTCTAGAGGAAAACTGAAACGATATAACTAAAGTAACAGTAGCACTACTAAGCACATTTTTTTGGTTTATTGGTTCCAACTTCAATTCTCTTATATAATGGCATTAAGGTTCGTTATCAAAGAAATTCCTAATACATCTTTTTGAGATGAATGGGATACCGGCGACAAAATAATAGTACAATACGTATCAAGGGCCGAAAAGAGGCTTTTACGGATGAGATGAGGGAGGTCACCGCACGAGTCCGTGAAGCCTCCGACGGCCCGAGATATGTACCGTATTTCTTTTTACAAGTGCTCCGAGGCCAAATAAATAAAGAAATTCCTCATTCTTTTTTCTAAAACATCTTTGAAAAATTAACTGCAAATTCAATTTATACATATATTCCGCTATTTATTATCGCTGGTATGTATGGCTCGGTGGCCTAGTGGCAGAGTGTACGGCTGTCGATCTGAGAGTCGCGGGTTCAAATCCCGCACTCGACATCTCTGGTTTTATTTATTTATCAGTTAAAAAACTATGAGGAGTACCTACTGGTACTACCGAACCGGACAGGAAAAATCTTTCCCGCCCGCTTCGATACTTTGCCGTCCACCCTCTCGTAGAGGTCTGGAAAGCGCCACTTTCGATGGAGAGAATAAGCATAAAAAGAGGCACTTTCGAGGCACTTGTAAAAAAATAAAATATATATTATATTATCTAAGAAAAGTTACGTATTTACCAACCAAATATAGGACGCAGGGAGCAAAATACCTATGTTTA
Source organism: Barypeithes pellucidus (assembly GCA_963991005.1). Classification (NCBI taxonomy): domain Eukaryota; kingdom Metazoa; phylum Arthropoda; class Insecta; order Coleoptera; family Curculionidae; genus Barypeithes; species Barypeithes pellucidus. The sequence continues at coordinate 30,883,461 of OZ022559.1, forward strand.
ATTTAATACTTCGTATTATATTAATTTTTTTTATTCCAAACCAACTAAGTATAAACTAAATACGGAGAATATTAATAAGAACTAATTTTTTATGGATTTAATTTTTTTTTAATGGTAAATTATTGTATTGGCATTAAGGCCTGGCTGGCCACCGGCCATATCTCGGTAACTACTGGGGATACACGGAAAAAATCCGGAGAGCATAATTAAGTAAATCGTCTATGTGACCCATATATGTATAATTAATTTGAATAAGGTCAAGTTGATTCAACTTAACGAAATTAATAAATTTAACGGAAACTACTATCTATTTAACCTATATTCAAGTGCCTTAAATGAATAACCATTTATCTTAAATACATTAATAAAAAATGTTTTATACATTTAGGTACTTCATACCTTTATCATAATATCCCAATGTTATATTAATTTCGCCTAAATTAATGCCATATATTTATCCGAAATATACTAACATTTACTTTATGATCCAAAATATTCAGCTAAATACTTATCTCTTAGTTTCATTACTATATAGTCATTTAAAATCACTCCCGTAGTGTGCCCATCAATAGGGCGGATATTTGATATTGACGGACGGCAAACAAATAGGTTAGTAAAGGGAGACGTCGAAGACACAGTTTTAATATGGCTGCTTTGAGTGACAGTATACAGTTTAAGGTGTAAAACTTTTTAAAGAAAAATAATCTTTACCATTTAACGGCTGTGTTGGATGGTAAGTTTTAAATATGTATCATGTTATTTAGGTTATTATTTTGATTAAATTTACTTAAGCCTGTTCTTAATAAATGGTTTAAACTTAAACTAATTTTGAAATGCATGTTCTTTTTGCCGTTTACCCGTGACTCATGACATGAACAAAATTTTATTTACATTTTTTATTAAAAAATTGTTTCTAGGGATTCTTAGCACAGAAATCACTGAAATAGACTTCTTAAAGTTACTTACAGATGAAGCAATTGGCATTAGAGTGGATAATATCGGAGTTAAGATTCGCCTACTTTTAATTAAATAAATAACTATTTGTATTTACAAAAATTATTGATTCGTTTAAATTTATCATGGATCAAATATACCGATATTTAGTGCGATGAGTCATATATGTGGATAAAAAATATGTATTTACTTGATGGAGCCCAATAATTATTTAACTTAATAGATTTTTTTATCAAAACCGCAGTTCTATATCTTCTATCGTTTCAGAATTATTGCCAGCAGACTAGAATGCCCTGTATATTTTTGAATTTTTTGAATTCTATGTAAAGATTCAAGTAACTTTTGTTAACAATTTCATATACCCATCTACAACCGTTTCTTAGATAAAATTTATTAAAGATAATTTTTATACAAAAAGCATGTCAATGGTAATTTGACTTTACTTTGTAACTAGGTAACAGGGTATTTTTTCCCGAAAATTCTATGCCCGGTATAGTTACCGAGATATGGCCGGTGGCCGGCCTTAATAAAACACCCTGTGTGATGTTTTTCAAAATTACTTTTTAGAACAGTTATTTATTTTCATATATTTTGAAACTTTTTTAAATTTCTCTGTGGCTTAAAATAATAACATTAGTTTGGACTGAGCCATCATCAAAATAGCACGTCGCTCCCAGAATTACTTTTGTTGTTGCAAAAAGGCAAGCTAGTTCAAAAAGAGTGTAAAGCCGCAAACACACTATCATCACGTCACGTGAATTCACGTGTTGACATATCGGCAAAACAGCACATGCTGTCACGGCTTAGAAATAGACTACATACACTGCAGATCATTTTTATTACATATTTTGTGCTTGTCAAGATCGCAAGTGAATCTTGTAGCTTTCTAGCGTTAAACTCTGACATAGTGTTATCACGCGTGCCGAATATGTAAATTTTTAGAAATAAAATTGTGCTGTCAAGTATGACTTGCAGTGAGCTGCATGAGGTGACTATAGTGTACTTCTAAACCTATTTATAAGCACGCATAAACCGTCTTGCAGATATTTCGGGTATGCCGTGACATTGCGTGATAGCATGTGATCTCACGTGACGTGATAATAGTGTGTTTGCAGCTTTACGTATACTATATACTTTTTATCATCTTAAACTTTAATGCTGACACTTTACATATGATATGTCGAGTAATATTCGGTTTACACAACCATCACATCAGCTGTAATCATTGTGATCCAAGCAATGTAATCCGAACTACCGGAAAGTGATGCTAGTGCAAACCACTGCATACGCGTAATACAAGGATGTCATCCACACATTTTTGATGTGATATGTTGCATTCCACGTTTTGACGCTCTTTTGGGTGAATACGCAGCATATGCATCTTCGTCGCGTACATGTAAATATATATCTTTTATCAATTCAGCGATTAACTGAGTTCGAGGGTTTAGTTACATTTCAATTAGGTGTTGGTCAAGATATTTGACATATTATGTCAAGTGTCATCATTAAAATTAATTATAGATTTTAGCTATATTAATTGCGTTTCTTACGAATGATGATTAATTTGATTTTCAGATCCCAACGTGTCATTAGGACCCCAGTGGAAATGTAATTGGGAAAATTTGTAAGTGCTTGATAATGGACCGCCTCGTATTGCAGGAACTTGACCGTTGATTATTTCGAGGAAAACTGAAATAAAAAAATAACAATTCAGACACGCATATGAAACTCAATGGCTATTAAGCAAAATTTTACAAGACGTTTGCGTGAAAATAATAAATTTGAACAAAATTATTAAATTAAACCCCATTTTATAATCTTTTATAAAATTATTTTTCTTATTTCCTGGTTCGACAATTTCCATATAAATATGTATAAATACTTTATACTTCATCAGTTACGTTTAATGTATATGTTTGTTGGCATTCAGCATCAAATATGATTGATTACTGCATTCCTCAATTTTTCAAAACAAATATTCAAAATAAACCGAAGATAAACAAACTGGAACACAATTTAATGTTAATAAACCTAACCAAATTATTTTGAGAGCGCTCTCCTATATCCGGACTCAATAAAAAACCGATTCCGTTACACCGGAAGTCGGGGTCAACTTGCTTATTTTAAATTTAACACCCTATATATTATTCCATTTTTGAATTTTACTCAAGAATGTAGACATATTTTATATATCATGTCATATACCTATGTCTAAAGTATGTTTGACATATTTAAGGTACATAAGTACTATGTCTAAAATGACGTTTGCGGCCCTTAAAATACTTATTAATTTTTCCTATACGGAAACCTTTATTATTTAATTTTGCTTGGATTCCTTGTTGAGAAAAACCTGCTTTAATCGTTTTTTTTTATAATATTTTAAAAACTATTTATACAGGGTGTTCAAGAAATAAGATTAAATATGAATTGAGGAAACTGCAAGAAATCTACATTTTCAAATGGAAACCCTAAAAATTTATAATCACTCTCTATTCAACATTAAAACGTAAGGGTAAGTTTGTATAACGTTGTCTATTCTTAAAATTTGTATTTTTCGAATCGATCGGGATCTTTTATTGCGAGTAACAATATTTCAAACAAATATCTTCCTTAGTTCCCGAGATCTTTTAATAGGCTACTCACCGTGAATGGCCCTGTATTCTTTGTTTATATTTTTTACGATCATTTAATAATTTTGTAAGATGCCAAAAAAAAATAGAAAATAAGGGTATAATATCAATTTACGAGATATATATATATTTATGCAGGTTTAATGTTTATCTTTAAAAATAAAGACGTTTCTAATTTTAAACCTTATGATGGATTTAGGGTCTTATATCCCTTAGTAATAAGAAAACAATGTACTTATAAGTTGCTTTTGCTGGCGACGTCATTTCATTTTATACTTTTTATATTTACAGTGAAACCTCCCTTAGGCGGCCACCTACGAGACCGTCTAAATGTGCCCGCCTAATAGAGCCTATGGGAAATTTGTTATTAGGTAATATGTAAATGCAAAATTATTACTATGTATATGTATGTACAAATAAACATAACATAACAAAAATACACTAGTCTAACGTAGTTAGACGTGTTTGCGTTTTATACTTGCAATCTAGAAAATGTAATTCCAAGTCTGATAACAATTCCATTGCTGTAGAGCTACCTCTATTCTTTGCATACTCTTATAATTCCTTCACCATACTAATGGCTTGTTGATAATTGGTGACATTTGTTTGATTATTGCATTCCTTCTTCATCAGAGTCGTCAGATAGTGATCTGGTTTTAGTTTGGACGACAAAATCGATAGGATCACTATCATCTTCTAATAGCACATTGCTATCAATGTTAATGAACTCTCTTTCACACTCAAAACGCGACATGATTTTAAGCTTACAACTCACAACTAAACGGCGGACTGCTGTCGGGGAATCACACACACCTTCATACGGTGAATTCCTTTCGCGCTGCCACGCATACGCGATTGGTTGCCGGTCTGTCTTCAGAGACTTTTTGCTCCGTACTTATTCGTCTACCAAATCCTTTAAAAAGTTTTTTGTCCGTTTAAAGGAGGGTTTTCGCACTCTTTGTATGAAAACAGCCTGTCTGCGTCCGCGCAAAGGAGAGTCCGCCCAAGAGAGGTTGATTTTCATGGAATTTCATATACCAAGTTCCGGACTATGAAAAAATGTCCGCTTATTAGAGGTGTCCGTTATGAGAGGCTCCACTGTATTTGAAATAAAATTATTATTAGTAAAAAAATACTTTAAAATTAAAATATGTGTAGCAACAGTTAAGTATAGGATTGGAGTAACTATATTTTTAGGAAAAAATTATTACCTGTATGACCATTATTCTCCAAAGAAATTAAATCTAACGGCTTTTCGAAGTTTTCAAAAATCATTGGTGGAAACGTTTTTTCAACGACATGTTTTGAGTCAATATCTAACGGGCTTTGATGTTTACCGATACATTGTGCATATTTATCTCCCCAGTGTCCTGGTCCTAAAAAAATTAATGGATGTGATTAAAATGTTAAAACAATGAGCAACTTAAAAACTAAGCTGCATATAGAAATAAAAATAATATAGCTTTTTAATTATAAGACCCGCGGAGTGGTTAAACTATACCGGGTGTCCCATAACTAATGGTACACAGGAAAACTGCAGATTCCTTGGGTCAAAATACTGCGATTTGGCCATACTTAGTTTAGTTCAATAGCTGGTAATAACCGAGATACAGGGTGTCCAAGTAAAAATTTAATTTTCAATTTTCCTAAATAACTTATTTCTTATTTTAAATGCAAAATATTTGCAGCAGTCGTGGTTTAACACCCTAGGAGGGAGTATACAGGGTGTTCATTTGACAACTTCCCACCACGGATTTATCGAAAACCACTAATTAAAAGAAAAAACGCCGAGACACGTCAAAATATTTGCCAAAGGGGACAACTTTTTAACCAAAAACTACTTCACCCCCTTTTACCCTCTGGCCCCCGGGGTCATCCCCTTAAAAATTTTAAATGACATGGGGTAGCAAGTAATAGCTTGTTTGAAAGGTCTTTCAAAGTGCTTTATTTTGACGTTTTCGAGAAAATTAGAAAAATCTTTATTTATCTTAATTTGTTCAGATAGAAAAAAAAGGACACGAAAATATCACTTTTTATTTCAAAAAGTGTTCAAAATGTTGCCCGTTATTGGCCAAACAATGATATAGGCGATTTTCAAATTCCTGACGGACATTTTCAAACATGTTGTGGGAGATCATGGCAGCTTTCGGTGATGCGTTGACGACGTTCCTCCAAACTGTTACGTTGGGGCGTGAACACAATAGTTTTCAAATGGCCCCATAGAAAAAAGTCTAATTGCATCAAGTCAGGAGATCTAGCAGGCCATTCTATATGCCCTCTTCGCCTTATCCATTTATCTGGAAACTCGTCGTCTAGCCATTGCCGAACCGGAAGAACATCAAGTATAGTGTTTCTATCGTCTTCGATTTGGTTTTCAATGGTTTCAGTGATAAGCGGATTGATGGTATTTTCCAACATATCTAAATAAATGCCTCCATTTAAATTCCCATTAATAAACAATGGTCCAATCACTATGTTTCCTAAAATGCCTGCCCATACATTAATTTTTTGGGGGTACTGAGTATGCCCTTCTACAAAAGCATGAGGATTTTCATTGCTCCAATACCTGCGTTATGCTTATTAAAAAATCCATTTAGATAAAATGTGCATTCATCACTGAAGCAGATATTCTGTATATGAATGGTATTATCATTAATCGCTGCAGTCATTTGTTCACAAAACTCAACTCGCCTATCGAAATCATCTTCGGTTAACTCTTGCAATATTTTCATTTTGAATGGCTGAAATTTATGTAATTTAGTAACTGTGTGTACAGAGCCTAATGAAATACCAGTCGCATCAACAATTTTGCGTAATGAAGTATTAGGATTTATGGCAAAATGACAAAAAACTTCAACTTGAGCGGCTTCATCCAAAACTCTACGATGATTACGTTTTTTATTTGCAACAGATCCAGTTTGAGTAAATTTAGTAACAAGGTCCAAAACATAAAAAGTGCGTAGTTATCTTTTCCGGATGTCTGGCGTTAAATGTAACGGCAGTTTGCCGAGCACATTGATTTTGGGCACCATAAATTAGAATCATTTCCACTCTTTCCGCTAATGTGTAAACCATTTTGGAAGTAAAATCTGAATCAATAAATTAATTTTCACTATCCCAAGATTGTCACAAAGGTAACTGACAGCAAATTAAATTGTCTCTTTCCCTTATCAACTATAAAAAACTAAACAGGTATTAAAAAACTAAACAGGTATAAGAATAAAAACAGTTCGCCCATGGCGGTAAAAATTTTCTATTTTTCTCGAAAACGAATCGACCGATTTAAAAAAATCAAACGTCAAAATAAAGCACTTTGAAAGACCTTTCAAACAAGCTATTACTTGCTACCCCTTGTCATTTAAAATTTTTAAGGAGATGACCCCGGGGGCCAGAGGGTAAAAGGGGGTGGAGTAGTTTTTGGTTAAAAAGTTGTCCCCTTTGGCAAATCTTTTGACGTGTCTCGGCGTTTTTTCTTTTAATCAGTGGTTTTCGATAAATCCGTGGTGGGAAGTTGTCAAATGAACACCCTGTATACTCCCTCCTAGGGTGTTAAACCACGACTGCTGCAAATATTTTGCGTTTAAAATAAGTTTAATGCATCAAATACCATTTGAAAATGAAATTTTTGACTTTAGAACAATGAAGAATTTTTTTATATCTACGGCTTCATATTAGCTGCTGACGTGGTTTTGTTTTATTTGATCTACATAATATCATACTGTTACATGTGGTGACCCAAGTTCATTTTTTTCCCGGTCCAAGTGTACCTTTCCGATAGTCGATATTCCTTTTTAAATATTAGTATCCATAGTAACTTTGACCAGCTATCCGACTAGGAAAATATTGCAATTTTTTTATGAGTGACGTGTCCAAACCTTATTATACAACATATCGTGGAACACTAATTCACAAAATAAATATGTTATCGTGTTTATAAATTAATTGAAGGCATTTTAAACATTATAACTGGCATAAAATTACAATTTTCTATTTATCTGTATAAATTATGATATTTCCTGTATTTAGTGTACATAAAGCCTGCATTTAGTCTACATAAGCATTTTACCCATTAATAATATTTTAAATGGATATATCATGTAAGCATCGGTCTCCCAGAAGTATTTTAATTAGGTCAATTACCGGCACTTTTCGGCGATGAATATTATTATTTCAAAATCTCCTCCAAATGGGTCAGTTCCCTGCAGTGACTTGACATACTTCGCACTACATACCCTGTATTTTAGAAACAAACAGAATTAGGGCGTGCCTATATGAAGGCTCTAGCTCTAGATTTCTCATTGATTATTTCCCGAAGAACTTTTACCTATATCTCTTATCCATGAGCTATAGAATCGCTTTTAAAAAAAATTGTAAATAATTTTTCTATTATTATTAATTGTATGCTTATTTCTTACCTTCTGAACCATCATATCCAAAATCCTGACAGCAACCTAAAAAATGATACAATACATTATACATAATAGTTTTTCTCGTTGAAAACAACTTTTTGAGTGCTGGATTTATATCTACCATGTAGGGCAATTATTGCCCTTATTACTATTGGAGTTAGGGCCGATATTTCAAAATTACTTTAAGGTACAGAATGACATAAGTTATCCTTAACACAAGTTTGTCAGTACATTAAAGTTCATTTCAACTCTCATCTAAAGGAATAGATCTTTAAAGGCGTGATAATCTATCACTTAACACGTAAATTGGCCCTCAAATTACTTTAAAACATAGTTTTTTTAAGGTCGAACTAAAGTAACATGCAAATATCGGCCCTTAGGGCCTGTTATGCACTTACAGGCAATATGCAACAATATAGTATATATATAAATATTATGACAATATAACTAATTAATATAAATTTAAAAAAAAATTAAATTATTAAAATGGTTCTTTGTAATTCGTTTTTTTTTTTTTTTTTATAATTGGCTTTTTTTTTTTAACTAATTCTCCAGAAAAAATCATTTGACATTGAGAGTACTTTTCAACATTTTTAGGTAACATTATAAATATTTATTCCATCAAATAAAATTAATCTTTTCGCTATATTTGGATTAGATTTTTTTTTAAATGGTCAATGTTTATGATACAGGTAGTATGTAAAAAAAAACATCGCCATTTTTTACAGAAAACAAAATTTTATCACATAATCAATTCGGCATTTTGGAAGGATTTAGTATTGCAGAGGATTTGTATGCATTCACATCGGAGGTAACAAAAAATCTAAACCAGGGTACAAAATGCTTATAGGGATATTTATATCAATAATACATTGAGTGAGAGACAGGTGATCAAAATTGGTATTCCTCAGGGAACGGTTTTGGGCCCGATCCTCTTCATCATTTATCTTAATGCTCTTTTAACAGAAAATATAGGAGGTACAGTTATATCTTATGCTGACGACACGACTATAATATTTACTGGTAAATATTGGGAAGACCATAGAAGATTTTAAATTGGCTAAGAGTTGGTTGGAAACTTATAAACTATTAATTAATCTAAATAAAACAAATTATATAGCTTTTTCATTAACAAGGGCTGGTCATCCCAATTTTACAGATATTACTATCGGTAATGATAGAATTGCTGAGGTAACTCACACAAAATATCTTGGTGTGTTGGTTGACCAATTTATGAAGTGGAATCCACATATTGACTATGTTTCTAATAAAATACACTCAGACTCATACATAAATTTTATATATTAAGGGAATCTATCAACGAGAAAACATTGGTGATGGTTTATAAAGCATTTGTGGAGTCGCTAATACGATACGGAATAATTGTCTGTGGTGGTGCTATGGCACAGTACTTTATAAGTTAAATATAACAAAAAAATATATTCTTAAAATTATATTAAAAAAAAATAAAAGATTTCCAACAAATTTATTGTTTTCGGAGGGTACTGTAAATATCAGAACTTTATATACTTATTAGCAGTATATGTAATTTTGTTTATCGGTGTAAGACCAAGTTAAACTATGTAGATCACTCTTCCGAAACAAGGACTAAATCTAATAACAAATTTAAATTACCAAAAAATTTAACAACCGCCAATAAAAAGTTTATGGATTACTAGCACCAAAATCATTAAATTTACTACCAGATAATATAAAATCAACTAAAAATATAAAAATTTTTAGTAAAAAGTGTAATCGGTATGTTTATAGGAATATAGAAAAGTTCTCAATACTTTTTCACTAAATAAGAAAGGATTGTGGGTATGTTTCAGTAACGTGTGTCACATATAATTATAATATAGATAATATAAATGAAAATACAAAATAATAATATATGCACATATGTCTAGTTTTAGATTTCGACACATACGGGTGTTTTGCACCTTGGTGTCTATTATTGGTTTTTGCTATTCATAATATTATACAGGGTAGGGTGTCTTTTTAAAACCCGAACACCCTTTTATCTCGCTCAGATTGCATTTTTTTGATTTCGACCTCCTCAGATGATTTTCGTAGTTTTGAGGGGGAAATCGAATGGCGCAGGTTTTTTCACCTGCGGTGTTCAGGTGGTGCCCTGCGCGGCAACTTTTTTTTAAAAATGGGAACCTGTTTTTTTTCTCCCAGGTTCCGAACCTTAATTAAAAAACAAGCAAATTTCGTCCCAAACATTTTTTTAATTCGAATCGATCCTGAACTCATACAAAGTAAATGGCAAAATGAAATCAGAAAAAATTTTGAGGTTGAAACAAATTTTTTAAGTCTGGTGATCTTGCTGGCCATAATACGGGGCCGAGCCGCCCGATCCACTGTCCAGGAAAATGATCGTTTAACCATTGGCGAACAGGTATCGTGAAATGAGCCGGGGGCTCCATCTTGTTGGTGGTGTAACAATTCGTCGTTGAAAAGTTCAGGATCGATTCGCATAAAAAAAGTTTGGGACGAAAGTTGCTCGTTTTTTAATGAAGGTTCGGATCCTGCGAGAAAAAAACGGGTTCCCATTTAAAAAAAAGTTGCCCTGCGCAGGGCACCACCTGAACACCGCAGGTGAAAAAAACTTTTTTTTAAAATGGGAACCCATTTTTTTCTCGCAGGTTCCGAACCTTCATTAAAAAACAAGCAACTTTCGTCCTAAACTTTTTTTATGCGAATCGATCCTGAACTTTTCAACGACGAATTGTTACACTACCAACAAGATGGAGTCCCGGCTCATTTCAAAATACCTGTTCGCCAATGGTTAAACGATCATTTTCCTGGACAGTGGATCGGGCGGCTCGGCCCCGTATTATGGCCAGCAAGATCACCAGACTTAAAAAATTAGTTTCAACCTCAAAATTATTTCTGATTTCATTTTGCCACTTACTTTGTATGAGTTCAGGATCGATTCGAATTAAAAATATGTTTGGGACGAAAGTTGCTTGTTTTTTAATGAAGGTTCGGAATCTGCGAGAAAAAAACGGGTTCCCCCACACCTGAACACCGCAGGTGAAAAAATCTGCGCCTTTCGATTTCCCCTTCAAAACTACAAAAATCATCTGAGGAGGTCGAAATCAAAAAATGCAATCTGAGCGAGAAAAAAGGGTGTTCGGGTTTTAAAAAGATACCCTGTATATTCAAAATGTTAAAAATGTGAAAAAACAAATGTTAAATGTATATCAAGGCATCTTTTAACGTACTTTTGAGTATCCATTTGGATACGCAGGCTTTTTATTTGGATACCCAGTAAACATCAAATGGATCCAGAAATTTTTTAATTACTTAGTAATTTAAAAACTACTGAACTGCTGAACTACTGACTAAATCCAGTGATGACTGATACAAAAATAGGGCTGTTTAAAAGACATGAATACGCAGCAAAAATGCACTAAAGACATAGATACGCAGTAAAAAATCACTAAAAGATGCCTTGATGTATATATGTTGTAAATTTCATGCTGGAGTTTTATTTCTATTATTAATCGTATGAATAAACATACTGGTTGTTAATTTCTATGAACATCAAGATGAAGATATTCTTTTTATTTATACAGGGTGTCAATTAGAAAGCTCTTAATATCTAACTTCATGTAAATATTATTCAAAAATCGGAAAGACACGTCAATTTTATGGTGAATGGTCTACAGATAGAATACCCATCTCTTTTTTGTTGTGATTATTTTCGTAATAATAGGCTTCACATTAACGTGTACAAAACAGATAAAAATACCGGGTCCATGTTTGTTTCAAGTCCATGATCATGTGCCTTATTTTCTTCATTTAGAAGGCATACTAAAATTCAATTTTTTAACAGTTTTAGTTTTGGCAACGAATTCAATTCTGAATAAACCGCTTATGCAAGTACTTAACATTTGAAACTATCTTTTACTAATCTAAATTTAGTAATTCTTTATTTTTTCTATTTTTGACATGATTTTAGTTTACTACTTTACATTCTTTGTCAATAAGACGTATCTTGAAACTAAAGATTTTTGAGTTTAACCATGCATTAATATGCAAAAATTCTAACATTGAAATTTCTACATTATACGCATTCTACTGATTGTGAAAGTAATGCAAAAATAAATTAAACAAAAATGAATTACTTTTTAAAAATATGTTAAGGTCGCCTGACCACAATAACTTCAGAGAAAAAACGTTGCACAACATATAAATGTCTACTTTATACTTGTATGTAGGTACTTATTTATTGGCTGGCAATTTTGAAACAGATGAAATAGATATGAAAGCAAACTGTTAAGCCATATGTAGTGTAAGTAATGTATATGCTTATTAGCATGTTCTGGCTGATTATGGGTACATACAGGGGCGACTTTGTATATGTAATCCAGTGTTGGCAATCTCAGTTTGTTAAATTACACAATTACCTGGACAAATTACACATTTTTACACGTTTTAGTCACAAAAATACACGTTTTTCACACACCATTCATAATACAGTCAATTTGTGCAAAGTCCCCTAACGGGAAAGTTCTAGGGTAGTTTTGATTTCTTCAAATATATAGGTATGTTTTTTGGGGTGCTGAATCCGAATCTGGGGTTTGCCAACAAAATTTCGTCACGCCAACATTAAAAAAAAATGCAAAAAGGTAAAAAAATCTTATTTTTTGATTTTTATTCGGAAAGTGTCAACTTTTCGTAAATAACCTTGATACCCTTTTAATAATAAATTCGAGTTTTAGAGTGTAAAAAATGAGGTTTTGTGGCGATATCTGAAATACGTCAATTTGTATCTATCGCTTGGGCCCGAAGGGTCGGTCGGAGGACAAAACTTAAATAAATAATATAATTTGTAGGAAATTTTATTTGAACTGAATAGCAACTATATATATGTGATAGCAACACACTTGGTAGTGTGGTGGTGGCTTTCATATTACACACACCTGCATGAAAATGCACGCAAATCGTGTAATTACACGCTAATTGGCAACACTGATGTAATCTTTACTGTGTGATGACCGTGACAAAATTTTAGCAAGTACAGGGTCAGCCAACCTAGATTGAACATTGGTCTATGTTTGAGTTTCCCTGTATTTTAAAAAAAATTAATATAGTCATCTTGTTTAATTTTCCCTGTGGACTAAGAAATTGCCGTTTAAAAGGCGGTTTAGCTTAAAACAAAAGAACCGTGGCACTATGCTGTTGTATCCTGTTTATTTTTATGAAATGTCTTCCTTTCCTGATTTTAAAAATATATGGTTTGTGTATACATTCACCTGCAAAAAAATCAATATTTGGATGGATTTTCATATTTGTTTATTTTAATTACGATTTTTATCATTCTTTTTTTTATATTGCATGTAAATTTATCGAAAAAGACTTTAAGAAAAGGAATATGTTCATAATATACAGATTGAAACAACAACTGTTTTTTGACTCCAACTTTAAAACACTGTACCTCATGTTGCGAGAGTTGTTAACGAATATTTAGACGAGGTTGGAATCCCATAATTTTTTTTTGTAAAAAAATAAGATTTCTCCTTACAAAATTTAGTTTTGTATACAGGGAGGTCAAAATCTTAAAATATTTTATATTATTATCAACGGTAGTCGAGATAATACAGCGCGCAGCGCCATCTCCTAGCAGCAAATGACAGCAGTTGGTGTGACGTCAGGTCTCACATCGTACCTACATATTACTACTATATCTGGTCAATAACAATAACTAAGTAAATTAGTATAGGTAGCTAATTAATAAAAAAGTGTTGGTTTCAACATGATAATGTACATTGTTAACTAAGAAGTAGTTAAATATAAGAGTTAGTTCTGTTAACTAGATCATCTTATTCATCGTAATTCAGTTGAAACGAAAATTTGTTTTGCTAACTAAAAATTACTTTTACATAAGCTAAAACTTTAACAGCAAGATAAAATTTGTTTTAGATACCAATGCATTTTTTAGAGTGTACTATTATAATAAGGGCGCTATTGTTACATCTTAAAAAATAAGTAAAATACCTTAATTCTTCGTTTTTAAGAAGTCATTAGAAAATGTTCGTTATAATTACCTTTTTCGCCCTGATTTAAGAAAATTAATTTTTGTATACAGTGGTATTTTGGTTCGATTCCTGACATTCCGAAAACAGCTTAGGCTTGGGGAAAATCGATTTAAACTAAATTTTCTTTAAATTTTGAATTAAAGCGAAAACGGTAATTCTAACGAATATTTCCTAATGGCATTTTTCTTAAAAACGAAAAATAAAGATAGTTAATTCTTAGGTAAAATCAATATTTTTCTTGACCTCCCTGTATTCAAAAATTAAATTTTCTAATGACAAATCACAATTTGTTATTAAGAATTACTTTTCATCGAGACATTAACAATTATGTCCATTTGTGGTATAGGTAATACAAGCTAGGGACACCCTGTATTTACGCTGAAGCACAATGACCATAGGAATTTATCTGTCGATTGTGTGTATTGAATCACGTGAAGATAATTCAACGAACAACCCCAAATTAGGGTGTCTTGTGTCATATTGAATCTACTTAGTTGCCAATTATGCAATAAAAGAAGTAAAGTAATAATAGGATTTTAGTGCAGTCAAATGATAAATTACCAAGACATATGTATGATTATAGATTGGATCGATTCATTTATAACTACGTATACGAATGAAATATTACTGTCGTCAAGGCAGTCGTATTACAATAAAATGTCGACACAAAACTAACGGTTATGAGTATTTAGAGTGTGAATCAAATATTGTGTTGGCATTTTTTTGGAATTTCTTTAAATTTTCCTCAGAACGGAACCCCTATATATGTATATGCGCAATTGTTCCATTGTCTGTAGATTTTGTTATAGTGCCTATGGTCAATCACTGTGAGGGCCATATTAACAGATCTCAGGAACTAAAAAATATATTTATTTGAAAATATTGGTACTCACTATAACAGATACAGATCTTCATAATAAAAATATTTTGACGAATCTATACCGAAAGTTATTGTGAACACTGTTATTTTAAATAGAATGCCCTGTGTATTTTAGCATTTTCCGATTCTATGTAAAAATTCAAGCAACTTTTACTAACAATTTCCTATACGCCCCTCCAACAGTTCCTGAAATAAAATTCATTAAAGAAATTTTTTTATAAAAAACCTGTCAAAGGTAATTTTAACTTATACACCATGTCCAAGATAAGGAGGGCCAGCACAGGGATCTCGGAAACCGTAAGAGATACGAAGTCGGTTAAATGGAGCATATACGTGCATAATAATATGCCGTTTAGAATTTTTTTAAATTCCGAGTAGTTCCGGAGATATCCGAAAAAACCGAAATTCTGAAAAATCGTTTTATTTTTTTCCTGGCTTTTTTGAGATCGAATTCTAAAGTAAATTGCACTTTTCCATTGCCACTTTTTCCGCTCTATCTAACAGCGTTAATAGTTTTGTAATCCGACGAGTCGTCTTCGAAGGGCCATTATCAACTTTCTTTTTTTAAATACGGTCCTGTTTTCCTGATATTTGAATTTGAGAGCTTTTTTTCTTCCGAATGTAACGATGTATGATACATTATGGTTTAATGACGTTTCGAGGGTTTTTTGAACAACATCAGGAAATTTTGGGATGCGGTCCTGTATTTCCCCTAATATTATAAATAATATCTCATAAGTAAGCTCTAAATTTGTACTTATGTTGGACTAGTTCATTAAATAACAAATAATTTAATAATAAACCACAAATGACTGAACAAAATACAGAAACATTATTTCAAACTTATGTTGATGTTCATTATTGGTCCAAAGAAAATCCGCATTTATACAAAGAGTCCAGACACCAAGATCGGTTTGGATTTAATATGTGGGATGGAATTTTAGGTATAAAAATAGTAAGCCCATTTATCATCAAAATTTAACTTCTGAACGTTACCTAAACTTACTTCAAATCGATTTGGACGAACCTCTGGATAATCTGCCTCTAATGGAATCTTACGGGTGTTGGTTTCAGCAGGAAGGTGCCCCTGCCCATAATTCTAGAGCAGTTGGAGAGTACCTTTATGTGCGCTTTACTGGAGAACTGATTGGCTCGTATTCTGAAACACCATGGCTAGCAGGTTCGCCTGATATGACACCATCAGATTTTTTCCTCTGGGGGTATGTGGAAAATTGTGTTTATAAACACAACTTCGAAACAGAAGACGAACTTAGGAAGTTGGTACTTGAAGCCTTTCAAAGTATTACGCCAGAAATGTTGTCAAATGTTTTAGAATCGATAGTTAGAAGATGTTATTTGTGCTTAGAAACTAACGGAAATCGTTTTGAACACCTGATTATGTAGTTCCTTACTTTTTTCGTTGTTCGTTTTATTACTGTTTTGGTATGTTTTTTGTTCACTTATTGTTGTTTATATTGAATTATTTTTTGTTTACTCATTTGTCGTTTATTATTAAATTATTTGTTATTTATTGAACTAGTCCAACATAAGTAAAAATTTAGAGTTTACTTATGAGATATTATTTATAAAATTAATAGAAATACAGGACCGAATCCAAAAATTTCCTGATGTTGTTCAAAAAACCCTCGAAACGTCATTAAACCACAGTGTGTCATACATCATTGCATTCGGAAGAAAGAAATCTCTCAAATTCAAATATCAGGAAAACAGAACCGTATTTAAAAAAAGAAGGAAAAAAATTAACGCTGTTAGTTAGAAACGGCATATTATTAAGCGCAAGTTTACCTCCATTTAACCCACTTCGTATCTCTTACGGTTTCCGAGATCCCTGTACTGGCCCTCCTTATCTTGGACACGTTGTATATGGGTTTTTCTTTTTGCTCTTTTTCTCTTTGTACTATTTTTTTTTATTTAGGATATTTTAAATATTATATCTTTCTTATATAATATAATAAGTCATTTTTGGAGCACTCCAATATAAAATAATATTCTTATGAAATAATTAGTTACAAAGTAACGTCAAAATACTTTTGATATTTTACTTATTCTGAAAACGGCAGATTATTCAACAATCATTATAAATAAACTTCTGTATAAAACATTTGATATTGTCAATTTTTTGATTTTCCCTCGTATCTCTTAAGCGAGCGAAAATTTTCAAATTTTAATTTTACAATTTTAAGTTTGACCCAAAAAGAGCACATGTCACCTACATTACTTTTTTGATAGCACTAACAATTACGGAGATACAATATAAAGGTGACGAAAATGGGACACCCTGTTCATCAAACGACAAAAAATCAAAAGACGACATTTACTCTACAAGGAAGGAAAATTTCAAAAATAATTTTTATTTAAAAAAAGAAGTGGCGTACCATTCTTTTCTTCAAAAATACCAAGATAAATTCCCGCACGAACACCACTGGTCGGAATAAAAAAAAAACATGTTATACAATAAAATGCCTCTTGATGAATGGAAAGTGTGTACCAAATTTCACAAAAATATCTAGAGCGGTATCACAGATATTAAAAAAAAGATTTCTTGAAAAGACGCTTAGGATCAAAGATTTTGTAACACTCCAGATAGAAAAATGTACATTTCTAGCCTACGCAACGAATTCAAACAGACTTTCCCATCTCTTTCGGTCATTATTGCAGCATAGCCCGATTGTCATATTTATCGCAAAGGTATCTTTCAAAAACCCAATTAAAAATTTGTTAATTTGACAATTACAACTGGTTTAAGGTTGATCTGCAATTGCCGTTAAAATAAATTTATTTCCCAATAATTTTACTATAAACTGTGAAAAGGCGATGAATTCTTAAAAAATATATTATTATACTTAAAAGTAGCAAACAAATCTTGAACTAATCAGACTGCACTCTGGCAACATCTATTTTTATTTTACTATGCGCTAGGACCCAAGAGCCAAACTATGAATGACTAAAAATCTCCTAACAATTACAGCATTGGTGCTGATCTCTAACGGAGTATTTATGTATTTTGGTTGTTTTGTGTTTTTTTTGTGATTATTTGTGAAAAATCGTCTTTATTATAAACAATCATGGTGCATTCATGTCTAGTTTGTAAATGAGTGGATCATTTAAATAAGGATTTATCTTTTCATAGATAAGTATGGTTATGTTTTATTAGTTAACCATTTGATATAACCAGACTTCAACATTGTTGCCATTCAGCGCACACACATGTAGTTCTCTCTTCCACCCATTGCTGATTTTCAATAACATTTCACGCAATCACAGCTTCTCTTTCCAATTTTATTTATTTAGCGTATGGCAATTGTACACAATATAATCAAGTTACAATTCACAACTTAGTGTCCAATCTATTGATATAATCAACCGTAGCTGGTGTCGCAAAGGCGATATCTTCACTATTCCCAGCATATCTTCTGAGAGGGCATTCGGTGACGATGTGAGAGATGGTCTGTCTTGCAGCTCCGCAGTCACACTCCGCTTTCCACTTTCCAAGAATTTTATGAATGGATTATTAGACCTGTGTTTAGGATATATGTTCATATTATTTTTTCCTGAAAATTCACCCAAGAATAACCTCACCACCCTGTATATATTTTTTAGAGATCTTTTAACAGGCCACTAACCGTGAATGACCTCTTATAAGCATACATTTTTTCCACACTTTCCAATTGCATATCCATAGTATATTGCATATTTTGATATTAAATTGACAAAAGAAAATTGTTTTTATGAAGCAACTTAATGTTAGGTAGTACCTCATGAATACTAACAAACTAATAATATTCATATAGACAAAGGGTACGTTCGTGACTTTCTCGTTTAATTCTCATTCATACCATTTCTTTTTTTCTGTTTTTCTTTGTCCTACCTTCTCTTTTCTTCTATTCTATTTTACTATTCTGTCTCTTTCGCACATCTTCACGCTAATAATTTCTGCCTGCCTTGCGAATATGACCCTTTATTTCCTAAGATTAAATTTATGTAAAATGTATATTATATTTGAAACGGAAATAATAAATGTATTATTATTATTAGGAATGATAAAATTGTACTGCCTTGTAATTTTTAGCTGCATTGTTTTTCGTTCCTTGGAAATTCTATTCATATTGAAATTATTATTTTAAAAATTTATTAAAAAAATTTTTTCTTATTCATATAGTTGTTTAACAAACATCATAATAATTAAGCTACTAATTGCTCTTAATTGAAAGTGGGAACCTTTTTAAAACTTTCCATTATACTTTAAATACAATGTAGTAGTAGTAGCATAATAAAAATTTTAATGTTTTTTATCATCGTTGATCAAAATCATAATAATTATTTATTTTATCAGGTACATCATCATTTAGAAACGCGTACCTAGGTAACCACCTACTTTCATTAATTATATCAAATCAATATTTATGAGCCACGATAAATTTTTATGCCGGGTGAGAGTTGAACATAGGAAATCGCATGTAATTTTTGAGGTTGCTGAATATTGGCTCCCCTGGACATTTTTATAGAAAAACTGCATTATAACTTCTTGAAGAGGACGAGATGGTAAACCCATGTGCCCAGTTTGAATACATTTTGGCAAATCATTGTTATCGAATCAGTCATAAATTCTCCTTATAATCCTTTACCTATGTTCAATAATAATGCCTTCTCGGTAACAGGGAGATGCTGACGGAATATGCAGTTTTAATTGATTTTGAAGATTACAGAAAATACAAGATATTTCTACTAAATTCCAGACTGCCAAATTTATTATAATAATACGCATAGATTCAAAAGTTTTGCATCACTTTGATTCTCGAATAAGTAATTACGTCATGGTGAAAATAGACTAAATATTAGTTAATTGATAATAAAGTTTAAAATAAAAATCAAGTTGTAAAAATTTTTATTTTACCACAACAT
This sequence comes from Barypeithes pellucidus, assembly GCA_963991005.1. NCBI lineage: Eukaryota > Metazoa > Arthropoda > Insecta > Coleoptera > Curculionidae > Barypeithes > Barypeithes pellucidus. Next base: position 30,903,310 of record OZ022559.1, read on the forward strand.
TTTAAACCTTCCAAAAAAAAAACTTAACAAAAGTAAAATTTATTTATATTGTATAATTTGTGATATTTAAAAAAATATAGCTTCTAATAAAGTGTATTTCCTCCTCTGGCCTCAATGCAAGCTTGAAGACGATGCCGCATGCTGTGCGTAAGGTTAACAATCCGTTCTTGTGGAATAGCCTGCCATTCCTCGGTAGCAGCGACGATCAGCTTCTGGAGAGTTCTAGGTGGATTTCTTCTAACGCGAACTGCCCTAGAGAGCATGTCCCAAGCCTGTTCTATCGGGTTCATGCCAGGGGACAAAGCAGGCCACTCCAAGCGATTGAATCCCTCACTTCCTAGGTTCACCCACAGCTCTAGTACAATGGGGCCGGGCACTGTCGTCCATAAACACAAAATTGTTACCAACAGCCTCTCTCCACGTTCTAACATAAGGATGTAGAATATCCCTAATATACCTGTCGCCAGTCATTGTGCCTGGAACGTGGACTAATTCAGTACGCCCGTCAGACATAATACCTGCCCAAAACATGGCGCTTCCTCCCGCGAATTGAGGCAAGGGGCGAGCATGGGAAGTTGAGCGGCTTTTGTTGATTCTCTCCAAAACACGAATCCGGCGACTATCGTTTACCAGACAAATCCTGGTCTCGTCGGAAAATAGGACAGAATTCCAAAATTTTTCGGGTAAGCGAAAATACGTTTCAGCCCACTGCAGTCGACGAACTCGGTAGTCATATTGTAGTTGGGGAACTCTTACTGGTCGCCGACATCTTAATCCGGATTCAAGAATTCGTCTTCTTAGTGTAGAGACGGATACGCTAACTCCAATTGCATGCGTAACATCTCTCGAAAGTTGTGGGATTGACATAGTACCATTTCTCCGAATTGTTAATGTAAAGTAGCCGTTCTGTTGTTCGTTAGTAACACGCCTTCTATCACTTCTTGGTCTGTTTCGCACAGAATTAGATAGCGATTCCATATGCGAGATACATCACTTTGAAGAACCCCTATTCTTTCAGCAACAAATCTTTGGGAATGACCTTTATCAACTAAAGCTACTATTCTTGCACGATCAATTTCAGATATTACTCGGCGATTTATTTTTACACACTGAACCGAAAAATTTAACTTACCAGCGCCAACAAAATACAAGACTGAAAATGTTATCCTAAACAAATGTCTTGATAATATTTTTTTTTGGTACAAAAAATGGTATCGTTTTAACTCATAAACATAAATAAACATTTAGAGAAAAAAAATCATTCCTGAAATTAGCTTAGCATGCCAAAATCAGACTGATGCAAAACTTTTGAATCTATCTGTAGTTTTGTTTTAAGAACCTGAAAGGGAAACCGGTGAGTAAAACAAAACCAAATTAGTAATTACCTAATAAAGATCAACGATTGTGTCGAGTCTCAAAAGTATTAAGTTATTTTTTTTTTATTTAGATACATTTTGTTTTGTTATATCGTTAAATTGAAAATAAAAAGCACAATCGTTGACAAGTTCAGGTAATACAGCAAACACCAGCAAATCATTTCTATGGCGCTATTACCAAGAAATGACGTAAAGCTGAACATGACGAATATTGGCTGCATTCACCAGAACCTATCGATTTATAAGCGATTTTTAATGGGTGACATCACGATGTATATCGATTTGTGGTTCTGCTGAATGCATTTTGCTGTCAGTGTTTTGTTTGTTTACGATCCCTTTTAAATATTGTCATCAAATGTTACATTTTTATCTCTACGAAATGGATAATTTTATTTTTAATGCTCCTCTTAACTAGCGGAGATACTGTATAATATATTTTTATAATTATAACTCACTTCTTTCGTCATTTTTTATAAATTTTACTCCTCAACCTGACAATTACAAATCGCTTTTTAAATGCGATGGAAAAAATGGCGTTCTATTTCCCATCGATTTGTGAAATCGATTATTTTTAGTGCATTCAGCAGATGATTACTAATCGCTTACAAATCGATGGGTTCTGCTTATTGCGCCCAATGAAAATATTGTCACTGGCACTATTATTCGTTTTGTCAATGTCAAAATTTAATTTTCTGGTGTTTGCTGTATTACCTGAACTATGCGTTTCGTGGTTTTGCCATCACGTTTAATTGGATAGCTTAAGATTGGCTCACCCAAATGGATTCAAACTCGTTACCACTGGCGGCTCGTGACCTATGATAGATGGGGTTCACAAGTATGGTGAAATTATTTTTAAAATTTTATTTTTGTGTAACGACCAAACAATTACTTTCTAGGCGTTTAAATGGAGAAAGAAAAGAAGTAATAAGAAAATGCGTTAGGTAAAACATATTTTTATTAATTTTTTAATTTTATACAAGGAAATACAACTTTTGGAAAATAAGAAAGGTTTTCTTAGTGTGTATAGCTGTCGGATCTTAACGTCGTCGCATGCAACCCTCGTAACAATATTTATACAGTCCACTACTAATACTACTATCAAGAAAACCGAATGATGCCCAATACTACTACCGCCATCTACGAGTTATGAAGAAAACCGAATTATGTCTAATACCCCTACGCCATCTACGGCTACGTCATTAGCGCAACCAAGACGAGAACAATAGTTAACTGTTTTATGACGAGAACGAATCGAGCCACGGGACTGACAAGTTGGCATTCTTCATATTTTCAGTGTTTTTTAGTTTAAATCCTTAAATAAAATAGTTTAAAATCATATCGAGTATCATTTATCGAAATACACAACATTTATCGACCATACACAATAGTGCTTAAACGTCCATTCTTCGGTTCTTAATTGTAGAAAATAGATCAATAACAGCCTCATTCAGTTTGGAATACCCTCTATAAATTTTCTTCCATATATTTCATTTTCATTCAAACTTTCTAATAAAGTCCCTAGATTTACCCTTTGTGGTCTACGTTAAATTAATTTCGGGTTTAAGTGTTCCCGCATTGTTCACTTCAATTTTTTACTCCAAACTCGAAGAGCTAAAGTTATTTCTTAAATAGTCCACAGTCAACTATTCATTTTAACTTAATAAATATATAATATTAAAACATATACGATCGAATTTCTAACTAGATGCACGAACAGACAACAGCGCGGTGCACACAAAAACTGTGCGCCTTTTCCATGTTAAATCGCCATAGCCCTGCTATCCCCCGCTGCCACCCGCCACCTGTTACTACAGAGAAACTGCACTACTTAATGGCACGTGCGAGCTCTCGTCATAATCGTCATTTACCTCGACCGAGGCACGGTTGCGGCGTTGCGGGATCTATACAGTTTGGTTTGACGGGATGATAAAATATTAGGGAGGGTCGGACTTTTTTAGTTTGACGATACGATAAAATATTAGGGAAGGTCGGACTTTATACGATAAATAATATTCAATGAATATAAATTAATATTTTTTTTGGGGGTGCACGTGCGCATGTGCTCCTGTGGAAGAACCGCCACTGCTCGGTACATGGGTTTACCATGTTGGCTTCTTCAAGAAGTTATAATACAGTTTTTTTATAAAATGTATACAGATATGCTAATGTTAGAAGTAAGATAGATGTAATAACTACATCTAGCGGTGAATTTGCGTACCACAAGGCTGGGTCAACGACCATGCAGCCAAGAGTCGGTTCTCTAAAAAGAGAAAAACCCGCTAATATTCAGCTACCTCAAATGGGGATTTCCTATGTTCAATTTAACGATCAATAAACCCGAACAAACCCGGTATATAATATACGTATAGGTTGTCCAGAAAACATCATAAACGTATTAAATAATAAAATAAGGATATTAAGTCATATAGAAAATGTCATGGTTTGTCTTAGTAACAACTAAAGTTTAATTTTTAATTTGCATTTCTAATTTAAATTATTATGATACAGATCAAGAATATATTTATTACCTCTACGTTTACCCATAAATCGACACTCAAATATAATTTTTAAGGGTAAGTTTTTTATTTTGTGATAAATTGTCAACCAGAGAAATGATGAGACAGTGCCACAAGAGAGATTACGGGGCGAAGGCTGGATATAAATTATATTTTTGGAAATACTACCAAGATATAAATCGACCCTAAACGTCGGAGTTAAGTACCTCATTTCATCGTCTCTAACTTTCCTGATATTTTTTCCGCACACCCTTATTTCTTTTTTCGTTTTAATTTTTATATGTGATTATAATAATAACGGTAATAAATTTAAAAATTTTATTTATAATTTAATTTCTTTCTCACGTGATATCAGATCGTATTTGCAAAAAATTACCTAATAGTGAAATAAATGATCTTCATTAAATAGAAAAAAGTTCTTAAGTCAAATAAAAATACTTTACCTGCATGCATTTATAAATACTTTTCTATTATTTATAATAATTTTGATGAAATTACAGAGCATAAGCTCTTTTGTTTAATAATTTAATAAGGTAACAATAAATTATTAATAAATATTGGTTTTGTTTATTATTTACTTTGTTTTAGTAGTTAACGTTAACTATATATTAAGAAAGTCATAAAATAAAGGTTAAGCTTTACCTAGCTTAGAGATACAAATAAAAAATTACAACTATTTTAGGTGATAAGAATGAACAAACTGGTTTTTATACGAATCCGGCCAGGATAAGTATAGGGTGCCGCTGTATAGGGTATTATTTCGAAAACATACAGGAGAGGTCAAAATAATACCTACTAGTAGTTCATATAATATCGATTATGACTTTTAAACAACCCTATATATTTTAATGAAATTTTGTAACTTTGTATTTTAGAGAGAAGGCGACAATAGGGGGTCCGTGAAGTGGAATATCAGTAATTTGGTGTCTCGTGGAGTTTAGGTCCCCCTCTACAACTTTTATATCTGATGAAATGCCGTAGAGTGTTGCTGAGAGGCGCTGTACCGCTTTAGATAGTAAATTCTCACTAAATTCAAAATTATATCGAGCCATGTCTGAAAATGAATTTACAGCATTTGCGTGACCCTAAAGTCACGGGAAACATATTTTCTGACAAGTAAACCCTTGCATATACTTTTCCGAAACAAATTACTGATATTCCACTTCACGGACCCATATTGTCACCGTGTCTCTAACTATATAGTCCATATGGATTATAATAGTCATTTTTGTACAGAGCCAGGGACATAGGGGCATATAGTATTCGTAGGGTCAAAATTTTGATTATTTTGGAACACAAAAAAATATGTTTTTATTTACAATCAGGTAGGAATGTAATGTTGACATTTCAGACTTTTTAAATATTTGAAACCAACATATTTTTAGGTTTGATCACTTTTCACCCGTGTAAACTTTCCACCTAGATAAATGTCACTTTCCATCCAGATAAATGTAAACATTCATGGATTAACGAAAATGACGTGACAACTTTACGTTTTTTTTTTATTTGTGAATAGTGGAGAAGTTTTTGGTTATACAGGGTTTGTTACTTTCTCACATAGTTATATTTGTAACAAAAAACATTAGTTGCATTTAAAAGGTATGGTTGTGAATAAAATAGCATATAACCCTCGGTGAAAAGTTTCGTTCCTGTCTGGAGAAATGATTCACAAAGGCGTTACGTGACATGGTAAACCATAATTTTCTCTCGACAAAAATGAAATACTGTCCACCTCGGTATGTAATATATCTACTATTAAATACTTTTGTAAATTCTCTTTAAAATAGGTATTATTCATTTGTTTCAGAAAAAGCAACTATTTTCGAGATAAGCAAATTCTAATAAAATCTATAGCAGTAATTTATTAAGAAAAAGTTCTAAATTAATTTATTTATCGTCCATTTATAAAAAACACAATAATAACTAAGCTATTATTTTCACAATTAGTGCTAGTTATTGTTGTAAATAAATAAACTTAAGAATATAATATGGATCGCTTCTTGCGCACACGCACCACTCCCAGAGTGCCCTAAAGGATTTTTCCTATAGTGCTTGTGTTTGATCATAGAAAAAAAAAAAAAAAAAAAAAAAAAAAAAAAAAAAAAAAAGTGGAACAATTCTCTGGAACAAAATCGGCCAAAAATAGTTTATGAAGGGAGATTTTTATCAGGAAACATTTTTAACGTCAAATACCAATGTATGGGAAAATTATTATTTCCCAGACCACCCGATGATACCTAAGGGAAATAATAATTTTCCCATACATTGGTATTTGATATTAATACCACCTGAAGAGTATAGACTTCTTATTTTTTGATTTTTAACATTTCTGTTCCACTTAAACTACGATCATTACAAATGTTTTTCGATCCGGTAAATTTAGATTTTAAAAGCTCAGCTCTATTAAATTATAAATATAATTTTAAAATCTCAGTAATTGTTAGTGCTATAAAAAAAACGTACTGTAGGTGTCATGTGCTCTCTTTTTGGGTCAAGCCTAAAGTGGTAAAATCAAAATTTGAAAATTTTCGCTGCTTAAGAGATACGGGGGAAAATCAAAAAAATTACAATTTCAAATAACCCTATATTTTTTTAGTTAAAAGAGATACGGAAAAATTTTTTATACAGACGTTTCTTTATAATGATTGTTGAATAATCTGCCGTTCTCATAATAAGTATACGGGGTCAGGTAAAAAACTTATCGGGCCTAATCTCATTTTTTGAAATGAAACACCCTGTATATTTTAATCTAAAAAGATAGCATTTCCAATTCTCTTTTCAAATATATAACACACCATGGATGATATTGGTTTCCTAGACGATTTATTTAAACATTATTACTTTAAAACGAAATGAAAAATTCCGATTAAGGCAAAAAATAACGGAAATCATCGCAAATGTCCTTAAATGGTTGCTGTTTTTCCGAATAGCGAACAAAATATAAATTTTGCGCCATTTCTTCATTTTTTCCACTTTCAATATAAACTGATATCATATCAAATTTTTCAAAATGTTGATAAGTCATTTTCACAAATCAATATGTAAAAATGAAATTGACGTTAAATGTTAATAACAACTAGAATGTCAACATAGTTGTTTCTAGGATATTAGCTTTTGCTTGGTCTACTGTGGTTTAAAGTAATAAAGTTTAAATATATCGCCTAGAAAACCAACATTATCCATGGTGTGTTATATATTTGAAAATTTTTTTTTATTAATTTTTGGATTAAAATATATACAGGGTGATTCACGACGAGCTTGCATTAGAGCTTTATGGAGAACTACTGAATATATGTTTCTGAAATTTTGGGAATTTGGGTTTATCGATATGCTCTCTTTAACTAAAATATTGACATGTTTCTGTCATTTCCGGTTATACCGGAAGTAGCTGCCTACTTTCGTTTTTTAAATACAACATGGTAGTTTTTATTACATTTTTCGATTAAGCATTAAATACTAAGCACATTTTATAGAAAATGTTTTTGTCAGACTCTAATAGTTTTTGAGATATCTGGAATTTTTGTAATTATTTGGCAAATGCATGACGATGAAATAATCCATATAATTTTTTTACCTTAGCGCTTGGACTAAACATTTTTGCTCACCGAATAGCTAGAAGATCATCAAGTCTCAAAAACATTTCAAATTCGGCATAAAATGTACAGGGTGGTCACAATTCAAGCCTCATTGTGAAAAAATTCAACCATTAAAAACTTTCTTATTTTAAATGGAACACCCTGTATATTTTTATTTAATTTGATGGCAAATTAGTTGTTCTTTATAAATAGTATTTACTGTCCTATACCTATATCAAAGCGTTTTCTCAAAAAATCCAATTTTATTCCGAAAATACTATTTGTTCAAGTGTGTTATGAAAACAATTGTACTTAGGGTACTGATGTCTATACAGAGGAAAATTAATAATGGCGGCAATATTTTCTAGTGTGCTTTGACAAGAAAAACAATTGTCTGATATTTCTTGGCGTATTTTCAAACTGTCAATTATTCTGTTACTAAAAAATGTCACGCTCCGGATTTTCAAGTGAAGATTTTTTAAATTTATTTACGGTTTACATTGAATGTGGTAAAATTAAGCTAAGAGCTTGTCGAATATATCGGGATAAATATCCGAATAGGCCTATTCCCACACCTGATATTATTAGAAGACTAAATAATAATTGTTTAAAATTTGGATCATTTGAAGCCAAAGTACGAAGAATTAAACCAATACTGGACAATGAGGTATTTGAAGTTACCATTTTAGCCTATTTTTACGCTTTCCCAAAAGACTCAATTCGTGAAGCTGCAATGCAATTAAGAGTTTCGTATTCCAGTATACAAAGAATTTTAAAAAAATATGGCTGGAGGCCATATTCATATGCCCAAGTTCAGCATCTAAAACCACAAGATTTGCCAGCTCGAGTCGAACTTTGCGAGTTTTTTCTAATCAAAACCCAAGAAAATGAGCAATTTACTAATTCTGTAATATGGAGTGATGAAGCCAAATTTACTCGTAATGGTTTTCATAACAGACACAACAGCCATTATTGGGCTCACGAAAACCCCCATATTGTCAGGATAGGACGTTACCAGGAATCATTTCAATTTAATGCTTATTGTGCTATTAAACATGACCGTATATTTTGCTTACACATTTACGACGAAAATTTAAATGGTCAGAATTATTTGACAATTCTTGAGGATCAGTTAGAAGAACGTCTGGATGATTTGCCGCTCCAAGAGCGAATAAATGCATGGTACCAAAACGATGGGGCTCCAGCACACAACGTCCAAGTTGTTAAGACTGCCCTAAACAGACTTTTTCATGACCAGTGGATCGCAAACCAAGGTCCCTTCCACTGGCCAGCTCGTTCGCCAGACTTAACTCCACTGGACTTTTTCATCTGGGGAACCATTAAAGATAAAGTTTACGCGCGTCCCATCACCACGAAGGAAAATCTAATTGAAAGGGCGAAGGCAGCATTTCAATCTCTCACTGCACAAGAAATTAGGAATGCTACAAGAAATAGCATGATGAAAAGAATACATAAATGCTTGGAAGTAAATGGCAATCATTTCGAACATATTTTAAAAATATAATCAAAAGATATTAGGTATAATTTTCAAACACATTTTTAATTAAAGAATTTAAAGTTTATTAACTTGTTTCCTTGCTATTTTTAAAAAAATAATATTTAAACCATTAAATTTAAAACAATTTAAAACAATAAACTGCATTTTATTGATAAATTATTAAGAAACACTTTAGAATGTTGTATTTTCAAGCAATCAATCACTATTCCTCCGTATAGACATCAGTATACAGCCCCTAAGTACATTGTTTTCATAACACACTTGAACAAATAGTATTTTCGGAATAAAATTGGATTTTTTGAGAAAACGCTTTGATATAGGTATAAGACAGTAAATACTATTTATAAAGAACAACTAATTTGCCATCAAATTAAATAAAAATATACAGGGTGTTCCATTTAAAATAAGAAAGTTTTTAATGGTTGAATTTTTTCACAATGAGGCTTGAATTGTGACCACCCTGTACATTTTATGCCGAATTTGAAATGTTTTTGAGACTTGATGATCTTCTAGCTATTCGGTGAGAAAAAATTTTTAGTCCAAGCGCTAAGGTAAAAAAATTATATGGATTATTTCATCGTCATGCATTTGCCAAATAATTACAAAAATTCCAGATATCTCAAAAACTATTAGAGTCTGACAAAAACATTTTCTATAAAATGTGCTTAGTATTTAATGCTTAATCGAAAAGTGTAATAAAAATTACCATGTTGTATTTAAAAAACGAAAGTTGGCAGCTACTTCCGGTATAACCGGAAATGACAGAAACATGTCAATATTTTAGTTAAAGAGAGCATATAACATATATTCAGTAGTTCTCCATAAAGTTCTAATGCAAGCTCGTCGTGAAATAATAAAGTATGGTGAGCCATTTAAAAAATAATGCTCCAAATTCTATTCTGAAAATGGCAGATTATTCAACAATCATTATAAAGAAACTTCTGTATAATACATTTTTCCGTATCTCTTTTAACTAAGAAAATATAGGGTAATTTTGAAATTCTTCAATTTTTTGATTTTTCCCCGTATCTCTTAAGCAAGCGAAAATTTTCAAATTTTCATTTTACCATTTTAAGTTTGACCCAAAAAGAGCACATGACAGTTACATTACTTTTTTGATAGCACTAACAATTATGGCAATATCCTGTAAAAGTGTAGGAAATGGAACACCCTGTACTGAAGATTGTACGGATGATGGAAAAAAATAGTTAATGATATAAGTGGTTGGAAAAAACTTCTATGTCACGAAACGTTCTTTCCCGATTATTTGTAATTTTGAAGAAAATCAAAGAAGTATGGTGAACGAACATCGGCTACTCTCGTTGTGAAATGTTGGATAATTGAAGTTAGTTGGGGAAAGTCAAAGTCACTTTCAATGTCAAAATTAGAAGCAATTATTTCTGTTGCAACGACAAATGCAAGTAAATATAAAAATCTGTAAGTCAGTAAATATAAAGCTATTTAAAATAGATAAAAATAACTTACCGAAATGAATCCAAATTATGCACAAAACCATACAACTAGATAGGAACTTTAAGAATACCATAGCTTAAAAATACTAAAAACTAGGAACTAGGAAAGTCTAGGTTAAAGTTTGAGCAGGTACCTGAACGACCAGTAAACTGTAATAGTGTCTTCGCGACCTTTCATGAATGAAAGGCTAGTTTCTCATATACACAGCTGATATGTAAGAATCTATACCCATAAACCGATGGTCATGTCATAGATAAATCGGTACGCGTCATCCTTTTCTAATTCCGAAGTTACCTGTGTGCATGTCCTGTGTTTTCCTTAAACGAAGCTACGTGTTCTTAGCTATTATTTCACCCGACTTAATATTTGTTTTATTACGAAGATTGCTGCGGTTTATGCGTACATGGTGTGTCACACATCAATGTTTATTTTACAATGAAAAGTGCATTGCTAAAGGTTTATGAAAGTAATAAGGAAACCTAATTAGCATCCAAATTAGCGGTGATTTATTAGATCTTTAGCACTAAGTTAATTTAAATTAACGTGCGTCAAGAACTAAACTGGATTTCTTAGTTTAAAAGGCTAATTGGCAATGAAAATATTAAAAGGGCCAACCATATATACAGGGTGTCCCATAACTAATGGTACACAGGAAAACTGCAGATTCCTTGGGTAAAAATACTGCGATTTGGCCATACTTAGATTAGTTCAATAGCTGGTAATAACCGAGATACAGGGTGTCCAAGTAAAAATTTAATTTTCAATTTTCCTAAATAACTTATTTCTGAATCAATATTTTTGCACAACATTTTGTGACTAGGGTTTTTTGGGGGAAAGGAATTTGAATTTGTTAATAATTTTGATGTAGATTAAAGGGGGCGCTCTCTCCGGTACTCTGGATACATAAAAAGAAATGTAACTTTTTTGTGCCTTAGTATAATTATATTTTTATTAAAAATAACAGTTTTTCCGTCATTTTTAAGCAATAAAGGTATACTTTGTAAATGTCGCTCCGACTAACCGTTTTCGAGATATTTTCAATTATAATTTCTAATGCGCCATTTAAATTTTGATTTGTAAATGTGAAATTTGTCACAGTAGGCTTTGGTAAAAACAAATAGGTACAATGAAAGGACTTTGAAACCTCATTTCTGTCAAAGTTTATTTTCATTTGTCAGCATTGTGGGTATTTTTAAGGGGATTTTGAAGATACTGTTACCAAAAATTAAACTAAATATGCCGCGACATAACTTGCTTTCTAACAGATAAATGCGAGACATGGTATTACGCATAAGAAAATTTTAACGGAATTTTTTTTTTTTTGGAAATGTATCCAGATCCAGCCAGATTTAAAAATGTTTAGAAGCCTATAACACAGACTGGGAGAAACAGGATCCTCCACTATTACGTTTTGGACGCAAAGATCCTGTTTCTCCCAGTCTGTAGTATAGGCTTCTAAAAATTTCAAAATCTTGCTGCCTTCTGTTTGGATACATTTCTTGTGCGTATAAAAATACCCTGTCTCGCATTTCTCTGTTAAAAAACAGGTTATGTCGCGGCATTTTTAGTTTAATTTTTGATAACAATATCTTCAAAAACTCCTTAAAAACACCCACAATGTTGACAAATGAAAATAAACTTTGACAGAAATGAGGTTTCAAAGTGCTTTCATTGTATTTGTTTTTACCAAAGCCTACTGTGACAAATTTCACATTTACAAATCAAAATTTAAACGGGCGCATTAGAAATTGTAATTGAAAATATCTCGAAAACGGTTAGTCGGAGCGACATTTACAAAGTATACCTTTATTGCTTAAAAATGACTGAAAAACTGTTATTTTTAATAAAAATATAATTATAGTAAGGCACAAAAAAGTTACATGTCGTTTTATGTATCCAGAGTACCGCAGAGAGCGCCCCCTATAATCTACATCAAAATTATTAACAAATTCAAATTCCTTTCCCCCAAAAAACCCTAGTCACAAAATTTTCTGCAAAAATATTGATTCAGAAATGAGTTATTTAGGAAAGTTGAAAATTAAATTTTTACTTGGACACCCTGTATCTCGGTTATTACCAGCTATTGAACTAAACTAAGTATGGCCATATCGCAGTATTTTTACCCAAGGAATCTGCAGTTTTCCTGTGTACCATTAGTTATGGGACACCCTGTATACAATTTATACAGGGTGTTATGGAAATGACGTATTATATTTAAATGGATGAGTCCTTGGGTGTCCTAGAGAAGCGTTACATATTTTATTTTTTTTAAATCGACCGTTTTAAAAGTAGGGTAACAAACACTCTTACTCACAGGTCAGTACGCGATACTGTACAACATTTCACCCAGACCCAATGGCAATGTTGCCAAACTTAATATAAAACTGAAATTCCATATAAAATTATAAAAATAAAGTATTTTCTACCTACTTGTATTTATCTTTATACCTAAAGAGCGGGAAAATCAAGGCACAAACACAATCATTTTATTTCTTTTTCATGGTAACACTCCTGGAAACACTTTATGTACACACAGTAATAGTGAAACAGAACCGATAGTTAGCTTTTGAAAATACAATAATACACATTATACTACAGATTATTAGATTTTATTACACGCGACGAATTTTGACGTCCAGAAGAAACGCGTCAATAAAAACAATATTCAAAGATTATTTATGGACGGGCAAAATACACGCGTAAACCGGAAAAACAGAGCGGATTGCTGAGAGTGTGTTGGTGATCAATGAGATACGTACGTATCCGGCCGCTGGTTGGTCTTGAACTAACAGCCCGCAAGCGTGCGGCGCTATATGAACACAGCCGATGTAAGGCGTCAAGAGGTCATTGGCATTTGACCTAGTGACTTACGTGCCTATTTCAAACTTATTTAATATTATTCCATATGTTTTTTCGGGTTGTTTAAAACATAGTCCGTCGTAAATGTTCTTTCTTCAATTAATTGTACAAAAAGGTATTACCGAATGGAAAAGTGTTTAATTTATCTTATTTTGTCTAAAGAGTTTAAGGTGTATATATGACAACACCGATCAGAATTATTTGATTGCTTACATGTATCGCGTGCCCTACAGGTATTTTTCTGGTTTGACGTCAGGTCATTTTTACCGCTGAATGAAAGCGCCATTTATGGGTATTTTTCTTCAATTTGTCTTTATCTCAGGAATTGCCGGTTTAAATATAATACGTCATTTATACAACACCTTTTATAATTATATATTTTATATGATGGTAGTCTTACTGACTAATCAGCAATTTAATTTATGGTCATATCTATGGTACTAAAGTCTTATAATTAATAAATATAAGTTTTATTCGGGTTTAAGATCGTCTTACATGCTCCAAGATAACCTGAAAGACTCTTGGAGCAAGATAATGCAAAACCTAGACGTAATCTGCATGTTTCTTGTAATTTGGTGCAATGTTATTCCAATTGCAGGCCATTGCCAACATTGTAAAAAAATCTGATCGAAGCGAATGGAAATAAATATATTAACCCTACTTTTACTTTTTGCCCAGAAAAACAGGGGGTTTCCCATGAAACAAAAACCAGCTATCAAGAACGACAGTATCTGGTCTTGGCCGCGGGTAAATACTTATAACGGTCTTGGCAAGACTTAAATTACTAAATTTTTCCCCCAGAGATAGGTATTGCATTTGCAAAAATATCGAACAAAACCAATAAGTCGCAAGTGTAAGCAACTTGCAAGAATAGATAAGCTCAGTCTCAGCAGCTGCGCATTCTTCTGGATAAGATCACTTGAGTCTTGCAGGTAATCTTGAAGCATGTAAAACGGCCTTTATCCAACAGCGCTAATTAGATTCTGAAATATTGGTTGCATTCCGCAGAGACCATTGATTTATAAGCGATTTTTAATGGGTGACGTCACGATGCTGAATGCAGTTTTTTTATGGTTAGGATCCCTTCTAAATATTTTCATCAAATAATATGTTTTTATCTGAGATCGTGTATAATATGTTTTTATAATTATAATTCACTTCTTTCGTCATTTTTTATAAATTTTACTCCTCAGCCTTACAAACAAAACTGACATAAATCGTTGTCAAATCACAAATCGCTTTTTAAATTCGATGGATAAAATGGCGCCCGATTTCCCATCGATTTGTGAAATCGATTTTTTTAGTGCATTCAGCAGATGATTACTAATCGCTTACAAATCGATAGGTTCTGCTGAATGTGCCCATCTTCCCCCTATTTTAACCTTGTATCTACACTACACTAACTCTGTTTATATAGTCATTGTCACGTGACTAACTCGACCGCTTTTACTCGTGTAAATCTTTGCTTGTCTAGGAGCTGGATTGCTTCGAAATCTACATATTAATGAAGTCCCTCTTGGTGAAAGTTTTCAATCTCATGTCCCGATGGATTTCTGACATACCAAAGAACAGTAATGATGCTCCTTAGTACTTTGATCGAAAGTATTTGGATTCTGTCGTTATTACTCTTTCGGTACAGCACTATAACTGGACAACATAAGTCTAAACCTTTTACTTAACATAGTACTTCGCTGGAAATGGAATCTCATTATTGTTTACATAATAATATATTCTAATTGACCGAATGGTTAATTTGATTGACAGCTATTTTGTAATTTGGCTGTAGCCTCTTCGTTACTATTTTCTACTGCCATAATAGTAGTGCCTTCGGGGATACTCCATCAGCTTCTATTTCTTTTGGTTCTCAATTGACTTACTCTTTCATTATCATACAGTATCTGCCAGAGATCTATGACAAGGGTATTTCGAAGAAGGAGCGGCATATAACAACAAATGCCTGAACATTAGCGTTGTAATGTGCTAGGAATAATTAAAAATTAAATCATAAATTCTACTTGGATAGGTAAAGTACGTTTCACGAAATTTGGATACGACTTAATGATTTCCTGGGTCGGTCCCATTGTGTCGACAAGAGCTTGGCAATAAACAAGTGAAGTATGCAGGGACGAACTAAGGAAAACAAGTAATGATATGATTATATTAATGTAATCAAATGAAATAACATTTTTTAAAAATATTCCTAGTCATATTTATTTACATTTATAATGTCATTCTATAGATAGTTCTGTTTCGCTATCGCTATCCTCATCAAAATTAATTATAATTGGATTAATTATACGATCCAGACTAATATACGAATTTTTCCAACTACCTGGGGGAATATCATTAAAGCATTTTCGTATTAATTCTACAGCAATAGAACTTAAAGTCGGAGAAATATTTTCAGACCTAACCAATGATTTTAACTGGTGCCACATATGCTCTATGGGGTTAAAAATGCAATAATTGGTGAGCCGTTGCTTCAGACAATCTAATATAGGTACGCGTTGCTCTTCATACATGGTGCACATTTTTCGCCTTATCAAGTCCTTGTCGCTCTCGTCGAAACATTTGGTGAAACCGGCATCTTTACGCTTCTTTCTAGATTTAATGGGATTTGACGCGATTCTTTTCACTGTAGTCAGAGGTATCTTAGTCAAATCAGACGTTTCAGTCGCAGCAGCACTAGCATAAAGTCCTGTGTTGAGTAAAGAAGTATATACTCTTCTTACAATTTCCCTAGCAACGAGAGATAAATGCATTTTCTTCACTGCAACACTAGAAGAAGCATCATCAATGTTTTTCCATGGACGCCACATACTGTTTTTTTATACGTTTGGTAAAATAATATCGGTAATACAACTAAACTCTTCCAGCAAGAAATACAAACTAACAAATTTTACCACAAAAAGATATTTAAATATAAATTAAGCAACCTAACCTACCTGATGTGCCTATATTTAATTATAATTATTACAATCCAGTCCTTCCACATAATAATAACAAACGGTCATAAATAATGGGATCGCCGCAAGTACTTTTACTGCAGTCATTAAGTTATATCTATTTTTCGTGGAACAATCTTTACCAAATTTTGTTAATATCGTTGACGTGGTGTGTTAGTGTTCTTATTAGTATATTATAAGATGAAATTTGAACATATTCTGGTAAAAGATTAGTTTGCATACCGGATTACTAGGAATCATACAAACTTTGAAAGAAACGCTATATGAAAACTAAAAACATGTATTTTTTCCGTGTTTGTTCTGTTGTAATTTTAAAAAGCCAGATCACTAATAAATTTTCAATTGAGAAGCGATCTAATTATGCCCATATTGACTAATATTTAGTACAAACCTCTGTGAAAATTAGAACTTGTAGTAGTTATGTTTACATCATATCATTGTTTACATTCCATAGAATACATCACCTTAAAATATTTTCAGGTTGAGTTTTATTTCGCAAATGAATATTTCTTTGATAAGAGAATATTTCATAAAAAGAAATTAATTTTATGGTAATTATTTCCAATAACCTGCGGTTTATTTTAAAAACGTTAAAGATTACTTTTACCCAAGGTTTTAAAGCAAGAAATGAACCACCTATCCCTGTACCAAATCTTTGACCAAATACATTATTTTCCTACACTTGTTGCTAATTATTAAAATAGAAGAAAAACAAGTAAATACTGATGCACAGATATTGATTTGTCGGCTTGACCCAAAGGCCAGTGGCGTGGAAATTAATACATAATTTTAAAAATTTAGAATCGTATTATGATTTTTTTAAGCTAAATTAATCTATAATTTGGTTTTTGTTGGAGTTCTGCCATAGGAAAAAAAAAACTCTGCAAGCAATAGGGAAGAATTTATATTTTAGCACCACAATCTGCCCATTAATTATTAATTACAGTCTTAATGTGTTACATATTATTTATTAATTATGTCATTTGTTCCAGAGTTTGTGTTTTGTTTCCATCTTAGTTTCGTTTATAAAACAGCGTTACTGTGTCGCTGCTAGGGGTGTCAGTCCCAAAGCATTGTTCCAATCCCGGAAATTTCGGGATAGAGTATATTTTATAATCCCGGGATTCCGGGACTAATCCCAAAAAAAATAACATGAAATGTTAAAGATCAGCTTATTTGTGTTTAGTAAATACATTAAATAGAAATCTTACCTACTGTTAACAAAATGAAAAACATTAAAGATTTCCAAAAAAAGAACTAAATAAATATGTTTCTACACTTAAACCCTCAAAATGAGGAATTAAAAGAACATTAATCCCTAAGGGCTTAAAAAATATTAATTCCTTGAGGGATTAAATAAATGTAATCCATCAGAAGTAAATTTGTTCGCCGTTATGAAATTTTATCAAAAATTATTTTAAGACTCAATTTTCCCTATCTTAGGGCTGATAGAACGTTACCTTAAATTAGACCTTGGCTAAGGTAGCCTTAACGTTACGACAAACCTTAAGAAAAAATTGTTTTAAATTAATTTGAGGGTCAATTGATGCGTAATGTAAATAAGTGGAAGAATACCAAGTTCTTAAAGATCTATTCCTTTAGATGAGAGAACAGAAAAATACTTTCCTGTATAGTTGTTGTAGAATTATACCGTTGATTCTTACTGCCATAAATAAACTACCTGATTAAACCCTATTGTATACGCCTGAACCTCTTCAAAGCTCAATAAATGGGATCAGGGCCGGCTTGAAAATGTATACCACACCACATGATTTATTTTTATAATTTAAAATAAATAGATAGGTATTTTTAGTTTTAAGTACCGATAATAAATGTAAAATCATGATAACAATTAATGGTAATTGAAAATAATATAATTTAAAAGTATAACTATTAGGATAACAAGTACAATAAAAATTAATTAAATTCTAAGAAACTATTGATAATTTATTCAAAATTTAACTCTGTATCACTATCACTATCTTCATCTAAGCCTAAACTTATAATTAAGGGTTGAACATTTGTAATCATACAATTTTAAGAATTTTCCACCTTAATTACATGCTGTACACAGTTTTTCCAGCTGTCTGCAGACACTTTTCTTAGTTCGTTTTTAATTAATTCTACTACAGATGCATTTAATGTAGGAGAAATATTATTTCTCCTAATATTGGATTTTAATTGGTGCCATATTAGCTCAATAGGATTGAATATACAATAGTACGGAGGAAGACGCAACAGTATATATTTCCATTTTCTGCTGCAAGTTTGTCACACTCGTATTCCTTATTTATTTTAAAAGCTTTTAATACTTCTAGCAGTTCTCGTTTTTTGTAAGTTTCTTCAAAATATAAATCATTTTCAATCATAAAATTTTAAATTTCTGCTTTTGAATTATTATAATTGGGAATGCTTTTTGCTTGCGGACTATGATGACTAGCATTGCCCATTACAATGACGCTATTTTCAGGTATATTTTTAAGGAGTTTATGTTTAAACCAATCTTCAAAAAGTTGTGCGTCGGTATCTTGTTGGTAATCTAAAGAAGAATCCGCTATGTTTTTAGCTGAAAGCAACAGACAATTTGGAACAAACCCGTTCTCTGAACCAGCATGTAATATTGTGATTCTTTTGCCTTTATTTGATGGTGCCTTGGTTTGACATTTTTTGGAAGAATCATCCCAACCTTTTCTTGGAGTGTCATGGGTATCGAACCATGTTTCGTTAAGGTAAATAATTGGACGATTTTCTTCTCTAAATTGTTTAACAGCTGTTAAATATTTAAGTCTCCATTCCCGACACTTGAATATGCCCCCCATCAGCACAATTCCAAGGACGCCACATTCTACCACTAATAAGCCTAACTAAAAATTACTCGCCGGAAAACCACTAAAGATTAAAATTATTAAAAACACTTTGTATTTATATATGCATCAGGCATAGGTATAAATTGAATTTGTATACCTGGTCCGGCTCTGCTGGAAAAGGTTTTAAAATTTGGGATTTCCTTATTTATTTTATGGTCGAATAGATAATGAGATTTTATTGCAGTCAAGAGATCAACGATATAATTCCACAAAAACTATACCTTAAGGTGACTTTGAAATATCGGCCCTTAAAGTGTATAAAATAATGTGTCTACTTAAGTTGGCGCCATATGGGAA
Organism: Barypeithes pellucidus; assembly: GCA_963991005.1. NCBI lineage: Eukaryota > Metazoa > Arthropoda > Insecta > Coleoptera > Curculionidae > Barypeithes > Barypeithes pellucidus. The sequence goes on from OZ022559.1 coordinate 30,922,758, forward strand.
ACTTTTTTATTATTAATTTTAAGAAAAAGTTATTCTTTATAAAAAGTTCTACTTGATCCAAAATCTAAAATGCAACGTCAGATTCGTCAGACGTATACCAGGTTTGTCAAAAAATATAAATTTGGCTCAAATATTTGTGACAATATCGAAAACTGTAATTATGACTTGTTCGGCATGAAAAAATATGTTTTAATATACAATTACATCGTTCTACACTGAATATATTTTTTTCTTCTCAAATTACCGTCGAGGTCCGATTACATTGTGCTTGAATTATGTTTCTTTAATGGTGTAGGTATTATTCAAATTTTTTTAAATACATTTTTTCTTGAGAGAATTTACTTATTATTTTCGGAACTGAACAGAAAGGTTTTCAAGTTTTTAATAAATAAGGACACAAATGGTTGGTATCGATAATTTGAGAACAATTGAAAAATGAAAAAAAAATCAGTGTAGAAGAATATAATTGCATATTAGAACATAGTTCTTCTTATCGAATACCTGCGAAAACACCTTCAACGGATAGGTATAAATAACGGATCCATTGAATGCAGACTCTGCGGCGAAGAGGATGAAACCGCCTCACACATAATATACCGCTGCGTAGCGCAGTCTCGTAGAAGATAAAATATCTTCGGGAACATAAAACGTGGTGATAACCTCCCACATGACAAGCTTGGTAGAAGGTTACTGGTCCTCATAGAAGGAACAAACATCTTCTAGCAAGATTCGGGGTACACAATAAGCCGGTAGGCTGCAGTCATAGAAGTTCGGACCTTTTAACCAACCAACCAACCATACCGAACAACTTTTAATAATTATAGTTTTCAAATTGTCTCAAATAAAAGTACTTTACTCTTGAGCCAAATTTATATTTTTTGATGAACCTCATACAGGTACGACTGACTGTTTGGACCATGCAGATTTTTTTATAAAGAATAACTTTTCTTCGTAAAATTAGTAATAAAAGTTTTCAATGTGGCGTCAACTTAAGTAGACACACTGTATATAAACCACGAGACTAAAGTGTATTTTTAGTCCATAGGTTTATAATGCACCATAAAAGCCCGGAAAAAATGGTTTGACGTTAATTTAATTCTCTATTTTAGTGATTACATTGAAATTACATTATTTTGTACATTATATATTTGTATTAGGGGATATCGCAACATGTTACCAAGATAGGGATTTTTTACTAAAATAAACTTCTGGACAAAATTAACGCAAAATCATAAATTTCCCATATTATTGATGCTATTTTTTTTCTGAATTTATGATCCGATTTGAATGATTTTTTTTTGCATCGTAGGTTGGTTCCTTGACAATGTCATAGTTTTCGCTATATATGATAAAAATTTAATTTTCGATTTATAGGTACTGGGTTTACTAAAAATGCTATGTTTTTTTCCGAAAATTCGTATCGCCCTGTGGAGTATATTAGCAACCGAAGCATATTTCAGTTGACAATAAACGGCAGGTCCATATTTCCCCAACATTTTCCTTCTTGGTTTACTTCATTATCTCTGTTATTAAAGGATCCGAGATACACCGTTTTATAGCGTAACATATTTTTATGGACTTTCATATTCAACACATTCATTGTTAAATGTTTTCAAGTAGGTTTCAAGATTAAAATACTCCTCGGGCAACTGGGCATACGAAACGAACGTTTAATAAGCAGTAACAGTTTTTATCAGTATGGCGAATTTTATTTGACCTTTGTAACTTTAAAACACAACATCTGCTGACACATCCCTTGCAATGTCAGAAAAAGTTCATAGTCTACTTGAAAACATTTAACAATGAATGTGTTGAATATTAAAGTCTATAAAAACATGTTAGGTACGCTATAAAACGGTGTGTCTCCTTTAATAACAGAGATAATGAAGTAAACCAAAAAAGAAAATGTTCGGGAAAGATGGACCTAATTTAATGTCAAATGCAATATGTTTCGGTTGCTAATATACTCCACAGGGTGATGCGAATTTTCGGAAAAAAACATAGCATTTCTAGTACACCCAGTATAAATCGAAAATTAAATTTTTATCATAAACAGCGAAAACTATGACATTGTCAAGGAACCAACCTACAATGCAAAAAAAATCATTCGGATCATAAATTCAGAAAAAAAAATAGCATAAAAAATATGGCAAATTTATGATGTTGGGTTAATTTTGTCCGGGAGTTTATAATCTACAATAAAATCGTTAGTTTTAAAATAAATATTTAAAGAACAAGTTAACTTTTAAAGAACCCTTTTATATAATTTAACCCGAGATTTGAGGGCTTAACCCCGGGATTTTCGAGTCCGATTTTTCCTCGAGATGCAGGGATGTCGGTATCCCGGGATTGGCACCCCTAGTCGCTGTGGTTCTGTCCATAATTTCTACATTTTCTTAAATTCAGTTCCGGCCGGATCTGGTACCTATAATATCCGGCCACACTGGATATGAAAAAAGAAGGCGGAATTCGCCGAATACTGGATCGAGTGGAATTACTACCTTTTATATTTGTTGCGCAAAAGAGTTTAAAGGTTTACTTAGCAGATCAAATATTACAATCGGTACACCTCGGTCTGTGAGAACATCCAAAGTACCAGCCTTCAGATGTCTCAACCCTGGTGTGTGGTTAGATTATACGTCTTTGAAAGCTAAAACTTAAAGTAAACTTTAACAATTAGGGATAATATGTAACATTCTATTTTTAATTTGCTTATGTTATCAATAACGAAATTTATTTGTTTAATTAATTTTTACACATATACGAATCGACTATAGTCTTAAGAATTATAGGTGCAATGTTCTAAGAATTTTTAATACGATAATTAAGTATTATTATAATTAATTAACACTAATTTAGTAAATATTTAGAGTACTACGCGTGTCATGGTCAATAAGAGGAAATAAGAAGCTTTCTACTATAAGAATGGAAGAGACCGAAATCTTTACGTATACGGGAAAGCGGGTATTAACCCCCCCCCCCCCCCCCTATCTTCATTCTCCGTCTTCTTCATTCTTCAGGGTATTCTTTATTTATCGTTCACATATTATGTTGGAATGCATATATCGAATGGAAATAATGACCTGTAATATGTTAGCTCTATGTTAACCAGAACATTGAGCTTCTTCCTACACATGATTATGTCCATAACCATAATACCCGAAACAAACAAAACTTAATTCCAACATTCTGGCATCTAAGGAGGTGCCAGGATGGTCAGTGACTATAAAGTTTTTTAATCATCTACCGAAACATATCAGAATACTGCGAACAAACCCGACCTATAACTATGGATACGTACAACTTATGGGGTGCGCAGTAAAAATATAAATTTTATGAGTAAAAAAATGGGTTTGTGCGCACGGTTTTCCGGTGATATTTTTAAAGATTGCTCGTCGGTTATCTTGCGCACAATATTGTCCCCATCATATAGGCAACCCCGCCGTATTGGTGCCTGTTTGGTTGCCAACCGACAACATGAATCGACGACCGTCTAGAACCGAAATCAGCAATGTAAATATATTAAAAATCTATCGATACGTGGACAATAGATATCAAAATTATTTCTAAAAGTGGCTTTTCAATGATGGCCACAAGGCATTCTTTCAAAATATATTGTATTTTTAATTGTGTAGAAAGTGTGGAAAATATGTGGTATTTCTGCATATACCTACTTACCTACTAAAAGCATAAAATATCCTAGATGCAGTGGCGGCTCGCGGGAGAGAGAAATTATAGAAGAAGAGTCATGCAAAATTATTCTTAAACACACAGATTAAAATACGCGTCAATATATTTCACGCCAAAGGCGAGGAAGTGTCACTTCCCCTACTTCATCTGAATATCCGCCAGGTCGTCCTAGGTCGTCTATCCATCGATCATATTATTTTCAATGTGGCAATTACAAATAGAACGAACTTATTTCATATAATTTATAGCCTAAATTATAAAAATGTCGTGCTTGGATGTCATCCTGTATAGCTGCCTTGAATCAAAGGGAATAATAGCTAAAATTGCGCTATTATTTCCTTTGATAGTAGTCATTAGAAATAGGGTCGGTTATGTGACACAACAATTTGAATTTATTTCATGGATGTGACATTTTTGGTTAGAATAAAAAAGTCCTATAATTTGTGACAAAATATCCATAAATGACAATAATTCATACGTGATTATGACTCTAGCTATATAACGTATCTGTTAATTATAGAATATCTTTAAATTTATCTATTATATCCGCTGATTAAGTTTAAATTAAATAATTATAAATATATAATTTTCTATTTATGTAGTTTTGTATTACTGGCACGCAACAAGGGTTTGCAGCAATAATCGTTCATCTAATTCACGTTCTACGTGAAATAATCATGAATAAGTCGCTTCATAAGCGTTAAGGCTGTGAATTCAAGGACCATTTTTTTTTCAGCAGTATTAATAAAGTCAAAGCAATGTACCATTTAATTACCATTTTGTGGGTTATATGTGTGTGTGTAAGTTTCAATTTCCAGACCGGCCGACGTTTCGTTCCTTTAAATCTTAGTTCTTTATGAAATCCGCAGGGTCCTAATGTATAATTTCTGTAAAAATCTCAATTTTGACAAAAATGGATAGGCCAGTTCTGCATTGAAGGGACGATTTGTAGGTTTCTTAGTACATTGTTATCTTTATTTTCTCTTTATATATTAGGTTCCTTTTTCTGCTGTTGATTCATTTAATAACAATAACTTAGCCTTATATATTTTGATATTACTGGAATTACATATCATACAGGGTGTTCGGATAATACATAAGGATACTTAGAGAGGTGATTCTACATGTTAAAATAAAGGTAGTAAGTCATATAGAAAAAAGTAGGAAAGTCAATACTTTTCAACTTACAGCCTGTCAAAGTTTAATTTTTTAAACTATAAGTTGGTATTTCGTACAGGGAGTGTTGCCAATCTGAATTTGTAAAATTATACAATTAATTGGACAAATTACACATTTTTACACGTTGTTGGTCACACAAATACATGTTTTTTACATACGATTTAGAATACAGTCAATGTGTATTCACAAAGGGCCATAGCGGGAAAGTTCTGGGGTAGTTTTGATTTCTTCAATTTTTTTTTGGGGTGTTGAATCCGAATCTGTGGTTTGCCTAACAAAATTTGGTGACGCATTATTCGACATTAAAAACAGTCAAAAAAAAATTGTTTTTGATTAGATATAACTTGGAAACTGTCAACTTTTCGTAAATAACGTTGACAGCTTTTTAATAATATATTCGAGTGATGGAGTGTAAAAAGGAGGTTTTTGCGGAGATATCCGGGTTGGTCGGAGAAAAAAATAAAATAATATAATTTGTAGGAAATTTTATTATTATTATTATTAGGTTATTTACGAGAAGTTGATAGGTTTCGAGAATTTTGACTTTTTTTGGATTTTCTTCAATTTCGTCAATAAATTTTGTTAGCAAAACTCAAATTCGGATTCAGCACCCCCAAAAATATGTAGAATGGAAAAAGCCAACCCCACAACTTTCATGGCAAAACACAGAGAGCGTATGAGAATAAAGCGATTCACGTTGGCTTTGAATCGTTGGAGGTTATATTCGTTGGGAAAAACGAGTTCGGAAGGATGAAGTCTTCCAGATGAAAGAATTCTTAAATAATGAAGTTCGAGGAGTACTAAACTTCACCACATATAGATGGGAGGTAGTGGTTCGTCGTGTATTTCTGCTATTCGCCGCTCTGGGCGGAATTAAGAGGGCATGATCAGCCGAGCACTTTCCATGGAAATATCTTTAAAAGAAAAAATCCCCAACCTGTCTTCGATGTTCTAGGCTAACAAGGCTCTTCGGCAGCTCATGGTCTCCGATCAGACGAATGGCCCTCCTTTCGATAGAATCCAGTAGCCGAAGAGTATGTTTGAGTGCAGAGTTCCAGAAATGAGAGCCGTACTCTAGTGATGGTCGAAACTGGGCTTTGTATAGTATCAAAAGTTGTTGTGGTATGTAGAACTTTTTGGTTCGGAAGCTTCTGAGAAGCTATCTTGGCGATTGCCACAACGTGGTTATGCCAAGACATATTTGCTGCCAGATTGACGCCCAGTAAATTAATGGATGAAACCAGTGGGATTGCGTGTCCTGCCATTACTATATCCGGTTCTGTAATGTTAACCTTTTTAGAGAAAACTGCTGCCTGGGATTTCTTAGCGTTAAATTCGACTTGGTTACCGTCACCCCAAGCCAAAATTTATTAATAGATATATTGCAATCATTTTCTTTAATTTTTGCTTTTATTTGAAGCATTGGTTGTAAAATAATCATCAGTTGGTCACCGATTTCTTCAAACAAACTCAAGAGACAAATAATTTAAACGTGTGTTTGTTGCTTTCGTGAATTTAACTATACAGGGTGTTATGGAAATTAATGTTATATGTAAATGGATTACTCCGGACGTGACAGCATTTTTTTTTTTAAATAGGCCGTTTAAAAACTGTTTAAATGTCCTTAAACATATTTGTTTACAAATTCAACACTGGCACGTTCGGCTTTCAATGGAAAAAACACATTGCGAATTTTATCGCTTATTTTATTATCCTATATTTATGATTATTTTTGTGCAATTTATTTTTTAATCAAGATTTGTGGTTTTTAATATAATACACCATTTTCATAACACCTTGCATAGGCAAAATCGATCTTATTAGACTGATCCAAAGGTCATCTACCGTGTGAATGAATGTTAAAAACTCAAGACTTCACCAATAAAATGTTAACAATTGTATCTTTCATGTTTGTTGGTAGAATATTATACATGGTGTCCGGTAAGTACCTTTTAATCTATCGGGAGCATACAGGGTAGGTCAAAATAAACCTACTTAGTCATAGAAAAAAAATTCCTAAACTGAGATTTACTTTGTTGGCTCTAACTTTTGAACCGATCGGTATAATTTAATGAAATTTAAATTTTATAGAAACCATAAATAGTCATTAAACCATACAACAAGTAGATGTTTTACATCATCAGGGTAGTCAGGAACGGACTTGCCACCACACTCATTGGGCCAAAATTTTGACCGGTGTCATTTAACAAAGCTGTAAACTGATTTTTTGAATACTCTCTTTAAAAAAGGTACTTCTAATTTAGTACGATAAAACTGGCGGTTTTTTCTAGTTAAATGGATTGCTAATGCTAAGACACAAACAGGTAAAAGTATAATTTTGCATAGGGTGTTTTAAAATTTTAAAGTTTGGCAAGAATTTTTAAAAAATAAACAAACAATGAATTACTCGTATATTATTGCTAAAATATTGATTCTGTCGATCTCCAGTTTTACCGTAGTAAATTAAGAGTCCCTTTTTTAAAGAGAAATGATCAAAGTATTCAACAAATCAGTTTTCAGCTTTGTCCAATGACACCGGTCAAAACTTTGGCTCGAGGAGTGAAGTGGCAAGTCCGGTCCTGTCTTCCCTGACAATGTAAAACATCTACTGTAATATGGCGGTTTAACGACTCAAGAAAGTAAATCGCTAGGTACCCCTTTGAGGCTCTGTATCTCTGTTAAGGGACACTAAAGGAATTTTTTTCAATGAGAAATGAGGTTTATTTTGACCTTTATAGGCTTTCGAGAGTTTAGGAGGTACTTACCGGATACTCTGTGTTATAAACTCTAAGTGCCTGTTCTCATCAAAGCAACTGGCAACCGCAACGCGACCGCAACTTCAGTTGAGTTGCTCGCTTGTTTTCACCAAAACAACTGGCAAGCAACGCAATTGCAATGCGACCGCAACTTCAGTTGAGTTGCTATTGCGTTCCCACTGGAATCAACTGGTTGGAAGTCTCTTTTGACGTGAGCAAAATGTCGTCTTCGTCAGATGAAGATATAGCCGCAACATATTTGCTCATTAAAAAGCGTAAAAAAAAACTTAGCGACAATTTTGCAATATTCAAGCAACTAGTTGCGTTGCGGTTGCCAGTTGCTTTGGTGAGAACAGGCACTAAAAGTGCCTGCCAAAGCAACTGCACTAAAAGTGCCTGTTCTCACCAAAGCAACTGGCAACCGCAACGCAACATCAACGCGGCTCAGCACTAATGTTTCCACTAACTTAAGGCAACTCAACTGCAACGAAACTAGTTGTTTATGAGTTGCCCGGCATACCGCATCGCCGTTGTCAGTTGCTTCCAATCGCGGTGTCATGGCTGACGAGACAGCAAAATATTTAACTTTTGTGGCTCATTGGGTAAAACCTATGGAATTTAACCGGATCATTGGATCATTATTTCATTCCTGTGCCACTATATATGAACTATGTCTCAAATTTATGGTATAAAAAGGGTTAACTCAAAATAGTCGCTCAGTTTTTTTAAAGCTTTTTAACGAGCAAGTATGTTGCGGCTATATCTTCATCTGACGAAGACGATATTTTGCTCACGTCAAAAGAGATTTTAAACCAGTTGATTCCAGTGGGAAAGCAAGAGCCACTCAACTGAAGTTGCGGTCGCATTGCAGTTGCGTTGCTTGCCAGTTGCTTTGGTGAGCACAAGCGAGCAACTCAACTGAAGTTGCGGTCGCGTTGCGGTTGCCAGTTGCTTTGGTGAGATAAGGCACTAAGGTTCCTTTTATGCACGCGTTTCTAAACACATTGTTCTAAATGGGCGCTGTTGGCCCCTTTTACGTATGTGTTTGTTGGCGCGGCGGTTGCGCCCATTAGAACAATGTGTTGAATATGCCGCGCATAAAACGGGCATTAACAGCATAAAAGCGCCTACAATACAACTGATCTTAAAAGATGGAAATACTCCTATATAGAGCTAGGCGGCAAATGCAATTTATTTCAATACGATTTATTAAAAAAAAATTTATTACGGTTTATATTAAGCGTAGCAGTATACTTTTGAGAAAAATGAATATGAAAATTATTTTCTTTATGGCATCTACCTAATATTAGATTTATTACTTACTTAGATTGGGCATACATAATCTAATTAAATCCGTCCATAGCATATGAAAGTTTTATATAGTTCCATACAGTTTATAGTGCAACAAATCAATTTTATTTAGATGCGGATATTAAAATTTTACTGCTAGATTTGTAAGTTTATTAATAAATATATATACCGTGTGACCCCGGATCGACGCATGAATACGTGAAAAAGACGGAAATTTTTTTAGTTGGCATTACTTTAAAAGATATGTGACTATTCAATATACCAACGGGAACCGCCTCGATCTAAACAGTATGATTCCTTAGGTCATTTTATAAAGAAAAGTTCATATCAACATATGTCCGCAACGGCTTAAATTTTTTGCTACAGTGTTTATTTTTTAATATCTCCGAAAGTACTTTAGATATTATTTTGAATATTGGTATGAGGTAACAAGATGTAGCATTTTTAGCCAAGTTTTTATGGTGTTGTCAAAAATGACAGTAAATGGTCATATGTCACACCGAAAAGCAATTATTATTTTTTTTAAATGGGACACTCTATATATCAGAAGCGTATTAGATGGCGCCTTTTCTTCCGATCTCAAAAATATAACACACATATGCATTCTTTTCTTCAAGTGAGTAGTAGAAAAACAATTTGATTAATATTGGCATAACTAGAAAATAACAGAAGTTTATAACATTAATTTAATAACTATAATTATATAATAATTATTTCATAATCTTTATTGCTCTACATGACCACCTCCATTTTCGATACATTTACGAAACACTTTTACAATGTGACTATTAATTTTTAATAAAACTTCTCTATTAGTTTGAATCTGAAGGATGGCGTTTTCAATTCTAATATACAGTTCATTGAATGAATAACACGGTGTATTATAAACAATATTTATAGTACCTACCAGATTTTCCAATCCATTGGATATACTTTGCGTTTAAATATGCAGTTACTGGATAAAATTCATAGCGACCAAAACAGTTGCATAGCTATCTTGATGCTTTTTAACAATAATATATTTTTACATATTTTTGTCAATGTTTGATGGAATGAAGAATGGAATGCATATGTGTGTTATATTTTCGATCGATCGAAGAAAAGGCGCCATCTAATGCGCTTCTGATATATGGAGTGTCCCCTTTAAAAAATAATAATAATTGCTTCTCGGTGTACCATATGACACCTACTGTTATTTTTATAACACTCATAAAAGCTTGGCAAAAAATGCTACATCTTGTTTTTTGAATGTGAACGCGCTAACTCAAAATCCAAATAAGTTACAGGCTCTTAAAAGTGGGACAAACTAAATTGATAACCCTGTACAATTTAAGAGTCCTAGCCTGATTATTAATAATTTCCAAATTGTAAGTGACATCGTCATACATCTTAAAAATGCCGATATATATTTTGCCGATAATCCGTATCGGCAAAATTTTGTCCATATGTCGATAAATAACGATGTAATAAGTACTAAATATGTGTGTATTAAGTACTTATTATAGGGCATTCCATTAAAATTATTAAAGTAATTTGAGAATGAAAGTCAATTTTTGTAGCTCTTGATTAAAACAATTAAATTCAAATTAAAATTATTATTATTATCATCCATACTTATAATATAAAGTGACTTTTGCACTGGTTTGATTTAGTTGAAACAACTTTTCCAATAAATAGTATATTACGTATCAAGGTGGAAAGTGTTTCATTCCTGTCGAGAGTAGGTAGGTAGTAGTAGTAACTAAATCCCGAGACAGTAATGAAACTTTTCACCGAGGTTTGTATACTATTTTATTTACAACCACATCTAACATCCACATCTTATTATTTTGAATTAAAATTATTAATAAAAGATAATTGTCATTTTGACTTTTCCATTGAAAAATTAGACAGAAATTTCAAATAACCGCAGGTGGTAAAATAACGTAGGTAATAATACACATCAAGATGGCAAATATCATTTTTTGAATATTGTGAACTTTTGTTATTTTCTAGTTATGCCAATATTAATAAAATCCATATCACTAAACAATATATTATTTTAACAACAGAAAAATGAATTTGATTTTGCTGCTATTCCATCAGAAATTCGAGAAGCAGCAAAAAGAGTAGAAGAAGATCTTCTGCCAACTAAAAGCAGCCCGAGATATGACAAGGCATATAACTGTTTCAAAGAATGGTGTACGGGAAACAAAGTTCAAGATCCTGGTTCTGAGTCGGCGCTATTAGCTTATTTCAGTGAAAATGACAAGACAAAGAAGATATCAACGATTTGGTCACAATATTCAATGCTGAGGATCACTCTATCAATTAGGGAAAAGTAGATATATCTAAACAGGCAAAGCTATTAGCATTTAAAAAAAGTGTGTTCGTGTATTATTTTGAGATATCGATTTTAAAAAAAAGTATATGGGTCGATTTTTAATATTTGACCGTAACGTATAACTGATTTAAGTTTGATGGGTGTAATTTTACTTAAAGGGTGTTCGTTTTTCCATATGGCGCTCATTTTCTGCTCGTCACTATAAAGAGTTTTTCTTAATAACATGTTAATAATTGAGGAGGTTATTCTTGGGTCCATTTTCAGAAAAAACTTTATAGGAACATAATTATGTCCTAAACATCTTACTACTGAGGTACAGGATGTTAAAGATTTTCATGTCTCTTTTAAATTATTTGTTAAAGTTAATGACTTAAATATGTGACAACTTGACAAAACTGCTTATGTTTACAAAACAAAACCTGCTTCTCAACCCTACTAGATCCTTTTTAATATTTAGTAATACCTACCTAATTTCATAACAGACTAGAAATGAATGAAGTTAATTTTTTTTATACGAAAACTGTACGTCAACCGACAAAAAATTAAGATACGAGATTTGCTCAGCAAGAAATGAGAATTTCAAAAATTATTTTTATTAAAAAAAAAAAAGAAGTGGCGTACCATTCTTTTCTTCAAAAATGCCGAAGCCAATTCCCGCACGAACACTACTGGTTGGAATAAAAAACATGTTATACATCATAAAACGCCTCTTGATGAATAGAAAGTGTGTACCAAATTTCACAAAAATATCTAGAGCAGTATCGGCAGATATTAATAAAAAAGGAGATTTTTGAAAATTAGACAGAAATAACAGCGTTCTTTTGGCAACATTTTGATAAAATAAAATGATTTATTTCATGAATTACATAATGACAATTTTAACCGTATTTTGAAATGTTTTTGTTTCCTTCATATCAAAACAAAAAAATATTTCCATGAATTAAAATATTCAAAAATTCCAATTTTCAAATGAATAGTATATTTATTTACGTAGGTAGACGGAATTTACACGATCACATTATAAATCAGCGATCATGTGACATTTTGTAAGATTAATAATACAAATATTTTATTCAAAAGATATGTTTGCTCTTTATATGTATATACAGTATTTGAACGTGTAGTAAGACCCAAAGAATGCGTCTAATTCAAATATTTGCAAATGTCTTTAAAAAATAAATAAATTATACCTAAAAGATGACCGCATGTTACCGTGGAATCTTTTAAATTTTTGTTCGACTTCATTTCTTGGATAGCAAAAGAAACCAAAGATTAATATAATAATTTTGCCTTGTTTTAAAAAAATATAGGCACACAAACAGAGACACTACAGAGTATAAAGAAAGTGCAAGGGGCTAAAAGAGACCCAACATTTTTATTTTGAATTTAACTAATTTCTTTTATAGCAGTTCTACATGTCCTCAGACTCAAATAAGTCCACCAAATTTTAGAAAATGTTAATTAATCGCTAAAAAGAAATTACGAACACGCTATTGAATTCTCACGAAGGAAATAATGCAAGGGAATTATCAACCGAATGCGTAGTGGGGTCAACCCGTCGTATTATTATTATTTTACCTTCTTAACATTAGGGACATTATGTACGGGATTTTCTTCGTGAGAATTCAATGGCATGTTATTGACTACATAATTATGGTTAGATGTATCTGGAGAACAACAATAGGATTCTTTCAAAAATTTGGTTCCTTGTATAAACGCACCTGTTGCATAGTGGCGTTGTCGCTTCTACCGCAAAAGTGTTACAAGTTTGTTATTTTAAATTATTTAGTTTTTAGAACCACCTTTTAGTTCTAATAATACCTTCTTTCTTCCTATATCTATGTTCTACTGTTTGCGAGACAAAAAATTATTCCTTTCGAAAATTCTGCAAAACATGACTTTGATTAAACAGTTGTAAATTTGTGGTCTGAATTCCTATCTATGTAAATTTGTTTGATTGATCCTAGAAAAAGTATACAGGGTGATTCACGACGAGCTTGCATTATAACTTTATGGAGAACTACTGAATATATGTTTCTGAAACTTTGGGGATTTAGGTTTATCGATATGCTCTCTTTAATTAAAATATTCACATGTTTTTGTCATTTCCGGTTATACCGGAAGTAGCTGCAAACTTTCGTTTTTTTAAATACAACATGGTAATTTTTATTACATTTTTCGATTAAGCGTTAAATACTAAGCACATTTTATAGAACATGTTTTTATCATACTCTGTTAGTTTTTGAGATATCTGGACTTTTTGTAATTATTTGGCAAATGCACGACGATGAAATAATCCATATAATTCTTTTACCTTTGCTCTTGGACTAAACATTTTTTCTAATCGAATAGCTAGAAGATCATCAAGTCTCAAAAATATTTCAAATTCGACAGAAAATGTACAGGGTGGTCACAATTCAAGCTTCATTGTGAAAGAATTCAACCATTAAAAACTTTCTTATTTTAAATGGAACACCCTGCATATTTTTGTTTAATTTGATGGCAAATTAGTTGTTCTATATAAATAGTATTTACTGTATATACCTATATCAAAGCGTTTTCTCAAAAAACAATTTGTTCAAGTGTGCTATGAAAACAATTGTACTTAGGGGCTGTATACTGATGTCTATACGGAGGAAAAATGATTGATTGCTTGAAAATACAACGTTCTAAAACGTTTCTTAATTGAATTTATAAATAAAATGCAGTTGATTGTTTTAAATTGTTTTAAATTTAATGGTTTAAATATTATTTTTTTAAAAATAACTAGGAAACAAGTTTATAAATTTTAAATTCTTTAATTAAAAATGTGTTTGAAATTTATACCTAATATCTTTTGATTATATTTTTAAAATATGTTCGAAATGATTGCCATTTACTTCCAAGCATTTATGTATTGTTTTCATCAGACTATTTCTTGTAGCATTCCTAATTTCTTGTGCAGTGAGAGATTGAAATGCCGCCCTCACCCTTTCAATTAGATTTTCCTTCAGTATCTCTTCAGTACATCAGTATACAGACTCTAAGGACAATTGTTTTCATAGCACACTTGAACAAATAGTATTTTCGGAATAAAATTGGAATTCTTGAGAGAACGCTTTGATATAGGTATAGGACAGTAATACTATTTATATAGAACAACTAATTTTCCATCAAATTAAAGAAAATATACAGGGTGATTCATTTAAAATAAGAAAGTTTTTAATGGTGGAATTCTTTCACAATGAGGCTTGAATTGTGACCACCCGGTACATTTTATGCCGAATTTGAAATGTTTTTGAGACTTGATGATCTTCTAGTTATTCGGTGAGAAAAATTTTTCATATCTTCAGGGTAAACTCTTTAGAAAGTCAATAACCGTTTGACAGATTTCAAGTTGTTTATTTTTCAGGGTACATTATTATAAACTTTTATGTTCAGTTCGCTGGGAAACAATCTCTGATTTATAAACTTGAACTAACTCGAAGGAACCGCCGCGGAGTTTATAAATGGTCAGGTATGTTCTCATTTGTTCAATTCGAACGACACCTGTCAGATCTGGACAACTTATAAATGTCACTTACCCTTTAGAAAAAAAATGCAATTTTATTTACCTTTTCGGACTTATTTAAAACCAACTTAATTTATAAAAAACACCAAGTACTCGCACACAAAATCACATTAGTTTTCGCGTCACAACACATCTAAGTACCGTTCAATCTGAATTAGTATTTTAAAGTGCTACTGTGTAGACAAAAATACACCCTTATTGTCTGGGAAATAATGTATTTAACATCTAAAAATTTTAAAAATAAATAACACGTTGGTTCTCTCAATCGATATCGGCCGGCTTCTTTAAACAGCTGATTGTGGACAATCGGGCTAATATTTAAAAATACAGCGTTGCCACTTTCGATGTTTTATAAGCGACTATCATAAATTGCCGAATTTCCTTCTATAATATTACTTTCCTGTATAATTATAGTCTCGGAAATGGCAACCGCGCGGAGAGTTGGAAAGAAAGTTCGACGACTGGTCCGAAGATGGGAGTAGACCATTATTTCAAAGGGTTGTTCCTGTCAATTGTTAATATAATTGTTTCATTTTATCTTTAGTAAAGGGTTAATGGCCCATAGAAATTAGCGTTTTTATTATTTCTATTGCAAAATTAAGTGCTCTTGTTCTATGTGTGTTATTGTAACGTGTAATTATGCGTTAGTGTTGGGGTTTAGTGATAAGCTTATTATGCACTCCCACACTATCATCAGGACACGTGATGAGCATAAAGTTTTTCCCCATAGAAAAAAGAACTGAAAGTGTCTGTGTCCTGGATTCCTTAATCGCGTCCTGGATTTACTTTCTAAGTAAGCTAAATATTTATTTTTATAAGAAACTAAAGTTTTACACTTTTAAACATTGTTCCTGAACATCTGTTTATTACCCAGTTGGCAATGTAATATGTTCATATATGAATGTGCCGAGGAGTTGTGTGTGGGTTTAGGGGCGAATTACCCCACTTTTTAAACGTTCGATTTAAAAAAAAAATATGTAGCGCTTCTCTAGGACACCCCAGGAGTCACCCATTTAAATATAATACGTCATTTCCATAACACCCTGTATATATAACAGTTAACAAATTTTTTAAACTGTCATAATATCATGAAACAATTTCAAAAGATGAGGGGAAACTTTTTTATCATTTATTTTATCGAAAAGAATCATTCTGTTAAAAAGTTCTGCTTGGTTGAGAACCTCCTTAGCCATAGTCGAATATATATTGTACAGAGTGACCAAAAATGTTTGATTTGATTGATCTGAGATTAAAATACCCTTATTTCTTAAACTACATCAAAATGCCGCTTTGAAGCTCTTCTAGAATTGCGTTCTCTCTCTAAGCATGCTGACGAAAAACAGTCACATATGCGATATAATTGTGTCATTTTATAAAACGAAATAAAATTTAATTACAAGACAAAACATAGAAACAATAAGTTGGATTGCATAAGAAATTAAATACATAACTTAACGTAAAAGAACTTTAAACGGTATGAAACAAGTGTTTCTGCTAATCAATACATCGTTATAGTTTTTTTTTTAATTTCTCTTATTGTTTTTCCTATTTTTGCCCTCGGCAACTCATTGCAGGCTTGAATTATTCTGTTATGTAGAATTTTAGTACTTGCGGGTCTATCTCGGTAGAAAATGTCTTTTAATCTACTCCCTTAAATAATTGTATAGGGGCGTCAAATCAGGTGCTCTTGTAGGCCATTTTGTAAACCGTCTGTCTTTATGCATACCACGTCCTATCCATCTGTTCGGGAAATTGTATTCCGCCAATGAATAAAAAAATGAATGAATAGAATAATAATAAAAATACAATGACCTCATTATGTCTCATAAGTGGCTGTTTCTCGTCAGCATGTTTAGAAAGAGAACATAATTCTGTAAAGAGCTTCAAAACGGCATTTTAATATATTTTTAGAAATAAGAGTATCTTATTCTTAGATCAATTTCACATTTTTTGACCACTCCGTACAATATTTCGGATATTCGGCTATGACCAAGGAGGTCTTCAACCAAGCAAAACTTTTTAGCAAGAGTCATTTTTTCCGATAAAATGAAGGATAAAGGAGTTTCCCATTTGTTACACTTATCACACACGCTGTATACGCCTAACCCACCATAGATCGTGAATCACCCTGTATTCGTGATGCTTGTTTAAAATATTGGGTATATTTTAAAACATTCACTTTAGGATACAGTGGGGAAAAAGCATAGAAATTAATAATTTAAACATGTATTACCAATATAATATAATCAAAAATATTAAAACAAAATTTTTATATAGATTGATTTATCTTCTACCTTTGCCCTTGCCTTTTCCCTTGCCTTGAGTGTTTTGGGCCGGTTGCTCGGTAGATGTTTTGTTTAGTCTCGATTTTAATTTGGGGATCATATCGCCCAAATGAAACATGATGCTATCTCTAGTAGAGAAGGCGGAATTATAAAGGGATCCATCATCATTTTTAAGCTGAACCCGAATGCGGCCTCTGTATAAAAGTTCCTTACTGCGTTCACGACTGTAAAGTTTATTTTCGACTCCAATCTGAAAATAATAGTTCAATATTAGCTCGGACTGCATTCCGAGACGGTACGCCATGGCACAGTTTCTGTATGCAACATTTTAATGATATGGTGAGATGGACAATCCTTAAAATACAATACAACAGTCGACGTTCAGTTGTATCCGATGATTATTCTTGCAAATATGCATTTTTTTCGTCTCTCCCTGGTACTTTCTTTAAACTTTAAATTAGGACTTTTCGAATGAAATTCAATAGTTAAAATATCATTTGGATCGATTAGCTTTGTTCCGCTGCTGCTAGAAGTCTATTCTTATTTAATAACAATAATAATATATATTTATTTAGCACTCTGCTAGTTATCACAACTTCACAGAAAATTAATATGCTAAAATATTGTGACATTAGTGTACTTTGTGTGACTTATTTAAATTATTTAATAGATATTTATTCAATAATTTGCCAAAATAAATCATATTTGGCGCATGTTTTATGTCTTTAGGAAGAACATTAAAAGGCAGTCGCCCTCAAAACGTTTCTTCAGGTTTTGTTGTGTTTACTGATGTATTGTATTGATTGTAGTTTCTTTTGAACGACTATTGAATGCAAATTAGACGATATTTCCAAAAATAACTTAAATATTAATGTTATGTTTGCCTGTTTAATGCACTGTGCTACATACAACGCAACCACCTTAAGGATTCTAAAGTAATGTTTAAAGGAGTGTATCGATCACAACCAAACAGAATAAGAATCGGCTATTCTGTTAGATTTGTAGTCTACTTATATCTTTGTTACAGAATTAGTAATGATATGCAATAATTAAACTGAGGAAAAATAATACTGCCGTGCTAGGCCAAAAGGCGGTAACTACGTATGAGTAATATGGTAGTTAACGCTATAAGTCTTAGCGCGGCAGAACAATATAGGGTTTTTAGACCACTGATATAGACATAAAGATATTCGATATGAATACCCTACTTTATTTTCAATTATTTTACATAAATAACCAACATGCTTGCAAAACCTCATCTATGAATCCAAAGTAACTCTTAGATATTTTATTTCATTAACAAATTCGATTTGTGAGGTGTTTATTTTTACAGGGTGTTTCTTAATAACATGCTGATATTTAAGAAGGTTATTCTTGGATTCATTTTCATAAAAAACTACATATGAATATATGTTCTAAACGTCTTAACTTATGAGATACAGGGTGATTTTTATGTTTTTTTAATAATTTGTTCAGGTTAATGACTTAAATACGTGACAACTAGACTAGGTAGACAACAGTCAGAACTGCTTATGTTTACAAAACAAAATCTGGTTCTGACATACTACATCCTTTTTATCTTTGTTAATAGGTACATAATTTCATAAAAGAGTGCACATGAATGAATTTCATTTTTTTATACGAAAATGTACGTCAAATGACAAAAAATCAAGAGACGACATTTGCTCAGCAAGGTATGAGAATTTCAAAAATTACTTTTATTAAAAAAAAGAAGTAGCGTATCATTCTTTTCTTCAAAAATATTGAAGGCAATTCCCGCACACAAAACATTTTATACATCATAAAACGCCTCTTGATGAAGAGAAAGTGTGTACCAAAGTTCACAAAAATATCTAGAGCAATATCACAGATATTAGTAAAAAAGGAGATTTTTGAAAATCTTTACCACCCCTGTATCTCAAAACCTTAAGTTTTATGTATTTCAAGAGTTAAGTTTTACTTAAAAAAAAGAACTGCCGTACCATTCTTTTCTTCAAAACTACCGAGGGCAATTCCCGAACGAACGCCACTTGTCGAAATAAAACATGCTAATAAATCATAAAATCTCTCTTGATGGTTAGAAAGTGTGTTTTTCACAAAAATATCTATAGCAGTATCACAGATATTAATACAAAAAGAAGATTTTTTGAAAATATTTAACACCCTGTATTATATTTTAAGTTAAAACGTTTAGGACATTTGTTCATATGAAGTTTACTTCTGAAAATGGACCCATGAATAACTTCCTTAAATATTAGCATGTTATTAAGAAACACCCTGTATACAATGTGAACCCTTCACTACATTTATTACAACTTGTTGTAGATACTATTTCCATGCATTTTGTTTTTGAAGCGTTTAATTTTAATTTATTTTTATATAACCAATTATACAAAATTGCCAGGTCATTGTTTAAAATATTAACTATTTCGTAAAAGTCAGTGCCAGAAACAGTGAGTAATTCATTATATTTTTAATATATTTTAATTTCTAGAGGAGTAGATAGGTAGGTACTGTAAAATATTAATTTTTCCATTGCGTTCTTTGTCTTTCTAATTCACCAAAAGGGTTTACAATTCAGTTTAGCTTGAAATATATAGCATGTAGCTAATCTGGCTTGTAGACTCAGTTATCAGACAGATTTTGTTGTAGGGTTTCATCAATTTTTTTAGAAAATCTTTCAATGGTCTTCTTTTAATTTACTGCTTTTAATGTCGGACATATTTTGTCCTACGACTTCATTTATTTGTTTGGAAAGTTCTCCTAAAGTAATTTTTATATCATTTTCAATGTCTTCTTTTAACTTACTACTCTGAACTTCACTTGCTTTAAGATAGGTTAAGAAAGCTGGACTTTACACTCCGTTGCCAGATCTATTTGTTCTACAGTTTTTTTGAAAATAATTCAAAGGTAAATTTTATGTTGCTTCTGATGTCATCGTTCATTTGTTTAGAGATAAGTTGATAAAGCTGGTTTTTGAATTCCTTTGTCAGATAGATTTTGCTCTACATTTCATCTATTTCTTTAAAAAATCCTTCTGTGGTAATTTTTACAGTGTTTTCAATATCTTCCTCTAATTTACTGCTCTCAATTGTTAGATATCTTTTGATCTACAGGTATATCTTGTGATGACCACGAAAAAGACTTTACGCGATTTTATTAAAAATAAATATGGAATAAAATTCGGAATAAAATTAGAATGCAAATTTATTAAAATATTATCGGATTCCGGAAAAATTAGAATTTTATAAAATTTTTATGAAGTAAAATATTTAAAATAAAATTAAAAATAAATAAAAAATTATTTAATAAATTTCAAAATTAGTTAAATAATTAATTAGATTAAAAAGAATTTTTATCAAAAATTTAAATGAATAAAATCGGAATTATCTGAAAAATGACAAAATTCTTCTAAGTTCAGAAATCGAAAAAATCTCAATAAAAATTCGGGAAAAATCGGGAAAAATCAGGAAAAATCCAATTAATGCTATAGAAAATTTTAGGAAATTTTAAAAAATAAAAACTCACGTTTATTTCCAAAAAAGAGAATAATCCAGAAATTGCACAACACTTCAAATTTCACTTTATCATCGCACATGGTCAGGTGAACGGAATAGAGACGCGTACGCGGATGCAACATAACTGAACCGGAAAAATGCGCGATGACCGACGACGCCTACCCTCTCTCCTTAATAGAAAGGGTTTTCACCCCATTTTTGATACGTAGACGCGGAATTAACCGGATGAATCTGGAAACGGTCGACCTAAAAACGCAGGTGTTCAATAGGGGTTTGATGATGCAAACCCATGACTCATCGCCACCCCGGGAGGATGCGTGGGCTGATTCCTGGAAATAAAGAGGGAAAATGAACACCTGTGACCTAGAAAGGGTAAATTTAAGCGACTTTCGCTCTTAAAGACCAATAAATAATCGGAAAATGACACTTATTCTCGGAAATAAGATGAATCATAGGTAATAAAACTGTCACAGAGGGATTTTGGGATGAAAAAGTGGGCGGAAAACTGACTATTTAAGCGCACCCGCTTTCCAGCTATAGTTAGTCAACTCGCGGAAAAGCTAAAAGACGGAACCGGGATCTATGTACGTGGAAAATAAAGTGATTAAGTGAAAAGTGTCGAAATTGGCAAGGAAAATTAATGCCAAAAAGCTTATTGTGAAAAAGTGTTTGTGGCCCAATAGTTAGAAAAATCCGCTGTATCGAAAGTTGTTAAATATAAGTTGACTCCGGAATAGCATAAGAATAGTGATGTCTGAAGGTTTTTAAGGTTTTACCGGGATAAGTTATTGAGAGTGTTGTCTCAGGTCCGGTAAAACATAAAATTAAGATTGAAAAGTTTGTGGATATTTTAATAAAATAAATCAAGTGTTTGTCAAAACCTAAAAATGTGTTTTTGATTGACGAGGAGACCAAGAGTACATAGTCTAAAAATAATAACAACAAGTAGGCAAGTTCAAATTCAATTTATTTTGGGAAATAAATTAAAGAAACGTAGTCAGGTTCTGCTAGCACAGGAATCTTCCGAATCTCGCAAAAGTTATATTATAGCCACCACCCTGTATTAAGAATTTAGACCGCTCGGATTCAAACATCAACCTGCGATACCGGATGTGTATTTGGCAACAGGTGCACGGACGATATCGTTTCCCTTTAAAAATACAGAGTGCGCCCGATAACAAAGGCAGGGCACGCTTTAGGTGGGCTGGGTGCTATAACTGGTGTCCGTTGTGTGGGGTAATTGTTATTTGTTTCTGGATTTTGGATTTTCCGGAACAAAATTAAATAGAAGATTCCTACTTGAGGATACCACCGCAGAAAGTGCTCGCAGAAAAATTCTAGCAAAATGACTACAAATACCACGACCACGACAACCACAGGAACATCCACAGGATCAAGCCCTCGAGTTCCTGCAAGCCATGGAAACATCATGATAGGATTGGATTCATTGCCGACCTACGATGGAACAACGTCAGTAGATGACTTTTTGACAATAGTAGAAGGAACAGGAACACTTGCAAATTGGACAGACACACAATTGGTAGCTATTACGTTTTTAAAATTAAGAAGTAAGGCCAAACAGTTTATAGATTCCGAGCCGAAATTAAGAGATACAAAAAGTTGGGTAACACTTAAAGAAGGATTAAAGGATCAATTTAAAAGGCAGTATGTGAAAGGAGCCGCCATGAAAAATTTTATAGAGTGCAGACAAAGGTCTGGAGAAACTTGTAGGCAATATTTGACGAGGTTAAAATTATTAGGTAACCGAACAGTAACTTTAACAGGAGACCCTGTACACGACGATCCCATTATAAATAAATTAGAAGAAGATATTACCACACAGTTTACCTTAGGATTGATGATGCCCATAAAACAAAGGGTGTTGTCAGGAAATCCCCAATCGTTAGACGAAGCATTAAAAATAGCCGAGAGAGAAGAAAGCATCGAGAATTTAATACATCCTTTTCGAGGAAAAGAATGCAGACTGGTGACCAGTACAGCAACTACGGATTCAAGAAATTATAACAACATGAGAAATAATCAATGGAAATGTACCAAGTGTCAAAGAAAAGGTCACACAGCAAACTATTGTTGGGCGAAAGATTCGAAAAATAATTCATCAGGAAACTGTGGAGGTCAAAATAGTAAGGAATGGCAAGGAAACAATGTTATGAAGAAAGGACCTGACAGGAGATGTTATAACTGTAAGGAAATTGGACATTTTGCCAGGACATGTCCTAGAAACAGGACGAATGCCGTTCAGAAAAGACCAGGGTTAAATGGGAACGCAGCCGAATTTCAACCCCTGAATTCGTCTGCCATAACCCAGGCAAATTGGGATTAAATAAATCGTCGAACGTAGGGATATTTACGTGCTCAAAGCAAGGAATTCCAAAACCGTGCAGCGTCATCAAGGTAAGAATTGATGGTAAGCCATACCTCGCCTTGATCGATTGCGGAGCCGTTGTATCCCTAATCAAACCTGAAATTGCTCAGGGGGTCGTGAATAAGTCAAATATTAGTTTAATCGATATTCAAGGAAATAGGATACCTACAGCAGGAGTAGCAGAAGTATCGATAGAATTTCCTGGGAATATAGAAATTCAGCAGGAATTGGTTGTTATAGAGACGTATAGTTTCCAGGCGGATATTCTTTTAGGAATGGATTTTTTGAGAAAATATGGAGTCAAGATAGCCTGGAGCAACAATTGCATGTATGTATTTGAAAGTGTCATACCTATGATGGAGGAACAAGGCACGGATGAAATGGAAGCAAGACTTGCTTGGTTGGAAGCTGAGGTAAAAGAAATTAAGGAGAGGTATTTGGAAAAGAAAAATGGAAATAAAGAAAAAAGGATTGTATCACAAGCTAATTCAATGGATAGTCCCGCATTACCACCAATAATGCAGGGACATAGTTTTCAGGTGATTGGTGGTCATCTGGATTCTAGTGATAATCAACAAACAAGGAAAATTGGAGAAGTTTGTGTACCATCTAGGAATACTGCAGATTCCAAGAATATTGTAGAGATGAGAAATTCCAAAGATCTCCTAGAAAAGAAAAGAGCTTCCAATGGAATTTTGGATGGGAATGTGTCCCACGATTTTGAAAAAAGGAGGGTTTCCAGTGAATTTTTGGATGGGCGAGTGTCCCAAGGATTTGAAGAGAGGAGAGCTTCAAAGGAGTTGTTAGAAAGAAAAGTTTCTACGGAATTAGTAAATACTAGTACTCAGACCAAGGAAAGGGTTGAGAAGAAGTTTTCAAGGGAGAAAACGGAAGGAGAAAATTTGTTGAAGGAAAACATGGAAGAAGCATTTCCAGAAGTAGAACAAAATAGTGCAATAATTTCTGTGCTTGAAGACTTAGTCATACCTCCAATGACTCAAGCAGTTTTTCCGGCGAACTTGAAAGGACTAGCGAAAGTTTCTACACCATTCATGGTTTTAGAACCCAGTGACGGAGTGCCGACAGGGTTACTCGTCGCCCGAGTGTTATGTAAAACGAGTAAGACTATTCCGATGAGAGTTGCGAATGTAACGGAGAGAGAAATAAAATTAAAACGAAGAATGATTATTGCCAAAGCGTATGAAACTGAACTCAAGGAAAATGGAGAAGAAAAAGGGAAATTAGCCATAAGAAAAATAAGTGAACAAGAGTATGAAGAAGTTTTAAGAATCCTCGAATTGGATAAAAATGTGTCAAAGGAGAGAATTAAATTGAAAGAATTGATTATGGAATACATGGATATTTTTAAAATGCCAGATCAGAAACTTAGTTGTACATCACATGTGACACATAGGATCATCACAGAAGACGTTCCTCCTATTTTAAAACGGCCATACAGGGTGCCATACCACAGACAAGAGATTTTAAAGAAAGAAATACAGAATTTACTCGATGACGGAGTTATAGTGGAGAGCCAATCGCCATGGAGCTTCCCGGCTATACTAGTGGAAAAGAAAAGACATCCAAATGAAGATGGAGTACAATGGAGACTAGTAGTGGATTTTCGCCTGCTTAATGATATTACCAAGGCAGATTTTTACCCCCTCCCCAATATTAATGAATCATTGAATAAATTAGCAGATGCTAGCTTGTTTTCTACGATGGACTTAGCATCAGGATACTTCCAAGTACCTATGCATGTCGATGACCAGGAGAAGACTGCATTTTCCACTCCAGATAATCATTACCATTTTCTGCGCATGCCTATGGGTCTCAAGAATGGTCCAGCAACATGGTCTAGAATGATGAACCATATTTTAGGAAAATTGACATATTCTGAGTGCCTAGTATATTTAGATGATATTATCGTATTCTCAAAAGATATTGATTCACATTTGGAACGATTGAGACACGTGTTTGAAAAGTTAAGAGAAAGTAATTTAAAGTTAAAACCAACAAAATGTCATTTTATGAAGAGAGAGATCGAATACCTGGGACATCTTATTAAAGATGGAGGTTTTACAACAAGTCCGAATAAAACCAAGATTATTGAAAATTATCCGATACCTAGAAATGTAAGAGAAATTAGAGCATTTCTTGGCCTGTGTGGTTTTTACAGAAAGTTTGTTAACAATTTCGCAAAAATAAGCCAACCATTAACGATGCTCACGAGGAAAAATATAAAGTATCATTGGGGAACAGAGCAACAGGAAGCGTTTGTTAAACTGAAAAGAGCGCTAGTGACTCCTCCCCTATTGCGCCATCCGGATTTTGGGAAGAATTTCATAGTAAGCACCGATGCAAGTGCTACAACTGTAGCAGCCATTTTATCACAAGTCTACGACGGAGTAGAGCTGCCGATTTGTTACTCTAGTCGCACCCTAAATTCAGCAGAAAGAAATTACAGCGCTACGGAACGAGAATGCCTTGCTGTAGTCTTTGCAATAAAAACATACCGAAATTATTTGACAGGTACGCATTTTACCATAACGACAGACCACCGACCGTTAAAATACCTGTTAACTATTAAGGATCCAAGTTCTAGGCTCGCCAAATGGGCTATGTTTTTACTAGAGTACAGCTTTACGATAGTTTATCGGCCAGGAACGCAAAATAGCAACGTGGATGCTTTGACGCGATTAACAACAAATAATGAAATCATGGATAATAAGGACGCCGCAATAAATAAAATAACTAACACCGAAAATAACGATATTGTTCCCGTCATTAGTGTAATATGGAGTAAAAGAGAACTGCATGAAATGCAACAAAAGGACAATCATATAATGGAAATTTTACAGGCTTTACAACCGGAGGATGAACAATATTATGTGAGTGAGGAAGGTATATTATATCGGAAAAGAAAAGATGATCAAAGACATGACGTAGTTATGGCGCCAAAAACAATAGTTCCTGATATTTTACAACTATACCATAGTTCGATATTTGGAGCTCACCCAGGACAGAAGAAAACACAGCAGCTAATAAAACAAGATTTTTATTGGTCCACTCTAAGAAAGGATGTTATAAATTATGTAGAGCAGTGTAGATCTTGTAACCTTAGAAAAACGAACTATCAACCACCAACAGAATTACAGGAGAATCCTATTCCATCAAGACCCTGGGGAAGGATTTCTCTAGATCTGGTGGGACCGTTAAATAGAACTGTCAACAATAATAAATATATTTTGACATGTGTGGATTACTTAACAAGATATCCCGAATGTGTACCACTGCCTGACATAAAAGCAGACACAGTAGCTAGAGCTTTTGTGGAACATATTATTTGCCGATTTGGAACACCTAGAGAAATAATTACGGATTGTGGAACGCAGTTTCTAAGCCAACTGTTTTGTGAAATATGTTCTTTACTAAGAATTAGGAAGTTAAAAACAACTCCTTACCATCCTAGTGGAAATGCTGTTGTCGAAAGATTTCACAGGACTATAAAGACAATGATCGGACATTTTGTTAGTGATTATAATGATAGTTGGGATGAAATATTACCATATTGTTTGATGGCATATAGGAATTTGCCACATGAAGGAACTGGCATGTCACCTTTCTATGTCACATATGGAAGAGATATGGAATTACCTATCCATTTAACTATACGAGAGCAACGTGTAAAGTATGACATCGATGAAAATTATGTAAGCGAATTTATAACGAGAATGAATAGTGCGCATGAATTAGCCAAGAAAAATTTAGAGCAAAGTATTAAGACACGATGTGAAAAGCATAATATGAAGAGAACAAGAAAAGAATTTCAATTGGGAGACTTAGTTTATTTATTCACGCCAGCAATCACGGGTAAAAAGTTAGCTAAAAAGTTTTATAATAAATGGAGCGGACCGTATAGAATTATAGAAAAGAAAGGTCCCGTTACTTTCAAAATTAAGGCACCAGGAGAGAAAAAGGAACAAATGGTACATGCGGATCGGTTAAAACCATGTAAGGAAACCGACGTTTTCAGAGAAAGAGTGAGGTTAAAACAGGACGAAAATATGGAAGAAGGTATTGAGAAAATAGAAAATAATGATCAGATAGAAGGCGAAGAGGAACGCAATGATCTAGAGGAGAACGAGCGAGTTCAAGACAATATTGAGGAATTTCTAAATTTTGGTAGGGAGAATGAACCCTTAATTATGGTAGAAGAAGAAGACGAAAACGAGAGCGATGAGACGCAAAATGAAACGGAGGAATCACATGAAACAGAGGATTCATCTGAAGAGGAACCAGAACCAGTATTGCCAGGGCCTAGGCGCACGCGTACTAGAGAAATTCGAATGCCTCGAAGGTTCCTAGATTACGAGATAGATTAAATAATATTATTACCGGAGTCAACTAGAATAGGAAATATTAGTTAGAATTAAAAATAGAGTAACATAGTGTTTGTTACAGAAAGGAAAATTTTGAAATGGAGAAAAGGAGAATTAATGGAATAATCCTAATTATTGCTATGATGCAAATGTTAGATGCTAGTTTGATAGCATACGATTGTAGAAACCCGTCTACGAATATAACGGCGATTTCACTAAAGGATGTTAGTAACTGCCCAGATCCGGACTCAGGATATTTCAAGGAGAATACTCATATTCAAATTATAGAGCGAAAGAAGTTCGCATATGTGCATGTATATTCCTGTTTAATCGAAATAAATAGACTTATTTCGTATTGTGGCGCATTTTCGCACGAATCAGCCGTCGAAGGAGGACTCTCGAGCTATTTGTATGAAATCAGTCCAGAAGAATGCCGAAAAACCCATGTGTTTCGCCAGTTTAATGGATTAAACGGACATATCATAAATAAATTAAAACTTAACGCTACTACATCCATTTCACTTACATTAGCAGGAAAGATAGATGGTAAGCATAATTGTGAGGGAACACAGTATATAGAGGAGAATAAAAAATGGAGTAATGTAATAGTCCAGGCGGACGTAAAAATAATATTAAGAGATTACTATACGAAAGTAACTTTGGATACGAATGAGATACATTTACAAAATGGACTCAAATGTCCTTATCTCCCAGGAGAATGTACAGATTATGTAAATGGACTGACTATTTGGGAACAAAACAAACCAGATGCGTGTAGTGAGTACACTTTAATTTATGAAGGGCCATCGACCTTTATACAGGAGAAAGGAGAGAAACCAAACATGTATGTCGTAGTTGAGGAAAAAACGAAAGTATTTGCAATACAAGTACTTACCACAGAGAATATTTGCGGTATGAAAATATGGAACAGTGAACATCCACGACTTTTTATGTACCGAAAGGAGACTGCTATAGAACAGACACCGTTTTCTAAAATGACAGAAAATAGAGATGCAGACCTTCTTACATATGTGAACACAAAATTTCTTTATGTGGAACAATCATTTAAGAGATCCATTAACGAATTGTATACGCAAACTGTGCACCGTAGATGTTTATTACACAGAGAAGTGTTAAAAAATCGTTTAGCTATGGCCTCTATTAACCCAAACACGATAGCTAGTTTAATTAAAAACCAATTAGGATTTGTCGCAAAAGCCAGTGGAGAAGTATTGTATATTCTTAAATGTGTACCTATACCCGTGCAGATAAGACGAACTGACCATTGCTATTTAGAATTGCCAGTCAGCACCAATAACCAAAGTTTATATATGTCACCAGTGACCAGAATATTGCAAACGTATGGTACAGAAACTGAATGCAACGCTATTATACCAGCCTTATATCAGATAGATGGAATATGGACCGGATTTAACCCATTTCCAAGTCATGGAATTACTCCACAAGAATTGAAAGTAGACCTTGAATTACCACCAAGTTTTAAAACAATAAAAAACCTTGGAGCAGGAGGGCTCTATACTTATGAAGAAATAAGACACGCACAAGATTCAATAATGTTCAACTCGGAACGCAGTGCGCTGGATAATATTCTAGTACGTAAATTTGCAGGACAAAATATACATACGCAAGGTTTTTCTACACTAAGTTTATTCAATAAAGAGGAACTTGAAGAGATAGCTAACTCCACGATTAAGAAATTGTATGGATACTTCACTATCATAGGTGACTTTACAAGTGGTTTTATTGGACTATACTTTATATTCAGAATAATAAAGTATCTGATCGAAGTTTTATTAAATATGCTAGCTATTCATAAGATATCTGGATGCACACCATTTTTGATGGCTTCTTGTTGGGACACACTGACGCTTTTCGTTCTACACAATAGACAAAATAAACAATATAGCCAGCAAAGAGAGAACGAGCAAATCCCAACATATAAGTCCGGACAAGACCCTGCCTGCCATCTACCGCCAGAAGTAGCAAAGGTTGCCAAAACATCGAACAAGCATGTTACGTTCAATATAGAAAACGAATTAGAGGAGAAAACGAAACAGGCGACAGCCCCGGCGATCAATAAGCAGACCGACTACGCCGCCTTACGTCAGGATATGAAAAGAATACCAAAACTCAACTGGAGTTTATTCGGGAAGGAACGAGCTGAAATGGTGTAAAAGGAAAATCAATAACGACTCACTACCGACATCTAGGTTAAGGAACATTAAAGTATGCATAGTCAGATAGAAATTCAGAAGAGAAAAGGGAGTAAATTAGTACGAATTAAATAGGGGACACTACCCTATATGAAAAGAAAAATTTAAAAGAACTTTATGAATTCCAGCGGAAACGATGTAAGCTATTACGGGACGGGATATGAATAAAAATACATAATATATTATGAAACATGTATAATACAAGGGATGTTGAAAATATATTAGCAAACAAAACTTACTAATGGGGTTAACTGGAAAGGAAGAAAGGTCATTTAAATCTGTTAAGTGGACGATAAATTAGTAAAATCAGAGGAAAATTAGAAAAGGATGTTAATAAATAAGCATATCCTCGAATTAATGAAGTTTAAGATCTAAAATAGATGTTAAATTTCAGGAATAATAAACAATTTAGAACAGATAACAAGAAATTAACTAACAAATTTATCTCTTTAAGGGGAGTAAAAGAACATTTATGGACAAAATTCCCACCCTATTGGGATATAAAAGAGATCGGTAAAGGGACTGATCCAGTTTTTAAAATTTGACTCGCGTGCGTGTTGCCAGTGAAGACTAAAAAATTTTTTCATAATAACCAGTGCCACGATAAGTTACGGAACGCGACGAATTTCCTGTAAGACAATAGACGTGTTAACGCGATTAAAAAAAAATATATCTAAAGACAATCGGACGATTTTTTTTGTTGAACTTTAAATTGCAAAAAAAAAATGATGTGGTTAACTCTATTCGTTTCCTACGCACGCATGGCTATGGGGAATAGGCCATTGGTAAACCAATTGTTACGTCTCGCAATTTACCACCTGAACGATCTGTTCGTTCAACTGGGCAGCAACGCGCCGGTAGACGATGAGTTCATCCCCTTAAGGGCTA
Organism: Barypeithes pellucidus; assembly: GCA_963991005.1. Taxonomy (NCBI): domain Eukaryota; kingdom Metazoa; phylum Arthropoda; class Insecta; order Coleoptera; family Curculionidae; genus Barypeithes; species Barypeithes pellucidus. The sequence continues at coordinate 30,953,260 of OZ022559.1, forward strand.
CAGTAACATTATGGATGGGACTTCTACACGCCGAATATCAGGCCTTCCGCACCGAATGGGCCAGAGCCTACAGCCAGGTATACAACCCACTCCTATGCGACTGCCCAAGTTGTCGGCCAGTGGCAATGGAGAACGACCTACTAAATATAGGGAACTTTTGGCAGTTCCTTATCCAGCACGGAATGGCCCCCTGTCCGTGCAACGAATGTGCCCAGCGTCCAAACGAGCCTCCGCTAACACCCGTTAGTTTAATACCAGAAATTCCAGTAGAAGAAGATGGGGAGTCGACTATGTCTATGTCGGTCAGCCACCATTCCGGAGAAGAACAGGTCCAACCTCCTCAAAATCAGGTCGCCAACAACCAATCTCCTCCGGAGAAGGAAGAAGAAGCTTTCGTCGATAGGGTGACCGCAACAGAGGCTTGGGTCCAGGAGACTCAGCAGTCTCAGTCCGCCTCCAAAGAGACTGAGCCGCAACCATCCACCTCAACTGCTCATGAAACCGAGACCGAACCCGAATATGACGTTTTACATTTCGAAAATTTACGAATGACATTGAAACGGAAGCGTACAGAGCCCGTAAAAACAGAACAGGATTATGAGTAATATGTAAGGAAATTTAATAATTATATAAGTAGAATAATTTAATTAAGATTAGATTAATTAGCGGGAGATGCTACCCATTAAGATCAATATATAAAACAAACAAAAAAAAATGAAAATAAGGAAATGAACAAAAAAAATTTTTTTTTTTAACCGCATAAGTTAATTATATATTGATAAATAGTAGTTAGAACCATTTTAGGCTAGTCCATACCTAACATTCCAGGCTTAAACAGTTAATGGTCTAGATAAGTTCTTATATTCTAGAGAAAATAAATATAACCTAATTATTATTAGAAAGTAAATGTACATTAAAACATAACGAGTGAAACTAGTCACTAGTGTATATACGGTAGAAAAGAAAAATTAGGAAATAATATTGCAAAATTGTGGGACAGTAGGTATATGGTTGCACCTACTATTGACTTAAAAAAAAATTTTAATGAGACAAAAAACCATATACCTAAGATACCGCATTCGTTTTCACGATATAACCTAGAATTAAGGTAACAAAGGTAGCATCCCCTTTTAGGAAGGTTAAGAATCGGACAGGCCATAAAACACTTGCTTCCGCTGCATGCCAACCACCCCGGCAGTGTAAACTCTGTGACAGTCATTGACCTATAAACCGTGACCCAGTAACCGAGTTCAATAGAGGTTACGAAATAAGTATTAGTCAAAAATATCTTCATTAAGAAGATGATTTTAGTGTTAAGGAGGGAGAGGTGTGATGACCACGAAAAAGACTTTACGCGATTTTATTAAAAATAAATATGGAATAAAATTCGGAATAAAATTAGAATGCAAATTTATTAAAATATTATCGGATTCCGGAAAAATTAGAATTTTATAAAATTTTTATGAAGTAAAATATTTAAAATAAAATTAAAAATAAATAAAAAATTATTTAATAAATTTCAAAATTAGTTAAATAATTAATTAGATTAAAAAGAATTTTTATCAAAAATTTAAATGAATAAAATCGGAATTATCTGAAAAATGACAAAATTCTTCTAAGTTCAGAAATCGAAAAAATCTCAATAAAAATTCGGGAAAAATCGGGAAAAATCAGGAAAAATCCAATTAATGCTATAGAAAATTTTAGGAAATTTTAAAAAATAAAAACTCACGTTTATTTCCAAAAAAGAGAATAATCCAGAAATTGCACAACACTTCAAATTTCACTTTATCATCGCACATGGTCAGGTGAACGGAATAGAGACGCGTACGCGGATGCAACATAACTGAACCGGAAAAATGCGCGATGACCGACGACGCCTACCCTCTCTCCTTAATAGAAAGGGTTTTCACCCCATTTTTGATACGTAGACGCGGAATTAACCGGATGAATCTGGAAACGGTCGACCTAAAAACGCAGGTGTTCAATAGGGGTTTGATGATGCAAACCCATGACTCATCGCCACCCCGGGAGGATGCGTGGGCTGATTCCTGGAAATAAAGAGGGAAAATGAACACCTGTGACCTAGAAAGGGTAAATTTAAGCGACTTTCGCTCTTAAAGACCAATAAATAATCGGAAAATGACACTTATTCTCGGAAATAAGATGAATCATAGGTAATAAAACTGTCACAGAGGGATTTTGGGATGGAAAAGTGGGCGGAAAACTGACTATTTAAGCGCACCCGCTTTCCAGCTATAGTTAGTCAACTCGCGGAAAAGCTAAAAGACGGAACCGGGATCTATGTACGTGGAAAATAAAGTGATTAAGTGAAAAGTGTCGAAATTGGCAAGGAAAATTAATGCCAAAAAGCTTATTGTGAAAAAGTGTTTGAAATTTGTGAATTTTGGGTAGAAAAATATTTCTAAAAGTAATTTAAAAGTTGGAAGTAAGTGTTTGTGGCCCAATAGTTAGAAAAATCCGCTGTATCGAAAGTTGTTAAATATAAGTTGACTCCGGAATAGCATAAGAATAGTGATGTCTGAAGGTTTTTAAGGTTTTACCGGGATAAGTTATTGAGAGTGTTGTCTCAGGTCCGGTAAAACATAAAATTAAGATTGAAAAGTTTGTGGATATTTTAATAAAATAAATCAAGTGTTTGTCAAAACCTAAAAATGTGTTTTTGATTGACGAGGAGACCAAGAGTACATAGTCTAAAAATAATAACAACAAGTAGGCAAGTTCAAATTCAATTTATTTTGGGAAATAAATTAAAGAAACGTAGTCAGGTTCTGCTAGCACAGGAATCTTCCGAATCTCGCAAAAGTTATATTATAGCCACCACCCTGTATTAAGAATTTAGACCGCTCGGATTCAAACATCAACCTGCGATACCGGATGTGTATTTGGCAACAGGTGCACGGACGATATCGTTTCCCTTTAAAAATACAGAGTGCGCCCGATAACAAAGGCAGGGCACGCTTTAGGTCGGCTGGGTGCTATAATCTATTTTATTAGAAAATCCTTCCAGGGTAATCTTTATATCATTTTCAATGTCATGAACTTCACTTGCATAAAGATAAGTTAATAAAGCTGGTTCTTAAACTCAGTTGCCATGTTAACAGAGTACACATATCAGAGGAAAATGTCGACGGTACACCTAGGCACTCAGGTTCAGATTAATCAGATTTGACGCGTAAAATAGATCAGGTTCTTTCCAATAAAATATTTAACATAATTTATAAAATTAGGACACAGCATCACAACGAAATAAAACATTTACAAATTTTTTAATTAATATTAAAATCACCTTAGTTTCTCTAACGGTGGCATCAGCACAGGTAGAAGCTGTAGACAGCAGACAATATTATTTTTCGTCTAAAGACATTAATAAAATATTAACCTATGCATTTTTCGTCACATGAATAGTACTTACTGCGGGTTACACAAATACACAAACAACAATATGTAGCTAATCAAACTTTTAAAAACAAAATAAACTATAATAAAACGATGGAAATACACTTTTAAAACTTATAACACCCATTACTCTTTAAAAACACACCAAATGGGCTTAGCCGCTGATCGATGACATTTTGCAGGTGCCAAGTATCGAAAAACGGGAGGGTTTGCTGGAATATCTATATAACTACCTAATTGCAGCGATATAAAAGCGTTTTAGAAATAAGACGTAATGCACAAGTATAAATCTTCTACACTTAATGAATTTTTACAATGTAAGAGTATATGTTAATATTTTTAAGACGTATGTTAGTTAACCCGAACAAACACGGCCAGGGTAAGAATTCTAAAATGTTGATGTATGCATGATAGTTTTAAGTGTTCTAATTTTATTTATATCAAAATGATGTATTTTTAATAGTTTGCGATTGCAATGTTATTACGTTAAAGTATAAAACCACCAACATCTGTAATATGCTTATAGTATAAAGGGAATATTATTTAAATTCTGTGTCATATCAGTTAACAAAAACTTAATGACATACTCAGACATTCTGGATAATCACCATCAGTCAGAACTTTATAATAATATTTGGTTCTTCTAAACATTTATTAAAATATGGTTCCAGATATGGCTAATAAGATCTTAAAAAGGAATTTACCGAAAAGATACATCTTCTAGAGTTTCCATCTAGCGCTACATATAGTTTATCCCTTTTAATATGATAATTAATGATGATCCTCTAATTTCTAATATTTATAACTTAAATCTCGATTGACAACTCAAAGTAAACTTACATTTAGCCCTGCAGCAACAAGAACATCTCTTATTTCTTGGTAAGTCGGATTTTCAACACATTTATTTTTTGGAAGTCTTCTGCCTTCCGCCAGAGACTTTTTACTGTTAATATAGGCAGGATAAATACAAATCCATCTAAAATGTATAAAAACATATGTTAATTCTACATAACCTACAACCACTTATAAATCAACAAATTTAAATTGATTATTTAATATATGCCTGGGTGGAAATAACATATAGAATACGTATATATTAGAGTACAATCTTCAAGAATTATACTAGATTTATTAGCATCTAAGAGGTTTCTCATTTATTTAAATAGGAACCATATGTTCTTTCTGTTATTCATTTTCTCTTCCGGTTTGAGTGATATAAATACGAAATAATTAGTCGAAAACCCTTGAAAAATAGCCGCTACAAATAAGACAAGACATATCAAGCGCTAAGTGTTCCTGACAAAAATCGTTCTCACATTTGTAATCTACATCTTGCAATAATCTATAATATTCTACTGACTTCATTGAAAACTGTACATAGTTGTACTTCTTTATATTACTCTTAGTTATAGCTTTATTTCCTTTTCTATGTTTACTTCTTCTTAAACTTCGAAAGAAATATTGATAAGGGTCCTACCGTTCTCTTTCACTATGCTTTTTATCAGGGTTCCACTGTAAATCAGGTGGAGCAGCCGAATGAGTTGCCATGTATTTGTTATTGTTTTGTATCGGTTCTATATATCTGTGATTGTATTGGGAAGCAAGTATTAAGAGATTTTCTAAAATTTCCAGTAAACAGCCAACAAAACAAATAGTTTTAGGTTATGTTGGTTGTCGGTCTGGTTAGTTATACAACAATCGGGCCTAAAACTAAGGAACTAGTTGTCTGTCAATCAAACTTTTTGATGATAGAACAGTTTTAAGAACTGATCTATTTTTTTTTAAAGTGTAATTTTTGACTATTTTGTGTAATCATTTATTGAAATAATATTGTTGGATGTAAGATGTTTTGCCAGCTTCTTTAAATCATTCTCCAAGAGACAATTACCTCCATTGCCATCGTTCCTCTGTGCCACTTCTTTTTCACGATTAGTCTAACCTAACCACAGAGTGATAGCTTGGTCGTATGGTCGCTGGATTGGACTCCTAATGGCCTTTTGCCCTTGGTTGTTCCAGAGCGTACATTTTAGTTTTTTTTGCACGTTGGTACATTCTTCGAGTTTTTGGCACACTTTTGATGTGGCCTGCACAACTTCTTTTTTTTCGTTGTTCATTGTCTTTTTCTCTGTTTACTGCCGGCGACCTTTTTTTTTAGTTCACTGTCTTTTGGTGAATGTTGGTACATTTTAATCAGATTTCGTACAATTTTGACGATCCAGACGGTACAAAAATTTTACTGTGCCTGTGCCCTCCCTAACCTAACATTTTTTAAAACTGGGCTAGCAAAATACAAGAAAATTAATTAATTCTAATGAGATGTAATAATGAATAATTAATTAACTGAAACCGTGTAACATTAAACCAAAAGTCGAGAAAAATAGTAAAAATATATAAAAATCGATACAATGCAAAAAAACCTTATTCATCATTAATAAAATTCTTTATTTTCAATACGACCGAATTTTTCAAAAACGCATGTATTTAGTAGGTACTTATACTTATAAAAAAGTTTTGAATATACATTTTTTGACAATACCAATAATCATCGTTAATTACTAAAGCTGAAGGTCAATAAATATATTGGTACCTAAAGCTTCATACCCAATTCATCATGAGTAAAAAATCAGGTACGTGTTTAATTAATTATTGCTCTGATATAAAGTTATATTTATATACGGTGTTTCGGTAAGCTCTGTGGTAAGTAGTACTTAGCCGCAATATTTATAGTAAATACTATAAGTAGGTATTTACCGTTCATAAAAACCTCCCATTTTGATTCTTAATTACCATCTAGAAAGTTGGTTGACACTTAAATTTAATGGCAAAATGAAAGTAAAGTCGAATCAGTTTATTTTCAAAATTCTTTACTAAGTACCTTGGTACCTAAAAACAAACAAAATATCATGAGTAAGGGTGTCAGTCCCGAGGCTTGGTTCCAATCTTTGAATTTTCAGGATAGAATATAAATACTGGGATTAATCCCAAAAAAATTACCATGGAAGGTTAAAGATTGTTTTTACTAAATATAAATCTTACCTACTGTTATCAAAATGAAATCCAAAACAGTAAGGATTTCTAGAAAAAATAACTTAAAAAAATCACTGCATCCATGGTTCGTCTCCCCTCCTTGATTGCAAGCATAACCTGCTGCAAGAAACAGCGTTCTATTTCTACACTTAAACCCTCAAAATGAAGCCGTAAAAAATATGTAATAAGCTTGAAAGTAAATTTGTTGATCGTTGAAATATTTAAAAAAAAAATTTGAAGACTCAATTTTCCTCATCCTAAGGTGCATAAAATGGTATATAAACCACGTGACTAAAGTGTCTTTAGTCCCTTGTAATAGACCCGGGAAAAATGGTTCGAAGTTAATTAATTCTCTTTTTTAGTGATATTTGAAAATCGGAACTAAAAAATTGCATTCTTTTGTAAATTGTATATTTGAATTAGGGGCTTTTGCATCTTGTTGTCAAGTTATTGATTTTTTAGTAAAATATAATTTACAATAAATAATTAAAAAACAAGTTAATTTTTTAAGAACTTGCGAGAGGAGAAAATTGCCATAATAATAAAAAATATTATAGATAGTTGGTTTTTTGGGTTTCGGTCACTTTGAAATGAAATTCCAATATTTGGTTAACGTTTCGATTTATTATATTAAACCATCGCCAGAACTATTTGATATAAAGAAAAAAAGGTGTATAAATAAAATATAGGATTTCCCAAACCCTTTCTGTGAGCCAAATCCAAAATGTTAATTATGTTAAATATCTTGCCTTCTATTTTATTGTATTTAAATAATAACCTACCTTACTGATAAATAGTTAGTTCACGTTCATTCAACAACGAGACAAAATGTTACTAGTTTAATGTTATTTTAGTGTAAGTGGGTGAGAATTGTACAAGGTATGTTCATTCAATTATATATTTTCTCATTTCATTCTAAACATAACTAATACTAACATAAAATAGGAAATGTGTCACACCATCAAAAAATATTGCTTCTTCCTATTTTATTTATACCCTTTTTTTCTTCTTTATATCAAATAGTTCTAACGATGGTTTAATATAATAAACCGAAACGTTAATCAAATATTGGAATTTCATTTCAAAGAGACCGAAACATACATGATATTTTCATTTGATTTAGCTATAATTCAGCTAAATTTAAAACTAGTAAAAATCTTTCATTTTTAAAACGTAATAGTGACCAGATTTCACCTAAGAACAGCAAAACTAAAAATAGGTACTAATTTAAACATTCAACCGCATAATATAAAAAATAACTAAATATTTTACTTAGTAATATCATTTCATTAATTGCTCGAAATGGCCTCCTTGATTTTCAATACACGGTGGGTTCGTTTTTCCATCTGTTGGATATAACTGTTTGGAAGGTATTGTTGTTGAAGTTCGTTGATATTATTACATGGAGTGTAATATATTTTGTTCTGGAGATTTCCCCACAAGAAATACTCCACCGGATGAAGACGGGCCTATTCTGTGGCCACCTCAATCACCATTATTTTTGCTTTTGTTGCTTTTAGGTGAAATTTGGTCACTATTATTTTTAAAAAAAGAAAGATTTTTGTTAGTTTATTTTAGCTGAATTACAGCTGAATCACATGAAAATATCATGTATGTATTATTTAAAAAATCAGGGCCGTAATGAGAAAATTTTCAAAAATTCACTGATGTATAAATTGAATTTATAAATTGCCGAAACTAAGGTAAATAGAACTGAGTGATACATCATTGTATTTGGGGCACAAAATACTCTCAAAAATAAAATAAAAAATCCAGGTCTGTATTTAAAAAAAATTAAGTTAAAAAAATAACATAAAAAAACTGATAACGCAATTTTATAGAAAAGAGAAAAATATGAAAAAATATAAATATAAATATAATATAATAACGAAATTAATTTTAGACGTTTTTAACAAATCGCCCTGTATCTCATGAATCAAATACAATTCGGCAACGTCGATACTGGATTTTAAAAAAGCTTAAAAAATGCACATTGTCTCTAATTTAACCAACTTCATAAATATTACCGTTCATAAGAACAAACTCGAAGAAACCCATAGTCACCAATTAAATAGTTGCCACCCTGTATATATAATATAAACAATGACGCGGGGAAAAAACAATTGGGTGTCTATAAAACGATCTAAATATTTGGTGGGACTAAATTTCAACCTCTTGTGATTGAAGGAGTAAATGGCTGCATTCCGCAGAGCCCATCGATTTCTATGCGATGATGGGTTAGGATCCCTTAATATCTTCATCAAATATTAGGTTCTTATCTCTACGAAATGGATGGATAATTTTATTTTTAATGCTGGTCTTCACTTCACTTATAATTTACTCTTTCGTAATTTTTTAAAAATTTTACACCTCAACCTGACAACAAAACTGCAGCCACAATAAATCGCTTTTTAAATCCGATGGGAAAAAATGGTGTCCGATTTCCAATCAATTTTTTTTTAGTGCATTCAGCAGATGATTATTAATCGTTTACAAATCGATGGGTTCTGCTGAATGTGCCCAATGTTTAGTAAACATTTAGAAGATATTTGAAACCACGGAGAGTCCAAATGGATACATTAGATCCAAATCAAAAAGAACAATTTCTTAGTTTGTTTTTTAATTGTACTTTCCCCAAAACCGTGTCGAGTTGACCCTGTTCGATGTTTCAGATTTAGGAAGGATAAAAAATCTACACAGAACACAAAAAAGAGGATCTTGCTCTTTTCTTTGGAAAATGCTGGTAGCCTTACGATACTATTTGGATTTACTAATTGACAAACTATTTGGACTTTATTATGACTCGAAGAGAGAATTTATATGCAAATCCAATAATCCCATTGTCTTCGAAAGTGCTACCAATTTGGCAAAAAAGATTAAAAAAAGAGATCTAAAGTCAGAGGATGTAGTTCAGGCATTTATTGATAGAATAAATGAAGTAAATCCGATTATAAATGCAATTGTTGACAATAGATTTGAAGACGCTTTAAAGGAAGCCAGACAGATTGATCAAGATATAGCCAGTGGTACAATATTAGATGTCGACTTTCAAGAGAAACCCTTTTTAGGTAAGTAGTGTTGTTTGAGTGAAAAGAATTGGTAAAATAAAAATTGATTAACTGCGTTTTTTTTTCGATAATTTTTTTATTTTTCTCAATTTTTTCCTTTTTGTTTGGTGCCAGGGCCATTCCTGAGGGCAATACGCCCCCAAGGGCTATACATTCTTGGTTTCTCGCATTGCGGTATCACCTACCGATTGGGGAGTGTATACCGTCCCCCGTACCCCACGACATATCCGATCTCATCCGGCCTGGTTACCAGCGCGAATGGGGTAGAGATGGGGATGATACATTTCCACTTTTCCCTATTTTTTGCATGACGCCGGACAGCAACGCCATCCCATTAAAATCCACCGAGTGCGAATCGGTTTGCCGGCCGCGGGTTTGAACCTGCGAACTCTCGTCCTGGAGTTCCCAATGACTCGCTAGCTATCAAGTTGCCGGAACTAGTGACTAAACGAATCAATTTATTTATTTATTTACAAAAATAGGGATACAACAGGCACTGAGCCCAATATAGCATCCACGTTGTGGTATTGGCTAGTGGGAGTTATTAATGCTTAAATTAAGTATATATTAAATTATTATGTTAACCTAAAATTTATGAACATTTATAGCATTGATTTTACACATTTTTTAAATCTAATTATAGACATATCGAACATTTCCATCCCTAAAGAAAGCCTATTACATGCCCTAGTCGCTCTTCAGAGAGGAGAATTTTTTTCCAGAATTTGTATTTCTTAGTAGAATATTAAAAGTATTTTGAAGCCTTAAGTCCCTAACCGGAACATTAAAGCTTAATTTTGACCTCAGCGTTGGCGAATCAACAAGACCGTTCACCAACTTGTAGATCATAACTACATCGGAAACTATTCGTCTCTCAGTAAGTGGCATTACAGAAAATTTTTCCATTTTTTTTTTATGATCAAACACGAGGCTTATAGTTCCTATTGACTAATAGCTATGTCTGTTTTTCGTGATAAGAACCGTAAAAATTTGTTTTGAATACTTTCCAGCATTCGCTGGTAAACCGCGTACTAAATATAAACGCATAATACAAGTTTAGAACTGTTTGAGGATTATTAAAATTTAAACTATTTCTTATAATAAATCCTAAAAATCGATTACACTTAATGATAACCTGTTCAATGTCAGAGCTAAAAATTAGCTTAGTGTCCATTATAACATCCAAATCGCGTATTTCATTAACTGATTCGAGATCACTATTATTAACAGTATAACGAAAATTGTGTACATTCTTGTTTCTGGTAAACGCAATCGATACACACTTCCCTAGATTAAGAAATAAACTCTGACTTTCACAGAATCTTACCAAGGCATTAAGACCATCTTGCAGCAAATGGCAATCCCCGGGCACCCTGATTATTCGAAAAAAATTTAGGTCATCTGCGTACATCAAAAATGTAAAAAATGTAAAGCATTTTTGCATGTTATTAATGTATATGATAAAAAACAGGGGACCAAGGTGACTGCCCTGAGGCACACCAGACGGCACGTTAAAAGGTTTAGAATAAAAACCACCAATGGAGACCATCTGTCGTGTATCACTAAGATAGGACTATTTCATAAACAACCTAAGTCACATTTTATAATATTTCAAGAAATAAAAAGAAAACGTTCCACAACCACAGTACAGAGTACATATAGACCAATAAATTATCGTAACGTATAAAGCCCACACTCTTATTAAACATCCTTAAATAAATTCAGCAGTCAAGACTGCAACAAGCGATGCCTGACCTCAAGTAGCCGATTCAAATATAAAATTAGCAAAACGACGAAATACCCGCTTCGACTGATTTTGTATGGAAGTTGTAAAGTGGCAAATCGAAAAAATAGTAAAGGGTGGCCGAAGATGTTAATGATGTGGGAGTGCGAAAGTTATTTTCATGCAGAAAAATCATTAATAAAAATTTAAGCCAATGAGTAAACTTCATTGTTTTGTGAAATACACAAAAATTAGTTTGATTTAATAAAAATAATTTTTCTACACTCATCTCCATTCATACAGTCCAGATAAAGTTGAAAAATGAATAACAAATAAGGTTACGACCCGGATCAAGGGGTTGCAATTTGTTGTTGTCTAAAAACTACTAAGTGTAATGTATTGTTATGCCTTGCCGCTCCTGCATTGAGGACAAAGTCCGATGTTCAATACCCAAATGTGACAAGAGACTAACGAGGGCAGGTGGCAGGCATGCGATGATAAATTCGACTATTTCTCTTTACATCGGGGTTGTTACCACAAGACAAGGTAGTATTTCAGATATATTTTACGACTTACGAAAATTTTAGTTTAGATTAAAATTCTATTTATGCACGGAACCTATAGTTTCTAGCTCTCTCTGAGCTATAGTTTCTTATATAAGGTAGAAGCTTCAAATACACTCAACCTTAATTTCTATTGAGCGATTCCCTTATTGTAATGTTGTTTAGAGCGAGAAGAAACTATTTTTGGCCGCACCTCTACCAAATACTAATAACTATTTGCTTAATTTTATCCACATATCTTCATATCATTTTTAAACTGCTGTTCCACTTGTCCCTTGATCCGGGTTTGTTCTGGAAAATTTAATTAGAAACTTATCTCAAAGAAGTTTTTTACCAATAGGTGTTCCATTTACATCTAAAGAATCAACTGCTTGTAAAGGACTAGCATGGACTTTCGGCCTAAAAAAGAGACTTGGAAAAAAGGCCCCCTTTGATGCCGATTGTGTAGAGTTGGTTAAAAAAGCCGGTGGAATCCTATTGGGTGTCTCAAATATACCCCAGCTAAATTTATGGCAAGAAACGAGCAATCCTGTATATGGTCTCACTAAGAATCCTTACAATACGACCAGAAATGTAGGAGGATCTTCTGGTGGAGAATCGAGTATTTTGGCTGCCGGTGGATCTCCAATAGGCATTGGTAATAACTTTGAACTATTAATAGTTTAAATCATTATTTCTAAACAAATTGGTAGTAACGCCTAACTGCGCGGGGTGATTATGATTAATAAGTGAACAGGGTATATATTTTTGCTACCTTTCGAGATATTATTATTAAAACATATTATTATTATTATTATGATAAATATAAAATTTATGGGGGCGTTAGATTTGGAAGCTAAAATTACAAGTAAATAAATGGTTTTTAAAGTTATTTTAAATGGAAGTATTTTTTAAAAGATTTATTATATTGAAATAAACCTGGGGCCACTCTGGGTCCCACTTTCAGCATGGATCCGCGCTCGACAAAATCGAACTTTATTTGCAAAACTGATTTATTAAACTTTTTTATGGCAAATAAATAATAACGATTTTTTTTTCTTTTTATTATTAACTAATGATAAATTAGTGTAGCGTAGCTTATTAAGGAAAAACCTCTTTCTGAAGTGGCGAGGGGCCCTGGATTGCGTAACGGGCCTAGGCCCCTCTATAACCAAAAATAGGCACTGAGTATAAGTTCTCATTTACCTTCAGTGTGTTATTTATGTTAGGTATGAAAAAAATACTTTTTTTACTCGTCCTCCCTAAGATTGTATATTTCGAGTAGGGTTACTATAACATTTGAATTTTAGAAATTAGATATATGACGCGACATCATTCAATTGTTGGTTAGACTTTTTACTTAATATTTTTTGAATAAAGGCATATCGACTTTGACAAATAATTCTTAAAATTTCAGGAACAGATATTGGAGGCTCAGCTAGAATTCCAGCTTTTATGTGCGGAGTTTTTGGTCATAAAATAACGAATAATTTGGTCTCTTTCAAAGGTAAGCGTATATTGTGTGTGTGGGCCAGTAACGGTAGATACAGAACGCACATTAATGCTGTGGTAAGCATAATGAATACATTGAGGAAGAGTTAATGAGGGACACTCTCCCTTAACCAGGACCGAATTAACAATACGGCGGGATAGGGCGAAATCTCGAGGGGGCGAAAAGGGAACGTAAAAAGATAAAATAATTTGGAATAATTAACTGGTCTCTTACTGCAGTGGTGCGCAAACCACGGGTCGCGAACCCCCGGAGGGGTCGTGTAAAATTTTTGGGGGTCGCCAAATTCAAAGAAATTCACGCCTACTGTCTATCCAGGGGTAGTGACAAAATTTTACACAAAATAAGGGGTCGCAAATGAAAAAAGTTTGCGCTCCACTGTCTTACTGCACCCCTGTGTACTTTAGAATGAAAACAAATACATCACAGTTCAAATCTATAGTCTTGTATTAGTATTAATCACACATATAACCTTGTATTTCGCAATAAAACAATAAGTATTAGGGAAATGGTTTTGGTCGCCCAGGAGCGAAAAATGTTAACCCGCCCCTGGTCTTAATTGTAACCCACTTGCGTCACTTGTGCTGCAACGGCTTTATTCCATCGGCAAAAGTGATTTCTGTTAAGTCTGTGTGCCTAAACATTTATTATTGAAATAATGACACTAATTTTAACATCTTGGCATTATGCATTCTGTCTTACCGACATTTACTTTCATATTATGGAATTCCATCCATTTAAAAATATGTGATAAATGAAAAAAGCCGCTGCAGGCGTCCTCTGGGCTCACTTATGTTTTTTAATCTTTAAAATTGAGTCGAAATGACAGCTAGGGAAGCTTATTTTGAATAAAACCAAAAAAATAAGTTTTGCTTTAAAAAGACCAAAAAATGACCCTGCGGTTCTTTTAATTGTTAAATTTGACATTTATTTTCTCCACAAAATGTCGAAAAATGGCATTTATTGATCGAATTTTGAACAAATTTTATTTGGAAAAGTTGTTTGCATTGCAATTTTATGCCCACATACCGAATTTGAATCACTTATGATAATTTTTGTTTCCTATCTATTTTTGGCCAATATCTATTTTTATTGAAAACGGAAGTGGACCATACCACTGTAAATCTATTTATTTATACAATACTCATCGTCTAAATTCATTCTTTATACCAGAAATTCTACCAAAATATTAATTTTCATCAAAAAATTAAATTGCAAATTGCAGTTTAAAAGTGTTGACATCGGCGGGGCAAACTCCTCATAAGTTTAAAAATTTAACCAACGAAGAGGAGTAATACGGGAGATTTCCGGCTATCAGTAAACAAATACATTTCATCGTGCATGGTAATTCAGTTAACAATAAAACCTGTAATATGCGTATCCATGAATGTAACAAAAAAATAAACGTCCGAAAAAATATGTTTCTACAACCTCCAAAAAATGACAATGCGAACGAACCGCAGCGGAGTTTATAAATGGTCGGGTATGTTTTCTTTTGTTCAATTCGAACGACACCCGTCGGAACTGAACTAAACTGAACTTAAAAGTTTATAAATGCCACTTAAGAGTTGACGTCAACATAAAATATATTGACCATAACGTGGACGACTTAACTACTTTCGATCTTTCTTCAAGATATACCAGTAAAATATTTTCGGATACTTTTTTCAAGTTTTTTCTTCAACACCATGTATTAAATTGTTCATACTGCCGCCTGGATTTTCCAGTAGAAGATTCTGGCTGCATCTGATATTTTTGGAGGGGTATGGAATAAATCATCTTCACTTTCGAGACTCTTCATTATTATCTTATGTGTTATTTTACTTTAAAAAATTTACAATATTCGACACTCACAATCAACGAATACTTATAAACAGGAAGAAGACAAACAGCCGTGTTAACACATCGAAGCAAGTATGAACAAACGAACAAACCAGGTATCCATTACGTCTGGAATCAGCTGACAAACGCACGTGCTTTTCAAATGTCACTTTTGTACAAATTTTTATTATTGTCAATATTTTAAAGTGACATTTAACCAACAAAAAACATTCAAACCCCTTTTATTTGATTTACTAAGTAGTGAAAATCAAATATTAGGATTCTGACATGTTTTAAGCTGTAAATATCACTTTAAAATATTCCTTACACACTCTTATAACATTTTTTGAACTAGTAACGTAACTACAAATGAAAAATTAAACTTCAGAAATAGCAGTAGTTTTATTAAAAAATAGGAAGTAAATCATAATTTACATAAAATATTTTACCATCTTCAACTGGGCTCTAGGTCCTAGCAAATATTTCAGGCTTCAAGTCCGAGTATATTTTTTGGGCCCCATGTGATTTAGGAAAGGAAATTATTATTGATGCTTACTCTCAGTAAAGATGACTAAATTAATATTTCAATTACAAATTACTCACTTGCACCAAAAAGAAAACGACGTTTTTCGTAAAAGATTAGAATATTAAAAATTATTTTAAAATTTAAAGATGCGTCTTCTTCACCATTTTAAATCATATCAGATGTTGCTTGATTTCCATGCCCGCCAGACGAGGGAAGTTAGCTTGTTTAACAATTCGTGCTGTTCGCATTCTATGCCTGTCTCTGTCTGCAGCAACCTTCCCTAATTCAGTAAAGTGAGACAAATATGACCAGGATCAAGTCGCCTGCATAAACACTCACTTTTGGGCTTTCCATATTAACTCTACGTAAGTCTGATATTGACGCTTAAATGATAGAGTGAAACAGATAGATAAAAGTAGGTTACTTGTGAGCGTATGGAGCAGAGTAGGCTTAGCATCACTTCAAAGGCCTTCTTACGTGTTTCGATCCCCC
Source organism: Barypeithes pellucidus (assembly GCA_963991005.1). Classification (NCBI taxonomy): domain Eukaryota; kingdom Metazoa; phylum Arthropoda; class Insecta; order Coleoptera; family Curculionidae; genus Barypeithes; species Barypeithes pellucidus. Next base: position 30,969,389 of record OZ022559.1, read on the forward strand.
CCATAAGCAGTCTCACCGGGCTGCTCACAATATCGAAAATGTCAGTGAAAAACGTATGTTGTCAAACATGTTGGTTTCCATAGTTATACCCGGGACAGATTCCACTACTATGTTTTTAAAAAGTAAATTGCATTAAATATTATAATACAAAATATCGTTTTATGGTTTTATGTAAATGAAATTGAAGTCGTAGAAAAGATATTGTTTGCACTCGCGTGTGAAATCCTTTCGTGATCTCGAACGATTTTTTGACTCTGTTTGAGACTGGCCGTAGTATTTCGCACCCTATATACAAAAATAACTGTTTTGGCCTGGGACGAAAAGTGTTGCCTAGCTACCGGCACAATAATCAATACCTTTATGAAAATATCTAATCTATAAGGCAATTTTTTGACACAATCGAATAAAAATGCCATTTTTCGACATTTTATGGAGAAAATGTCAAACTTGACAGTTAACAGAAGTCAGATAGTCACACAAATTTTAATTATTGATTACCTTTTACAAGTTCTTACAAGTCACAAACCCTTATTCGTAAAAATGAAACTTCGTAATAACATTTGGCGGCACCCTTCCTTACATTTTAAATTCAGGCGCCAAGGAGACAAAAAGTGCGAAGTCCGCGACCACGTGTGGAGTCCAAAACCTACTGTGGCACAACGGTGATGATTGCGCATTGTGGCAACAACGTCAACGAAATCGGCTACTTTTATTGGGGACTCTAGCTCGGCAGGAGGATATTTTATTCAACGTCCTTTCTATAGAGTCAATATTGGTTGGTTGGAGCGCATTGTATAGTACAGTTCACTGAGTAGAAGTATTAAGTGGACACATGTATTTATATTAATTCAATGTTTTAAGCGAGAGCAAAGAAATCGAATTACACCATTTTTGGTCTTTATTAAACCAAAAACTTATGGTCACGTCAAATTTTACCTAAATCGAACAATACATTTATTCCCCATATGGTTCCAACTTTATTGGTGACACAGTATATAGAGGTTAAAGGTTACATTGTATTTCTGCAGGCTTAACATTTAGGACAGGAGAAGAATCGAATTCTATGTTATCGGTGGGGCCCATGACAAGGTATGCTGATGATCTCATACCTTTCATTAAAGTTTTGGTGGGAAAACATGCCGATAAACTCAAATTAGATACTCCAGTGGCCGTTAACAAGATAAAAATATACTACGTTAGAAATCCACATGATCCGTTAATAAGTTCATTTAGGAGTGAAATGGATGCGGTATTAACAAGGTAAGACGGTTAGAAATAATGTTCTAATCCATAACCATTTACCTAACGAAGGTATCACTTTTTCGCACAAAACTATGGTGTACCGAGCGAAGCATAGATAAACACGGTCGGCAGTCGAGTACGAAAATAGTATAGTGTTTAACAAGCACGAAATGGCCATTTCGTTATAGAAATGACTGAAATTTCGAGTGAACGAATCAAATTTTTGAAAAAAAAAATGTTGAAAATTATAAGACAAAGTTTAGAAAAGTGATTTTCTTAGATGAAATTTGGGTTTGTTTTCGAATGGAAGAGGGTTCAAATCATGGCAGGACGATTAATCCGTCTAATGAAATGCTGGTTACGGTTCGAGAAAAATCAAAACATATATTTGGAATGGTTTGATAGAGGGAGCGTTAATTTTTTCCTCTAAATCAAAGAGCGGTATCACGATAGCATGGATTGTGAGGTTTTCCAGTATTGGACCAGAGATGCTAGAGAATGCATAGCATTATACCGGAAGTTATGCTTACCAATGTTATTTTAAATAGAATTATATATTTAGGCATTTTTAGATTCTATGTAAGAGTCTCTTTTGTTAACATTTTGCTATTCCCACTCGAATTCATTAAAAGAATTTTGCATAAAAAATATGTAACAGGTAATTTGACCTTACTTTGTAACTAATGCATTTAAAGATTTAAAAATGAGAGAAAATTTAGAAAAGGTAAGTGCCTTTTTATTTCATAAATATACTAAACGTTTTTTATACCGAGCATTTAAAAAATTATACCTTCCTGGAGTAATATAATAAACTCGGTAGTCAATTTTTAACTTAAAAACTACGCAAGATAGCAACATGTATGTACTGAGCAGTTTCATTTAAAAAAGTAACATATGAGTATTTAATATATTATATCCGAAAGGTATAATTTTTAAAATACTCTGTATAAAAAATGTTTAGTATTGTTATGAAATGAGAAGACCCCATTACCTATAACACATACCTCAATCTGTGGTTGAAAATGGATCAATAATAACACCTAAAATATAAATAATATCAAGAAGTTGCTTATTTATCGCTAATAAACGTACACCGATGCTATAAAAAATCTCTTATGGGAAATTCAATGCAATCTTGTGTCTTACCAAAACTTTATAATTTAAACTAAAAATGTTTCGAAAAATATTTATCTTAGCGTGTCGTTAGTAAAATATTTCGAAGCAAGCACGTCTTTAAGTGTTTCTAGTATCTGGATTCGAAAAGGTGTCGCAAAAGTTTCGTAACACATGTATCTCGATACAACTTGATAATTTTAATCGAAAATGTTTCGAACCGTTTCTCAGCAAATAATGTGTGTCCAATTTGTGTCTAAAAATGCTACTTGGGCAGTCCACTCACCGTGAATGTATAATGTATATCCAAAATATTTTTTTTGTAATAGGACTGTTTTATTTAAGGATTGTTGAATATTTTCAAGCACATAATGGAGCGCCCCAAGAACTCGTATTTGAAGATTTAAAACACACAACAAAATTGTGGAAACATTGGATGGCTAAGGAAGGGTTTAATTTTAAGGAAGATATTAACAATAAAGAAGGAGAGGTACATTATTTTTTTAAATTTACTACTGAAATTGTGAAAAGGATCTGCTATTAGAAGCATATATAAGATTTTTAGACTCTAACCACGAATTTTTAGGTAAACGATATTTTGGAAATCATAAAACATTTTACTATTGGTGGCGACTTTACTACAGCTACTATATTTAATTTTATAAATGGACTATTCAGAAAAGTCGATGAAACTTGGGCGGTTGAGGTGACGACCAATTTAAGGGAATCATTGCTGGTAAGCTTTTTTTTAAATAAAAATGTATTTCAAACAAAATCCTGACCATTGAGGACTCGAAGAGATGCCGAAACATACTTTATGTCGTCGCTCATACTAGTTGATTGAAGAATCTGACCTTAATATTTTTAAAACAACTTTGTTTTATACCACCGAACGATATAAATCAGATATGTTAAAACATTTCTGATGAGAGCTACGGAATCGAAACGGTGAGGGAGTGGGTGTTCTTTTAAAATAAACACAGGTTCTCCATATTCCGGCGTATATCGATAAAATATGATTTGCTGGCCTGAAAATTCACCGGAAAATGTTAATTTCTGTCTGGTTTTTATATTTTAACGAATTAACGTTCTAACTTTGTTTTAGTCGAAACTAGATGAAAACAGCGTACTGCTCTATCCCTCGGCACCATTTCCAGCGAGCTACCATCACACAGCGTTATTTAGACCATACAATTTTAACACATTTTCTATCTGGAATGTAATGAAGTTTCCTGTAACTCAAGTACCGATGGGATTAGGAAATGAGGGTTTGCCCTTAGGGATACAGGTAGTGGCAGCTCCTTTTCAAGACAGACTTTGTATTGCTGTCGCGAAAGCGCTGGAAAAAGAATTTGGAGGTTATGAACCACCAAAGGTTGTCTGCGATAAGCATTAGGATTAACGTGTAGAGGTGATGGATGAATTATCAAACTAACGGTGGAGTCAATGAGGAACAAGAGCAGAGAAACCATCAGTTTTTACGGTTGAGTAATTGTCAGGTAGCCAACAGCGTCTCTCGAAAGCGCCGATAAGGCGCTGCAGTCTTTGTTACTTTAAAATTCCGAATAAATAAATATTGCATGCTGATTTTATAGTAGTATTGGATTGGACGAAACTACCAAGAGTTCAATCTACGGCAGTAGTACTTTCGAGAAGATTTTAGTTCTTTGAGGATGTCTTTGATTTTTAATAATACAGGGTGTTATGGAAATGACTTATTGTATTTAAATGGGTGACTCCTGGGGGTGTCCTAGAGGAGCACTACATATATTTTTTTAAATCGACCGTTTTAAAAGTGGGGTAACAAACCCTCTTACTGACAGGTCAGTCCGCGCTACTGTACACATATATCACCCAGGCCCAATGGCAATGTTGCGAAACTTAATGTAAAACTGAAATTCCATATAAAATTATAAAAATAAATTATTTATCTACCTACTTGTATTTATCTTTATAGCTAAAGAGCGAGGAAATCCAGGCACAAATACAATCAGTTTTTCTCCTTTTTCATGGGAACACTCCTGGAAACACTTTATGTACACACAGTAATAGTGAAACAGAACCGATAGTTAGCTTTTGAAAATACAATAATACAGATTATTAGATTTTAATACACGCGACGAAATTTGACATCTAGAAGAAACAACCGATCTTAAACTGAGCAAATTAGTTTCGGCCGATGGTTGGTCTTCAACTAACAGCCCGCAAGCGTGCGGCGCTATACGAACACTTCGGCTCAGCCATTGTAAGCCGCCAAGAGGTCATTGGCATTTAACCTAGTAACACACGTGCCTATTTCAAACTTATTTAATACTATTCTTTATGTTTGTTCTGGTTGTTCAAAACATTTTTTGTCGTAAAGTGTCTTAAATTGTACAATAAAGTATTACAGAATGGGCAATTGTTTAAATTATTTATTTTGTCTAAGGAGTTTAAGGTGTATATATGACAACACCGGTCAAAATTCGCTTTTTGTTTACATGTATCGCAGTGCCCCACAGGTGTTTTTCTGGTTTCACGTCAGGTCACTTTTAGCGCTGAATGAATTGAAAGCGCCATTTATGGGTATTTTTCTTCAAATTGTCTTTATCTCAAGAATTGCCGGTTTAAATATAATACGTCATTTCCATAACACCCTGTATATCCATAAAATGTATTTTCTTTTTTTCTCACCGTTTTGACGACTCGAGCAAACCTGAGCGTGCGGCAGCGCGATTGTGATATAATGTCATTTAAAAACTAAAAAATATTAGTTGTCCTGCATAGTCCATTTAATTTTAACATAAAAATCCCCACGTCCAAAAATAGGAATTTTAGCAACGCCGGTTTCCGTAGCACGACGCTAATCGTTCCTTATTGCCAGATTATGACAGATTATTATAAATTTTTTATTAAAAGTATTTTGACATATGGTATGGTATTATGTTAGTTCTAGATATATTTATTGTAAAACACAAGTTAACTGTTTTTTAATGGAAATAATAAATACATTTAAAAAAATATATTCATATATATTAACCAAGCTTAAAAAACCAAATCCTATCTACTACTTAGTTTCAGACTTAAAATTTAACTAACATAGGGGGATAGATTTAAATTTAAGGGAAGATTAGTTCTTAATTCACTACCCAAGACTTTTGCATATCATGAATAACAAATCCTATACCAGGTGATGCATCGTTAAGGTGAACATAGGAAATCCTACGTAATTTTTGAGGTGGCTGAATATTGACTCCCCTGTACATTTTCTAGAAAAACTGCATTATAACTTCTTGAAGAGGCCGACATGGTAAACTCATGTGCCGAGTGTGATTACATTTTGGTGAGCTAATCATGAGCAATTCAATTAAACGTGATGGCAAAACCAAGTTCAGGTAATACAGCAAACACCAGCAAATTAATTTTGACATTGAGAAAACGAAAGTAGTGTCCGTGACAATATTTTCATTATTCGTTATGTTTAGCTTGACGTCAATTTTTGGAAATGGCGTCATGGAAATTATTTGATGGTGTTTGCTGTATTACCTGAGCTACATATTTATATTGAATATTGGCCTAGCAAAATGTCTTCAAACTGGGTACATGGGTTTACCATGTCGGCCGCTTCAAGAAGTTATAATGCAGTTTTTCTATAAAATGTATAGGGGAGCCAAAGCACATGCACACAACTGGACCTGGGAACAAAATCTTAAATTACAAATTTGTATAAACGAATGTTTGGGTATGAAAGTGGGAGTTTTAACTGTTTTTGGGTAAGAAGAAAATGTAGTGAACAAGTAATGTAATTCAAAAAATTGTTGCTTAAATAAAGATAACATTACATGGCTAACTTACAGCTTTATCTATTTCCACTTCTGTCACTAGGACCAGGTTCATTTATATCTTCAGAAGGTCCTATATAAAATAATTTTTATGATTAAACTAAATAGTTAGGTATTTGAACAGTGATTGAAACCAGTTAACGCCAAATACTTCAAGAATAATCTTATAATAAAGGCGATCATTTCATATTCTTAATTGCTACGCGAATCTGAATATCGAAGGCGAGATTATTAAATAAAGACAAAAACTTGCAAACAGTGAAATTAAGGTTTTTTGTTTTTTATAAATGAAAATTTTAATTACGGTGAAACCGTTTGCACAACCCCCAACAAGATCATGGCAAGTGTCTTCCCAAGCAGGATGTCCGTCTAATGGAGAAAAGTAACACATGGAATACAAAGCATTAAGACTAGTTAAAGTGTCTGGTTAAAGGAGATTTCCTCTAGAGCCTGAAGGAAAATTTTGATGAAAATTTTACTGTATTTCAGACTTTGAAATTACATGTTACTTGGTATGTATTGTAGTTATAGTATATTGTAGTCTAAGTTTAAGAAAATAAGTTTAAAGAGTCAAAATTTAACCATTCTGGAAGTAAGTATTGTGAAAAAGTTCCTCATGAGTAATACAAGTATACAGGGTGTTATGGAAATGACGTATTATATTTAAACCGGCAAATCCCGAGATGAAAATAAATTGAAGAAAAATAACCATAAATGGCGCTTTGAATTATTAAGCGAAAATAACCACTTTATATGAAATTTCAAAATTTACGTGGCCGCTCCCGAGGCCCTTCGCAATCAATATTTTATTGAGGCAGTCTCAAGTTTCAAAAGAGGTCATCGCATTGTAGGCGGTGTTGTCATTCAAATTCTAAACGCACGTGTTCAGTTCTTGACAACAAGACGTCTTGGCGCGCGTTATCACTTCTTTTTCAAACTTCTTAGACAAAGAAAACTACAATTTTAAGGTACACACTTTCTTACCTTCGATCTTGTTTTAAAATAATCCGTTTTATAATTAAATTCCATAAAAAAATAAAACACAAAAAGTATGTTTTTCGACAGCATTTCTTATTATGAATTATTTCACAACAAAAAAAAAATTGGGCAATACAATTAACAGAAGGTTTAAAATTCGTATACGTCAAGCACGTGGAACGCTCGACGTCCTTCCCCGCCAAAGTAGCGAAGCATACTGAATAATAAAGGGAGCGCCGCCAGTATTCACGTAAGGGCGAGACACGTGGTGTGATCTGACAACACTGTTAGTATACTCTAGTGACCCACATTGTTGCTAACTGAATCCAGATGTAACGGCGCGACAGTATGTGGGTAAAAAGGGTTTTTACCTTAGTATTTAGATATTCGATTAAAAAAAAAAGTATGTAGACTTTCTCTAGGACTCCCTAGGAGTCACCCATTTAAATATAATAAGTCATTTCCATAACACCCTGTATATCTTTAAAATAGAAATATAGTATACTTTGGCACTAGACATGATCTATTCATACTTACTCAACGCTATAGAGGATGTCGCTTGTGACAACTCATCGTTGTCGTCGGTATCCATATTTTCTTGAATATTCTGTAGTTGTTGTGTAGTAGGTTGAATTATATCGTTGGTTCTTTCAATCCAATGCGCTTTGCAAGATGGACATTTATCTTGATTGCTTAAATATTTTTGTAAGCAGTGAGAATGCAGCAACCGGTCACAAGCACCACATCTTGTTCCCTAAAAATAATGTTTTGTGATATATTTATTATACAGGGTGTTTCCTAACCTCTCTGAAAAAATGAAGGAGGTGAATCCTCATCTTATATTAAGACGAAAATGTGGAATAAAAGTTTTTCGCATGTCGCTTCGTTTTCGAAATACAGGGTGTTAAGTTAAAAAAATATTGTATTTTTCATTTTATTAATTAATGTCAATGATTTGATAATGCATATGATTTAAAAACTATGAATAATGAACTCATATGAACAAAAGTCAAATAAATTGCTGCAAATGTCCTCCATGAGCCAGTAAACACCCATCTACATGACGACCTGCTAAATTGTCTCTTACGTGTTGGAAAATTTCGGGACTGGCGCGAATCGTATTAAAACAATCAATAATACGCAGTCGAAGGTCTTCTTCAGTTACAAGTTGTTTAAGGTGACCCCAGAAATAAAAATCCAATGGATTCAGATCGGGCGAACGGGGTGGCCATGGATTAGGTCCTCCTCTACCTATCCACCGAGCAAGATATAAAAACTAGCTGGGTAATAAGCCTTGATTTACAGGCTATGATTAGTATTACACACTTTACTGGCTAATTTAGAAACTTGACAAGATATTGAAAAAACGTATTTGAAAAAAGTGTTTAGATTTGCTGTTCTGCAAAATTTGGAGCCAAAATTCCAAAAATTAAATTTTTTTAGAAAAATATCCAGTATTAGTTTCATATTCAGGAATATAATGAATATGTGTTAAATTCAAAATTGGAAAAACGGCCTTTTGTAAAAACTTTAAAATAACTATAAAGTGTAAATAGGGTTGCCAGATACAGGGCCTGGCCACACGCAGTTACATGGTAAGAAGCTAAATTTAAAATTTTCACAAATAATTTTTTTTTAAAACTACAAAAATGTATAAATAATAGATTGTTAACTTGGTTTCTATGATACCACTTTCATCATATATATTTCTGGGAATATGAAACTAAATACTGGATATTTTTCTGAAAAATATAATTTTTTAACTCCAAACTTTGCAAAAGGAATAAGATTAGAATCTATAAACACTTTTTTTAAATTCATTTTTTCGATATCTCATCAATACCCAGTTTTCCATGGTAAAATACATATATTTTTTCAAATGAGTGTTCATGTCGAAATAAGTTTTTAGGTTACCAATGATGCAGAGCAGGTGGCATAAAAAGTTTTTTAAAATATTTCTATATGAAATAAAAAGTTTCCCATATGTGGTCAACTTTTTGCCAGTCACTGTAGGTATAAAGTAAATAATTCAATTATCTACAAAAAAAAAGTTCTGCACTTACTGTAAATACTAATTCAGAACATAACTTGCAAATTTGGTCTGGACAATGTGTTTTTAAATATGATGTAAATTCCATTATTAGTCGAGTACCTAAGTAGATAAAATCTCCTTCCTTTACAAAGTATCCACCTTTAAGCCATTTGTTTAAAACTTTCTGCCCATTGTCTCTTGAAAAACTAACTGTTAGGGTGGATGTAATATTTAAAATTACTAAAAATGTGAGCCTATTATTTTCAGAGTTTAGAATTTCTTGTAAAATAACATGAAAATATTCCAACTCTATAGCAGAAAATGTTATCTGTAACTTGGATATGTCATCATTTTTAGTATTGAGCCAAATAAGAAGTTCTTGATTGGTCACTTCACATATTCCTAATGCTATTTTAAAATACTGTTGGCTGATTTCCCGGTTTGTTGTTATTATTAGTAATTTTAGCTGTGTCATATCATGAACAGAACCTAAAAATCAAACGTTAAAGCCAAGAAGAAGCTTAAAAGATATCTATTATCTAGTTACAAAATGATAGAAGCATAAGGTATGTCACGCAATTTAAAAAAAATTGATGTAAATAGTTATGATAATCCAGCTGAAATAAATCTCTAGTCCCACTTTTTAACTATAATTTATTTACAAGCCCTTTAATGTTATTTTCTGAGGGAAGAAAACATCATTGATGGCTATTCTCCAGAAAAGACAAAGTTAGCATAAGTTACGTTGAATTTTTCTCCCTAGTAAAAAACTATTAATGTGAAATATTCTGGCAGAACTAAAATGCAAGGACCACTTATTTCACCTTTACTATATCATCGTGTAAGTAGAGAATATATAATTATTGTTTCTTATTCACAATTAACTATATTAAAGTTTGTTTTTGCTTGAGCCAAAAGAAAACTGGTCTAAAGCTGTAACTTTAAAATCATTTAAATAGTTTTACCTCCACTAGCCAAATGGCAATATTCTAAAGCTCTCTCCAACGGGACAACTCCATTTTTTAACATATATTGCACAAAATACCTGTGCTTTATTTCCATTTTTCAAACGAAATTGTGTACAGATAATATAGGTTATGTTGCATGTCCGCATCTTTCTGGCACTTGCTCGCCAATAGCCACAGAGGAAAAGTAAGTCTTCTTTTCATAAGCAATGGGGAACACTCGACGCTGTTCTTAAAATGTGTCCAACAAATATCATTGTGATTGTATGACATTTATTTTAATAACATGGCAATCTAGCTCAACCCCTTTTTCCACTTTGTTTTATTCGAATATACTACAATGATGGGAGTCTTAAAAGAGTGCAACAAAATCTGTTGATTGGGACTAAGGATAAAAAATAAAACATGAACAAATTACTCATAAGGAATATTTATTACTACTTCAACTTCTTGCTCAAAGATTCAAGGTAAATGTTACCTTGTAGGTATTGGTAAAATGTAATATTCTAATGAAAAAAAATTTTACATTTTGCTCTAAATTAAACGATGTGTTTTCATTTTCTGCCATCGTTACTTTATTAGGTATAGGTTGTGTTCAATTCCACCAACAAATTTAAGGCTGTCTATAGCTATACTAAAATGTAGCACTTAATTTGCTACTACATAAATGAAAGTTTTACTACAACTTCGAGCTTTTCCTTATATTTGTTTTGGAATCGATCCTTATAGCCACCAAGCGTTACACTTTTCAAATATAAACCATAACAGATTGACTATAATAACATAACATTATATAACAATAAGATAATCTGAAGTAAACACAAACTTCCCGATAAAAAAAATAACGTTGCAGCTAGCTAACCCTAGATTATTAGAAAGTTCGTCTGATCTTGGGCGTCCAGATTTTTTGTTCCTAAACTCGCACAACTTAATTTTATATTAAATGTCGTATTTTTATGTAGGTATGTATTCTACAAGCCCACTACAAACTATTCTTTTCAAGAATGTTAGGCAGAAATATTGTCATTACTAACATACGAGGGGTAGTAGTAAAGTTTCCTTTGGTACTACATAATATTAACATTTATAATGGAACAAGATCAAATTGCAATAAAAACTGGGAAGAAATATTGATATGGAAAGATTTTCTCGAATTTTCATTCACACAGTTTATTTTTTTTTATGGCAGAAGTTCTGTGAAATTAATAGGAATAATTATTATATTAACTTGATGCGAATTTGATATGTAAATTTTTATTTTATTGCCTACATAAGATGTTTTAATAATTTTTATAAAAATATTTCGCCTCCGGTGTTTTCTTTTGAGGATCTTTTAAAAGGTCGATTTTTTTCTCATCACAAAATCTTTTGAGGTGTTTCTACACTTAAAAGTTTTATATGCCGCCCATGACAAGTGGATGTTCCTTTTAAATAATTTGTTATTACTTTTTTACGTTAGTTGCCGCCGGCCGGGGCCATTTTTTAGGACTTCTTAATTATTATGTAAAAAGCAATAATCTTTTCCAAACTAAAAATATTTTGTAATAGGCATAATTTTTTATTTGGAAAAAAAGGAAAAATAACTTCAGTTTTCATTAGTTATATGCAATTTTGTTCCAATCCTCGTATACCTATTATAAAAATATTATCTGGTGTACGTGGTCCGTTCTAAAAATAATAGAAAATCAGAAATTTGTTAAACTTAAAGATATAAATTTTCCTCTTTTGTCTCGACCTGTCATTGAATATTTATTTACAAAAAATGTAACGCCCGATGTTCCTAAGATGTTACTAAAATTAATTTAAAACAACTTATTCTAAGTTTTAAGATAATAATTATAAGTACAAAACTTAATAGTTATATTCAATTCACTAGAAAAAATGTAATAAAATTGCAATTGCAACAAATTTAGTTTTTCCCATCCGAAGAAGATACGCCGTTGTGTATATTCAGTGAAAATCTCTACACGGCGTGGTATTAAGTTTTTTTGACGACATTTCTTTTTACTTGTATAGATCCAATGTAATTGGGAAATAAGGGTTAATAAATAAAAATACATAAATTACGTAGATTTATAGAGGATCTTAATCAAGTAATGGAATTCAATCAAATAAAATCAATTTAAACCTTATGGGTATATCTATTTATGAAAAACTATATATAGGCAAATTTTGAAAATTGGACTATGTTAATGTTGATGGGGGCAACTCGACTAATTTTTTTTTATGACATTGCATATTATTTATTGCAGATAAAGCCAAATGTAAGTTTCATGTTACCTTTATATTTTATTTTTTTAACTCATTTCTTCGGAGTTGTTCGCACCAACCTAAATCCCTTTGGACGCATTTGGGTTTGTTCGACCTCGACTCGACTAATTATTTTTTATGACATTGCATATTATTTATTGTAGATAAAGCCAAATGTACGTTTCATGTTACCTTTATATTTTATTTTTTTAACTCATTTCTTCGTGGTTGTTCGCACCAACCTAAATCCCTTTGAACGCATTTGGGATTTTATTGATAATCTGTTAGAAAATCACGAACGGCAATCTCCAGACTTTACAAGGATTGGGCCAATGGCTCATAGAATTATAGGGAAGAACAATTAATTAAAAAACGATCAACAAATTTCGAAAATAGTGTAGTTTGTCCATTAAAAACATATTTTGCTTAATAAAATTTCCAGAAGAGTCACAATAACCTATTTTGAATAAATTATAAATATTATTATCCACAATTGGCAACTATATGAAACTCACTTAATAAGGTGAGTATGATATACATATAATTAAATTGTGAATCTGCTGGGTTAGGTGAATAAGTAATTTCTAGTGGCTAATTAAATTAAATGTAATTTTGCCTTATAATAATTATCTTTTAGTTTACCGTTTCGCATTAATTTAATACTTATACACATTGACTCTATTACGGACAGCTAACATTTAAACATCTATTGCGTTTCTAAATCTAACACCAAAATTGATTGAACCAAATACACATTACATTTAGCGTATCTATAGCATAATAAAATTAGAGAAAGAATATTTTCGATTTTAAAAATTAATGAAGGTAGCTTACAAGTTACCTTAATATTATAACATCTTGTATTCATTTGTGACGCTTATTTTAATAATTAAAATGACGTATTAATTAATGAGATGTGCATGCAAATGGGTGAATTGTACATATGTGAGCTATTACCAGATAATATGATATTTCGTTGAATAATTGGTACTTGCAAAGAAATCCAATCTGCTATGAATTAAGGTCAATTTATTAAGAAATAGCAATTACTCTTATTTTATTTATATAAAAATAACTAGATGTTTTACGTTTTACCACAAAGCTTTCACCCTATGGCCCTAGTAATATGTAGGTACATTACTCATACGTCAAATTGCGTAAATTATTGTAATTAATCAAGAAATGCACTTTTATATTAACGTTACAGTAAATGCGCTAGAAATGCCGATGAAGTTTCAAATTGGATTACAATATTTCAACCATGAACAACCACCGACCTTTATCTATGGATAGCCAAACTCTAGAAGCAAAAGTGGCATATTTATGGCCTCAGTGGCGTAACTACGTCAGAAAAACTTGTGTTCGGTACGACTTTTTGCATTCGCAAATGCTGTTACCAAGTTTTGTACATCCATCTTTTTCGCTATATTATTCTGGATTGAAATTAGAGCCAGAGAGCTTAATCGTTTTTGTCCCATCGTATTGCGAAGATAATTTTTTATTATCTTTAATTTCGAAAATGATCTTTCTGCTTTTTCATGAATTTTTAGTAATCCACGACACCACATAGGTGATGGTCACAAAAATTTGTGCAGCTTTCTAAAATTACCCAGGCCGCAGCCTTGCAGGTCCCCGAGCTTTGGAGGGGCCTGTGTTCCTGGAACACATGGAACACCGGTAGTTACGCCACTGTCGCGCATGTAAACAAAGTTAATTGTCAGATGTTATGCGCAATGTCGACTGATAAACTATTAATGAAAATGATTACAAGACCTTCTTTACTGGGAAATAAACAATCTATTTTCTCGCATAAAAGAAGGTCTTGTGGCCATAACTGAAAATCCACTTTTAGAATTAATTTTGATATCTATTGTCCACGTATCATTATATTTTTAATATCGTTACATCCCTATGACTGACTTTGGTTTTGGTCGTCGTTGGTTGGCAACCAAACCGGCACCAATACGGCGGGGTTGCCTATATGACGGCGACAACATTGTCCGCAAGGCAACCGACGAGCAACCTTTAAAAATATGACCGGTAAACCGTGTTTGTTCGGGTTTGTACGTATCCATAGTTATAGGTCGGTGTGAACAACCGTGTGCTGACCCTGGTAGATGTCTTCTTCACTTCAATTTACTAATATCTAATTTCTACACACTATCAAATTTACACTCCTATCTTATATTTGTAATGTAATTTAAAGAAAGATATGCTCGAATAGTGCTGAGAAAATTTATCAAGATATTCACCAGGTCTATGAAAACATTTACCATGTACTTTAAAATAAAATCATGACAATAACCTTTTTATTAAAATGTATTGCATATGTTTCCTACTAATTCCGATTGAATGGTATTACCAAGAAATAGAAGCATTTACGATTGGTAGGATATCAATGTTTCCAAGTGAAAATAATATAATTCACCAGAAATGGTTATGAATAATTATCAGAAATCATCAGATTTAAAATTTTAGCCAAAAAAGGGGAAAAGCATATTTGTTATGGCCATTAGCAAAACAACAAAGGATAAAAAACCTAATTGTGTCATCGTAGTCAAAAATATTTTGGTAAAATGACCCCTAAGGTAAATTTTTTGTCATTAACAAAAAATAGACAAATTAAATAAAAATCACCAGAATATCCAATATCAGAATTAATTCTAAAAGCGGCATTTCAGTGATGGCCACATGGCCTTCTTTTATGCGAGAAAATAGATTGCTTATTTCCGAGTTAAGTCTTGATGTGCCAAAATGTTGCCATGTAATCGTTTTCATTAAGGGCGAAGTACAGTCCTGTTCACCGGTTAAGGTCAATAGTTTGTCGGTCGATATTGCGCATGTCATGCGATGATCAGCTTTGTTTACATGGGCGAGGCCATAAATTTGCCACTTCTGCATTTAGGGTTTGGCTATCCATAGATTTAGATCGGTGGATAGAATAGGATAGCCAAATTAGTGCTAAACAGCTATACTCCGGGTTATGGCTCCCATCGATCGCTCGACGGAGCTCATTCCCCTAAGAATATGTATCATCAATAGAAAATAAAGAAACTATTTTATGTTGCTATATGTTAAAATATACTTAACATATTAAAATCAGTACAGGAATATTGTAACTATTGATATTTAATTTTTAAATATAAAAAACAACACTAACGAAAATTACGAAAAGGAGATGCGTCACAATCACATATCCTATCACATATTCCAAAGCTCGATATGATTTATTATACGCTCTTTCCAAGCCAACATCAAACTTAGTTCCTAAGACTTAACGTAATTATTTTTTTTATAATAAATTGATTTTTATTACAATTCAGATCGGTTTCAAGAAATATAACGGTATTTATTAACATATTTGTATATGATATTTACACACAATCACATAACTATATTTACCTATAAAATTACCATGCATTTTTGGACAATCTATTTCTCTAAAATATTTATAACTAAAAAATCCTGATAATGTGTCTGTACCGTATGTTTTAAAAGCATTAATTATTTTGAAACATTTTCGTTCTACAATGTTAAATTAATTAATGTCTTAAGGAGCAAAAAATGATTAAGCTGTAAGTAATGTCCTTCTTTATGCATTTAAGACGATTATAATATTCCACAAAGTTCGAACTTAGCTTACTAAATTAACAAAGTTAGTGGGTTAATTAATGGATATAGCTGATGTGTACTTATGCTCGTGACAAAATAAAACTGCTATTTAACTTACAGTTCAAACGAAATTACTATAAAGAAACTGTCTAATGAAAGTTGAGACTGTGAATCGCAAAAATACAGAAATATTATATTGTTTATTGTGCAATAATTACCGATACCCAGGATAATAGAAATAAAATATATTACGTAGTGTTGTCTTTGTGTATCTTCAAACGACATATCTACACCGATGTCCGGTGGGTGAAGAACCTCCCAATACCTTCCACTTATAAAACCGAGACATTTCTTTTGCTAGTCGGTTACTTATTCAAATTTATTGTTTTATTATGTACGGATGCATTATCTTATGAACTTGTCACTCACTAAAATAAAATGAAAATAAAGAGATAATATTTAATACAAATAACCAGAATTTACAATAAGTAAGTAAATTTCGGATTATTTTCATTTCCTATTTATAATTTTTTTTTAACATTACAAAGTGATTTAGAAAAATAAATGCCTAAATTTCTTGCGTCCATACTGTAAACGTCAATATATTGAGATAAAGCTCTTATTACAGTACAATATGTTAGGTTGGCTGTCGGATAATGGGGTTTTGTCATGTTTTCGACCTTGTTGTACGTTTCTGGCAATTTCCTGTAGGATATGCGGAAATTTTGGATGCTCTAAATGGCGGCGCGTATCGACATTTTTAAGCGAAGCATATCGTGCCTTGGACTACTTAAAAATTAAAATTTATTTGCATCCGCCAGACGCCTCAAAATTTGGAGGCTTATAAATTTTATTTAAGGTACCTATGTTAAGAAAGAGGGGAGTTTACGTCTGTACTTTTTATTGCATTCTTATCTTGGTTATTTTTTGTACAGGGTGTTATGGAAATTACTACTGTATTTTATACAGAGTACACCAAGTAAAGTGGCCTATTAGAAGTATCTCGAGAGCTAAATTAGATTTTATTTTGAAAATTTGGCTGTGGCTATAAGAGATAGTTTTCTACGTTTCTAAAATATTTTGGATGGTGCGGTGTTGCCGGATCATACCGAAAGTGGTAGCAACTTTGGAATTTTAAATGAATTACCCTATATATTATATATTTTTTGGAATCTAGATGAAAATCTAGAACAGTTTTCTGTATAATACCATATACCTATCTTTAAGAGTTTTTGAATTATAAATAATCTTGTGAAGTTTTAACGCCGTATCGGGACCTGAAAAGAAAATCATATCTTTTTAGCGGTTACAGCTAGAAAGATGAAATTTTGGCAATAGTTTTACAAGACCATCGAAATTTTATAATTTTGAACAGTATTTAATTAGTTTCATAACATTATTTGTGAGGAAGATGAATTATTACAAAAATCGTCTTTTTTTTAAACGGAACACCATGTATTTGATTTAGTTTGCTAATGGAGGATCGAATTTTCTATCTAATGATATTAAGTGTTCCTCTACCTATCTTCAATAGTTTCGGACTTATAGCGAAATTTAAAAATTATCTCATAAAAATATATTTTTTGGTAGTAGGTGGAATGGATTCACAGGAACAAAATTTTGAAAAATCCATCTGACGTTATGCCTGTGTTATTGTAATAAAAATGGCTAATTCACATTATTCGAGCTTAGATATTTTAAATTTATTTTATATTCATGGGGAGTGCGGTAGAGTTTTATCTAAAACTAGGAAATTTAATGAACTTCATCCTGATACAGCTGCTATGACTCCCAAAAAGTTGATTGATCGAGGAGGTCCATGGAAATGGCCCCAAGGTCTCCGGATCTTACCCCCTAGATATTTATCTATGGGGTAGGATTAAAGAAATAGTATACAAGACACCCGTCACAACAAGGGAAGATTTAGAAAATCGTGAACAGCTCTGAGGTCTCTAGAAGGGCAAGAAATGAAAAAGGTGACAAATGAACATGTTATCACCACAATTTATGAATGTTTAAAAGCCAACAATTTAGTTATTAGTTATTTTATTGGTGTTGTTGCGTAATTTTAATTTTGTTTATTTATTTATTGATAAATTGCTTATTTGTTAACTATGACAGACATAACGTCAAATGGAATTTTCATTATTTTGTTTCTATGAATCCATTCCACAGCCAACTAACTACCAAAAAATATATTTTTATAAGATAATTTTTAAATTTCGCTGTAATTCCGAAAATATCGAAGATAGGTATAGGAACATTTAATATCATTAGATAGAAAATTCGATCCTCCATTAGCAAAACATATCAAATACAGGGTGTCCCATTTAAAAAAAAGAAGATTTTTGCAATAATTCATCTCCCTTAGAAATATTGTTATGGAGACGACGTGTATAAAACTAATTAAATACTGTTCAAAATTATAATATTTCGATAGTCTTGTAAAAGTATTTTCAAAATTTCAGCTTTCTAGCCGTAATCGCTAAAAATATATCATTTTTAAATATATCTCTTTTCAGGTCCCGATACGGAGTTAAAAAATCACTAGATTATATTAAACAGAAAACTGTTCTAGATTTTTACATAGATTCAAAAAAAAATATAATAGATACGGTAATTCGTGTAAAATTCTAAAGTTGCTACCACTTTCGGTATGATCCGGCAACACCGCACCAATCAAAATATTTTAGAAACGTAGAAAACTATCTCTTATAGCCACAGCCAAATTTTCAAAATAACATCTCATTTAGTTCTCGATATACTTCTAAAGTATTTTATTTGTATTAGAACATATTGAAAAGGACATTACATTGGCTATGAACCAGGTGTTTTTTTTTAAATGATTCAAACGGTATTTGTTTTTTATTCTGTCCCTTCAAATTTTTATTAAATTAGCACACAAAGTCTCTTTTCTTATCTTCTCATTATTTTTATTTAGTTGTATAAGTCCAGAACCTGGCAGGAGGAACATATGTTATTAAGGAAAACAACGCAAACGTAACCTCTAATTAGGCAAATACGCAACAAATATATAAAATAATTAAATTAATCACGACAACCATTATCAAAGTTTACAGGACCAAAACCACATATCCAAGCATTTAAATCTAGCAAGCCAAATTTTTATTTCGCTGATTAAAAATTAATGCTTTCGTGACAGATCATATATGCACACTATGCTTATGTTCCAATCCATAAATCCTTACGGATGGAAAACTCTTACTTTTTCGACCGATCCGCAATCCCCCAAAACCAGTAATAACGTCAACTAAAAAATCCAGATGGATGAACAACTTTTACTTCACACCAATCCAAAAAAACATACTGGTATAGAGAATTCCCGTGACGCTATGGAAAGGCGATTGGGTTTCCAGGTTCAGTCGTAGGGGTAGGGTCGGATCACGATGCTCCGACCGAGTTAGCGTCAAATACTGATACTCGTACCTACTCTTATTTCGATTTATGGTTAATCATGTCGACTGATCTACATGTCGGCCCAGTTCCACGGAAACAGATTCGGTATCGGGTAAAGGTCGCTTAAGTTTTAAACTAGATATTGTTAATCCTCGCTTAAGGAAATCTCCGTGCAACTAGCAATTACACCTACTAAAAGCTACGACCATATACTTTCTTGTTAGTTAATAGGTCTACTGGTAGAATTGATTGTTCTTTCAAAATTTACTTCCTATTAGCTCTTTATGTTAAACTTCATAATTTCATTATTAAAGTTATCATAAATACCTTGTAATATCCAAGATCGGAATTCTTAGCTATTATTTAAAAAATAATTTTCGAGTAAATTACTTATATTTCTCTTTACCTTTACACTATACGATACAACGCGACGTCAAATACTTGCTATATTTTTACATTTATTTAAATATCTACATCTATCTTAACTCTTAACAATCATTTCTCAATACGGTAACAATATAAGTATCTTAAAATTGTATTATTGTACTCAAAAATACGTAGAAACTGATATTATTGTAACAGGCAATTGGTAAAACGCAACACACTTCAGAATGGGACAAGACCGTTTGGTTTATTTTCTACTTTCTGCCAGCCACGTCAGTCGATTCAGCGATCATCACTTGATTGTCACAATCGTCAATGTGTCTTATTTTACATGATTTTCTTAAAATACTTAAGCGTGTTCCTTAACATCCTATTTAAATTTAAAAATCTTTAAGAAATCGGCGGCAAAATTGGCTTATCAAAAGTGATAGATTTTCTAGAGTGATTTGTGTAATATACACATAAAATAGGCCACATAAAAAATTCTAAACACCTAAATCGTAACAAAATTTTTTTAAACTAAATATTTCGTTGTAAAAATATATATAGATTTCAGTGACACTACTTTAACAGTGGGTAGGTAGGTAAGCGTAATTCTTAGGATATCAAAATAATCTTTTTAATAAAAAATATAGTTTTAAGACACGCTTATAGGTGATGCTTAGGTATCTAAAATACGAACGTGAGACAGGTATGAATTGGTATTTAGGGAGATATAATAACGTATTTAAAGCTTAGTATTACCAAAAGCTATTTCTTTTTAAACATTACACAAATATATTTTCTTAAAAAATATGTTTCTTTGCTTTCTGCCATTATTATTTTGTGAGTACGATCACAATACAATACATATTAAACTCGCTAATCGTTCTATTTATTTTCTAAACATTGTGTCCTATGAATTAAGTCGCTCAGACGATCAGTCCAAATCAATTCTAAACGTGCTGAAAGCACAGTGGCAAAGCTTGATTCTTTACCAAAGAAATTTTTCAAAACCCTCTACCGGGAGCCCGTTTCCAGGGCTTTAAACCCCAGTGTTATTGGAGATATACGATACCGCCATATTCTCTGGAATGGCGGGGATTTTTTTTGTAGAAGAATTGTTATTATAAAAATGGGAAGATTTTCTCATACTTGTTGATGAAGATACCATAGCCACGGTTTCGTAATATCGCAATCGGCCGCAACACTTCCTGCTTTTCATGATAGCCACAAACCCTTTCCTATACTTTTTGTTGAAAAATGCGTATAAAATGGGGTTGATGCAGGAGTTTGAAGCTCCTAACCATTGAGCTATGGGAGTGGCGATGGGAAGAAGCTCTTCTTCCCACGACTCAATATCGCCACCCAATTTGATTCTGGCAAATATGGCGTAGAGTGGCAGCCAAGATATTACGAAGAGAATTACTACTGCCACCAGCATTTTAACAACTTTAACTTTGGATTTTTGTTGCATTCTTTCCATTTGGGCATCTTTGGTATCTGTAGGAATATGTCGTTTCCACACTTTGATGTAAATTAATACGTAGCACATAGTAATGAGTATCATCGGAAGAATATAACAAAAAAGCAAGTTAGCGGTGAGAAAATAAAGAGACCCGTTCATGGGTTCTGGCCACACTTCCAGGCAAAGTTGTACGTCAGGAGCGTCACTGAAGATGACTACCAAGTCAAAGAAAATGGCCCATGGTATGGTCATAATCATTGAGATGCACCAGATGAAAATGATCATAATTCTTGCTCTTCTCTTGGTGATTTGACACTTTAGCGGCCACCATATTGCAAGGAATCTAGAACAAAAGAGAAATATATTAAATATTATTAGGGCTATGAGCAGATCGTATAAACTAATTGAGAAGCCATGTCCCAGACCAAAAGAGCGAGCACAAGGGAGCGATAGCAAGATTATATTAATTATTACGTGGTGTTGTTTATCGAACAAGTGTCTTTGGAACATCTTAACTCTTTGACGGTATGGTTACATTGTTTTGAGAATTAATAAGATGAATATTTTTGATTTAATTTAATTAATACAACATTTAATTTTGAGAACTTTAGATCTCTTGTACGCTGACTAATTGCGTGTAGTGATCTCTAAAAAAAGATATATTTTCATAACTACGGAAAATACGAAAGTTTAGAATACAGTCAGCGAAATGATAAATAAAAAAATAAATTACCATAATGCGAGAAAATGCCTTAAACTCTCTTGGCTAGAGAATCGTTAGACAGATAATATTATGCCGCTTTTGTCGTTCTTTATTTAAATATCTTTTCCGGTGAAGATAAGACAGGTTCCAAAACAGTTGAATTATTAGCAAAATTTGTTTTAAAGATGTCTTGTCTCTGCATTTCGTGCTAGATCTAGGCCAGTAGGTCGTGATTTCAGGAAATCACGATTTACAGTACAAAAATTTAAAAATATGAAAGAAAAGATTTAGAATGCAACAACGAGTTTGTCATGTTGCAATGAGAAAGACGACGTTGCCTAAAATTAAATTGAAAATTTTATTTCCGCATATTTGATGGAAGCACTGTGGAGTAGTGTGGAGTCATTCCTTTGGTAAAACATTTTGTATATTAAAATTAAACAATAAGACTGTTTATGATACGCAACTCAATTAAATGTGGTGGCAAAACTACAAGACTCCCATAGTCAGGTAATATAGGAAACACTAGCAAATTAAATTTTGACATTGACAAAACGAGAATCAGTGTCAATAACGATTAGTAATCATCTGCTGAATGCACTAAGAAAAATATCGATTTCACAATTCGATGGGAAATCGAATGTAATTTTTTCCATCGAATTTAAAAAGCGATTTACAGCGATTTACGTCAGTTTTGTTTGTCAGGTTGAGAATAAAATTTATAAAACATGATGAAAGAGTGAATTATAATTATACACGATGTTCGCTAGTGGAGAAGAGCATTAAAAATAAAATTATCGATTTCGTAGAGATAAAAACGTAAGATTTTATGAAAATATTTAGAAGGGATCCTAACCTAATAAAAAACTGGCTCTTGACTGGACTCTGCTGTATGAAGTCTATATTTTCATTAATCGTTATATTCAGCTTTATGTCAATAGCGTCAAAGATATTATTTGCTGGTATTTTCTGTATTACCTGAACTATGAGAGTTTCGTGCTTTTGCCATCACCTTTAATTGAATAGCTTTAGATTGGCTTACCAAAATGTATTGAAACTGGGCAAATGGGTTTACAATGTCAACATCATCAATAAGTAATAATGCAGTTTTTATATAAAATATACAGTTGAGCTAATATTCAGTTATCTAAAAAATTATACGGTATTTTCTATGTTCAACTCAATGAGGCATCACCAGGTATAAGAATTTCTGATCTATAGCAATTATTAATAGTTCAGTTTATTAGATGATAGTACATAATGGGAGGCAGGTTGTAAAATAAGAAATTAATTTAAGTTCATAGGAATGTCTATCAAAATGACAAATATTAATAATAATTTAGTATTAATCTTATCAAAAAATCAGAAACTATAAAGTTCTATACATAGTGCATACTAATTACCGTAGGCAAATAGCGCAAACGATATTATTTTTATTTACAATCAGGTTAGTAACTTAAAATGTTGAAATAATTGGGCATTGCATTTGTGGTCGTAAGAAAAATTGTGTAGATTACTTACTAATTTATTATGATTTAATACCATCATCAAGAAATGGAGTTCCTACACATCTGTCGATCGCCTTAGATTTTAAGAACCTTTACAATTTTTTTTGTAATAAAAAAGCATACCTATTCGTTTTGCAAATAAGGTAAGTTCTTGTATTGTTTGTGTTGAATAAGTATAGTGCTTCGCAAGTCAACTGCTGAGCTCCTGTGAAAATAGGTTCTTTACAAAGGTTTTCGTAAAATGAATTTAAAGGAAAAGGTACATAATAAGATCGAATTAGAATATCATACAGGGCAGGTTAAAATAAGAAGTTACTTTAAACAAATCGGAAAATAAGTTATTTCTTTTTTCAAATAATTTTAATTTATATGTTAAAGCCTCTTATATTCTCAACAAAAAACACGTTAAAAGATTTTTTGATATTCCATTTGGTTAAGCATTTGTGACTTATTTTCTGACCAAATGTTTCTAAGCAGTTAAAAATTAAATATCTCTGTTTTTAGCCAGTTGGCCATGGAAAATTTTATAAAATAGAACAGAATTGATATTTTTATGAAAGAATTGTATTTCATCTTTAATTTGTTAAATAATATGTGAAAAACATTATTAACATCAAAATAATAACTTACTAGTCATATACTAATTTACAAACAAAATTAATTGAAAAGTTGTTCAATGGTTCAATTTAGGGAAAATACATTTACAGAAATGCATTGAACAAACCAGAGGTCATATTGAACAATTTTTCAAATAATTTTTTTTGTAGATTATTATTATTAGTAAGCTGAAATACATTTCTTTCATTCAAATATCATTTATGTTTCATTTTATACAATAATTGTTTCCATGGTTAACTGATGGCTAAACATTGTGATATTCAGTTATTAAATTTGGTCAGAAAAATAGTTATAAATAGTTAATCGAGTGAAATATCTCTTAATATATTTTTTGTTCGGAACATAAGAAGATTTAACATGTAAGTCTAAATTATTTGAGGAAAGAAAAAACTTGATTTGCGACTTGTTTAAGTAACTTCTAATCTTAACCTGCCCTCTATGATAATCTAATTACTTACTCTTATTATATATTTTTAAATTAATTTTACGAGAACTTATACTTTTTTAAATATTTCCTGGAAATTTGGTTTAAAAGTGCTTTTAAACAATAAAGTTATTCAGAAAAGAATAGTGTGGTCACTTGTTATGGGTTTTGGAATAATATTATTATAGTAATATATTATATAATAAATGTGACTTTTAGTATAAACGCATTAAAGAGCATTAAAAAATTTGCTCTTATAGGAATCATCAGTTTTTTATTTTAAATTCTTATGGAATAGCATCTATATCTATAATTTACCAATTTACGTTATTCCAGCTTAACTAAATAAGTCATTTTATAGTGCCTAATAAATAATTTTGCGGGGAGGCCCAAATTTTGAAATTCCGTCACTGCGTGACAGTGATTTTCTCAAACTAGGCGGATTTCCGAACTCGACAGGCACCTCGTGCTATACAGGGTGTAATAAATTCGTCTTTCACCATTGGGATTTCGGAAACGGTAACAGATACGAGGTCGGTTAAATTGGGGCAAAGTTGCCTAATTATGGGCCCAATAATAACCGCAAAAAATCAAAAATAAATACAGAGGCTTTCAAAATATATGAAAAAATCTAAAATTTTGCGTTTCAGTTTTAAGTTTTTCTTGAACTTGTTCGTAGAGCTGTCCAAAAATTAATTTTATTTTCTCATTGCTACTTTTTATTCTACACAAGATGGCATCATCAGATTTTTAATGCGACGTCTCGTCTTGGGGTCACTAAGTGAAATTTATTTTTGGAAATCTCTTCCAACGAGGGTTGGATATCTCTTCCAACAAAATCAGGAAAAAATAAAAACCTAAACGCAAAATTTTAGATTACTTCAAATATTTTGAAAGCCCCTGTATTTATTTTTGATTTTTCTGAGGCATATAATTGGGAATATAATTACGCAACTTTGCCTCAATTCAACCGACTTCGTATCTCTTATCTTTTACGAAACCCCAATGGTGAAGGCCGAATTTGTTACATCCTCCTCCTCGTTTGAAATCTATCACATTCAACACTCCGTTATATATTATACAGAATATGTAATGATATAGCACATCGGGGTATTATAATTAATTTTTAGTACTTCGGCTTGAGCCAACACGGATTCTCTTTCCTACGTAAAATTTTATTCAATATCCAAAACAATGTGAAATAACAGTTAAGGCTTTTCCCAAAACTTCTAACAGGAAAAGTATTTAAATTGAAAATAGGAGCATAAATAACAAGTACCGGGGGCATGAAGGTCGGAAAAGAGTTCTTTCCCTTGCAAAATACAGGATAATAAATTAACTGCATTAAAATATTCGATTCAATTTAAAACCGAGCAAAAGAACTTTGGACTGTTTACAAAGTTAGAATAAACAGGGCTCGTTATCAAAAGAGCTTTTTGGAAAGATCTAGTTCAGGGACAAAGTCAGTGGCGTAGTTATCCTTCTTCTCTCCGATGATATTTCTTTCTTACTTTAGAGATAACACTCAGACTTCTCTGAAGTGTTTTTTTTATATATCTGAATGAAAATAGGTCAGACGGCAAATCCGGCAATACGGTGGATCCAGTTAAAGAAAGTTATGTAGCCTAGAGAGACACTTTTTAATTTTTTTTATGATCAAACACAAGCCTATAGGAAAAATCCTTTAAGGCACTCTGGGAGTGGTGCGTGTGCGAATAAAGCGATTCACGTTGGTTTTGAATCGTTGGAGGTTATATTCGTTGGAAAAAATGACCTCGGAAAGGTCGTTCCATCAAAATGAAGTCCCCCAGATGAAAGAATTCTTAATTAATGAAGTTCGAGGAATATTAAGCTTAGGTCACATATGGATGAGCGGCAGTGGTTCGTCGTGTATTTCTGCTATTCGCCGCTATGGGGGAATTAACAGGCCAAATAAAAGAGAGTCAAATCACCAACCTAAGTCTTCGATGTTCTAGGCTGTCGAGGCTCTTCGTCAACTCGTGGTCTCCGATCAGACGAATAGCCCTCCTCTCGATGAAATCCAGTAGCCGAAGAGTATGTTTGGATGCAGAGCTTCAGACATGAGATCAGTATTCTACCGATAGTCGAATCTGGGCTTTGTATAGTGTAAAAAGTTGTTGAGGTGTGTACAATTTTTTGGTTCGGAAGAGTACACCAAGTTTCTGAGAAGCTATCCTGGTGATTACCACAACGTGATTATGCCAGACATATTTCCTTCCAGATTGACGCCCAACAAATTAATAGATGAAGCCAGTGGGATTGCGTGTCCTCCATATTCGTAACGATTTTATCTTTATTTCATTCTGAATACTATT
Organism: Barypeithes pellucidus; assembly: GCA_963991005.1. Taxonomy (NCBI): domain Eukaryota; kingdom Metazoa; phylum Arthropoda; class Insecta; order Coleoptera; family Curculionidae; genus Barypeithes; species Barypeithes pellucidus. Next base: position 30,996,239 of record OZ022559.1, read on the forward strand.
CAATAATAATATAAATTTATCGTATTTCTCTCCAGTATGGTTAGAGTAAGTAAATGGCATAGTCATTTCATAACTGTCTAATTTTTTCACTTGACAATATTGTGTCTTCGTTTCTTTGATATTCATTCATTTCTGATATATTTTTCAAAGTCTCGTGTTATCAGACGTGAACTAAAGGTAAACGGCTTGATTTGTCGTCGCATGCTTGCCAGTTGCTATCGTACCCCTTTTGACGCATTTAGATAGTGAACAGCGATTTTTCTTTTCTCGGTCGAATATTAAATTATTTTTGATTTGGTCTCTTTAGGAAGCTATATATACTTTTTTCTTGAAATTTACTCATCTTCGTTTGCCTCATAGGGCCACTACCATGGTTACCTACAGCTTAACATGGGCTTCAAACTACGATCCTCGGTTATACACTGCTCCCCAAGGAGTGCGTCGTCCGTCCCCTGCACCTCATGAGTTGATCCGATCTCATCCAGCCTGGTTACCGCGGGATTTGATAGATTTTTCACTCTTTCCGATTTTTAGCATTATGCCGGACAGTAACGCCTTGACTCATACCACTAAAATCCACCGAGTTTGAATTGGCTTACGAGCCGTGGGGCTTGAACTCTCATCCTAGAGGTCCCAGTGACCACAGTTTTAACCGCGGAGCCGCCAGCAGTAAAAAAACGGTTAACTATTTTAACAAGACTTATTTTAGAATGGTATTTTTGTCTTCTTCAACATAAAAATAACTTTCACACCTACATAAATACCATTATTAAATTTGTGTAAAACAATTATTTTTGTAATTTAATCAGGGGTAAAGGATATAAATGGATGGATTTTATCTTAAAATATTTTGTAATTATTAATGAAAATGACATAATTTTAATTATGATCCGGCTTTGGAAGCGATATTCCGTTGTTCGACGCCACTGTAATGAGTTTCCATAAAGTTTTCCATTATACAGGACCTCTAAGCAGTTTCAGATTTCCCTTTACTTTCGCCGGCCGAATATTTCAAAGCAAATCTATTCTGACGCGGATAAAGAATTTATGAAGCACTTGACACGAAGAGAAATGTTAGGAAAGAGGCAACTTGATGCCTTTTACCCTGATGCCATGTAACTTTTTTATCATTTTTTTCGGCGAGGATAATATACTAGCGGTTTGGTAGTTTGCTAAACATTTGCAAAAAAAAAATAATCTTTTAGGAGGAAACGGTAGCAATATGTTATAGCCCGTCAATAGCCATCATTTAGTTATCTTATTCCGTATTTTAAACCTCATCCGGTACTAACGAAAGCACCGTCTCCTGACACTCTACAAACTACGAACAAACCCGAACAAACCTGATTTTCAATTTCCTGCGTAATGCTATATTTGTTCCGATTCCACTAGTACATTTTTTTAAAGATAAATATTCTACTTGGGAGTGGCAAATTCGATTCTTATTATTTCACATGTATTCCTATATACTTAAGGTTTCTTTATGACAACACAATCTACACTAATGTACTCTAACTCAATGTATGACTAATGTATTCTAACTCAACATTATTCACCTTGTTCTTTTATAATATTATATTATTATAAAGACGTTTTATAACTCTGATAACTATACAGCCATTTCTGGAGTCCCACAGGGATCTGCGCTAGGGCAGTTTTTATTCTCTTTATAAATGATATTGGATTAGACCTAACTGTTGAGTTCTTGGTATATGCGGATGATATTAAAATATTCATAGAAATTAGAAATATCAATGACTGTATTATTCTTCAAGACAACTTAGATCTAATTAATAATTCGTGCTTGAAAAATAATCTTCAGCTAAACATTGAGAAATGCAACGTTGTATCATTCACAATCAAACTTTCTGCCATTAAAGATGACTATTTGCTTACAAATACAATTATCTCCCCCTGCGACTCATTTTGCGACCTGGGAGTGGTCTTGAACTCAAAACTTTCTTTCGTGCCTTATATAAATAAGGAGGTAGTGGGTGAATCTTTGCAGGGTTATGGGTTTATGGTACGCTGCACAAGAGATTTCAATAACAGTGATGTCTGAAGAGATTGTACAATTCACACCAAGTTAGAATATGCTGCGGTTAGCTGGGCTCCTAAGTACAATGTTCATATGAATGTTATTGAAGGCGTTCAAAGAAAATTCTTCAAATATCTTAGCTTTAAGAGAGATGGAATATATCCCATGTAGAGTTTTCCTCAATTCAGGCTGCTTGAAGGATTTAATTACGGGTCTCTTGATCGCTGTAATTACCATCTTTTAATTGTCCAAGAACAAATATTTTAAAAGTTTTCTTCCATTTTTCAAATGTGTGACAAATACAACAGTTAAAAAGTTAGTACCTTCGGATCAGTTTCGAATTGTTTGGTTCTCGTCAGTACAGGCTAAGTATCCTTGCCTAACCATCAGAAACGACTTATTTCAATTTATAGGTCGTTCGTAGAGCGAAATTTCCAACCGGATGCAAATTTCGTTCCGCGCATGTTCGGTTGTGGACGAGTTTCTAACTGGTTACTGCTTTTTGTCTCTGTGAATGGATACAAATACCAAACCGTCAACTGTCAAATCTGAGAATCGACTTAACATATAAGTATTCTTATTCTTGCTCCTTTCTGCTTTGTTTAGAGCTAGCAATTCGTTTTGGAATGGATATTTAAAGAATAATGTAAAGTAAGTTTAACTAAACATGCCGAAACTAAAGAAACTAATACGAATTGGTCAAACCAACAAGTCAAAATTAAACAAACAACCGATGGAGCAAATGTGCAGAATCCAAACCCACAATTCCGTACCAGTACGCGGATATTCTGACTGGTTTCAAGTCATTTGGAAATCATACCTTTTGCGTTTTCTTAATGATCAAACACAAGCACTATAGGAAGAATCCTTTAGGGCACTCTGGGAGTGGTGCGTGTGCGCAAAAAGCGATTCACGTTGATTTTGAATCGTTGGAGGTTATATTCGTTGGGAAAAACGACCTCGGGAAGGTCGTTCCATAAGGATGAAGTCCTCCAGATGAAAGAATTCTTAAATAATGAAGTTCGAGGAGTACTAAGCTTATCCACAAATGGATGGGCGGCAGTCGTTCATCGTCTATTTCTGCTATTCGCCGCTCTGGGCGGAATTAAAAGGGCAAGGTCAGCCGAGTACTTTCCGTGAAAATATCTGTAAAGGAGAGTCAAATTCCCAACCTGTCTTGGATGTTCTAGTCAGTTCGTGGTCTCCAATCGATGGAATCCAGTAGCCGAAGAGTATCTTTGGGTGCAGAACTCCAGACATAAGAGCAGTACTCTAGTGATGGTCGAATCTGGGCCTTATATAGTGTCAAAAGTTATTGAGGTGTGTACAACTTTCTGGTTCGGAAGAGTAGACCAAGTTTCTGAGAAGCTATCTTGACAATTACCAGAACGTGGTTATGACAATACATATTTCCTCCCAGATTGACGCCCAGCAAATTAATAGATGAAGCCAGTGGGATTGCGTGTCCGTCCATGACTATATCCGGTTCTGTAATGTTAACTTTTTTAGAGAATACTGCTGCCTGGGTTTTTTAGCGTTAAATTCGAACAGACCCAAGCCAAAATTTCTTCAAGGTCTTTGTTGAGGCGTGATACTTCATGCTGCTTGCGAAGATGTGCGTCGGCAGCCGATGTTTGTGCATTCAAAGAGAAAGATGAGATAAGTGTGCTATCGTCAGCAAAACTAAATATCGGATGGTCACAGATTTTGATTCAGATCCGGTTTCGACGGCATCACTACTTAAACCACTATGTGTCTGTAAAAGTATACTAGTCAAAAACATTCTCCTACATGGTGACCAATTATGGGTACGTGCTTGCATTTCCTGTCAACCGCTAATATGGTCGTAATAATAATTAATAAATATCGTTCAGTTTCTGATTTCCATTCTTTTCTTTATTCCGATCTTGACGTCCTCGTCTGAAGTACACCTACTATTAGCCATTTAAGACAATATAACGTGTTATTTGTCAATTATTGTAAGAACAATTGTATTAAGGTGGAGTTCAAAGGTGAATATTTTAATTTTCATTCGATAAGAATCTGAAATCCTTCATTTTCTCATAAGTAGCTTTCTAGCAGTGCAAAGTAGAGGGCCATTAAGATTTTATTGCCACTAGAGAAGCCTTGTTTAGATCCAAATTATCAAGAAATTTTTCTATTTGGGTTTCAATGGTTACATTACGAAATGCAAAAAAATTGAATAACCTGCCACTTTATGAAACTGAAATTTTTTTTTGTTGGCAGCAAGTAGAGTTCGAATTTTAGGCTTACTTCGATTTCGTTGAAATTATTTTTCTAGGCATTATGGATTCGACAACATTTTTTTATAGAAAACTTTAAAATACTAACCTTTAACCTTGCAAATAGATGATTTTTACTAGATATTTATCTGAAATACCTATACTCGGAAATATATAACATGCTGACGGTGTCCTTCATCTAATTTTTAGTCACAACTATAAAACAACATAATAGAAATATCTTCCAGTTTATGCTCTCTTTCTAAAGTTTTATTCAATTAAGTACTTTGTTTTATTTTTAATTCAATATAGTATTAATGTATTATACATATTACTTTATATATACATATTTATAGTTACTGTAGACATTTGTTATTCCTGTCAGATTCTGTGTCGACACAATATTTTGTTCAATAGTATTATTTATTATTTTGTTCAATATTTTGAACTTTGTTCTGCTCGCACCATAACTCAAAGTTTTGCATATTCTTCTTAAAAGTTTTTCTAGATTATTTTCTGCAATTTCTCGTATTTCTGACGGAGTACAACTTTCTTCCTGACTCAATTTTATTAACTTTAATAATATATTTATTTTTAATTATGACGGATGGGAAGAAGCTTTGTTGTGTTCAATTGTTTCTATCATGGCATATTTGATAGATACTTGTAACATTTTATTAAATTGTAAAAGTATTGCCAACCCAAAAAGAAAATATTAATTCAAATGGAAAAAATCTACTATATTTTTTAAAGTTTTTCAGACTAAAAAGAAAAAGTATTATAAAATACACGGTTCATGAGACAATTAGAGCACTTGTACATTAGAAAACTCGCCGCTTGGCGGGTCGTTTTCTAAATTAAACGCGTGCTCTAAGATAATGTCTTATGAAACTTGTATCTTAATATACTATTAGATTAGGCTCTGTCTTATAGTCTTTAAGATTCCACACGTATATGTTCACAATTGTTAGTGGGAGGCATGCCGCACAGGTGTTACAAAAGTTAAAGGAGATATTGGTCATATGGGGACAAAATGCGATTCTTTCACATATGATGATTTCTTAACCCTTTCACCGCTCTGGACGAATATATTCGCTATGCTGTAGACTGCTCTAGACGAGTATATTCGCATTGCTTGTAAAAATAGGATCACACTGCTCTTGACGAATAAGCACGTTGGCATAGTTTTCCACGTGTTCCATTGTATAATTCCGTGTTTTCAGTTATATCATACTAAAAAGCACTATTGAGTTGCTATTTATATATACTGGTAACTTTGTGAGTATTTCTAGAAATTATCTTTTATGTTTTATCAGACTTTTTATTCATTTTATGTAACTTGGTTATAATAACTAACTTTGAAAATAAAAAAACATGTTTGGATTGTTTGTTTTATTCAAAGAAATAAAAAAAAAAAAAACTTTGACACACACTAAATTGGATCAAGCTGCTCTTGACGAATATATTCGCAAACGATGAAAAAATAGCGAATCTCCCGTACCGCTTTGTCTCAGCACAACGCAGCGCAGTGAAAGGGTTAATGTTTAGTACATTTTAAATTCGGTTTAAAGAAAAAATGACGAAGTCCTTAATAATAGTACGATAAAAAGTCATTATAAATTGTAAGAAAATGTAATTATGTATATCAAGAATTGTCTGTCGCGACCTTACACTTGTACGGTGCATTTACTGCATTTTTAACATGTTAATTTACTTATTACTGACGGCTGCAACACTTTAGTGGTCTATTTAGGTCAGGGTAGAAAAATAAATCATTGTAGTGCAGTAAGACGTATAAAGCGGACATTCGGTAGAAAATATTACTTTTTGGTTAATCTTAAATGGGGCATAAATCGCTTCTCTATTCTTTAAATCATGCCGAACAAGCCCCAACAAACTCAAAATTACCTTTCTCCATGACCACCTACGAAAAACACAGTCAATTTTGACGACAAAATTGTTTATTTAAAAAATAAAAACTTGCGGGACCCGGGGAGTAAATTGGGGTACTGGGTGAAGTAAAGGGAGGGAAGAGAATACTCCAGATTAAAAAAATTACATATATTTGTCTTCTTTTTACATTGTGGGGATCCTTTTAGGTTTATTATGATAAATATAAGAAAATAAGTAATATAGAATTGTTAGGCAACCCATTAAACGGAATAACTGATTGGATAAAGCAGAAATGGTATAAGTACCGATTTATTAAAAAATAAAAATATAAAGAAAAATTATTTAAAGTGTCAAAAAGTGACGTATGGGATGAATTTGGAGTGGTGTTCTGAATATCCAAAAATATACTGGGTATTCCATTTAAAAATTCAAAATTGAGATCATTTCCGGTTAAACCGGAAGTGAGAACATTGCATACGTCATGTCATAAAATGCCAAATAATATCATATACAAACCCACCAAATTTTATTTCTGTAATCTAAACAATAACAAAGTAATAGGGGTAATCCTCCTGAAACATCCGGTATAGGTAACATCATGAAGACCCATTTATGAATAATTTGTTTTTGAGTAGACAAAAGTCATATATACCTTTTGAATTGTCGAGGATGGACTCTTTTGCTTTATTTCACTCCCTGCTTTAGTATGGAGTATTTTATGTTACAATATATAGCTCTGTAGCTCAAGATAGATTTTAACTTAAAAAAGCAATAATCAACCGATCATTGTTGATGCTAAGTTTCTGTTTCATAAATCGATCAGTGCTAAATGTTATTTAACGAATACCCATTAATACTATTATCATGTATTTTGGTTATTATGCGTTAATAGAGATTCATCTAATAGCCCCAGAGCTGGTGACAAAAACGTTAAGAGTTTTGTCATGGCCCATAGCACTAGGTCCGCGAAAACTGAAAACTTCACTTTACAACAAAAAAATTTTAGATTCTAGTTTGTAATACCTATTTTTTTCTGTACTTTGTGTGATGTCTGATGTTTTATACATTTTCTGAATTTAAACTTTGCGACCTGCTACAATGTATTTATATGCAAACATAGTCAAATAAAATCATTAAATTTTATGTGTATACTAAAAATAAGGCAAAAAGGCATACTTATATTTACGTCTCTTTCTTAAGTTCAGATTCTAGACTAGAAGTTTTTATGTGGATTCCATATTGATTTCCTTCCTTATCTCTGACATCATTTTTATAAACATAAAACTGAAATTTATTTGGTAAAATTTTATATATCGTCTTAGCCCTAAAAACTAATCTTGTTTACTGAGAGATCTTTGTAGTAAACAAATAATAATTTAATGGATATAAAATACTTAAGAGAAAATGTTAAAATACTATGTATTTTTTATAGAGCTTGGCCTCCAAGAGAATATGGGGCGAACACTATTGGTAAACAAATAAAATTTAAATATGTATCAAAAAATCATTTTTCTACGACCACATAGTAATAGTCACATTGTGAAATCAATAACGAATATGCATTAACACCCATTTCATACAGGTTTTCATCTTCATCAATCTAGCGATATCAAAATGATTTCATACAGTTATAAAAACATGTAAGTATGCCGAGACAAGACTGTATCGCTGACCAGTGGCCCTGGCACAGGTCTGTTATTTGACCTATTTTGCGTCTTGTCGTGTAATTTTCTATAATTAAGATTACTATTTGTGTGCTTTTACCTGTTAAAACAGAAAATATTAACGAAAGTGATTCATTCAATCGACACCATCTGACACCAAACCCGCGGTTATATTGGGTTTCCTGCACGAATAATCGAAATGTAAATATAATGCAACATGCAAAATTAAGTTTAACGACTGTGTAGTCCTAAAAAAAGTATAGTGTTCAACTCCAAATGAGCTTTTCTCACCTCTGATGAATATCGTTACTCGCCTGCGGTTCATACGCAAGATTCATCGTCGTTCAAAATGAACTATTCCCGACCACCTGCAGATATGTTATGCAATCAGAAATAAACAGCTACCTATTCTTCGGGCATTATAAGCATACCCTTGTCGTATTTTCAGTTCAGATTCAGTTTCTGATTTCCATTTTTTCTTTATTTGGATCTTGACGTCCTCGTCTAAAGTACACCTACTGTTAGCCAGTTAATTGAAAGAGAAATTGTATTAAGGTGGAGATCAAAGGTTAATATTTTAATTTTCATTCGGTAAGAATCTGAAATCCTTCTTTTTTTCATACGTAGCTTTCTAGCAGTGAAAAGTAGAGGTCAATTAAGATTTTATTACCATTTAAGATTACGTGAGCGGGGTAAAATCCGGCCTTTCTTAGATCCAAATTATCAATAAATTTAGGTTAGGCTCTGACTTACAGTCTTTAAGGTTCCACACGTGTGATCACAACTGTTAAGCCGCAAACACACTATTATCACGTCACGTGAGATCACATGCTATCACGCAATGTCACGGCATACCCGAAATATCTGCAAGGCGGTTTATGCGTGCTTATAAATAGGTTTAGAAGTACAGTATAGTCACCTCATGCAGCTCACGGCAAGTCATACTTGACAGCCCAATTTTATCTCTGCAAATTTACATATTCGGCACACGTGATAACACTGTGTCAGAGTTTAATGCTAGAAGGCTACAAGATCCACTTGCGATCTTGACAAACACAAAATATGTAATAAAAATGATCTGCAGTGTACGTAGTCTGTTTCTAAGCCGCGTTTAAAGGAAATATTGGTCATATTGGGACAAAATGCGATTCTTTCACATGATGATTTCTTAATGTAAGAAATAAGCAGTTAATCTTCGGGCTATAGGTCCCGTCGAGCGCTAAATTATAAGCATACTCTTGTCGTATTTTGCCTAATACATTTAGATATATATTAATTCATCGAATACATCGAAAATGGATATATCAAAATTGAACCAATCAGTGGCTAAGAAGCAGTGGCGGCTCGTGGCCTATGATAGAGGGGGTTCACAAGTATGGTGAAATTATTTTTAAAATTTTATTTTTGTGTAACGACCAAACAATTACTTTCTAGGCGTTTTAAATGTAGAAAGAAAAGAAGTAATAAGAAAATGCGTTAGGTAAAACATATTTTTATTTTTTAATTTTGCACAAGGAAATACAACTTTTGGGAAATAAGAAAGGTTTTCTTAGTGTGTATAGTGCTTAAACGTAAAGTCCGTTTTTCGGTTCTTAAGTGTAGAAAATTGATCAATAACAGCCTCATTAAAGTTTGGAATACCCTCTATAATTTTTTTTATATGTTCTTACTTCAAAACGCAAGATCTTTTAACTAAACATGCTTTATATTACAATTCGTCGTTTTAAAATGAACAGTAATAATTATAACTTTATTTCGTCGTTTATGTCAGATTGTGACATAATATATATTATTCAATTTTTAAACTTTCTAATAAAGTCCCTAGATTTACCCTTTGTGGTCTGCGTTAAATTAATTTCGGGTTTAAGTGTTCCCGCATTGTTCACTTCAATTTTTTACTCCAAACTCAAAGAGCTAATGTTATTTTTTAAATAGTCCACCGTCAAACTATTAATTTTAACTTAATAAATATATAATATTAAAATATTAAAACATACACGCTCGAATTTCTAACTAGATGCACGAACAGCATACTAAAATTGTGCGCCTTTCTCATGTTAAATCGCCATAGCCCCGCTATCCCCCGGTGTCTCCCGCCACAGAGAAACTGCATTATGCCCCGCCTACTTAATCGCACATGCGAGCAAGTCTCATTAACCTCGACCGAGGCACGGTTGCCGGATCGAGAGCCTATAATATACAGTTTGGTTGACGGTACGAAAAAATATTAGGGAGGGTCGGACTTTATGCCATTAATAATATTCAATGAATATAAATTAGTACTTTTTTATTTTTTTGGGCGTGCATGTGCGCATGTGCTCCTGTGGAAGAACCGCCACTGCTAAGAAGCATCGATTATAAATGTTAAAATACTATTTTTCATTAAATTTGTTCTTATATGATATGAGAATCATTACTTTACATATGCATGTCATTTCGCTCATTCTTATGAATACAGACTCCTAACAAGGAATGTTTCCCTTGTCTTTTAAAAAAGTTTGACACACTTTTTATCATTTTCATCGGTTGATGGCAGTATAATCTAATTTTCTTTGTTTCTTAAGCCATTGTCTTCTCAACAAAGTAGCGATAGTGAAATAAAATGACGATAGAAAGCTTAAAGAAAAATAAAAAAAAATAAAAAACGGTCCCCCGATAGGAATCGACCATTAGTTGTAAAGGTAATGTCTATAATCCACCCTTTTTTCAGTTCTTTTGATAAAACTGGAATAAAGGTCTTTAAGTCCCTACTGTTAACTTTAACTGAGCGAATAATATTTGGTCCTTTTTTGAGCTTAGGGACATAATACACGGTGATTAGAAGAAATAGGCACGAACTTATAATCATAAATGATTTATACTACCTAAATTATGTAAGTGGGTATAAAAATGACTTTCACATAAATTATACATGGAATACTTAACTTTTTTTAATTTGGGTAAAAGAAAAAGTGGCGAAAAACTACTATTTTCGGTTGTTAGAACAAAATCAAGTCAAGTTATTATATGAGAAATGCTGTTGGTATTTTGACAAATAATGATAGACATAATATACACTGTAAGGAAATAATATTATTTTTCTACTCCTATATATTAGTAAGAACCTACTATTAGTGAAGGACATCAGCAGTATAAATTTTCGTTTAATCCTTGGACAGGGATTATTGGAGATAGCTTAGCTGGACCATATTTTCTTCCAAATCGACTTACTTAGAGATGAATTGCTAGAATTGATGGAAGCAGTGCCATTAAGAACGAGCACTTTAATGTGGTTCATGCATGACGGCGCTCCCCCTCACTTTTCAGTACGTGTTAGAAACTTTTTAAATCAACAATATCCTGATCGGTGGATAGGTAGAGGAATACCTCACCCATGGCCATCCCGTTCGCCGGTTCTGAATCCATTGGATTTTTATTTCTGGGGCCATCTTAAACAACTCGTTTATACTACTCATATTGAAACTGAAGAAAACCTTCGACTGCGTATTATTGATGGTTTTAATACGATTCACGCCAGTCCCGAAGTTTTCCAACACGCAAGAAACAATTTAGCACGTCGTGTAGATGGGTGTTTGCTGGCTCATGGAGGATACTTGCAGCAATTTATTTGACTTTTGTTCATATGAGTTCATTATTCACAGTTTTTAAATCATATGCATTATCAAATAATTGGTATTAATTAATACAATATTTTTTTTAACACCCTGTATTTCGAAAACGAAGCGATATGCGAAAAACTCACATTTTCGTCTTAAAATAAGGTGAGGATTCACCTCCTTCATTTTTTGAGAGAGATTAGGAAATACCCTGTATACGTATGTCGATGACAGATTTATGAGCTATCTTATATGAACGGCACTTCATCTCTGAGGAAATAAAAGGTATTTATTGTTGGGTAAATTGCACACTTTAAAATTTTAAATGAAATAAATATGCACTTGAATTAGTAAAGATTGTTTCACGAAAAATGGATATAACTTAATGACTGCAGTAAAAGTACCTTGGGCCATCCCATTATTTATGACCGTTTGTTATTATTATGTGGAAAGGACCGGATTGTAATAATTATAATTAAATATAGGCACATCAGGTAGGTTAGGTTGCTTAATTTATATTTAAATATCTTTTTGTGGTACAATTTGTTAGTTTTTGAAGAATGGTTCAAGAATTGTCTTTTACCAAACATTCCTCAGAATAGCGTGATAGTAATGGAGAATGCGAGCTATCACAGTCGCCAATTACATAAAGCTCCAAGCTCAAATAATACAAAATTGGAGATTCAGAACTACATGGCGGCGAATGATATATATTTTGAAGAAAGTTATAAAAAAAGTGATCTTTTAGAAGTTTTAAAGACATTTTGTATAAAAAAAGTATATGTTTGTGACACATTGGCAGAAGAAATTGGACATACAGTGCTACGGCTCCCACCCTATTATTGCATTTTTAACCCCATAGAGCATAATATGTTGCACCAGTTAAAATCACTGGTTAGGTCTGAAAATATTTCTCCTACTTTAAGTTCTAGTGTTGTAGAATTAATACGAAAATGCTTTACTGATGTTCCCCCAGGTAGTTGGAAAAATTCAGTCCGTCACGTAATAACGTAGAAAATTCGTATATTAGTCTGGATCGTATAATTTATCCAATTATAATTAACTTTGATGAGGATAGCGATAGCGAAACGGAACTATCTATAGAATGACATTATAAATGTAAATAAATATGACTAGTAATATTTAGATGTTATTTCATTTGATTACATTCATATAATCATATCATTATTTGTTTTCCTTAGTCCGTCCCTTCATACTTCACTTGTTTATTGCCAAGCTCTTGTCGACACAATGGGACCGACCCAGGAAATCATTAAGTCGTATCCAAATTTCGTGAAACGTACTGTACTGTAGGTGCTGTCCGAAATATATATTAAGAAGTTATATTTGTTACATTATAATATTCCTATCTCAAGAAACAATGCTATAGGACTTTGGAATTAACTTTTACCTTGCGTACCCCTTTCTCTCAATATTAAATCACTCGTATATCCATTTTATAACGTAACGGATTTTAATACCTTCTCAATAAGAATACGGCCCATCAAATACAAAGATCTTTGAAATGCATGCGGTCAAGGGTTAATTCTACTCTTTTCAGTAAACCGAATTTCTTGTTTGAGGAGTTATCCAATTTAAAGCAATTTGGGTTTAAAATGTGGATTAGCGAGTTTGCAAAATTGCGATGAGGGGAGACGACGCGACGTCGACGTCTCAAATCTGAATAGTTGCTGTTTTTTTCTCCTGCAGACAAATTTTATAGTACTATAATAATTTTATTAACTATGTTTAATCCCTTGAAGCCATTAAGCGTGGTTTTCGATAGGTTCGAACACTTATTATGGCGTAATTACGCTGTATTAATTCATCCCATAAATGATCTTATTGCATCTTATTATAGGTACCTAGGTTTTATAATAAGAAATTCTCGTGATTTTTTGAATTTTTATACCCTAAAAATATTTTTTTATGCATTAGTAAGATCAAAACTGTAGTACGCCTCGGTTGTATGATTTCCATATTATCAGGTACACATAAATCGCATCGAAAAGGTCCAACGACGCTTCATAAAGTGACTGAGTTTTAAAATGATGATCAGTATCCCGAGTTAGGCATTCCAGATGATGTTCTATTGCGCGGGAATGCGTTTTGCTTCTTAGAGGAGCGACGTACCATTGCTCAACTTAAATATTTGCATAACATCTTGCATTATAGAGTGGAATGCAGTGATATATTGAGATACCTGCAATTTCTCGTTCCTTGAACATGGTATTCCCAGAGTTTTTATATACCAACAGCGAATACCAATGTCTATAAATATTCCCCCATTTATCAAGTGTGCAATACTTAAAATCTGCACCAACATTCAGGTAAATACTCGTGGAAAAAGTTGTTTGTATTCCACGGGCATTTTTTAGTACAAGACAGAGAAAAATACTATTTCCGGGATAAAACTTGATTTTCGCACGATTCTGATTTTGTCTTTCTCATGGTGATTATTGATGAAGGATGGGCCCAAATAATAAAATTTTTCGAACAAAAGATGTTTATTTTTGGTCGGAGAACACGATACGCCAATAGAAAATATGGGGTTCCATTTAAAAACCTTAATTTAACCCCACCCGCGCCCAGGGTTTGGAGGGGTGGAGGGTGGTTTAAATTGCAAAACTATTCCTCCTTCAAAACCAAACAACTTTTCCCCAGACATTTTCCGCTGCAATGCGATACACCGGAGTTATTCCGGGGTATAGTATTTATAGCGAATCCTCAAGCTTTTTCGACAGTTGACATCATTAATATGTCATCGATCAGCTGTTTGGGGACTTAACCAAATACCCCAGTTTTATAGGAACCGTATTGAGCTTGTTTGGTTTTTATATTTTTCGAGTTTGATTAGTGCTAATACGTTTAAAAGTGTATTTCCGTCGTTTTAGAAGTGTTTATTTTGTGTTGAAAACTTTGATTAATTACATATTGAGTTGTTTGTATATCTGGTAAACCACAGTAAGTACTTGTCACGTTATGAAAAATTTATAGGTTAATATTTTCATTTATCTGTTTTTAGGCGAAAATAATAATTATGGAGCATATATATTGTCTGCCTTCTACCTCAGCCGATGCCACCGTTAGAGAAACTAAGGTGAATTTAATATTAATAAAAAAATTTCTAGATGTTTCATTTCTTTCTGATCGAGTTGAGATTTGTTTCAGTTAAATATCAGGTAATACTTTTGTGTGGCGACTTGAATGTAGACAGTTTGGTTAGCTGGGAAAGTAGAAAATATCTGCACATTTTTTTGCAGAGAATACTAAATATATTGTTTATTAAAGTGGATGTTGAAATTTCAGTTCTTGGCACGAGTGGTTGCACAATAAGATTCCACATAAAAAATGTCGAATGGTTTTTAAGTCTTTTTAGGGGTGAGGGGTCACAGGCCCGTGGTAGTCCCAATAAGCCTGAATGTAATAATGTAAACGCCAAATACTACAAAAATATAAAACGGTTTCAAGTGAAAGATAAATACATTTTTGTTTATGTTTGTTTATTCCAATAATAATGGGTTGCTCCTATTTTCTTAGGCAAAGGCGTATTCATATTTACATGGTAATGAGCTAGCCCAGCAGTTCGTTCAAAATGTTTATAGCTACTTTAAAGAATGCCATGCTCACTTAAGTGCTGTTCAGGTGAGACATTTTAAAATGATTTTATATATGTGTATATAGCTACATTTATTATTTTTAATTAAACTTACACACTCGACTCTCCTTACATTTCTTATTCATCTATTAAAGCATAATATGAGGGATATTACCTGTATTAATTTTCCAACATTATTAACTTTACGAAAAGAAAAATAATTAAGCAAATGGCAGGCAAATATTTTAGAAATAATTTTAAAAAACTGTTGGTTTTTTATAATTTTTCAATTACTATATCATAAAATTTATCCTTTAAACCTACAGGAAACTGCAAAAGCGATGCAAATATCTGCTTTCACAGTTAGAAGATATAAGGATGGCCCTATCGAAGACCGTCTGGTGGTGTCAAAAAAAAGAGCTAAACCTCTAACGGATGATCTCAGGGAAGGTGTCCGTTTGCAAATCCGGGATTAAATTTACCACATGTACGCCGATCGTAAGTGTGAATCATGTTGCTAATATGTGTTTAAGCATTTTTGTATGATAATATTAACGGTATAACTTTTTTCAGTTACAGTGCTGGATCCATATTGCAGAGAAATGCAGGTTTTATAATAAAAAGAGTTGAATTACTGTCAAAAGTAAGGTAATATGTATGGTTGGCATATATAGGAACCAAGTTCACAAGATGATACAAAATATCTATCCTGATATTTTTACGGTCTTATATAAATGTCTGCTTTTACTTATTTTAAATATTATTTAATCAATAAACTGTAAATACTTGTTCACACTGACACTTTCTTGATCAAAACAAAGGTATTAGGAAAAATTGCCTTCTAGATAAAAATAAATCAATTCAATCAATTTATTCAACATGAAACCCTCCAATGTCGACACATTTGCCCATCCTTTCTCGAAATTCGTCTATGTGAGTTTAAGTACTGCGCACAGAACTAACAAACAAACCACTGGTGCTTGGGTATGATTACTTGGACTTTTATCACTTAATTTCAAATTTCAAACTACTTGGCAAGCAGTTTGTATCACGTTTTGATTTTATTAAAACGGCAGTGGATCGTTTAATTATAATGGGTAATAACGACCATGCTCATATTGTTCATTCCTTCATAAAATGCCATCTTGGGGAGGATGAAAAGTGGCAATGAGAAAGTTAAATTTATTTTTGGATATCTCTTCGAACAAAGTCAGAAAAAACTAAAAACCGAATCGCAAAATTGTCCCAATTTAACCGACTTCGTATCTCTTTACTCTTACCTTTCCCGAAATCCCAATGGGAAAGGCCGAAATACCCATTTTATTAGTTTTTTGCATATATGACTTACGTAACCTACATATTTGCAGTATACGTAGCCTACGTATACAAAAGAAGGGTGCATATAGAATTTGCTTGTTATGATACTATACGCTTATAAGTTACTAGTGAACATTAAAGTTAAAACAGAGGTAACAAGAGTGAACAATCTTTAAGCAAACCGTATATTTAGTCCATAGTTATTTTCAAAAATGTTTTTTTGTGCATCCGGTACAAAACATGGAAATTTTTCCAAGTGATTTGTATTTACATAACAGGGAAAAGAAATGATCAAGGATGACTTTTTCGAAAAATTGAAGATACAATTTATTACAGGTATAGTTAAGTCCATGTGTAGACACACTGTATACAGTTTACAGTAGGTAAAGATGGACATGCATGTAGATGCGTACTTCCTATCTTTTTGTGAAGATAGAGGTACCTATACTAGACATGTAATTATAAAATAATGACTTTATTTTATATATTTGAATAAATAAATAACAAAAAATACAATGTGTTATGTTTTATTCCCTATAATAAATAATAAAAGATGTATTTAAAAATATAAATAGACTCGTTTCATTTTTAAAATAAACGTACGTACTATTGTAGTACGGTCCTGGAATGTCATACAAACCTAGGCAAAATAAATAACCAGAAATAAGCAGGCAAGTCATTATGTCACGTAACACTTGACATATCTGGCGCGAGGATTCGCTAGAACCACTAGTATTTATAGCGAATCCTCAAGCTTTTTCGACAGTTGACATCATTAATATGTCATCGATCAGCTGTTTGGGGACTTAACCAAATACCCCAGTTTTATAGGAACCGTATTGAGCTTGTTTGGTTTTTATATTTTTCGAGTTTGATTAGTGCTAATATGTTTAAAAGTGTATTTCCGTCGTTTTAGAAGTGTTTATTTTGTGTTGAAAACTTTGATTAATTACATATTGAGTTGTTTGTATATCTGGTAAACCACAGTAAGTACTTGTCACGTTATGAAAAATTTATAGGTTAATATTTTCATTTATCTGTTTTTAGGCGAAAATAATAATTATGGAGCATATATATTGTCTGCCTTCTACCTCAGCCGATGCCACCGTTAGAGAAACTAAGGTGAATTTAATATTAATAAAAAAATTTCTAGATGTTTCATTTCTTTCTGATCGAGTTGAGATTTGTTTCAGTTAAATATCAGGTAATACTTTTGTGTGGCGACTTGAATGTAGACAGTTTGGTTAGCTGGGAAAGTAGAAAATATCTGCACATTTTTTTGCAGAGAATACTAAATATATTGTTTATTAAAGTGGATGTTGAAATTTCAGTTCTTGGCACGAGTGGTTGCACAATAAGATTCCACATAAAAAATGTCGAATGGTTTTTAAGTCTTTTTAGGGGTGAGGGGTCACAGGCCCGTGGTAGTCCCAATAAGCCTGAATGTAATAATGTAAACGCCAAATACTACAAAAATATAAAACGGTTTCAAGTGAAAGATAAATACATTTTTGTTTATGTTTGTTTATTCCAATAATAATGGGTTGCTCCTATTTTCTTAGGCAAAGGCGTATTCATATTTACATGGTAATGAGCTAGCCCAGCAGTTCGTTCAAAATGTTTATAGCTACTTTAAAGAATGCCATGCTCACTTAAGTGCTGTTCAGGTGAGACATTTTAAAATGATTTTATATATGTGTATATAGCTACATTTATTATTTTTAATTAAACTTACACACTCGACTCTCCTTACATTTCTTATTCATCTATTAAAGCATAATATGAGGGATATTACCTGTATTAATTTTCCAACATTATTAACTTTACGAAAAGAAAAATAATTAAGCAAATGGCAGGCAAATATTTTAGAAATAATTTTAAAAAACTGTTGGTTTTTTATAATTTTTCAATTACTATATCATAAAATTTATCCTTTAAACCTACAGGAAACTGCAAAAGCGATGCAAATATCTGCTTTCACAGTTAGAAGATATAAGGATGGCCCTATCGAAGACCGTCTGGTGGTGTCAAAAAAAAGAGCTAAACCTCTAACGGATGATCTCAGGGAAGGTGTCCGTTTGCAAATCCGGGATTAAATTTACCACATGTACGCCGATCGTAAGTGTGAATCATGTTGCTAATATGTGTTTAAGCATTTTTGTATGATAATATTAACGGTATAACTTTTTTCAGTTACAGTGCTGGATCCATATTGCAGAGAAATGCAGGTTTTATAATAAAAAGAGTTGAATTACTGTCAAAAGTAAGGTAATATGTATGGTTGGCATATATAGGAACCAAGTTCACAAGATGATACAAAATATCTATCCTGATATTTTTACGGTCTTATATAAATGTCTGCTTTTACTTATTTTAAATATTATTTAATCAATAAACTGTAAATACTTGTTCACACTGACACTTTCTTGATCAAAACAAAGGTATTAGGAAAAATTGCCTTCTAGATAAAAATAAATCAATTCAATCAATTTATTCAACATGAAACCCTCCAATGTCGACACATTTGCCCATCCTTTCTCGAAATTCGTCTATGTGAGTTTAAGAACTGCGCACAGAACTAACAAACAAACCACTGGTGCTTGGGTATGATTACTTGGACTTTTATCACTTAATTTCAAATTTCAAACTACTTGGCAAGCAGTTTGTATCACGTTTTGATTTTATTAAAACGGCAGTGGATCGTTTAATTATAATGGGTAATAACGACCATGCTCATATTGTTCATTCCTTCATAAAATGCCATCTTGGGGAGGATGAAAAGTGGCAATGAGAAAGTTAAATTTATTTTTGGATATCTCTTCGAACAAAGTCAGAAAAAACTAAAAACCGAATCGCAAAATTGTCCCAATTTAACCGACTTCGTATCTCTTTACTCTTACCTTTCCCGAAATCCCAATGGGAAAGGCCGAAATACCCATTTTATTAGTTTTTTGCATATATGACTTACGTAACCTACATATTTGCAGTATACGTAGCCTACGTATACAAAAGAAGGGTGCATATAGAATTTGCTTGTTATGATACTATACGCTTATAAGTTACTAGTGAACATTAAAGTTAAAACAGAGGTAACAAGAGTGAACAATCTTTAAGCAAACCGTATATTTAGTCCATAGTTATTTTCAAAAATGTTTTTTTGTGCATCCGGTACAAAACATGGAAATTTTTCCAAGTGATTTGTATTTACATAACAGGGAAAAGAAATGATCAAGGATGACTTTTTCGAAAAATTGAAGATACAATTTATTACAGGTATAGTTAAGTCCATGTGTAGACACACTGTATACAGTTTACAGTAGGTAAAGATGGACATGCATGTAGATGCGTACTTCCTATCTTTTTGTGAAGATAGAGGTACCTATACTAGACATGTAATTATAAAATAATGACTTTATTTTATATATTTGAATAAATAAATAACAAAAAATACAATGTGTTATGTTTTATTCCCTATAATAAATAATAAAAGATGTATTTAAAAATATAAATAGACTCGTTTCATTTTTAAAATAAACGTACGTACTATTGTAGTACGGTCCTGGAATGTCATACAAACCTAGGCAAAATAAATAACCAGAAATAAGCAGGCAAGTCATTATGTCACGTAACACTTGACATATCTGGCGCGAGGATTCGCTAGAACCACTATACCGACCTTTTTTCAACACCATGTTTATGTAATATACAGGGTATTTTTTAATCTAGTGCCGATACTTACGGTTGTGAATGCTTGGGTGATTTTAAGAAGAAAAATTAATATTAACAGATGTCCTAAAGTTCTTAATTTTTGAGCTACATAAAATTTAAACAATAACTTTTTTATCATAATTAATCACTCTTAGATATTTTTATGAAATTTTGTACACACCCTTATCAAACAGAAATAAAATGTTTCTTTTGTAGTTTTTTTACGTAGAATCCAGTGACGTACTCTACATTCAATAAAAATCATTAAGGAGCATTTTTGATATTGAATGGTTGAGTAAAAAAAAGTGATGGTTTAAATTTTAACAATCTGTAGCTCAAAAATGAAATGTTTTAAGACATATGTTAATATTAACGTTTATTCTTAAAATCACGCAAGTATTCTCAACCTTAAGTATCGGCACTCAATTAAAAACACCCTATATACAGGGTGTCCGCTAAGTAATGGGACATGGAAAAACCACAGACTCCTTACGGAAAAATATTAGGATTTAATTATACTTTCCTATATCCGAAAATTGATATTAACTGAGATACAGGGTGTTAAAGTTAAAACTTCATTTTTGTTTTTCTCTAATAACTTTGACAGAAACCAACGGTTTTTTACGAAATTTGGCAATTATGGTTTCTTTAGGATGAGGAACTGATTTTTTGGTGAAATTTTAATGCGACATTTCTTGCATATTTATTAGGTCATAACTTTTTTGTGTCTCCGTGTATTTAAGTTTTTAAGAAAAATAATTCTTTTTTGATATTTATTACGTCAAAAAGGTACATAAATTTCAGATCGCCCAGAGTTACCGTTTCGGAGATATATGCATTTATATTGTTTAGTGCCTATTATTAATTTGCAAACAAATTTTTT
This sequence comes from Barypeithes pellucidus, assembly GCA_963991005.1. Lineage (NCBI taxonomy): Eukaryota > Metazoa > Arthropoda > Insecta > Coleoptera > Curculionidae > Barypeithes > Barypeithes pellucidus. Next base: position 31,017,179 of record OZ022559.1, read on the forward strand.
TTTAATTTTATGAGAAAACAAATGCAATTTAGAGATGCAGTTGCTATGAAACCTGTTGTTATTTGCTTGTTGATTATTGTAAAATAGCTATGTAAAAAAATGATTCATTTTTGAGTTTATCCTAAGTTAAGTAACAATGCCGAAACACAATAATCAACAAACAAATAACAACATGGAGGCTTCGTAGCAACTGCATCTCTAAATTTCATTTGTTTACTCATAGGTTACTTTAAAAAAAAATTTTTGTTTGCAAATTAATAATAGCCACTAAACAATATAAATGCATATATCTCCGAAACGGTAACTCTGGGCGACTTAGTGTACCATTTTTACGTAATAAATATGAGAAAAGTATTATTTTCATTTAAAACTTAAACACACGGAGGCACAAAAAAGTTATGACCTAATAAATGTGCAAAAAATGCCGCAGGCAGCGTCCCCTAAAAATCAATTCCTCATCCTAAAAAAACCATAATTGCCAAATTTTGTAAAAAATCGTGGGTTTCTGTCAAAGTTATTAGAGAAAAACAAAAATGAAGTTTTAACTCTAACACCCTGTATCTCAGTTAATATCAACTTTCGGATATAGGTAAGTATAATTAAATCCTAATATTTTTACGTAAGGAGTCTGTGGTTTTTCCATGTCCCATTACTTAGCGGATATCCTGTATATTTGTAATTGCTTTAGTTTAAAAAATAAACTAAATTCATTTTTTATGTAAGACATGTCAAATTTAAATTTTAGGAACATATGTTTACATGAATCAGATTTGATGCGCTACCCCGTACACTTAGACGTATCGGGACCTAATCTGCTCTACCCTAAATTCCAGAATCTATTTTCTATCAGTTAAAAAAATTATTAAAATTGGTTCATTATTAACGAAATAACAGCGGATTAATTAGGACGTGAATTTTGACAATTATTATTTATCGGTAACACGAGATTTAAATATTAACCTTTGGCAATGTATGATTTGTTATAACCTTACTTTATGGTAATATACGCAAAATAGCAAATATTTTAATTTGTTAATATTTGCTTATTTTAAAAAATGCGTAACAAATCAATATGTAAATACTTACACATTAGTGAAGGTAATTACAAGGTTATTTACGATGTAATAAATAATAATCTAAAACATATTATATTTACTTAAATACGTATGGAAAAATCATTTAAGGGTGCCGCCACACTTGCGAGCGATTTTTAACGAGAGGCAAATCGTGAACGACAAAGTAACAGGTGACAAACGACAAGCTGGCTACTTTAAAAGCTATAAATATAGCAAGCTATTAGTTTCGGTCAAAACGAATTATTCTTCAGCACAAGCAAATTCACATTCTGTTCACAGCTTGTAGAGTAGATTACATTATTATTTTTTAAATGTTTGTTGGCATCCTACCATAACACAGGTTTACTTTAAACTTCTGATATCAACATTTCCTTTTGACAAGATATCGTGACAGGCCTCTCTGACAAAACATATCGTACGGGTGACAAAACACACCTATAAAAATCACTTAAAGAATCAAACAATACAAAGCGACACTCTTAGTCGCTAAGCGATTTATCGTTAAGCGTTTACTATGGGCACTCTTATTAAGTTTTATGTGTTTGAAGAGCTTTTTTGACGTTCAGTTCACACTTTATCTCTCGCGAAAAATCGGTCGCATGCGTGGCGGCACCCTAAGTCCTCTTAAAAGTAATTATTGTTAATGATTACCTCCATGATTCAGAGAGCAACCGATTCTTGGTTAAAAGTAAAATAAAATTGATCACTTGGACAAAGATACATATCTAAACCTAAGAAATGATAATGCGGTAATTTTCACTAAAATTATCATAATGGGATAGAGCAGAGCATCTCGGTCTAAATTTCTTCCAAGAATTAAGTGAACCATACCATAAAATTGAACGTTAAAGTTATAAATATTTTTTTTAAAATTTTTTAGAGAACCGAGTACATTTTATTTTGACGTAATTCAAAGAAAATTATGCCTTTTCAGGTACGTATTTTAAACTTTTATCTATACACATTCACGTGCTTCAACTGGGGCGCTGGTGTTGAACGTAATTACACTGGTGTTTTCACCACCAGAGGGAATACATATATAATACAAGGAAAGAAAAATTTAGTTAAATTTACCATAAAAATAATAAAACCAACCATTATTTATGGCTCTATATGAGACGGGAATAACTTTTCTTAAAAAATGTCATTAATCAAAGCAAAATGAAAAGTTTTTGTAAAATTTACTAAATCTATTATATACCAAAAATATTTTTAAAATTTACTAGTATCTTCTGTAAAATTTACTAAAATCTTCTGTAAATATTTTGACACGGGGTGACTCCCAAGCTGCCACCCATACAAGTGGTGACCTCGCGTTGCGTCGCTTGACTTCGTCGATCGATGGTATGTTCCCTGTATAAGTTCTCCACCCCTTATTTGTTACGAGGATCGAAATCCCAAAAAAATTTTACAACACTTCATTGAAACCTGGTCATTTTTACAATAAAAAATACTTAAAGTACAATAATAGTCGTCAGCACCATACATTTTAAAATATGTAAACTACTGGATTTATATATAAATTATTTTGACTTTGATTTCCGCACTGGCCTGGCGCTTAGTGCTAAATGCCTATCCCTTTCAGCTCTTGTTATGTAATATACAAGAGTACACTGCTGTTTTAATTTTCAACACCCTGTATCTTGCAATGTAAGCGTTTCTGAAAACATGTTTATAGAAACTTATAGTAAAAAATTCCACCCTACTGAATCCTATCATATAGAATTTCTTAAACCTGGTGCCTTCCTCTACACTACAAAAAATTATTGAAAAAGCTTTCACTTGTTATTTCCTATCTTTTTTTTAGTGAATTTAGTAATGCAGAGGTCACAAGCCAAGAAAGCCTCCGTACATATTGCATTGTCGATCAGTTAGTCTGACGCGGCGTTTTGGTTATATAAGTAAATAAATCTTACGATTAATTTATGTCAAGGTGGCAGAATGCACGTCTTAATGATTGATTATTATGGTACTGATTTGCCTTCGTAATTTATTTTAAATAATTTTGGCTACGATTAATTAAAATGAGATTATTTTTAGAGATGTGTATCTAATGATTGTCTGTTATTTTCTTCCTGATTAATAATTTCTTTCGCTATCGTTGCTAATATCTTTCAATTTCCTTAGAAACCTAGCTGAATGTGTGACAATCTTAAAAACATTTTTTTTCTATAAAACACAAGCATTATAGGAAAATTCTTTAAGGCGGGAGTGGTGCGTGGGCGCAAAAAGCGATTCACGTTGGTTTCGAATCGTTGGAGATTTTACTCGTTTGAAAAACGACCTAGGAAAGTTCATTCCATAAGGATGACATCCTCCAGATGAAATAATTCTTAAATAATGAAGTTCGAAGAGTACTAAGCTTAACCACATATGAATGAGTGGCAGTGGTTCGTCGTGTATTTCTGCTATTCGCCGCTTTGGGCGGAATTAAGAGGGCAAGTTCAGCCGAGCATTTAAATATCTGTAAAAGTGTCAAATCACCAACCTGTCTTCGATGTTCCAGGCTGTCGAGGCTCCTTGTCAGCTCGTGGTCTCCGATCTGATGAATAGCTCTCCTTTCGATGGAATCCAGTAGCCGAATGATATGTTTGGGTGCAGATATGAGAGCAGTACTCTAGTGATGGTCGAATCTCGGCTTTGTATAGTGTCAAAAGTTGTTGAGGTGTGTATAACTTTTTGGTCCGGAAGAGTACACCAGGTTTCTGTGAACCTGTACAATCAATGGCTTTAGAAATATCCAATGCAATAGCCCGCGACTCTCCATGATTTTCGATTTCGTTGGTCCAAAGATGGACTTCCGAAAACCATATTGATGATCGTTGATAATGTTGAGGCCTTCCAGGTACTTCAGAAGTTGTTGGTTAATAGCTTTTTCCATTATTTTTAATATAATGGAAAGCAATGCGACCGGTCGATAGTTGTTAGGCAGGGTTCTCTTACCTTTCTTTGATATAGGCTGGACTCGCGCCTTCTTCCAGCACGATGCAAATATAACACAATAATATACAGTGTCAATTTGAATCCTTTCCACACTTAATATCTCGCTTCCAGGAAATAATAATAAAAATCGGGAAGACACTTCAATTTTATTGTGAATGTTACATTTATATTTACTAATTTTTGAGTAGTAGTTTATAAGAAACATCGTTCAAAAAATGGAGGTAATTAGAACTTACTTGCACTGATTTCATGGTTTTTAGGTTATTATTTAAAAACATCGTCGTTCTCTCCTCTTTTCGTAGAATTATTAAGGTATGTAGTATACTGAACGAAAAACTTAACTTAAGTTAACTTTACGACAAAAATAGTAAAATTAACCATAATTGATGGCTCTACAGGGTGTCCGCTAAGTAATGGGACATGGAAAAACCACAGACTCCTTACGTAAAAATATTAGGATTTAATTATACTTACCTATATCCGAAAGTTGATATTAACTGAGATACAGGGTGTTAAAGTTAAAACTTCATTTTTGTTTTTCTCTAATAACTTTAACAGAAACCAACAGTTTTTTACAGATTATGGCAATTATGGTTTTTTTAGGAGGATTATTGTGTTTTGGCATTGTTACTTAACTTCTAATAAACTGAAAAATTAAACATTTTTTTACACAGCTATTTTATCAACAATAATCAACAAGCAAATAACAACATAGAGGTTTCATAGCAACTGCATCTCTAAATTTCATTTGTTTTCTCATAGGTTTTCTTTGCAAATTAATAATAGGCACTAAACAATATATCTCCGAAACAGTAACTCTGGGCGACCTGAAATTAGTGTACCTTTTTTACGTAATAAATATGGGAAAAGTATTATTTTTATTAAAAACTTAAATACACGGAGGCACAAAAAAGGTATGACCTAATAAATGTGCAAAAAAGGCAGCGCCCCCTACATTAAAATTTCACCAAAAAATCAGTTCCTTATCCTAAAAAACCATAATTGCCAAATTTTTTAAAAAACGTTAATTTCTGTCCAAGTTATCAGAGAAGAACAAATATGAAGTTTTAAGTTTAACACCCTGTATCTCAGTTAATATCAACTTTCGGATATAGGTAAGTACAATTAAATCATAATATTTTTACGTAAGGAATCTGTCCCATTACTTAGCGGACACCCTGTATATGTGAATGGAATAACTTTTATTAAGAACCACCATAAAATTATGGCAAAATTTTAACAAAAATTTTTAGTTAAAATTACCAAAACATTTAGTAAATTATTTAAAATTTTGTAAAATTTACTTAAATCTTTTGTAGAAAACTCGACACATGATATCTCCAAGCGGTCACCCATACAAGTATTAACCATATCCACTTCGGTGATCGTTGGTCCTCTTAAGCTCCCAACATGCTGTCTTTACGAAGATCAAGTTCTGATTGATCCGTTGCGTCTGATTTAAGCTTTTCATTCTTGTGAAAAAGCTTTTTTACAACACTCTATTTAAACCTGGTCATTTTTACTGGAGTTATAAATAAATTGTTTTCATTTACATTTACAATATATTTTACTTGAATTTACTGAATTTATGACAAATGGCAAATGTTTACTATAGTTTTTGCAAATTATCTTTACAATATTATTTTGGTACGTATTACTAATAAAAAATGCAATTAATACTATATTTTATTTGAAACTTTATAATAAAATAAAAAGTTTATAAATATAAATCCATGAAAAATAAATGAAGGTACGGTATAAAATATATATTGTACATTACATGTCCGGAAAGTAAACACTGTTACAGGACTTACAGGTGCCCTGCTGCCTCCTTCAACCTGTAAAATAATACTTCCTGACCTTGTAACATAAATAAATAATCATTACTTAAGCAAAATCAAGGCTATTTGAAAAAAAATCGTATATCGTATTATATATTACGCAACATTATTTTCGAACTCGTCAGCCTCTAAAGGGCTTGTCAAGGAACTCTCCTAACTTATAGAAAATATTACTGTCTGGTCTAGTAACGCCTGCTAATAATTCCGAAATTAAAGATGCCAACAATCAATAAGGCGAGAAACCTATCGCACGATTAATTATAATGTTACAGTCAAGAAGGTTTAAATTATGTTATGTAAAAATATTTATCTATTTCAGTGCGTAAAATGTATCGTTGATAAAATAATAGTAATTTATACCGGGTGACGCAGGAAACATCACCACACCACATTAATAATGTCGACATATTTAATAAATGTTTTTATTTATTTATTGTAATTGAATTATGTACTTTTACGCTCGTTTGTCCCCTAATTGCATAATCTTTTCTTTTTATTAAACATTTATTCAATGTAGTTTCAGGCCTAAGTGTGGTCCTCAATATTTAATATTATTTTCATCGTTAACTACCATCAGTAATAAAGGCACTTTATAGGTATGGTAAAAAAAAGTGTAATCTAATTCAAAGCCTAAGGGCTATAACCATAAAGAAGCATGCGATAGGAGTATACAATATGAGTGGGGGTGGACCTTTTCATGGCCACGATGGCATTAAGCTATGCTATTATGTATATATAGGGTGTTGAAAAAAGGTCGGTACCCCGGAATAGCTACGGTGCATCGCATTGCAGCGGAAAATGTCTAGGGAAAAAGTTATTTGGTTTTGAAGGAGGAATAAGATTTTCAAATGGAGCCCCATATTTTTTATTGGCGTGTCATGTTCTCCGACCAAAAATAAACATCTTTTGTCCGAATTTTTTTTTATTTGGGCCCATCCTTCACAAATAATCACCATACGAAAGACAAAATCAGAACCGTGAGAAAATCAAGTTTTATCCCAGAAATACTCTATTTCTCTGTCTTGTACTAAAAAATGTCCGTGGAAAAAGTTGTTTGTATTCCACAACATTTTTCCCAGACATTTTCCGCTGCAATGCGATGCACCGGAGTTATTCCGGGGTACCGACCCTTTTTCAACACCGTGTATGACCGAATGGTTATACATGACTTTAAAAAAACCTAAAAACTGTCTATTGGCTTATCTCAATAGGTATTAAATGTATCCACTTTTCGTAATTAGATGTGAAAGTGAGGTATTTTAAAACATAATCTAGTATTCACACTAAAACGAGTCCTGGGAACTATATTTCTTTATTTTAAAACCTACGTTCAGAAAATCTATTTACAACATATACAATACAAATCATTTAAAACGTCACATTTACGCCCATCAACGGGAGATATCTATATTTAGTAACAATTTACACGATTTATCTTAACAGAAGGTCAAACAAATGTCTTTGAACTTTAAGGTTAGGATCAACTTAAATAATGGATATACAAATGAATGATCTGCACGATTTAAGAAATTGTGGATAATAATACAAAGCTTAATTTAAATATGAGCCTTGAATTTAATTTAATTTAAATTATTTTAATAAATTCAAGTATTTTAGTACCTAAATTATTATACAGGGTGTCAATATGAAAACTCGTAATCCCCCCCCCCCCCCCCCCTTCCTCCTCAATATCTCGTTTCCTGTAATCTAATTCTAGAATTTAGGGTTTCAAAACACAATAGAGTTTTCTGTTTTTTCTCCATTTAAGGAAGGACACATTAGATAAATTACCCACATTCTTCAGTGATAGAACACATGTTTTTGTAATTATGTAATATAAATTAATTTCCGAAATAAATGTATTAAACAAAAATATAATTAAATTTAACTTTTAAATGCATGTAAAAAAATAATATAATATACCGTAAGAGAGCCTCTATAAGAAAGCATTTCATAGTCCAATTTCAAAATTGATACCAAATTTCAGGGTTACCCAAAAATAAAAAGTTTATTTTTTAACTTGTAAATTTGAAACTTTGTATATCAATAAAGAAACTAGATAGGAAATATATTTATATGAAGTATATTAATTCGACGGCCTCTATATATTTATAATCAGTAATTTCTGGATACGATAGCACACTTATCTCATCTTTCTCTTTGAATCCGCAAACATCGGCTGCCGACGCACATCTTTGCAGACAGTATGAGGTGTCGCGCCTTAACAAAGACCTGGAAGAAATGTTGGCTTGACCAAGTCGAATTTAACGCTAAAAAAACCCAGGCAGCAGTTCTCTAAAAAGGTTAACGTTACAGAACCGGAAATAGTCATGGTCGGACACGCAATCCCACTGGCTTCATATATTAATTTGCTGAGCGTCAATCTGGGAGGAAATATGTCTTGGCATAACCACGTTGTGGCAATCGCCAAGATAGCTTCTCAGAAGCTTGGGGTACTCTTCCGAACCAGAAAGTTGTACACACCTCAACAACTTTTGACACTATACAAAGCCCAGATTCGACCATCACTAGAGTACTGCTTTCATGTCTGGAGCTCTGTACCCAAACATACTCTTCGGCTACTGGATTCCATCGAAAGGAGGGCTATTCGTCTGATCGAAGACCACGAGCTGACGAAGAACCTCGACAGCCTAGAACATCGAAGACAGGTTGGGGATTTGACTCTCTTTTACAGATATTTTCATGGGAGGTGCTCGGCTGACCTTGCCCTGTTAATTCCGCCCAGAGCGACGAATAGCAGAAATACACGACGAACCACTACTGCCCATCCATATGTGGTTAAGCTTAGTACTCCTCGAACTTCATTATTTAAGAATTCTTTCATTTGGAGAACTTCATCCTTGTGGAACGACCGTCCCGAGGTCGTTTTCCCAACGAATATAACCTCCAATGATTCAAAACCAACGTGAATCGCTTTTTGCGCACACGCACCACTCTCAGAGTGCCCTAAAGGATTTTCCTATAGGGTTTGTGTTTGATCATAAAAAAAAAATAAAAAAAAAATCCTGGATATAAATTATCTTTATCCATAATTGAAGCAAATATTATTAAAATGTTGTTTTAAATAATGGCCTGCGTTCTTCCACGCAACCATCAAATCTAAAATATACATATTATACAGTATGGTCCATTACATACAAAAAAATATACTTAGTTTAAAAATATAATTATCAAAAAGAATATTTTAATACATAAAAAGATATTATAATTATTATTTTGAAAATTGAATTCCTTGCTACGAGATTGTGAGAGTGCTCAATTCATACTTGGAAATACTTGTTTTGAAAATATATTTCTTTGCTTAAAATTTATTCTATTTGAGTGTTATATTTTTAAACTAAGTATTTCTTTTTCTGTGTGCAAGAGTGCAACAAATCGTAATTTGCTTAATATTTGCACTATGGAAATATAAATGCCATAAAAAATTGGTGCATATTCCATAACCATATTAGGTATACTTAGAATGGGTGTTGGTATTTCGGTACCGACATCATTAAAATGCTAATAGGTTTGTTCCAACACCCTATTTTTGTATCGTTCTAGAACCGTCACGAAACTGTTGGAATCGATTTTGTGCGCAGGCGTTAATTTTGAAACTGTTTGTTGCCGATGCACAAGGGAGGCAAGGTTGGTACGTCCTTGTGACCATTCTATGTAAAAATCTCAGCTGATCGCCTGTCTGATTCTAGGAAAGAAGTTTAGTAATTAGTTAATTATCATAACATTCATAAATCACAACCCTACTTTTGTGGTTTGATTTCTTCGTCTAAGCTTGAGTATTATCTTTTTTCGTTCCGTTTTGTTGTATTTAATAATCATGAAAGAGAATAACGTTTAATGTTAAGAATATCTTGTAGGTTTGGGAACCGGATTATAGAAATTTAATAAGAATAAATTAAATAATCAAAATATTAAGCAACAACTCCTACAAAACAAGGCTAAAAGAACTGCATGAATGCCAGGAATACAAAAACAACGGTTAAAATTCTTAGGGCGCAAGTCAGTACAAGCGGTTCCTGGTCTTTGCCATGTATCGTTTTTACCGTTCAGGAACTGGTTTGCGAACAATCACAATTTGGTTGGAACACCAAAGGGATCGCCAGCTACACCGTTTTGTATCGGTTGGAACGCCTTTCGACTACTACGCATGTGCGTGACCGTACATTGTACGATTTTTAGGGTGGTTGGAACGAACCTAATTACACTGGTATTTTCGCCAGCAGATTGAAAACCGCAACATTCTATCTTAGATAATAACTCTAACTCTAAACTCGAGTGTCGAAAATGGAACACTCTGGGCAGTCTTGTCGCCTAAAAAAGCTACAGTGTAGCGAAACAAATTCATGTAATAAATTGGAAATTTTCTATCAAGAAAGTATTGTACATGATATCGAACTCTATCGTTATGGATTTCCAATAAATATAGACATCTAATCATTGTTGAATGCCCCTGTATATTGTTTGACTTGAAGCCATTCTAAATACACCACATATATGTAGTTATTGAACATGCTCCAAGTTTGGACGGCATTTGTATTTTAGTTTGGTAACATTAAAACAAATTTAGCTGTAATCCAAGGATCTTAGAACAAGCAGGATATGGATTTGGTTCACAGTCTTCGAAGAATAAACAATTCGCATTCTTAGGTAGGTTGCAAACAACTTTTCAGAAAAACAATCTGGGAACTCGGAAAATTAGTATCGATTTGATGAGCGTGCTTTTTATAAAGCCCTAATTGGAACAGCCGTCTGTCATATATGCTTTCAAGTTTGACAGTACCAGATTGACAACTGTCGTATTTATCAAATTGAATAAAATTCCTTGTGATTTTTCAGTGTTTGTGTGTTATATTTAAGTATTGTTAAGTGAAAAAATAGTAATCCGCAACTCAACATGGTAGACTGCGCCAAGTAAGTCTGCCGTAAACTGGATAAAAATATAGATTTGTGCATCACGTCCGTAGATTGTTTGTTTCTCCTATCCAAGACATATCGAACCGATCAGCTGTTAGAACAAAAACAGACTGAAAATTAAACGGAAACGGAGCTTCTAGGATAGAATCTTGTTGTGTTTCTTTTCTTCACAACATTAACGTGTACATTGCAGATAGAAATATCGTGTCCATGTTTGTTTCAAGTCGATGCTATAATCAGTAATAAAAATGATTGAAACTGAGGTTTGGCAATTCAAACTTAATGAATTAAACCCCATAACTCTAACAGTCAAACTCTTAACGTAAAAGAGTGTTTATTATACCCTGTTTTGGTAATCGACGATTCAGATTTTATGGGGCAAAGATCCACAAAAACATCGTTAAAATGGCTGTCATCATTTTTATTGCGGGCCGTTAATAACTACATTAGGGTCGTAAATGTCCTGTCATCTGTCGCATTTTGGATGTTCGCGAAGTAGGGCGGGCATATAGTTTTCTTTTGGTTAAATTTGTACATAAGCAATAAATTTGGAATTTTAGGAAAATGTACAGGTAAAGGGGAGATGTCCATTCTTATTCTCTGTGTCTCTCATATTAGAGCAAGTTAACGTGTTGTAAGTGCTGTAAGGGTCAGTGGCGGCTCGTGACCTATGATAGAGGGGGTTCACAAGTATGGTGAAATTATTTCTAAAATTTTAGTTTTGTGTAACGGCCAAACAATTACTTTCTAGGCGTTTTAAATGTAGAAAGAAAAAAAGTAATAAGGAAATGTGTTAGGTAAAACATATGTTTTTTATTTTTTAATTTTACACAAGCAAATATAACTTTTGGAAAATAAGAAAGGTTTTCTTAGTGTGTTCTGTAGGATCTCAACGTCGTCGCATACAATCCTCGTAACAATATTTATACAGTCCACTACTAATACTACTAAAGCCATCTACGAGTTACCAAGAAAACCGAATGATATCCAATACTACTACCGCCCTCTACGAGTTATCAAGAAAACCGAGTGATGTCTAATACCACTACGCCATCTACGGCTACGTCATTAGGCGCAACCAAGACGAGAACAATAGTTAACTGTTTTATGATGAGAACGAATTGAGCCACGAGACTGACAAGTTGGCATTCTTCATATTTTCAGTGCTTTTTAGTTTAAATCCTTAAATTAAATGGTTTAAAATCATATCGAGTATCATTTATCGAAATACACAACATTTATCGACCCTACACAATTATTCACTTTAATTTTTTACTCCAAACTCAAAGAGCTAAAGTTATTTCTTAAATAGTCCACCGTCAACTATTCATTTTAACTTAATAAATATATAATATTAAAACATACACGCTCGAATTTCTAACTAGATGCACGAACACATAAAAACTGTGCGCCTTTTCCATGTTAAATCGCTATAGCCCTGATATCCCCCGCTGCCACCCGCTACCTGTTACTACAGAGAAACTGCACTACTTAACCGCACGTGCGAGCAAGTCTCGTCATAATCGTCATTTACCTCGACCGAGACACGGTTGCCGAATCTATACAGTTTGGTTTGATGGGATGATAAAATATTAGGGAGGGTCGGACTGAATATAAATTAATATTCTTTATTCGTTTTGTTTTGGGGGTGCACGTGCGCATGTGCTCCTGTGGAAGAACGGCCACTGGTAAGTGTGCTTATTGTCCTCACAAGTTAGTGGAGTGGCACAATGAATAGGTGGTAGTTATTGAAATAGTTTATTTCTTCATAATAACATATGTAAAAGTAGTATACAGGGTGGTCCGTAATGAAGGCGCCATAGAATAATCACGGAGATTAAATGATAACGTGTGGTTTGGTTTGGTCCATAGTTATTTAATTAGCCCTTTTATTTTGGAGAATTGCCTCATGGGAGAGCACTACTTAAATGTTTTGCAAACTAAATTACAAAGACTAATAGAAAATGTTCCTGTAAACATCAGAATACAACTATATTATGCGCACCATGGAGCTCCTACATATTTCGCTCATCAGGTCAAACGATATTTGAACAAAAGGTTGAGCTGAACATGCCTCAGTAAAATGTAGGTCGTTAATGAGATACAGGATGTAAAGTTTAAATGCTAAATAAATCTGTTTCCGAGATATTTGCATTTTAATATTTTGTTGCATAGCGAAATGCAAAATGTAATTCAAAATAAAAAAAAAATGTCTTTATTTAAAGGAAGGCATTATTTCGTAAAAGGTTTAAGAACATCTTTCACATTTGTTGAAATAATTTTAATTCATAATTTTCATTATATTGTTATTTAATTTTTTGTCAAATTAAATTAAAAACTTCCATGCAATGTTGCTTCAAAATGCAAACAATATCTCTGAAACTGATTGTTTTAACAAAAGAATATATTTAACTTTATATACTGTCCTTGAATTAATCTTTTATGTTGAACTTGACTATACTTCAATTACTAAACGGGGTACTCAATAATTTCTTTATTTAGCAGCCAATGCCAATGTTACAGAAATTTATGGACCTTGATTATTATAATGCAGCTGCTTAACTTGGGCTCCGAACCACGATCCTCGGTCGTATACTCTTCTCCAAGGGCTATCCACTCTTGATTTTTTGCATTGCCATATGGACAAGCCATTGCAAAGGGCATACTGCACCCCACGAGATCTCCGACCTCGTCCAGCTTTGTTACCGGCGCCGGCACTAATGGTGTTGGTATGGGAGAAGTTATGCAAAGTAATATGTCTTCTTTTTTAAATTTTGATTTACCAATTGAGTATTTATAAACTATGATGATTATTTAGGGCCGATATTTGAATGTTACCTTAGCTAAGGTAGGCTTAATGTTATGGTAAATCTTAAAAAATAAACTATGTTTTAAATTAATTTGAGGGTCAATTGACGGAAGATTATCACGCCTTTAAAGATCTATTCCTTTAGATAAGAGTTAGAAAGAGCTTTAATATACTGTAAAACATGTGTTAAGGATGACTTATGTCATTCTGTACCTTAAGATGACTTTGAAATATCGACCCTTAGTCAATTATCAGGTATTTTTCAACTTATTAGGAATAGACATACTATGTAAAACCAATTATTACAAATATATATTTTATGACACAAATGTAGGTTAATCGATTTATAGACAAATTATTTAAGTAGGGAAGTTAAGTTAATTTACAATTTTTGCCTTATCCGACCTATTAAATTTGTCATTACGGATACGAGATAAACCTGTTATGAGGCATTTTACGAGTGAATTAAAAATCTAATCCTGGATTAAAGTTTGCTAAATGTTGAGTTAAAAAGAACCCAACAAACAATTTATTTTTAATAGGGAGTTCTTGCCACCGTTTTAAATGCAGTAACAATAAAATTATTATTACAAAAAATTGCCGTTTTTGTATGAGTTAACGAATTCTTGCGTACAACTCCATACAACTGCAATTGTGGCATCAATGACATTGACAGAAATGATTTACTTACAACCGAAATTGTCTGGTTAGTAATTCTAGAATCAAACAAACCGGGTTAATTTGATTGTGAAAAAGTCGTTTGGCTAATTCTTGAATAAATAAAATAGTTTCGAAATAAAAAAAAAGTTATATAAAACTTTTATTTTATAGTGCTATTTCAGCGATTAGCTTATATAGTCTCTAGTTCTCAATTTTATTTTGATGCCCTTTACACAGCCGTTATTATTTCACAATTATTAAAATTCAGAGACAAACATCTACCATTAGTTATGTACTGAAATTTACTTAATAACATTCTTGTTACAGAACTTAAATTTTAGTAAGGCCCGGACTTTAATTTTGATCAAAGTTTACGAATATTTAAATAATTATGGAAATAAGAAAAATATTTTACCACAACTATGATGAATCATTCGTTTCTTAATTTTCGGTGCAATGAAAGTACGTGAGGCATTGTCATAATATGTCATGTTAAATGATTTTGAGCACGACGTAGCTACTTTATTTACATGGACGAGATTGTTCACAACTGTATTCTCTTCATGGGATTTAAAATACAGTTTACTTTATAGATAGAACACCTCTAGAAGTTCAGAAAATATGACAATTCACAAAATATTTCAAAAAAGTTTTCCCTTAAATTCGTTCAGATTAGTAATCATACCACAAGACATATGATTCGTATAATTTTTTTTAAATTTTGGCGTATATGCATAATGCTGATCAAACATTTTTTAAAATTTTTCAAGAAAAGAAATAGATAGGCAAAGTTCACCACTATTCAAAAATAGTTTTGTTTCGTAGCATACTCCGGGCAATATTAGTGATCGAAGTCCTCTTTAATGTTCAGTCATTATGGGATTCTCAATTAAACTATGAAAAGAAAGAATTATTATAATAATATATTACCGAACAAAATTCTGACTACGGGTTAATATAACTAAGCTGTAAATATTATGTTCTAGCTTTTGACTTGTAGATTGTAAAATTTAAGTAAAATTCTTTAAAAATGTGTTTGTTGCTAGTTTACGTGACAAGCTTATTGGGACATAATGGAACAATTTTATAATGTAAAATAACAATAACGAATAAAAATCAGTAAAAAAATATTTCAATCATAAATTACTTACCTGCAACAAAACGAAAAGGTACGTTTTCGTGAAAAGAATAGAAAATCAAAAATTATTTTAGAATTTAATGACGCTTCCTCCACCATTTTCAATCACATTATAAATAATATGTTACTTGATTTTATTTCATTCCATACGAAGGATGTTCGGTTATGAAATAATTTAAGAACGTGTGTTGCTCGCATTCTATGTCTGTCTCTGTCAGCATCAACCTTCCCCGCTTCATTAAAGGGAGACAAATATAGCCTAGATCAAATCGAACAAACCCGAACAAATACACTCACGTTTTTGACTTTCAGATAGCTACGTAAGACTGATATTGACACAGAACGATTGACACAAAAGGCCAAACGTATGGAGTAACCTGCCTGGCTGTGACGTCACTTGCACGGCCTACTTATATGCTTCGATCCCCGCCATAAGCGGTCTCACCGGGATGGGTACTACCAAGAAAAGAAAGCCTTTTCCATTGATAGGATGTAATCTCCTATGGACCGGTTTCGAACTCATTTATTCTCGTCAGTACAGCGTAGGTGTACATACCTATCATCAGAGAGGACTCTCCTAGCAGTCCCACACAATCTGAATTGACGTTATTTGAATAACATTGGTATTTGATATTAATACCACCTGAAAAGTATAGACTTTTTTGAATTAATTTTAAATTGTTTTTATAATGGGTTGAAATTCGTAAATAATTGTTTCGAAAAAACTTGTTCTCAATAATTTTTTAGTTTAGTTTAGAAATAACGGTAACTGTAAGAAAATTATATTTTTCAAAAATCCATAAGAAATATTGACACTTTTGATAACATTTTTGAAAGAAAAAATCAATATGTAAACGTAGTCGTTGCAAGGCAACGGAAAATAACTGTAAGGAAATGTTATTATTGTACTATATTCCATAGTTACCGCATGGTAGTCCATAGTTAAATGGCATTCTTTATTGGCGAATAAAATTAATAATACTTTTTTCAAAATTTTATCAAGTTGATTGTAATAATTTATAAACAATTTTCGAATTACTCCTTGTATTATAGCAGTTTCGGCTTGCGCCTCGATAGGCAATCTTTACGGTCTTCCGGGAATGTTTAGTTTTCCTCCTGGGTATACAAGATACTATTCCTTACAGTACAAAAATTAATACTTTTAGTTAATAAGTTATTTTTCGTATTTCAAAAATATTATCGAAAATGTCAATAGTACTGAACAATTTTTGGAAAAAAATGATTAATAAACACAAAATAATACCCAAATGCTGTCTGGAAAACATCGCAAACAATAGAAATATTCCGAAAATACGCAATAACTCTCTAATATAAAAAATAATTATAAATAATTAGTGACAGTATTAAATTTTGATACCTATTATCTTAATTAATGTAATGACATCACATTTTCGATTTTTGCCTTGATAGTAATTTATTCATAAATTAGTCTTACAGGAAGAAACACCCACCGCGTTAGGTATTAGGGTACATTATTAAACAAGCCCAAGCTTAGATAGTGACAAAGACATTATTGTTTTTGTGCATGTTGTATATTATCCATCTTTAAATCGGCAATTATAATAAAATTCGAACCGACAAGGTTGGAATTGGGCGCGCCCAAACTGGCCAGATATAAACAAGGAAGGAATAAATCGCATTTGATTTTTTTAGTTGTTAAGAAGAAGTATAAATTTGGTGGTTGTTAAAATTTGAAACATAGCTTAACGCATCGTCAAGCAATCAACAAACAATTTCAACATGTACATATTCGTAAGTAAAAAATTTCTTTAATTTTTTGGGTTTTCATTATAAAAATATATTTGGAAAAAGGTCTGATCATTAAACTTAACAAATAATTAACAAGTTACGATAAATATTAAATCTCAAAAAATGCTAATATCGTCCATTAAAAATATCCATTTATTATTATATTTTATGCAGGGTGAGTTTTTAACATCCAAGTTTTGATGTGGTAATGGGAAAATGATGGCACAAATTTAGCAACATTTTTTAAATGTATCTCCTCTCGCTATTATGAGGCATCCTGTGCAATTTCGGAATTTTAAATAGGATGATGTACTTTTGTTCATAATATTCGAATCTATGTAAATAACTACGTATGTATACAAGTATTTTTATAATTTCCGCGTTAAATTAAAATTTTTGCTTTCATGTTTTACTGAAACTGATAAATAATCGTTAGAAACGTTAAAATTTTCAACCATTTTCAGTAAAATAACACATTTCCATCAAAACGAATTATAATGCTGAGAGAAGTGAACTTGATTTATTGGTAAACTTTATTTATTTTTAAATAAGTTCTATTTAATTTTTAAAAAATACTGGGTTCTAAAAAATAAAATTTTTGAGATATTAAAGGGTGTCAGAAGGAATGGACCAAACTACAGGAGTATATTGTATACATGATAATAATGTAAAAACTTTCCTTATACGATTTACATTTATTCTCAACTTATAGCGTACTAATTATCTATCCCTCTTGTAAATAGTTCAAATAGTCCATGGTTATTTAATTAGCTCTTTTATTTTGGAGAATCGTCTCACAGGAGAACACGACTTAAATTTCTTAACAAAATGATTAAAAAATATTACTAGATGATGTTCCAGTAAACATCAGAATGTAACTGTTTAATCAGCACGATGGAGATCATGCGCACTTCGCCCATCAGGTAAAGAAACATTTTTACGAAAGGTTTCCATTGGCTTGGATTGGTCGCGGTGGCTCTATTAGTTCGCCTCCAAGATCTCTAGATTCTGTACCACTAGACTTTTGTTTATGGGGCTGGTTCAAAAATGCAAACTTCAAACTCGAGATGCACACTCGAGAAATTTTTCAACATTGATTAAAAAACAACCGAAAATAAATAAAAATTGAATAAAGATTTGAGTTTTTTTATATTATTGTCACTTTTATACAACTTGTTTAGTTTTTAAAAATATAAGAAATAAAGTTTGCAGCAAAGAAACTAACTTATTTAATATAGAAAATACAATTGAAACATTACCTGCTTATCATAGTATATTTTATTATTGTTGGAATGCAGAAATATTTTATGAAATAATTAACTAATTAGATAACTTTGTATCATAAATGACGTTGGAAGAAAAGATTTTCTAATAATCAAAGGCCGGATAGCTGATTTTTGATTTACCTACCAGAAAACTTTGCCACTTGTGAGTGAAACATTTTTGTCAATCACTATGTTGCAACTAATATCTGGTTAGTTTAGTCAATTATAACATTTTTAGTTATATGTTATTTGCCATAGAATGTTATAGATTCTATCTCTTTCCTTAATTTTTAGGTAGTTCTTGCCGCCGCCTTGGCCTACGCTTCAGCCGGACTTATCCATCAGTCCCCAATAGCCCATGATGTAGTAGTTGCCCACTCTGCCCCAGTTATTCACGCCACCAATGAAGTTGTCCATAGAAGCATCCAAGCTCAAACCATCGTTGACCCACCACAAGTGAGAACCGTCATCGAAGCCGCCCCAATTGTTCATGCTGCTCCCGTTGTCCATGCTGCTCCCGTTGTCCATGCTGCCCCAGTAGTCAGAGCAGCTCCAATTGTAGTATCTGCTCCTGAAGTGCATAAAACCGTTCAATCTACTTCTATTGTACATGGAGCTTCCCCAGTATTCCATTCTGCTCCAGTAGTTCATGCTGCACCAGTACTCCGTGCTGCTCCAGTAGTCCATGCTGCGCAAGTAGTTCATGCTGCTCCAGTAGTTCATGCCGCTCATCCAGTGGCTTATGCTGCTCATCCAGTTGCATACAGTTCAGTAAATGCCTGGTAGATAGTTCTGTGATTATTAGCAAATGTGCCAAATAAAGTTGTTTACAAGATATTTAATAGTTAATCATTGCGCGACGAACCACTGCCGTCCATCCATATGTCATTCAGCTTAGTACTAGTCGAAATTCATTGCTTACAAATTTTCACCTGGAGGACGTCAACCTTGGGTTTGTTCCTTGTTTCACAAGGAATATAACCTCCAACGCGGTTTAAAAATAACGCGAATCGCTTTAGTCTCACACGTATCACAGAGTGTGTTAAAGGATTTTTCTTATATGAGTAGTTCAATTATTTGATCATAAAAGAAATGACCAGAACCGATAATCCTTCCAAGAATCGCTTAGTTTTGAAAAGAATAAAAAATTAAAAGGGAAATTGTTGGTCTACTTTTTGCGGAGAAAACGTTCGGCGATTTTTAACTACGCGACTGGTGGCAGATAAATTGCCTTTTCCATTACCAATGTTGCTATTTACTAACGTTAAGTAACTCAACATTTTTTAGAACGTGGCATTAAGGTTCAAAATTTATTTGAAAAAAATAATACTTTTTCAAAATTTTCTACAAATTTATAAACAGTATTTTTCTTAAAATATGAGAAATTAGACCCTGAAGTTACAGACCGCTCTTAGAGAATACCCTATATACGAACAAACACAACAAACATAAGATTCTTGGTTTGCTGGAAACAAAAGGGTGTTCCCTGATTACGATATACAGTGTGTCCCCTGCTCGACGCATGAATAGGCCAAAAAGACTAACATTTTTTGAGCCGGAACTTCATCTTCTGGGGTTCAGCCCTGCTTGGATAGGAACTAATTTTTGTCATAATTTTAATTTCGAAGAATCAATTATTCTTTGGAAATTTACAAATAAAATTACCACTAGTAAAGTGCATTTTATCTAGGAGATACGACAAAATGTTATGAACATGACAAAATGTTAATTGAAGATATAAATTTTTTTAAATTATCTAAATGTCTAATAGAGGCATGAGAATAAACCGACCGTGTCTAATTTATTACTTGGATAAGTTTTCTTGAAGAAACTTTCATTTAATATCTTCAATATGGATTGAAAATAATTCAAATTATCAAAGTAGGTATAGGACTTTAAAATTTTGTATTCATATTCGGTGTTTCTTTCTGAATATCTTTTCTCAATAACATTTTGTCTTATCTCCTAGATAATATGTACTTTAAAGGGGTGAATTATTTTTTTCAAGTATCAGCGGCAAATATATTTTGGTGGTGTTGGAAATCGCGTCTGACCCCCTCCCCCCTCTCTCCCCCGTTTCCGAAGTTGTTGAAATGTGGAAAATAGTTATACTTCTCTTTTTAGTTGTAATGGTCTCTCATTCCGGTCCAACTGAAAAAATATAATCAAATAGTTTCCGCGAAAAAATGCGAAGGCGTGGTCAGTTTATTTTTAATTTTTTAGAAAATTTTTTTAAAAAAATTTCAATTAATTAAAAAAATCATAAAACAGAAAGTAATTAAAAAAAAAATTGAAACACTTGTAATTTGTTTTTCGAAATTTTTTTTATTAAAAGGTAATATCGTTCCATAATGGGGGCGAGTATTGGTCGGTGGAGGGGTTGGACGCGATATCCAATACCACCAATGTGCTCAGCATCCTCGAAAACGGGGGGGAATATATATTTGCCGCTGATACTTGAAAAAAAATTCACCCCTTTCAGGGGCGAGTATTGGCCGGTGGAGGGGTCGGACGCGATATCCAATACCACCACCGTGCTCAGCATCCTCGAAAATGGGGGAAAGTGTTTTTCTCTGCAGGGAAACCTCTTGACGCGCGTTTAACACCTCTGGGTGGGTGGTTTTTGGCCGTTATGCACAACCCCAAAGAGAAATTCTGACGCCGCCATCGTATTCAGCATTCCTCGAAAATGGGGGGGGGGAGAGATACTCTTGTTCCGGCTGAAAATATTTCGATTTTTCGGGCTTTTTTCCGACTCACAGACGCCACTATTAAGGATATAACGATCTGTATCACTATTTGTTTGTATTTTTTTTGTTAAAAATGTGCATCGAATAAAATTACCTTCATATTATGTCATTGCATGCTAGTTAGTAAATTTACTATTTTCTTCTAATAAATGATACGATACGATATGGTTGATTAACCTCCGACGGCACCAATGTTACGCGTAAATAACTAAAAACCCATAAACAATACAAATAATTAAATTAATAAATTATAGGTTTTAAACGGATTTTTTTGTTTTGCGACAAATGGACCTTTAAATAAAGTCAATGATATCGAATATCAAGGTAAATATGAAGTTAATGGTACGTAAAGCTTGAATGCACTTTTGCTTTAAGGGGGGCTGTGTGTATTGTGTATTTAGTATATAATGGTGAATATTTAAATGGACACAGTATACTTGCGAAATCATAAGTAAATAAGTAGTTCATTATTGTTAAAAAATTTGTGATATCAATCCTAACAAAATGTTCAAACTGGTAAGTACATCATATTTTTTAAATTGGGGAAAACATGTTGAAAACCTTCGAAAAGGCGCATTACCACTCATTGGAATATTAATCAAGATTCGACATCATATACCATCAATATATTTAAAAAACATTTATTATTCCTTAGTTTACTCAAAGTTTCAATATTTAATATCAGTTTGGGGATCTGCATGTACCGCAATATTCAACCATTTAAAAATATTACAAAACAAAATTATTAAATGTATTCATACACTGAATTTCTTGGAATCGACAATAAATTTATAATAAATCAAGAGGATATTTAGATCTAGATAAAATTAAAAATTAGTATACTTATGAATGCAATTAATAATAGACATAAGAAATTTATAAAATCTTGTGACTTACACAATCTTAATACTAGAAACTATTACCGTTTAGAAAAGTAACAGGCGAAAAAATCAATTTTATTTGAAGGAATAAAATTTATTTGTATCCATTTATTTATTATCAATTACCTAAAATATTGAAAACATTTTGTTTTTAGAATTATTTAAAAAAAAAGGGATGAATTTTTTCTGGATAGCACACTTACCTACTAATTATAAAACCATTTCAATTTTTTATATAAATTAATTTATATTGTTATAATTATTATTTATGATTTTAATTAAAATAAATTAATATAATTCCTTAATAAAATTCCGAACTTCTTTATTATTAGAGCTACAATATTGTTTAAATTAGTTATCTAGTAGCATTTCTCCGCTGAATAAAAAGGAAAAAACAAAATAACAATTGAACATCGCCTTTTCGTATTATTTTAAAAAATGCACTATTTTTAAAATGGGACACCAAATGATACCAAAGGGATTTCAAATTTTATAGCAACATACTGGTTTTGTTAGAGCTACTGAAATGCAGTTAGTAGTATAAGCAGAAGGATAGTTTAGTGGGTAGACCTTGCCAAATTAGAATATGATTACACCTGCCGCTTTTTTTACCAGGTACCCTCCAAAATTGTTTACGTAAATATGGTCATAACTTCGTTATTTTTAACTTTAAGTCGATAGTGTTAGAACATTTTTGTTCATAAATTTATTTGTGAGCGACATATAGCTTGCAACTCTAATAATAATCGAGTTAGCTTAGTAATAGAGGTGACTTAATCGGAAGCACCCTGTATACGTGTTCTTGGGTCAGTAAGTTGATTAATTGTACCATTGTGTGAAGTAATGAATACATTGCTTAATCGGTTTCTGGTCTGGTCTGGTCAAACTCAGAAACAAAACCGTTAAGGGTAAAGTTTGCACAATTTTCCGAAGAATAGTATCTATGATATAAAATTACAAATTTGCATGAATTTGAAAAAGTTTTGACATTATTATTTTCGTTGTTAATTTAAAAACTTATTAAAGCTGAATATTAAAAAATTTAAAATTTGCAAACATTTTCGAATTTTTTAGAATAATAGATATTTGGAAATATAGATTAATTCTAAGTACCTTTCTTTCTTATAAATGTGTATAAAAAATCATTTCATAACCACCTGAAGACGTCTTAGTCAATCAATTTATTAATTTTTTTATAGATAATTTTTTTAAATTTATATTTTAATAATAAAATATTTTATAATGAATAATAAAATATTTTCCGTCGACCGTGAGCATAGTGGTGATATGAATAATTTCTACTAATAAATGATCTCAATATATCAGAAGTTACATACATTCAATTAAACAGATATCCACGAAAGGCTGGCATGACAATACATTTTTTCGATTTAAAAAGTTTTGAAAAATGACGAAAAAAATGGATTATTTTGGAAAATAAATAGTACGCCACTAGTATTTCTCAAAATAGGTAGGTAGGTATTTATTTCTTAATCGGAAGTAATTTCTTAAAAGAAAAAGTACCTTGAGTTTTGCTGGTAGACCAAACCGTTTTATCAAACATAATCATGTCAGTACATTGCATATCAGGGTTGGAATGTCATGACTTTTATAGAAAAGTGACAAACTCTTGATTTTTTGAATTAACTTTTTTGATGTATTCTTTTTTCATGAGTTAATATGGTGTGGTGTTGAATGCTTTACAATCTTTAAACATCATCTTGCTATTGTTGCACATTAAAACCAAAAAAGCATAAAGGACACTAAATTACTAAAATACTTAACTCAAAGAATAACTTAATAGCAAAACATTATTTTTTTGTGAACGTTCACACTATTACCTAAATTACCTAATTTATTTACTTTAATATAATATGTAGAAGATGTACATAACTTAAGAACTATTTAATATTGTCATTAAAAATGTTAGCTTTTTCCACGTCTATTCGATTTCACAAGTCAGAAACATTAACCCAAAAGACGAAAAAATTATTTCCACACCTGCAGAAGAAGCACTGCTATCATTAGTTGCTTTATATAATCTTGGGCTAGTTTATGTCTATCTATAAGTGAAAATGCTGACATCCACCACTCGACATCTGTCATGTTTGAGACAACAGAGTCATAATTCAAAGCATTTTGCATTTCCTCTTCAGTTAAGCTTACTAATACTTAGATAATTATACTAAAAATTCCTATTAGGAAGAGTGTAAATTAATTCGTCACTTATTTGAAGGAAGTAGTTTGATTTAATTCACGAATTAAATCACTGACTTAATTCTTATGAATTAATTCGTGCCAACCCTATCGCATACCCATGATCATCAGTGTAATATCATAAATCATATGGATATAATTTTTTTTGACACTCTGTATCTCGGGAAGAAATCGGACCCACATTTATATGATCTGATCTTTCTTATAAGAACATCTAGAATACCTTATTAAAATTATATTTAAAAAACGTGAGACGTCCTCGTAATTTAAAGCTGTTGTTACCACTCCATAATATGACTATGATTATTCTCTTTTAAAATTTGAAAGTAATATTTTAGGTAGTAGTATCATAACGCGAAATTTCAAAGTATTTATAAGTTGTTCTTCTTTATGCTTGTAGCTCCAGAAAATATAACAAACTAATTTCATTCATAATAAAATATAAAGTCATATAAAGATATAATGTTTCTTTTTCTCCCTCAATTAATCTATATTTTACCGTTTTCAGATAGTTATCGCTCTTGTCGTCGCCTACGTATCATCGTCCGTAGTTCCAAAACCGCCAGCAACTCATGGTGACTTAAAACATGACACCCCTATGGTAAAGAGTACGCCCATACATCATGACCACAAGCCTTCATCCGAAAAACCTGCAGAAGTAAAAGCAGAAGTGAAACATGACGAGAAGGCGAAGAGTATATCACACCAAGATATGAAATCTGATGAGAAGAAAGATCATCATCAGGCAGCCACAAAAACGGTTGAACACAATGGTAAACAGCATGACAATCATGCTGCGTTAAAACATCATGACGTACCAGTTAATGTTGGTCATGGTCATGGCGACAAAGTTACTCATGATGCTCATAAACCAGAAAAAGTGGAGTCTGTCAAAGCTAAAGCGTCCGATCATAAGCACTAACATTTTTCAAGTTATGAAGAGACAGCTGTCAAATGAATAGTGTCTAATTTACTTTCTCGTAAATTACTATTTATTTTCATTTATCATAACATTTTAACTGTTAATAAGTATTGTTATATACTTGTGACGGTTATAATGCATATGTTTCCTATTTTTTTATATTATTATTTATTTGTAGTGTTTACATATTGTTATTGGCTGTAATTTCTTTTTTTATGTTATCTTGCATGCAATATTTGACAATAAATAATTTATTCTTAATTTTTGTTTCATTTCTAGTTTCATTTGTTCCTTACTTTCTTTGCTCATCTAGTTTATTTATTGATAATAAAAAATATATTCTCTATCAATAACGTGCCTCAAACAATGCTATGATAATAATTATCATTTTGATGCACAACGTGCCTCAAACAATGCTATGATAATAATTATCATTTTGATGCTGTGCAATGATCACCAAGGTCAACAAACAGTCCACTGACAAGGCGTATTAAGTTTTAGCATTGATATACGCGATTTTAGTTCATTAGAATCTAAAAAAATTATTTCATAGAATTTTTTCTATGGCTTGGTTTCCATAACTAACTATAAATGAAAATTGCAAATATGTAATTATCTTATCATTCATTCATGAAGAAGAAATTTGCTTCTTATATCGGTTAAGATATAAAAATTGTTTTAAAAAACTAGTTTAAATATTCTTAACCATTTTTATTATGATCAAACACAAGCAAAAAAAAAATCCTTTAGGGCACTTTGGGAGTGGTGCGTGTGCGAACAAAGCGATTCGCGTTGGTTTTGAATCATTGGAGGTTATATCCATTGGGAAAAACGACCTCGGGAAGGTCGTTCCATAAGGATGAAAGAATTCTTAAATATTGAGGTTCGAGGAGTATTAAGCTTAACCACATATGGATGGGCGGCAGTGGTTCATCGTGCATTTCTGCTATTCGCAGCTCTAGACGGAATTAAGAGAGCAAGGTCAGCCGAACACTTTCCATGAAAATATCTGTAAAAGAGAATCAAATCCCCAACCTGTCTTCGATGTTCTAGGCTGTCGAGGTTCTTCGTCAGCTCGTGGTCTCCGATCAGACGAATGGCCCTCCTTTCGATGGAATCCAGTAGCCGAAGAATATGTTTGGGTGCAGAGTTGCAGACATGAGAGCAGTACTCTAGTGATGGTCGAATCTGGGCTTTGTATAGTGTCGACCATGAAAAATCTATATTTTTTTCTCTTTTTCGCTAAATAATATATTTAATCGCAAATTACTTCTAGTGGGCCCATGGTCGTAATCAGGATTACATCTCAGGGGAGAGTTCCTGGATTACGACAATGATGGTGGGTAAACTTTTCGAAAAAACTCTCATGGATTTTTGGAAATTTCGCTAAAAACTGAAAAATTAAACAAGAATTGATTTCCGGTTTCCAATAATATTTTCCTTGTACAATTCTTAATTTAAAAATATAAAATTATGAATATCATTATATTTTAAGGAAAATGGAATGATTTTTTAAAATTTCCTTTCAGCGTTCTACTGTCAAATAAACAAAATCGTAATATACCAAGTTTATACGAATTTTTTAAATCTATAGGACCTCACCTCGTATTATGACTGTTAGTATATTTATTTTAATAAATCATAAACACTTGAACAAATACCACTAAAATAAGAAAATCCGTTAAACTTCCAAAATATCCGTTAAAATTATATGCGAGTGTATATAATGACGTCACTAAGTCACGCCTCTTCCAGCGTGATATCATATCTTCTATTTATTGTATCATTGTCTAACGTTCAGGATTTTAAAAAATATCTAGAATGTCTCAGTATTATTTTTCAATAGTCCATTTGGTGTTATTTTGAACACTAAAAAGTCCCTTTGTTTACTTAATCCTGCACGAGACAGTTCAATGGATTCTTTTTAAGGTATTAAAAGATTAATATGTCTAGTAATAATTACGTGTAGTAGTTAATCCAGAAAAGCTCTAGTGGATTCAAAGCCATAAAATTTTTCATTAGTTAACTTTCATTTCTTGTAAGCGTTTATTACTCGGCTTTAGGAATAAAATAATTTAGTATCCCTATATAATATACTACTTTTTATTTACTTGGGGTAGAAGAAGAAGTATCGCAACGCTATGTTCTCCAAAAATGAGTGTATTAAAACATCCCGGGAACTAAAGAAGCTATGTGTGTGAAATATTGGTTTTTAATGAAGATATTTCGACGTCGGTGTCAACTTGCTAATTTTAAATGGAACACCCTACGTATTATTACATTTTTCGGATTCTACTTCTTGACAGATTTCGTAAATCATGTCATATACATAAGACTAAGCATATTGGACATATTATTTAAGATTTTATGTCTAAAATGGCTTAAAATAATTATTATTAATTTTTCGTGTAAGGAAGCCTTTATTGTTTAATTTGGAATGGATATCCTGTTGAAAAGGAAACGCTTTAATAGATTTTGATTCAGCATATATAATCGTTATAGTCTACTTAACGCCCTTGGTACATAAATAACTATTAAAAACCGGTGTAGAGAAAATAAGAATGGACAAAATGTTATCTTACTTATTTTTCATACATAGCGAAAGTATTCAAGCAATAGACATCCAAATCCGATAACAATTCCATTGCTGTAGAGTCACCTCTATTCTTTGCATACTCTTATAATTCCTTTACCATACTAATGGCTTGTGATAATTGGTGACATTTGTTTGATTACTGCATTCAACTTCTCCATCAGAGTCATCAGATAGTGATGTGGCTTCAGTTTGGACTACATACTCGGTAGGAATCGGGGCAACTTTCATCTTCTAATAGCACATTGCTATCAACGCTAATGAACTCGCCCAAATCATTGTTATCAAATGACAAACTTCCACAACATCAATATTCTCTTTACTATATTTACCTACTGAAGTTATAAATAAATTATTTTTCTTTATATTCGTCGTAAAATTTTAAATACTCTCGCCGGCACAAAATTCCGCCACCCTGAAATTTTAGTCAAGTTTGATATTTTATAACTTTTTATTTTTTATGCGATTTTCATGATTTTGTTATTAGTTTGTAGACCAATTTATTGTGTTTTTCCTTAATTATTTTATAAAGTAACATATTTCGATTAGGTTATATTATACAGGTACAAATCAAACTGTTGTTTTTAGCGTAATTTCAAAACACCGTGTAGGAAAATTGAGGTTCATAATTTTATTCACATACTGTTTCTAGTAATCTTTGATGTATTCTAAACATTTCGAGTTTTTATTCATTCCATTATATCATTTCTGCTGCGAGCTGCAAAATTTTAAATGAAAAGACGTTATTTGTAGAAAATGTATGTCATGGGTATTTCTACCGAAGCACGCACCAATCTTGTATTTGTTGAACTATTACCGCCCACCGTTATATTGAGGAAATCCTCCAAGAAGTTGTTGATCCCTTTGCTCCTTTCATTGGGAATCAATTTACATTAATGCATGATAATGCTAGACCTCACGTTGCACATGTAGTGAGCGAATATCTGGATGAAGTTGGACTTCCAAGATTGGAATGGCCCGCATGTAGCCCAAATCTCAACCCAATCGAACATCTTTGGGATCAACTTAAAACGACCGTTCGTCGTCGTCCTGTATAACGACAAATCTTGCAAGACTTACGACTGGTGCTGGCCGAAGAATATCAGGCTATCCCTCAACAAAGGATAAGTAACCTTATTCATTCGATGCCACGAAGATTGCAACCTGTGATTGCTGCGAGAGGAGAAAATACAAATTGTTTTTGTTAATTAACTTTATGATATACCTAGTGTTTGTCTTTCTTAATAATAATAGGCTTCAAATCTCAGCACTTCATTTCAAATTTTGCAGCTTGCAGCAGAAATGAGATAATGGAATGAATCAAAAATCGAAATGTTTAGAATACCCCAAAGATTACAAGAAATAGTATGTAAATAATATTATCCACCTCAATTTTCCTACAGGGTATTTTGAAATTACGATGAAAAACAACAATTGATTGTGACCAGTTATTTACTGCTTTATAATATAGCTTTATCGAAGAATGTTACCTTATAAAATAATTATGGAAAATCACAATAAACGGATCTACAAACTGATGACAAAATCATGAACATCGCATAAAAAATAAAAAAGTTATAAAATATCAAACTTGACCAAAATTTCGGGGTGGCGGAATTTTGTGCCGGCAACTGCATATTTTAGTATTTCCTTGATTTTACTAAATTTATTAGAAATACTAACTATTGTTTTTTATAAATTATGTGTACCATATTATTTTGGTATGTAGTATTAATAAAAAATGTAAGTAATACTATATTTTATAGAAAATAGTGTGATCAAATCTTTACTCTAATAATTTTATAATACTTAGTCCTTGCGTCACGGCGCAATAAAAATTTAGTGAAGATTTCTACACATTGTGATATTATTTACTTAGACCTTCAATAAGTATTTTGCTTAGTAGTTATTCTTTATAAGTTAAGCTAAAATCTGTGACTACTGAACACCGTTTTATTTTTAATAAATAGTATGATATGTAAACACAATAATAAACTAAATATCGGTACGATATATCCAACCCTACCCTACCCTCTGGATGTAAGTGATACTTCCGCTTATTTCTGATTCTGTTACTGTTACTCTATATTTTTTGACGTAACGAAGTTTATTATCTTCTTCCGGTCAAATTGGGACCAAGGAACTGGGGTGTAGCAGTAGAAATTTGTTTAACGGGTCCGATTATATACTTCACTTCACTCTGATTCTTAAGGTATAATGCTGTTTAAAACTTCACGTTCAATATATATACGGTGGGCCAAGAAAAGTGAACACATTTTTTTTTTCTGAATAACTTTATTGTTTGAAATTATTTTTAAACCAAATTTGCAGGAAATATTTGCAAGAAGTTTTCGTAAAATGAATTTAAAGATAATAACATCGAATTAGAATATAATAGAGGGCAGGTTAAAATACAAATCAACAAGTGGTTAAAATAAGTTTTTTTTTAAATAATTAAGACATAGCATAAAGCCTCTTTTATATTCTCAATAAAAGTTATTCTTTGAGATTTTTTGATATTTTACTCGGTTAAGCTAATATTGCTAAAATTAACTAACTACGGTTAAGCTACAATGACTAATTTTCTGACCAAATGTTTCTTAGCAGTTAATAATCTGAATATAACTGTTTTTACGTCAGTTGGCCAAATAAACAATTTTATAAAATGGAACGGAATTTATATTTAGATGAAGGAAACGTATTTCATCTTTAATCTGGTAAAAAAATGTGTAAAACAGTATTAACTTATAATAAAGTTTTCACATATTTTTTTTTAACAAATTAAAAATGAAACATACTTGTTTCATCAAAATATCAATCCTCTTTCGTTTTATACAATTGTTTCCATGCCCAATTGACTAAAAACAGTGATATTCAGTTATTAACTGCTTACATACATTTAGTCAGAAAATTAGTCATAAATATTTAACTAAATATAATATCAAAAAATTTTTTGTTGTTGTGTCCCAATTATTTGAAAAAAGAAAGAACGTATTTTCGTGACTCGTTTAAAGTAACTTTTTATTTTAACCTGCCCTGTATATTGTAAGTCGATGCTATTACATTAATATAAATTTTACGAGAACTTCTTATTTTGTAAATATTTCTTGCAAATTTAGTATAAAAATGATTTTAAACACAAGAAAGAATAATTTGGTAACTTTTTTTGGACCACCGTGTAATTACTTATAACCATGGACATTTTTTTATTTATGAGATATTTATTAAAATCAGCAAGATTATTAATCTTGCGTTCAATCTCAAGATTAAATGCAAAAAAATCTTCATTTGCATAATATACAAATAATTTTGATATAGTAGGTTGGTGAGTAAACCAGACAAGCAGCATTTAAAAAAAATATCGTACAAGGATAAGAAGTATTTAGACAACACAACCGTATATATCTATATTGAAATAAATTATTGATTTTCTTCAAAATTGGCCATACAAGGCTGCTGTATTAAAGATGAGGGTCATTATTCAAAATTGAAGTTGTTTTCTTACTAAATGGGAAAATATTTTATGTGGGATAAGTTAATTTGTCTAATTTTTATTGTTAGAAATTAATATTTCCTGTTCCTGATCTTGTAATAAAATATAATTCATTAATACAGTCATGGACACCGGAACAAATACATTGGGGGGGGGGGGGGGGGGGGTTGTTCGGTTTTGTTGTGTATGCCTATTAGTGCAAAAGTGCAATGCGCAATTTCTTTAACACACAACCAAAAATTTGTTTTGGTTTTATATTTTTTTCCAATTGTTCTTTCCTTAAAAATAATTAATCCGGTATATTTTTTTAAATTGTTTGTTTCTTAAAAATGTCACTTCCCTTATTGTTTTGATTTAAAACAACTTTAATATTATATCTACAGACTGTTATAAAACTCTTGTTTATTTTTACGAAAATTCAAAACACCTTCTGGAGTATGCTATTGCTGATTACATCCAAATGGAAGCCTAATGTTTCCTTTACATTATCATTTTAAATTCATTTCATTATACATATATTTAGAAAGGGAAATAAAAATTTAATTTTGTGGCTAAAAATACACAAAATGTCCCATTTAAAATAAGAAAGTTAGATCCAATAACTTTTTCACCTGGCCCGGTAGATGCGGTTCTTCGGTGGCATTATATTCTGCTTATCGCATTATGAAACTTTTATTTCAAATATTTTTTTCTATTATTAATAATAAAAAATATAGAGGAAAAATCTAAAATCGATAATTTTTCAATTTACCCTCGTATCTGTTAAAAAAGCGAATATTTTTAAATTCTGCTTCGATCATTTGTAGTTTCTCCCAAATACCTCTCATGTCATGTACAGGGTGTTCCATTTGCGACACTTTTATAGGGTATCTCCGTTATTGTTAGTGCTATCAAAAAAGTAATATAGGTGTCATGTGCTCTTTTTGGGTCAAACTTAAAATGGTAAAATCAAAATTTGAAAATTTGCGCTCGCTTAAGAGATACGGGGGAAAATCAACAAATTGACAATTCCTAAATTACCCTATATTTTCTTAGTTAAAAGAGATACAGAAAAATGTTTAATACATAAGCTTATTTATAATGATCGTTGAATAATCTACTGTTTTCAGAATAAGTATACGGGGTCAGGTAAGAAAGTTGTCGGATCTAACCTAATTTTTAAAATGGAACACCCTGTATATTATAATCTAAAAATATGGCATTTTAAACTCTCTTTTCAAATTTATAATACACCATGAATGATAGATATCATCAAATTTTTCAAAATTTTGATAAGTATTTTTCACAAATGAATATGTAAAAAATGAAATTGACGTTAAATGTTAATAACAACTAGAATGTCAACATAGCTGTCTCTAGGATATTAGTTTCATGGCCTACTTTAGTTTAAAGTAATAAACTTTAATAAATCGCCTAGGAAACCAATATCATCCATGGTGTGTTATATATTTGAAAGGAGAATTTAAAATAGTATATTTTTAGATTAAAATATACATGGTGTTTCATTTAAAAAAATGAGGATAATCAATATACAGAAACTTCTGTAGAAAACAATTTTCCGTATCTCTTTTAACTAAGAAAATATAGGGTAATTTTGAAATTGTAAATTTTTTGATTTTCCCCGTATCTCTTAAACGAGCGAAAATTTTCAAATTTTGATTTTATCATTTTTAGTTTGGCCCAAAAAGATCAAATGACACCTACATTACTTTTTTGATAACACTAACAGTTACGAACAAACACGAACAAACCCGAACAAACCCTATAAAAGTATCGAAAATGGGACATCCTGTACATCACTTTCCTAATAAGTTCATTAATTATCGAGATACCCAGCAGAAATGTCAAGAATGGGTAGCCCTGTCTATTTTCATTTGTAAGGTGTGCCTTATACCCAATTTAATTCATCGAATTAAAAAATCAAGATAACGCTTTTGTGGATAAATTCCAGTTTATTAGTTCAGCATTTTTAAAATTGTATAAATGTCCTAAATGATAATAAAATAAGTAATAAGTTTGTGATCAGCTTTAAAAGCATTGAATAAATCATAAACCCTCTCACGTCTTATAGGGAGAAGGGAAATAAGTTTATTTCCAGCAAAAACCGAAGAAAATAATTCAATGAAACAAGTTTGTTAAATTTCTGAAATGTTAATGAGAATTTTCGATATAAACTTCATGAAAGTGTATTTAGGTCACAATGCTTTACCAAACAAGCAAATAATTAATCAGAATTGTTAAAAACTATGATTACTTAATTGATGACGAATATTTCGGAGTGTGATCCCTTAGATCATCATGTGTTAATAAGCAATAATCTGAATAAATAATATATCGCTGGCTCCCGCAAATGTTCTTAGTATGATGGATGGTACTGCTTTCTATTTCCACACAGTAACAACTTAGGGGCGCCGAGTTTTCGAAATTCCAATGGGATTAAATATAACCACGGAAACCGTGAAGATGAGAAAGCGCCGCAAACAATGCGACCAGGCTAAATCTTTTTGTTTGTTGGGTTTAGTAGTACGAGTACTCGACTACACCTAAATGTCGTTAACAATTCATCCAACATTTATCTAATTTTTCCTTTTTTAATAAATTGAAACCGTTATTTGTTATTTTAAATTTATTTTTTTGGATGATTTTAATATTAAAATTGATTTGAAGGAAGCTACGATACCTTGTATACTTTGGCATTTTTCAATTTTATGTAAAAGTCCGAGTAACTTTTGTCAACAATTTTCTATACCAATCTCCAACGGTTTCTGAGATTAAATTCATTTAAGGAATATTTTTATAAAAAAAAAACATGACAAGTGACAGGGTATTTTGTTCTTACTTGAGAAAATTTAAAAAAGATATGTATTTCTATACTAGAAATATTTTATACAGGGTAATTAGAAAATTATAGATTTCTGGTATAAATACTCAGAAATCAATTTTTTAACATAAAAACTACTTAAAATAGAGACAAGTATGTATTGAGCAATCATATAAAGAAATCAATTTGTTAAATTAAAATATAAGGTGTTCCATTTAATAAAAACTTATGAGTATTTTATACCACAAAGGTATAATTTTTAAAATACCATGTATAAAAAATTTTTGTGGAAGCGAAATACCCATATCTTTCCTAAATTTTTTTTTATAAAAAAAATCCTTTAATGAATTTTATCTCAGTAACAGTTGGAGATGCGTATGGGAAACTGCTAACAACAGTTGTTTGAAGTGTTTCATAGAATCGAAATATGTCAAAATATACAGGGTATTCCATTGAAAATAATAATTTTAAGCCTAACTTCCGGTATAACCGTAAGTGATACATACGTTAAAATATCGTCATTAAAAATATCGGTATCTTTTATAGCGAGTACCAGTATTTGAAACAAATATCGTTTGTAGTTCCCGAGATGATTTGATAGGCCACTCACCATGTTATGTATTATCAATGTTAATAATTATGAGTTCTAATTTGAATTTAATTATTTAATCAAGAACTGATGAGAAAACCCGAGAAACTGTTTTTTGTATACATGGTGTTCCTTAATGACGTGATAATATTTCAGGGTGTGATTCCTTAGGTCATTTCACAAAAAAAAGTTCATACGAACATATGTCCGCAACGGCTTAAGGCTACAGGGTGTTGAATTTTAATATCTCCGAAAGTACTTTAGATATTATTTTCAATTTTGGTATGTGTTAATAGGATATAGAACCACATATTTTAATTAGAAAAGTTATTCAATTGTTCCACCAGTGGCGTCCCTGCAAACATGTCCTCTGATATTTTTTACAAAAAAGATGGTACGCCACTGACATTTTTCTATGTGGATATTTTTCTGATTCGCCTGGTCAATTCTATATGAAAACGGCCTCTTGAATTTTTCTCGTCAGAATCACCGTTCTGGATTAAAACCACCAAATTCATAATGAAACTCATTAATATTAACATTGATTAAATAACTAATGATAATTTTTGTTTTATGAAAATTTTTGGAGTGGGCAATTCGATGCGACGACGGGTGAAGCATGCCTTTCAAGTGAAGGTGGCCGTTTCCAACAATTTTTATATAACAAAATTTTTCATTAATTATTTTATCAATGTTAATAATAATGAGTTTCAATATGAATTTAATAGTTTTAATTAAAAACTCTGACGAGAAAAACTTGAGAGGTCGTTTTCATGTAGAATTGATCAGGCTAATCAGAAAAGATATCCACATGGAAAAATGTCAGTGGCGTACCATCTTTTTTGTCAAAAATATCAGAGGACATGTAACACTTACCAAAATTGAAAATAATATCTAAAATAGTTTCGCAGATATTAAAAAATAACCATTTAAAAAATAAAAATTCAACACCCTGTAGGAAAAAATTTAAGTCCTTGCGGACATATATGTTCATATGCACTTTTCTTTATAAAATGATCTAGGGAATCGCACCCTGAAATATTAGCACGTCATTAAGGAACACCCTGTATAATATACAAATTTAATAATCTTTTCGTCTAAGTTAGCTTGGAGAAGAGACAAAGTATTTATACAGGCTCAATTAAAAATGTATGGTTGCTATTAGTGGTAAGCGCCCCATCAGCTTCAAAATTTCCCACAGGAAAATATGAAACCGAGCAACTTTTAATGCAAAGTGGCACGTTAGGCATTATAACCCTTTAAACATGCTTGTGGTGTGCTAAGGGAATTAGGGGATGAGCAGTTTTAGTGAAATTTTAAGCGCTTGCGAACTTTTAAAGTATTACGTTTAGTTTTAGTAAGACTCTAGCGCACGCATAAATGGGACTTGTTCTAACACATTGCGTTAACTATGCGGCTGATTTCTTCGATGAAAAAATTTCAGGGCAGAATTTAGTGGCGGCTCGTGACCTATGATAGAGGGGATTAATAAGTATGGTGACATTTTTCTAGGCGTTTTAAATGTAGAAAGAAAAAAAGTAATAAGAAAATGCGTTAGGTAAAACATATTTTTATTTATTTTTTAATTTTACACAAGGAAATACAACTTTTGGAAAATAAGAAAGGTTTTCTTAGTGTGTATAGCTGTCGGATCTTAACGTCGTCACATGCATCCCTTGTAACAATATTTATACAGTCCACTACTAATACTACTAAAGCCATCTACGAGCTATCAAGAAAACCGAATGATGTTCAATTCTACTACCGCCATCTACGAGTTTCAAGAAAACCGAATGATGTCTAATACCACTACGCCATCTACGGCTACGTCATTAGGCGCAACCAAGACGAGAACAATAGTTAACTGTTTTATGACGAGAACGAATCGAGCCACGAGACTGACAAGTTGGCATTCATCATATTTTCAGTGTTTTTTAGTTTAAATCCTTAAATAAAATGGTTTAAAATCATATCCAGCATCATTTATCGAAATACACAACATTTATCGACCCTACACAATAGTGCTTAAACGTAAAGTCCATTCTTCGGTTCTTAATTGTAGAAAATTGACCAATAACAGCCTCATTAAGTTTGGAATATCCTCTATAATTTTTTTTTCATATATATAATTTTTAAACTTTCTAATAAAGTCCCTAGATTTACCCTTTGTGGTCTGCGTTAAATTAATTTCGGGTTTAGGTGTTCCCGCATTCATCACTTCAATTTTTTGCTCCAAACTCAAAGAGCTAAAGTTATTTCTTAAATAGTCCACCGTCATCTATTCATTTTAACTTAATAAATATATAATATTAAAATATTAAAACATACACGCTCGAATTTTTAACTAGATGCACGCACAGACAACAGTGCGAGCGCGGTGCACACAAAAACTGTGCGCCTTTTCCATGTTAAATCGCCATAGCCCCGCTGCCACTCGTCACCTGTTACCACAGAGAAACAGAGAAACTGCACTACTAATCGCAAGTGCGAGCAAGTCTCGTCATAATCGTCATTTACCTCGACCGAGGCATGGTTGCCGGATCTATACAGTTTGGTTTGACGGGATGATAAAATATTAGGGAGGGTCGGACTTTTTTAGTTTGACGGTACGATAAATAATATTCAATGAATATAAATTAATCTTTTTTATTCGTTTTGTTTTGGGGGCGCATGTGCGCATGTGCTTCTGTGTAGAACCGCCACTGGCAGAATTTATGTTTTCTTTTGTGAAAAAAAGTTAAAATCCTGTTGATCAGATAGAAAGTCAAAGTAAGAAAATTAGTTATTGTACAAATAGGTTAAGTTCTAATTTACAAAACGTTTTAAAATTAGGTACCGAAAAACATGAAGACAATGTTCGGGTTTATTCAAAAATAACAACTAAACACCAAAAACTATTCTGACCGGGGCAGTAATCTGGTAACGACTCAAAAACCAAGGACATTATTGTACACTGATTCAGACCAGAAGAAAATACGTATTTTTCCATAGGCCAATTTCGCACAGAATTTCAACGCAGAACTACACCATTTTACAGGCAAATAGTCATACTATACAAAATATGCCTATAAAGTGTCTAGAGCAGTATTCCGTGATTTACTCAATCAAGGGCCTTTAATTGTTGACTTATTAACTCAGTTTTTTATATCTCATAATTAAAGGTTTACCTGTACAGTTTAAATTTAAATACCACTGCAACCTGCGAGATAATGATAATCTTAACCATACAAGTCATTAACTTCTTCTCGATTTACAACGAGGAAAAGATCAAGGTTACGTCAGTTGTAAGTAAATATTTCGTGAATTATTCGCAGACCGCTCAAGTAAAGGGGGGAATTTTTGGTAAAGTATATATGAGATTCAGTTTATTTTTTTTCGTATAATTGTTTTAATACAGCAATACATAAAACAGAAATCATGCACTCTTGGGTAAGTGAACTAAGTTTGAAATTATAAAAAATTTTTCAAAATTTTTTTCAAATTTAAGAAGTTTGCTTTGTCATATTGCTATTTTGAAATTATTTATTAATATATTTTTATAATAAAAACGATTCTACTTAGACAACATTCTGGTAAATATTGAGATTGTTCAAATGGATTAATTATAAAAATATCAGCAATGAATGAAAGCCTGATATACTACGCCAATTAATTATCGAACATTAAAAAATTCAAGTCTTATGTAATAATAAGCTGTTATTTCGTTGAACCAATTTTAATAATTTTTATTGTAACTAATAGAATATAGTTTAGTGTTTACGCCCTGATATGTCTAATTGTACAGGGTAGGACAAAAAATCTAGATACATGTAAATTTCCTAAAATTTTAATTTGATAAATCATTCGATATACAAGGTGTAAGAAAGGTTGGGAGTAACGCATTAATTTCCTTGGAAAAAAATATTTTTTTTCCTATAAATTTTTGCTCTACTGATTTTTGTTTCCAAACTACAGGGTGTTTTTTATAATTTAATAATCGTTTTTGCGTAATAACTTTTTAGCGCTGGCAGATAACAAAATGAAATTTTAGCAGGCGCTTACTTTGATATTGCACTAATAAGATTAAAAAAATTGACTTCGTAGATTACTCTATGGCGTGTGTACGAATATTACCATAATGTTTAAAAAAAAAAAATGGTACGCCACTGCAAAAAAATTATTTTTTATAATTTTTTTCAAATTTGATTTTTGTTTTAAACAACTTATCCCTCTTGTATTTTCTCTGTATCTCTTTTTATTTTTCCGTTATTAAATCTTTTGTAAGTGAATAAATAGATAGATGTTTAGCACTCTGAATTATAAACTGGATTTAATGAAATTTTTCAGTAGATTCTTAGTTTTAATTTATCAAAAGCCAAAAGTGATAAAATGTTACATTGATTGTTTACGAAACGTTTTTTTCGACAACGTGTTTAGAAGAAATTATAATTTTCATATTACCTCGAGTAGCATGGCGATTCTTTTGAGCCAATGTCTAGCCCAGACATAACTTTAATTGGTTTGGTTTAAAAAATAAATTAAATTCAATTTTTATGTAAGATATGTCAAATTTAAATTTACTTGCATTTAGATTTTAATCGCTATCCCGTACAATTGGACGTATCCGGAGGTAAACTAACTGCACTTCTCTAAACTCTAGAATCTATATTCCATCAGTAATTTTTTTAAAATTAGTTCATTATTAACGTAATAACAACTTACTAATTCGAATTTTTGAATATTCGAAAAAATTAATTGGAGTAGTATATTCTGTGATCTGAAAAACACAATTATCCCTCAAAGTAGATCTAAATTTATGATGAACTACATTTAAAATTAGTGAATAAAATGGATGTTATTTACGAAATGTTACGATTATATTTTAATATAACGTATAATATTTTAATGATAAATTCAAATATGACACTACATAGTCTACATAGCGGGCTTTGAGGAAAAATCAAACTAATTCAGGTCTTTATCTTCCTTTAAAATTGAATTTTAAAGGAACGAATAATAGTACGGCAGCCCATTACCATGATTTCAGACTGATCACGACCTAAAGTTTTTTGAGTTTTTTAGTGATTTAATAAGGACTTAAGAAGGAAATTAACAAGAACGGACATTGGCAACGTTGCGAAATCATTGAGAATCATCTTTACATATGTAAAAAAGTGGTCGTAATAGTTATCGCGCCTCGTCCGTTCTTTTTATTTTTTGACTCGGTGTGATGTTTTTGAGGAGAAACATAGTAGTTGACATTTTCCGTGCGGTGACTAGTTTTGGTTTGAGAGAAATCGAAATTTGTTTACAGCGGAGAATTCAACTTATCACGACTCGTCCATTTTACTTGTCGGATGATATTTTTCGTTATTCGTGACCGGAAAAAAATGAGAACAGATATTTTCATCGACGCGCAACCGAAGTGTTGGATCTTAGGTATGTCATTTTTTAACGCTGTTCGAGTTATCGCGACTCGTCCGTTTTCAAGCAGAAATCGTGTATTGTGGCTAGGAAAATGGGGGAAAAATACGAACTGACACTTTTACACGCATTTTTTAGCAAAACCGTTTTCAGTCAATACAGCACGTGTATCAATTATAATGAATATGGGGGCATAGCTGATGCTGAGTTGTTATAGACAACCAAGCCATACAGCAAGCCGCTTCATGCGCACGCCGTGTACAGCGATCATGAATTATACAGATACGAGATCCGACTCCGCTACCCTCCCTGCAGCTGCGCAACACGGAATATGTTCGTACGACTCGATTCACTAATTTTTAGAGTGTTATTAACAATTTTTAAAAACAATTGACCCGGGCGCTGTAACTTTTTTATACCCCTTTTCTTTACATCTTGTATTTAAACTATGGAATTTTTGCAACACTCAAAACGTCCCTTGTTGATGAATTCACGTTTTTTTAAATATTTTTAATATGATTTCATCAAGAACGTACAAGGTGTAGTAACAAAAAGACGATCTCCTTCCTTACGGACTGAAGTCACTTTGATCGGTAAGCGCAGCGTTGCCGAACTTTTTCGCTCCAGTAAAACTTCCTTATTTTTCACTAATCTAGCGATTAGTCATTGACTAGTTGAAGACGTGATAACAGGACATTTTGGTAACGGGCTGCCGGACTGTTAGTAGTATAAAAAAAATTAAGAAGCTATAAAATGAAACCATAACCAAGCAATTTTTGTCGCATTTTCTAACGAAAAGTATATTTTTCACACCAGTTAGTTAATATAACATTGTTATACTATTTTTAACCACTATATAATAATAACTCCTTTTGCAGGTTATATTGGCCGCCACTTTGGCTTACGCCTCTGCTGGATTCATCGCCTCTCCAATTGTAGCTCACTCTGCAGTAGTGGCTCACTCTGCCCCAGTGGTCCACTCAGTACCTGTATACAAGACGGCTCCAGTAGTAGCCGTACATTCTGCCCACGTAGTACCTGTAGTTAAAGCTGCTCCAATCGTCGCTGTCCATTCTGCTCCTGTTGTAGCCAAGTCCATTCATAGTCAATCCATTGTCCATGGTGGCCCTGTAGTTCATGCGGCTCCAGTACTTCATGCCGCCCCAGTAGTTCATGCGTCTCCATTAATTCACTCATCTCCAATTGTTTATAAGTCTGCGGCTCATCCAGTAATTATTCATTAAGTTTATTTAATATGTAGGTATTTTTTAGCTGTAAATATATTTAATAAATTATGATTTAATATTATATGGTATATTATTTATTTAATACTAGCAATAAGTAAAGGTGCATTTACACATGCATGGATTTAGTGCCGCCAATAAAAACTGGCGCGCCAGTAAATAAAATTAGCAAGTGTAAATATTGACTTGCAAAAAAATTTATTTTTGCATGCATATATCAAAAAAGTCAACATCCTTCTGAAATCACTGGCGCCAGTGTTGACAAATTCGTACAGAAAATCAAAACTTGCAAGTGTAAACAAGTGCTTGCACGTCAGCGACCGCTCGCCAGTTTTTCGTTTAGGTTGCGCTTCTAATTTTTGTTGAATATATTTTATATAGTTGGTTGGTAGAAGGATCCTCTGCTGCGAGTTCTACTAGAAGTTTTGCAGAAGTATCCAAAGCAGGTCGACGATCAATCCATGGTTTTATTCAGACACGGCCTTTTCGTCGTTTCTTTTTCGGTATTTCTTTTATCTTTTTTTCTACTAAAAGTTCAGCGACTATTTTACAGGCTTCGGAAAGTTCACTCGAAATAGTGCGCACTGTGAAAAACACACATAAGATTAAAAAAATTGACTTCGTAGATTACTCTATGGCGTGTGTACGAATATTACCATAATGTTTTTAAAAAAAAAATGGTACGCCACTGCAAAAAAATTATTTTTTATAATTTTTTTCAAATTTGATTTTTGTTTTAAACAACTTATCCCTCTTGTATTTTCTCTGTATCTCTTTTTATTTTTCCGTTATTAAATCTTTTGTAAGTGAATAAATAGATAGATGTTTAGCACTCTGAATTATAAACTGGATTTAATGAAATTTTTCAGTAGATTCTTAGTTTTAATTTATCAAAAGCCAAAAGTGATAAAATGTTACATTGATTGTTTACGAAACGTTTTTTTCGACAACGTGTTTAGAAGAAATTATAATTTTCATATTACCTCGAGTAGCATGGCGATTCTTTTGAGCCAATGTCTAGCCCAGACATAACTTTAATTGGTTTGGTTTAAAAAATAAATTAAATTCAATTTTTATGTAAGATATGTCAAATTTAAATTTACTTGCATTTAGATTTTAATCGCTATCCCGTACAATTGGACGTATCCGGAGGTAAACTAACTGCACTTCTCTAAACTCTAGAATCTATATTCCATCAGTAATTTTTTTAAAATTAGTTCATTATTAACGTAATAACAACTTACTAATTCGAATTTTTGAATATTCGAAAAAATTAATTGGAGTAGTATATTATGTGATCTGAAAAACACAATTATCCCTCAAAGTAGATCTAAATTTATGATGAACTACATTTAAAATTAGTGAATAAAATGGATGTTATTTACGAAATGTTACGATTATATTTTAATATAACGTATAATATTTTAATGATAAATTCAAATATGACACTACATAGTCTACATAGCGGGCTTTGAGGAAAAATCAAACTAATTCAGGTCTTTATCCTCCTTTAAAATTGAATTTTAAAGGAACGAATAATAGTACGGCAGCCCATTACCATGATTTCAGACTGATCACGACCTAAAGTTTTTTGAGTTTTTTAGTGATTTAATAAGGACTTAAGAAGGAAATTAACAAGAACGGACATTGGCAACGTTGCGAAATCATTGAGAATCATCTTTACATATGTAAAAAAGTGGTCGTAATAGTTATCGCGCCTCGTCCGTTCTTTTTATTTTTTGACTCGGTGTGATGTTTTTGAGGAGAAACATAGTAGTTGACATTTTCCGTGCGGTGACTAGTTTTGGTTTGAGAGAAATCGAAATTTGTTTACAGCGGAGAATTCAACTTATCACGACTCGTCCATTTTACTTGTCGGATGATATTTTTCGTTATTCGTGACCGGAAAAAAATGAGAACAGATATTTTCATCGACGCGCAACCGAAGTGTTGGATCTTAGGTATGTCATTTTTTAACGCTGTTCGAGTTATCGCGACTCGTCCGTTTTCAAGCAGAAATCGTGTATTGTGGCTAGGAAAATGGGGGAAAAATACGAACTGACACTTTTACACGCATTTTTTAGCAAAACCGTTTTCAGTCAATACAGCACGTGTATCAATTATAATGAATATGGGGGCATAGCTGATGCTGAGTTGTTATAGACAACCAAGCCATACAGCAAGCCGCTTCATGCGCACGCCGTGTACAGCGATCATGAATTATACAGATACGAGATCCGACTCCGCTACCCTCCCTGCAGCTGCGCAACACGGAATATGTTCGTACGACTCGATTCACTAATTTTTAGAGTGTTATTAACAATTTTTAAAAACAATTGACCCGGGCGCTGTAACTTTTTTATACCCCTTTTCTTTACATCTTGTATTTAAACTATGGAATTTTTGCAACACTCAAAACGTCCCTTGTTGATGAATTCACGTTTTTTTAAATATTTTTAATATGATTTCATCAAGAACGTACAAGGTGTAGTAACAAAAAGACGATCTCCTTCCTTACGGACTGAAGTCACTTTGATCGGTAAGCGCAGCGTTGCCGAACTTTTTCGCTCCAGTAAAACTTCCTTATTTTTCACTAATCTAGCGATTAGTCATTGACTAGTTGAAGACGTGATAACAGGACATTTTGGTAACGGGCTGCCGGACTGTTAGTAGTATAAAAAAAATTAAGAAGCTATAAAATGAAACCATAACCAAGCAATTTTTGTCGCATTTTCTAACGAAAAGTATATTTTTCACACCAGTTAGTTAATATAACATTGTTATACTATTTTTAACCACTATATAATAATAACTCCTTTTGCAGGTTATATTGGCCGCCACTTTGGCTTACGCCTCTGCTGGATTCATCGCCTCTCCAATTGTAGCTCACTCTGCAGTAGTGGCTCACTCTGCCCCAGTGGTCCACTCAGTACCTGTATACAAGACGGCTCCAGTAGTAGCCGTACATTCTGCCCACGTAGTACCTGTAGTTAAAGCTGCTCCAATCGTCGCTGTCCATTCTGCTCCTGTTGTAGCCAAGTCCATTCATAGTCAATCCATTGTCCATGGTGGCCCTGTAGTTCATGCGGCTCCAGTACTTCATGCCGCCCCAGTAGTTCATGCGTCTCCATTAATTCACTCATCTCCAATTGTTTATAAGTCTGCGGCTCATCCAGTAATTATTCATTAAGTTTATTT
Organism: Barypeithes pellucidus; assembly: GCA_963991005.1. Lineage (NCBI taxonomy): Eukaryota > Metazoa > Arthropoda > Insecta > Coleoptera > Curculionidae > Barypeithes > Barypeithes pellucidus. Next base: position 31,061,727 of record OZ022559.1, read on the forward strand.
AATATGTAGGTATTTTTTAGCTGTAAATATATTTAATAAATTATGATTTAATATTATATGGTATATTATTTATTTAATACTAGCAATAAGTAAAGGTGCATTTACACATGCATGGATTTAGTGCCGCCAATAAAAACTGGCGCGCCAGTAAATAAAATTAGCAAGTGTAAATATTGACTTGCAAAAAAATTTATTTTTGCATGCATATATCAAAAAAGTCAACATCCTTCTGAAATCACTGGCGCCAGTGTTGACAAATTCGTACAGAAAATCAAAACTTGCAAGTGTAAACAAGTGCTTGCACGTCAGCGACCGCTCGCCAGTTTTTCGTTTAGGTTGCGCTTCTAATTTTTGTTGAATATATTTTATATAGTTGGTTGGTAGAAGGATCCTCTGCTGCGAGTTCTACTAGAAGTTTTGCAGAAGTATCCAAAGCAGGTCGACGATCAATCCATGGTTTTATTCAGACACGGCCTTTTCGTCGTTTCTTTTTCGGTATTTCTTTTATCTTTTTTTCTACTAAAAGTTCAGCGACTATTTTACAGGCTTCGGAAAGTTCACTCGAAATAGTGCGCACTGTGAAAAACACTTTAAAAATGAAATTGGCGTGCCATTTATTTTTGTTTTCTCAACATAGTGTAAACCTTTACTATACTATTGATGAGCTTGGGTGCAAAGTCGGCTACATCCAAAGTTGTAAAATGTTGGGAAAATAACATAATCCTCTCATCACCTGGCCTTAAGTTATTAAAAAATTTAAAAAACTCCAGTTATAGAGATTAAACTACTAATATATGACATATTTGTATTCCGGTTATCTTTATTATTTGGCTAGAATTTTAAAAAACTTTTAGATATACTTAGTCGGGTTTGATGTAAAGCAACATTTTCTGTAGAAGAATTTTAATAAGAAACTAAGAAATTACAGGATAGAAATTTAATTTAAGAAACATTTTTCAAGAAGAAAAATTCCAATTTTTGTGCGCGAAAGCTCTTCAATTATTGGAGGTATTTGGTAAATACGCAAAACCATTTAAAAAAATTAATTTATCGAATTTTGTAAAAGGTTTGTAGGTTTGCATTCTTAAAAATATTGAGTTGAAATAATGTAGCCAAGCAATAAGTTTAGAGTAAAATAAAATAATACCTTGTGTAGTAACTTTGTTTTCCTTCCTAACATTCTGAAGATATACCTACTTAATAAATAAAAATTCTTAGATGCTTATTTATTTGCAAGCAAAACGAAATGAGGTGGAGCGCAGTATATCAAACTAATCTCATCAAATTGTACTGTAGTAACAAAATATCAAATCAGAATGAATAGTGCAGAGCTATAGTCTTATCATATTTATATTTATTTATTTTTTATTTATTTATTTTTATATTCGACTCTATTTTAAAATAAATTACTATTTCGTGATTGTATTTAATATCAAAAATAAATGTAGGGGCAAGTGGGGCGGAACAGGGTACTGGGGCAGAACGGGGTACCAATTATAAAAACCACCAGAAATGTTTATAAAATAAACTGCGAATTGCGAATGGCAAACAGTTAATGTGACATTTTAAGAACAATAATTTAATTTTTTGTAAGAATGAATCATTGTTTTATTAGGTACCTATATTTTTAATGTTATTGAATTGAAATCACTATAACTACACTACCCCAAGTCCAAATTAATAAGCTATTTCGTTAATAATGCACCAATTTTAATAATTTTATTTTAAAACGGTCAAAAATATATGCTAGAGGTTGGTGCTGTGTAAGGTAGGTAACAACTTACTCGTAGCACGACGCGGCCTTTAATACAAATACACAACCGCGATATGACGAGGTCGTCTAATATAGCATCACGATCATAACGTCATTCGCAGTTAGCATTCGTAGTTTATATTCACAGTGAATAAAAAGTCGCAATCGCAGTTATCTCTAATAACAAGACTTCAACAGTGTTGCCATTTAGCCAACAACCATGTAGTTCTCTCTTCCACCCAATACTGATTTTCAATAAAATTTCACACAATCACAGTTTTTATGCGTCTGTAGGACAAATCGATGGACACATTTAGGTCTCTTTCATAAATAATTTGAGTAGAAATTATCCAACATAAATCAAATAAAACCTCGACTAAATTTCAAACATTTCATGGTCGATTTGCATTTTTATTTGGTGGGCATTACTAACATTTATTTAACATTCATTTTATGTCATGTCTATCTTCATTGTTCAGGGAGAAATGAGCGACCTATATTTTGGTTGAAATATTTTATTGCGTTATCTTTACCAGGCAAGATGTCAAGTATCAAAGTATCAACTATCAAACTCAAAATAAAAATGTGTCAATTTTGTATGTGTTACAATGTTGATTTTAAATTGCCAGATTTGCAATGTAATACAAATAAACAAGCTTATTTTTAGTATCAATTTTAAAAACTCGGATCATCAATAGCATCATATCGAAAATGATAACTGATGCATAATTTCGGTTTTGGAATTAATCAAATTAAACCTATTTTTAGGTTGTTGTAGGGTGTAATGGTAACAGGTACAACTTCGATTAAACAGGGAAAACTGTTGCAATCAAAGTACTAATAATATGCTATCCAAAAAATTTTTTTATTTAAAAAACTGATATTTCGTATTTTAAATTTTTTTTTTCGGCGTTAATATTAACGTTAGGGGCAGAACTGATAAAATGCACTTTTGATGAACCCAAAGATTACACAACAATATTTTTTTATACGACGTTTCGTTTTCAAGAAATTGAAACTTTCAACAGTTCAATGTAGTATGTACTAAAATTAATATTTTAATAATTATTTTATAATAATATACTACATACTAATCATAATAGAAAATACATAATTTATTAACAATCACGAAACGGTAAATATGAAAAATATACAAAACAACAATAGGTCAAAAAACATACTGGGCCAGGGCAGATCTTAGACAATTAGTTAATTGAAGACTTTCAAAGCGTAACGCCACAAATACTATAATGCCAATGAATGTTTAAATTGTACAGTTTTAAGATGCTATTTGGAGAAATGACGAAAATCATTTCGAACACCTTCTGGAGAATTAATTCTTAATAATTTAATGTCAGTTTTAATCCCAATATGTTTTCTGCCGATGTACCTACCTATTTGTTGTTTACTTTTTCATACTTACTGTTTTGATATTGTTAATCAATTAACTTGTGTTATGGTTATTATGTAGTGAGTGGATTATTAATAAATAATTTTTAAAATATTCATTTTAGTAGGTACATGCTGCATTGAACTGTTTTTCCAAATTTATGGAAAATACAGGTCCGTACCCGATAATTTCATGAAGATGATTTAAAAGGCTAAAAACGTAATTAAACGATAATATGTAGTACATAATTGATTTTAGAATAAAAAGGGCTCTCAAAATTTCACATTATGAAATCAGGGTATTAGGATCATGAAGTTAATTGTAACCTCGTATAAAGAAATGTGTTATGTAATCGTTGGGTTCATTACAAGTTGCTGTGAGAGTGATTTGCCTGTGTTGCTCCAACGTTATTATTAACGCCGAAAAAAAAATAAGGTTGAAAATATAAAATTTCAGTTTTTTTTTTAAATAACTCAAAACTTAAAAACCTTATCAATTTTGTATAGCATATTGTTTGTGCTTTGATTACGATACTTTTTCCCAATTTAATCGAAGTTGTATCTGTTACTATATTGGGCACCCCGTATAAGTAACAGTTTTCTTTTTAAAAATTTAATGATTTTTTTTTACAAATCTGGATACAAAGAATTGTATTTTTGGATTTCTAGCTCATGGTAGCCTCTGTCTATTGTCGTTGATAATTCATCGATGTTAATTAATATTAATTAAGTTATGACGTACATTATTTATTATCATTCAAATTGGTACAAAACTTCCGAATATTCATATGAATTAAACAGTACCTAATTTATATCCTCAAATATTAATAATGCGTCAAAGACAGGATGCAACAAAGTCGTCATTCACCATTGGGATTTCGGAAACCGTACGAGATACCCAGTCGGTTAAATTGGGACAAAGCTGCGTACAGGGGCTTTCAAAGTATTTGAAAAAATCAAAAATTTTTCGATAAGGTTTTTATTTATTCCTGAATTTGTTCAAAGAGATGTCGAAAACTAGATTTCATTATCTCATTGTTATTTTTTGCGAGGTATCGTTCTTGGGTCACCATCATCAACTTAATTTTTTTAATACGGGCTTGGATTTTTTTGTTTAAATTATGACTACATTCAGCGGTATATGGTTTGGTCTTTTAATTGACTATCTTCATTAAAATATCCCTAGTATGTTCCTGTAATTTACTTTTTTTAAATTCCGTATAATTCGGAAATATAAAACTGAATGTCCCTTTTAAAAGTCTTATGAAAATGCTGGCTTTAAGATCGAAACTTTATTTGTATTAATAAAATAGACGAAGTAGATATTTGATGTAACAGTAAATAATTAAGGATAGAAATAGCAATAATAATTTAAACAAAAATAAATATAATCAAACAAAAGTAAATTACAGTAACACACTAGGGGTTAATGAAGATAGTCAATTTATGGAACAAAACGTCGAAATATTTATTTACCGTTATATATCGCTTAAAAGTTTTAGTGCGTCTCTCATAATTGAAACAAAAAATCCATGCCCCGCGTTTAAAAAAAATAAATTGACGATGGTGACCCAAATACGAAACATCGCATTAAAGATCTGATGATGTTATCTTGTGTAGAATAAAACGCAGCTATGATGATAATGGTGATAATTATTTTTGGAACAAAGTCTTGAAAAAATAAAAACCGAAATGAGATGAGATGTTTTTAAATATTTTCCATAATTACACTACTTTGCCCCAATTTCACCGACTTCGTATCTCTTACCGTTTCCGAAATAACAAAGGTGAAGGACGAATATGTTACACCCTATATCTGTGTTCTACCCCAATCAAGGTTTTTATTAAATAATTTATTATCATTTTAAATAACACGATTATTGAAGATGGTATAAGGAACCATGAGTTTGATAGGTCAAATTTAAGATAAATTTACATTTATTGCTGCTGATTTAATTTTAGATTTTGTTTCGTAGTTATAAAAAGTAGGTAGGCAAAATCGTAGTTTTAAATCACGATACAAACAGTTGTTCAGGTTGGATAAAGTTTAAATCGTTAGTCAAGGACTTTTAAATAGGTCAAACATATAGATTATTATAGATTTTAAAAGTACATTGTATACCTAGGAGGAAAACCTGAAGTCGTTCCGGTATTCGAAAATCCCTTGACGAAATCGAGTATTTTTTTTTAAATAACTCAGCCGGTTTGTTCGAATCTCGTTCGAAATCTCGAGACAGTAATGAAAGTTTTCACCGAGGTTTGTATGCTATTTTACAACCACATCTAACATCCACTTCTTATTATTTTCAACTAAAATTATTAATAAAAGATAAATGTTATTTTGACTTTTCCATTGAAAAATTAGACAGAAATTTCAAATAACCGTAGGTGGTAAAATAACGTAGGTAATAATACACATCAAGATGGCAAATATCATTTTTTGAATATGGTTTCCATGTCACTAAACAATATATTATTTTAACAACAGAAATTCGAGAAGCAGCAAATATAGTAGAAGAAGATCTTCTGCCAACTAAAAGCCGCCCGAGATATGACAAGGCATATAACTGTTTCAAAGAATGGTGTACGAGTTTGTGTGTTCTGAGTCGGCGCTACTAGCTTATTTCAGTGAAAATGCCAAGACAAAGAAGATATCAATATTGTATGCTGAGGACCACTCTATCAATTAGCTATTAGCATTTTTAAAAAAGTATGTTCGTATATTATTTTGATATATCGATATTTATTAAAATTAAAAAAAAAAATTTACTTTCCACCCGGGTGTAAAGTAAAAGTAAAAACGTCAACTTTCCACCTTTCAAAGATAGATGAAATGTCAGTATTACATACATGGTTGTAAATAATATTACATTTCAATGTATATAATTCTCGAACAAACCCGAACAACCTCTCGGAGTAAATTTAAATGATGGAAGGGGTAAAGGGCATTAGAGCAATACTGAACATTAATAAAAATACATATGTTTGTTTTCTATTTGTGGAGATACTTCGAAGGCATGATAAATATAAAAAAAGATAACAGAGAATTGTTAGGTAACCCATTAAACATAATAAGTGTTTGGGTAAGGATTAATGGGATAAGTACCGATTTATCTTCACAATTATTAAGGATATAATATCCATACAGGGTAAGTATAAAATTGATCGTAATAATAATCTGAATATTGTTTTATCAAATATATAAAACTTTCATAATTGGCAAATTAACGACATTTAACTCCATCTCTATAAATATTAAGGTAGGTTATGACTTTTTCTAATTTTCTTGGAATTACATGTGTTTATTTAATGTTAAGATTAATTTAGTTCTGTATTCGTTAAAGTTAAGAAATAAACAGGCTCCTTGAACTTTAATAGTCTAAGAAAAATTTTATATGAACGGCACTGGTGGCACGCTTAGGGGAAGCGAGAAGAACCAAGAACTGACAGCAGACCAGCAGGAAGAGTGCATTTTGCATCACATGCAAGCAATGTTATTCTAGCGTTTTACTCGAAAACACCGAAACTCCGAAACAAAAGTAGTATACCTTTTTTATGTCAAAAAGTGAGGAGAATAAAAATATTCAGTCAAAATGCGCATACAGTGTAGCACAAAACGGTTGGGACCATTCAAATCAAAGTATAGGTTCGTATGTGGTGCCCTCTACAAAATGCGAAAGAACGGTGGACAAATTTGTATTCCTCATCCCGAAAAAGTCCCATATATGAGATTTCGTCAAAATATTATGAAAGGTATTCCAAAACATACCCTATAATAATCAATTTTCGAAAAAATGTTATAGGAAGAGGTAGCATTTATTTTCGGTTTACAATTAACGCCTAAATTTTTTTGCTCATCATTTCCGGACACCCTGTATAAGCAACATTTAAAATAATATGCCACTTGACCCCCTCCCTTCCCATTAATCCTTTGAAGGGTAACATGTACCCCTCATAGGGGCTTAAACCACGAAGGCTGCAAAATATTCTTTCAAGGTGTCCCCCTTTTCAATATAGTTGAACTGCCATTCCGATTTTTAATAAATCAATGTTGTTCTTTATCTATTATACCAATACCTCCAATAAAGTGTTGATTATATCCGACTGGATTTATTTTTATTTGCATACAAGAGAACAATGTCAATGTTACAGGACAATCCCATCTGGTTTGCCTTAACCTTGTCTGCATAAACTCGAATTCAATGTTAGAATGTAAAAGATTTATCACCGTGAGAGTCATAAACAACTGCAATGGAGACTACATACAACGGGGTTAGCGCCAGTGGAGTCCTAGATTTGGGATGTGATATTTTATTAGCAAATTTGGCGGAAATAAAAGAAAGTAGTGTGATTCAAGTGTTGCACTTTGGGTCAGTGATTGCAATAGCTGGCCAGAATTATAAACTTGAAATATGTATCTATAGACAGAGAATTTAAACCTTCAGGTTACCCTAGGCTTTTCTTAGTTCCCCCAAATAATTATTCTTAGTTTAAAAATATAATAAATCTTACACAAAGAAATATATTTTCAGAACAACTATTTCCAAATATGAATTCAGCACTTAATCTCGTAGCAAGGAATTAATTTTTCAAAATAATAATATAATATCTATTTATGTATTTAAATAATTGTTTTGAAAATATTTATAAAATTTATTCTATTTGAGAATTATATTTTTAAACTAAGTATTTCGTTTTTTGCGTAGTACTTCTGGCGCCATATACAGTGTATCACTTAAATACGGGTTAGTATTCTGATTAATATAAAGGGATATTTTTAAAAACTTGACATATGCTAAGTTTTTTATTTGAAAAGATCCTGTAGTTCCTGAAGCAAAGTTTTAGGAATTAGTTCAACTAAGTAATATATATGGAAAAAATAAACGCGTTCTTGCCAGATTGGACGCTAACTAAAAAACTTATTTTCTTAAATGATAAAACCGCATTTTTTTAACAAATTTTAATACATTTTGAGACTCTAGACAAAATGAAAAGAGTGCAAGTTTTTGATTAGAGTGGTGGTTTACGAGCTAATAGTGCATAAACAAACTTATTTTCCAACATTAAAAGAATACTAAGGAAGGCTAACAAACCCGATCAAACTCCTTAAATGTTACATAATGTTAAAAGAAATTTTGTTGAATGTATTTGTCGCTGCAGAATCCAACAAAGACATGATTGTTAGGTAATTTTTGTTACTATTGTTATTCTTGTAAATGTTGGAAAATAAATTTAAGTTTAATCACTATTAGCTCGTAAACCCCCACTCTAATAAAAAAATTCCACTCTTTTTGTTTTGTCTAGAATCTTAAGATGTATCAAAATTTGCTAAAAAAACGAATTGTTGCCGTTTAAGAAAATAAGTTTTTTTAAATAGCGCCCGATCTGGCAACAACGCGTTTACTTTTTCTACACATTTTACTTAGTTGAACTAATTCCTGAAACTTTGCTTCAGGAACTATAGGTCAATCTTTTCAAATACAAAATTTAGCTTATGTCAAGTTTAAAAAAAATAACCCTGTAAAAGGCGATCGGAATCTGAAAATTATATAAATGATTGGCATTTTCATCGCTTTCCAACTCTCTGTTTGGCAATCTACAATATTTCGTATAACATTGTTCCCATCTTCTTACTGATCCGCTTTTTACTCAATGTGTGAAAATATAACGAATATTAAATATATAAATAAGCATACGCGATGTCGCAACTGGCCGAATAGCAGAACATGCCAAGCCAAAAAATAAAAAACTATGCGATGTGACCGATTGTGCAGTTCGCAATTTGAATTTTCGACTTGCAGATGTCAAGCTTAGAGTCTCGAACTAAATAAGTATTAACTTTATATTTACAAATTGAATGTTTGTACATACACGAGGGAATTTCCTGCTATCCTCTTTCTTATTTTTTTAAAATTTAGGTTTATTGAAGAAACTTATGGCTATGGGAACCCCATTTTTGTTACTTTATATCGATAATCATTTAAATTAAAAAAAAATTAATGAACTAGATGTCTTTTGTAAAACGATATTCACTAATATTAAGATATGTCAAAAATATTGTTATAACGGCCTTTTATCTACGGATACGTTTTAGCGCGTAAATAAAATCGATTATTCCTCTTGAAAGAATTCTTAAATAATGAAGTTCGAGGAGTACTAAGCTTAACCACATATGAATGGGCGGCAGTGGTTCGTCGTGTATTTCTGCTATTCGCCGCTCTGGGCGGAATAAAGAGGGCAAGGTCAGCCGAGGACTTTCCATCAAAATATCTGTACAAGAGAGTCAAATCCCCGGGCCTCCTTTTGATGGAATCCAGTAGCCGGAGAGTATGTTTCGGTGCAGAGCTCCAGACATGAGAGCAGTAGATACTAGATACTCTAGTGATGGTCGAATCTGGGCTTTGTATAGTATCAAAAGTTGTTGAGGTGTGTACAACTTTTTGGTTCGGAAGAATACCTACACCAAGTTTCCGAGAAGATATCTTGGCGATTGCCACAACGTGGTTATGCCAAGACATATTTCCTCCCAGATTGACGCCCAGCAAATTAATAGAAGAAGCCAGTGGGATTTCATGTCCTGCCATGACTATATATATTAAAAGTTAAAAGCATGATGTGCCCCATTTTATACTTAATAAAATGTTTGGAACTTAACGAGAAATGATTTTTTGTATTATGTTACAAGAATTAATCTGATTATCGGCTATAAAACATAGCGTTAGCGTTAAGTATCCTAGAAGTTTAGAAAATTGATAAGTAGGAATCGTAGAATAACAGCAGTTGAATAGTTAGTCATTCCGTAAAATAAACCGAATTTCAGGTCATAAGGACTACTATTTAAACGTTAGGGTTCGAAGCAAGTCTTATTTGACATAAGAAATGTTGGGTGTGATAGAACTTGTTCAACAAAATAAATTCAATAGTTTTTCCCCCCTTCCATAGTTGTTATATTATTTCCAATAAATTTTATATCATAAAAATTTAAATTTATCAATACCCCTACACTGGATCAGTTCTTTTAATACTCGCATCGTGGCACTTATTTAGTTTGGCGGTGCTTGACTATCCGGTGGCGCCTAGCGCAGTTTGTTCATTTCCCAATTTTTCAAGTAGTTAGTATTATATTTTAAATATACGTAAATATAAACAATGTTGGAACCAGAAGAGTTTTTCGCTATTAAGCGAAGATTAAAGAAGCACAATAATTTAATTATGATTTTAATACTATATTATATAATACATAATATTATGTTTTCAAATAAAAAAAATATTTCCACACTCAATATATTTTATATAATATACTACGCCAATAAATGATCAAATAATCAAATATTCACGTGCTAATTCATAAGTTGTTATTTCAAATTGAACCAATTTTAATAATTTTCGGTTTAACTGATAGAAAACAGATTTTAGAGTATAGGGCGGAGTACGTATTCCTGTTGTCTTTCGAACATCTTCCCCGATTTTTTCGATCATTTTTTTTTAGTGAATGAGTGGGTCGGATGATAACTAAAGGTAAGATATTTAACCGTTCCAATTTCGTCTGCCGCACGCAGTGACGTCACAGGGAGTGTGATTAAAAGGTTTTATGCGTGTAATTGTATATGAAATGAAATAATAATATATGACTAGTATTTACGTATATTAATTTCATAGAAATTTAACACACATTACAGCTAAAATACCACTAAAATAAGAAAAGATTCCGACAAACTTTTAAAACAACCGCCGCGTCATTGAAACCGGTCGACGATAGCCGAAGCTGCTCGGCGAATCCTCCTCGTTGCCACCAGCGTTGTCAGTCTTTTACAATTGTAATATATGCATTACTCCTTTAACAATTTTTGAGTAGTTCATTCTTGTTGTGGGGATCCCAGTCCCTATATACAATTTATGTTCAATCTGGAGGTGGCCCCCATATCATACGAAAGTTACGACCTTTTTTTGTACTCTTCTTACTCTGACACCGCTTTTAATTATTCTATTAGTTTTCGAACCGCCAACCTATTAGTTTTGATCAAAGATTTCTGATAATACTGGTTGCCACGTAGTGCCGTTTGCCTCTAGGTTTTCATGGAAATTTTGAAAGTTCACCGGTTTAAAATAAATATCTGAATTTTCATAAAATGACTTGCGCTGTGTTCGGTTGTGATATGGAAACCAGGCAAACAAATTTGATAGAAATATAAGGTGTTTCCCCTCTCCTAAGGATAAAAACAAAACAATTAGAATGGATACGGTTTTATTTATTTTGTTAACATTTACTTCTGAAGTATTTTCCACTGAAGAAGGTCCTTTGAAACATGTATGGAAAATAAAATATTGTTTATAAACTACTGAAGCAGACTATGAGTTTCTTTACCTCTTCATAATTTCACTCCACTGAGAGATGGACTATTTAAAAAAAATAGTTTAATTTGTTTATAACTACTTAGCTCATATTTTAGATTTAATCAATGTTGGATGTTCATGAAATAAATATACCTAAATACCATGATATTATTATTTCATTTCACATAAACGCGTTAAACCTTTTAATATCTTTAAAAGAGAGTTAAAACGTTGACCTCAATAAAAATCTCCATAAGAGATTTAAAAATCATTCATCCGGTGACGTCATAAACCACGCCTCCATCGGCGTGGAATCATAACTCTTAGTTATTTATACCATTTATACTATGTCGGCAGTATAAATTTGGGAAACAACTATTAAATTTTTCGCGACACAGCGTCGTTTTTTTTTTTATTTTCGATGACATTATATTTTAGTACAAAATTAATTGCGAATCGGTTTCCCAGCAGCAGGATCGAACCTGCGAACTCACGTCCTGGACTTCTCAATGACGGTCGCTTTAACCAAGGAGCCACCAGAGCCGATATTTATTAATAGTTATTTGCCTACAATATTCCCTTCTCCTTTAATGCGGAAACTCTAACACAAAACAATAAAAGTACATAAAAAGTTCCAAAGTAACAACTAGTATCAGGCGACATGCCGTGTTGTTGGGCCAGTCCGGGGCTAAGTAAGGTCTGAGAATCAATCAAAATTGTCGCTGTTGCTTGTGTGTTTGCCTTAGAAATTGTCAAGGTCCGACAAAGTCAAACAAAATAAAGTCACAAGTTTGTTTGAACTTTGAGGGACATCGCCCATTATGTAAGAGCCAACTTTCTTACTGAACTGAATTTTAAAAGCTGAGCGACAAAAGATTTAAAAGTAAACTTTAGGAAATAGTATAGAGTTAAATAAAATGTTCCATAAAGTTGCTTGCTTTTGATGGCGTTGATTTGCAAAGTAAACTAAGTTTAAATTGAATGAATTCGTTTACTGTACATACAGCGAACATAAAATCAGCTTATTCTAAAGAAAGATCCATCATAGACACAATTTTATTTTAAAAAACCTTACGAAAGTCTTAAGTTTAGTAACGTGGCTTCTTTTTAAAACTTTTTAAGATTTTTAATTAAAATTATTTAGATTGGACACCATAGCTATCCACGTGCAATAGTAAAACTTTTTTTATTTTTAAATTTTACTAGATTCTAAACCGAATTAGGTATCATTCATTTTATCCAGAAGTAGATTATTTGAAATAAGTATCGAAATAACCAAGTAATTTTATTTTCGGTTAAAAGACTATCCGGTTAAGACTTAACCTATTACAAAATATCAAATCAAATCAAAATCAAATCAAAAATGTCTCTAATTCGTTAATACAATTCAGTATAAGAGAAAATAAATATCGAATGGCGATATCCAACATGGTTGCTCATACAACCACCCCATTTAATTTAATATTTTAAAGTATATTTAACTTAAAATAACTAATAATCCTAAATTTTAACTTTTTTTTTTGATCAAACACAAGCACTATAGGAAAAATCCTTTAGGGCACTCTGGGAGTGGTGCGTGTGCGCAAAAAGTGATTCACGTTGCTTTTCAATCATTGGAGGTTATATTCGTTGGGAAAAACGACCTCGGGAGGGTCGCTCCATAAGGATGAAAAAATTCTTAAATATTGAAGTTCGAGGACTACTAAGCTTAACCACATATGGATGGGAGGCAGTGGTTCCCCGTGTATTTCTGATAGATTTAAGAGGGCAAGGTCAGCTGAGCACTTTCCTTAGGACAACTTATGAGAAAAAAATAAACAACAGAACGACAATAATGAGAATAATATCAAAATCCTAAAAAGAAAGAACTTTAAATTACTATAATTTAACATATTTGATTAAAACGTAATTAACAACATAAGGAACTCTTCTCACCATAATATACTGTTTAAATATATTTTTAAAAAGCTGGGTAGAGCAGCTGGGCGGTAAGATTTCCAGTGGAGTAATATATATTTTTTCAACTTTAAAAGCTTGGTCTGCACGCCGAAAACCTTTTTTAGTTGTACATTTTTTGTTTCTTAGAGGAACAAACTAAAATTTTCCCGAATACAGTGTACTCCGATTACAAATGGTTAAAAAAAACTGTACGAACAAACAAGAACCAACGGGGAAGTATAGGATATCCCATTTTCGATACTTTTTGGGGGATATTGGAGTTATTATCAAAGATAAAATGTTACGGTTTTCAGTTTAGTTTCCCACTTTTTAACAAAACGAAAGATTCAGATATCATATTTATTTATTTTGAAAATCTTAGTTTTTTAGACACTTGTCGTATTTTCAAAAACTAAACTTTTTGGAGAAAAACTGGATACGCCGCTGAACTTTACATAAAAAATTCTAACAAAATCATCTTTACCTTTTTGATAAGTTAACGTATAACTAAAAAGTGAAGACTTTCAAAATCACCCCGTAGATAAAAAACTAAGAGAGCCATGACAAATTTTACACCGGAATCTTTCGTTTCATTAAAAAGTAGGCCAGTAAATTGAAAATTGCAACATTATATCTCTGATAATAATTCTAATACCCCTAGAAAGTATCGAAAATGGAACATCCTGTAAGTTATGTCCCATGTACCATCGTGCCGATAAAAAACTAGGACAGCAAAATTTCTTATTTTCTCCTTGACTATTAGGAATTATTTGCTGTCGAGTCTGGTACCAGTAAAATGTCATATACACATTTTACATATCAACATAGATTGTCACTTTATCATTAACTTGTCAAGCACATTTCTTTTTAAATATGCCACAATTAACCACCCAGCAAAAGGCTATTATCTACAGTCGGTTGCGAGATGGTGCTTTTATTAGGGATATTGCAGGCGAACTGGGAGTAAACAGAAATACCGTGTTGTTGGCAAAACAAAAAATAGCAAGGCATGGGACTATTATTAGGAGCAGTTTCAGTTTCCTCCAAAATATTTGCTAAAGATGAAAATAGAAGAATACTAATTATCAAGAAGTAATAAACAGGAATGTTCTATGACTACATATTAAAAAAAAAATTGTTGCTACCACAAATTTTGTGTTTGTATATTTTTTTACTTTCTGTTAAATTTTTTTTATTATTCAATTTTATTTTAATTTTTTAGCGATATTAAATATACCTTCTTTGAATAAAGCATTTGACTTTTTCTTAACAAAAAATGCGTAATACATTTAGTTCCTCCATATAAACTTCCGCTCAACTTTATAAAATACGTAACATATTTTGATGCCACCTCGTATCGCAAAATACAAACTTTAAACTATGTAACCTAGGTTCTTTCTAAAAGTTATGTGTTTTTACCTTTACAGCTGTCGAGCACCTTTTATAGTATATGAGACATGTATTTCCGTTCCCCGTTTTGAGATTTTGCTGTCCTAGTTTTTATCGGTACGATGGTACGTTATAGCCGGAGTTTGCAGTATTCTAATTCGAAGGTCTTAGAAATGAAAGACAATATAGTGGTTCCCGATTTTTACTCTTTCTTCTCACGAATAAACCATTTTAAAAAGTTATTTTACTTGACACTGAACCGTCCTTATATTACAATCGGTTTATTAATTTTAGTCCTTAGCCGATTTGTTTCAATAAACTATTAAAAATTTAAGAATGTGGAAGAAAAATATTTCCAATTTAAAATTTTCCATTGAATCAAAAAGTGAGGACGACACTGGATTACAGACTAAATTACCTATCCAATAATGTGCCACAAGTGGTATCGTCGCATTTAAAATGTTAAAGTTGAGTCATATGAGAATAATGACAATGACAATGACAGTAGAAGTTTCAATTATACGTCAAAAGATAATGTATTGGCAATTTTTTACAGAACAAATATTTCAAAAGTTATTAAAGGTGGCCTCTTTTAGCTGGGAAACCCTGTATATATGCGGGGTTCCCAAAGTGTGCTCCGCGGCGATGAAACAGCGCTCCTGTTTCTCTTCTCTGGAAACGAAACATCAATTCAATTAAAAAATATGCCGCTTCTTATCAGGTTAGAAAGAGACAAGAGTCATCAGCTGATCAATTTTTATTTTCGTGAAGTTATGGCCGTTAATAATGAAGTTTTTCTGTTAATTTATTGATATTTAGATTCTGACATGTTGATTGAGGTATCCAGCAAGTTTCAGTAATATCGGTGAAAAATTTTTTAAAGTTGATCATATTTGAAATTGTTATTATTATTCTTTTTTTTTAAACAATTTTCTCATACCGTTTGTTAATCCTTTAATTTTACGAATTCAGTTTTAGATTCGAAAAAAATTAAGTATATTAAGTATATACACGATTCTTACACACCATTTAATATTTTTTCTGAAAGCAAGTTCAAATAAAAGATTTGGGAACCCCTAACATAGACTTACATCATCGTAATTCCCGATTACAAAAAGTATTTTTTACATACATTTACATCGCCCTCAATTTCTTAAAATTAAAAACATGTATTTCGTTTAATCAAATTAAAATAATTATATTATATAGCTCAAGGCTCAACCTACTACTGACTTATATCTATTTAATTTTTTGACAGAATTTAACACAACATTACAACATAATGGTAATAACTATTTTCCTATAAAATATAACTCGATCAATTGCAATTATGAGAACTATAATTAAGAAAATTAATCAATGTTCTTTTTATTGTAATCGGTGTTGTTAACCTCCTTGCATCTCTAAGCGCAATACCAGAACATATGTACGTAGTTGTATTGAATTGCATATTTTCACTAAATATATTCGATATGAGGTTAAGGAAAACTCCATATCTGTAAATTATTTACCGAGATTAAATTGATTAGCAATTAAAGTGGGAAGCTAATTGAGGGATGAATGAATAATTGTGTTCTGAATTACTATAAAAGCATTTGGTGAGGTCTTAAAGATATTAAACAGTTTTAATCTGCAGTGCTACAGTGTCACCTGAAGAGAAGGATAAATCACAAAAATGTTCAAAATCGTAAGTTTTGCAGTAATAAGTTTTCACGTTGCATTGTTTAATTTATGTGACGGCTTTATTATGCTTACAGCTCAGTAACTTATTAATGGATTTGGCTATAAAGTTATAAAGTTACTATACAGGGTGTCCCATAACTTATGGGCCATTGAGAAAAATGAGTTGAAATGAAAGTTATAAAAAAAGTCATAATTTGAAAACCCTTCGATGTATTGGATTGAAAGTTGGCAGTATGATGTTGTAATCAATAAAATACGATAATTTGTAGAAATTTTTATGTTTCATGTAGAGGGTGCTAGTTACATACACTGGGTTTAATTTCTTTTTTACCTGTTATTAAGTATTTTTAATTCAAGATTCTCACAAAAAGGGCAATTTCTAAATTAAAAGGGTACATTTGGCGCTATCTTAATATCTCTAAGCGGGAATATATCGAAAAATTGCACTTCCTTGAAAATCTTGGATTAAAAATACTTATTAACAAGTAAGAAAAACAATCATAGGTTTAGTAAACCCAGTGTATGTAACTAGCGCTATCTAATGTGAAACTTATAAAATAAATTCTGCAAATTCTAATTTCTTACTCATAAAAACATCATACCGTCAACTTTCAATCAAATAAATTGAACTGATATGACTTATTTTCGAAAATAAACTTACACTTTCAACAACTCGTATTTCTAGAACGATAAACATTTCGACTTAATCTCTTTAGTTTGATGCTTAGTATCTCTAGTTGCTCTATGGTCCCAAAGTTATAGGACACCCTGTATATCGATATAGATATTTATTTTATTGTGTACACTTTGTTAAATATAATTAAAGGCTGCTTTAATTTAATTTAATAAAATTCGTTAATATTATCCTCGATAAATAGAGAACAACAAATAATGCGATAACCGCGAGTAGATCAACGGTTGAGTAGAATTGCCTATTCAACGGATTTTTGATCTTTTTCCGCTAATTTTTCCTAGTTAGATATTTGAAAAATTTCCTTTGACAACTAGGCATTTCACGCATAGCGAAGAGTCAACATTTTTTTAGGATATATGACATTAATACGGACACGTGATCCTTTTACTTTTAATGCGTAGTTGTTACCAAGCAATAACTAGCTGAAGTTTTAACTTAATGTGAACCTAGAGTTTGCTCGCGTTTGTTCCATTGAAGCAAAATTAAAAAATATATTTTTAGAATTTAACTCAGTTACTTTTTGAAAATATGTATTAATGGAATTAAAAACAATAGTTAAGGAACAGAACTTTAATTTTTTATTTAAATTATGCGGTAACAATAAAATATTTCTGTTAATTTTTATTAATTTATATATTGGTTAGGACTGAAATAATAATATAAATTTTGTATTTCATAGTTCCAATTAGCTAGTTAAAATTAATTAAAAATATGTATAAAAACCGTGGAGTGAATGGAGATTTTTTGGATCGACTATATTTCAATTTCACCGACTAATTTAGTGGTGTTGAGTGACTGCATTCTAAAGAGCGTTAGCATATACACTATAATATTATTATAGTATATAATTCTATTTTGGTAGAATTTTTGTGTTCATTATCAACATCATAAATATCTATTATACTGCTATTTAATTTTAAGTTTTGGTAAAATTTTAGAAAAAAATCGATTTGGTTCAAGAAAGTTAAGCAAATAATCGACAAAAAAAAAGGTGACTGTAGTAGATGGGACTTAATTTAATCTGTTCCTTTTTTATAAATTCCAAGATATGAAATCATTATTTTTAAGGTTACCGTGGTTGAAATAATTGGAAACTTCTCTGAAAATACCCCGTGTAAATCTTTATTTTTGATCGATATACAGTGTGGCCCAGGATAAGCGAACCTTTAGGCGTTAATGACAAACAATTTTCGAATTGGAATTTGACCATTTGGGATCTAGGCCTGCTTGATTAGATAATGAAATTTTACATATTTTGATTTTTAATAAAGCGAACAGGCTTTGACCGGAGCATTATTTTTATGTTCTGTCTAGTTAAACTGCCCCTTTTTCACAAAATATCAAAAATTTTTTTTAATAGTTGCTCACAATCCAATATCATGCAAGCGTACCGAATTTAATAACAATACAATACTTTTTTGTATTTTTTTAAAACCTTTTTATTGCATGGTATTGCATACATTTATTAAAAAAATATTATTTCGGAAATATCATTATTTTTTCAATTTTTACCTCTTCGTTCGCTGCCAGGGCCAATAGTCTCGTTATCAATATTGTTAAATTTACAATAAATATTAACAATAAATTGGTGTGATTTGAAAAGAAATAAAAATACAGAAAACAAGAAAACGTCAAATGGGGCATCATTTTCTATAACTTCGACATTTAATTGCTCTTTTGATTCTGGATGATCAGTGAGGATTTTGGCATTCAAAAATAAATATGAAATACTTTCTATTTATTTAAACTATCTCAATGAATCACTCGACGTATTTGTATTTTATTCGTATAGTGTGGATATTGTGCTACAGGGTTATTTTGAGCTAATACGGAAATTATAGAAAACATCAGAGGACATGTTTGCAGGGATGCCACTGGTTGAACAATTAAATAACATTTCTAACTGAAATGTGTGGCTCTATATCCTATTAACACATACCAAAATTGAAAGTAATATCTAAAGTACTTTCGGAGATATTAAAAAATAACGATTAAAAAAAAATAAAAATTCAACACCATGTACCAAAAAATTTAAGCCGTTGCGGACATATGTTCATAGGAACTTTTCTATATACGATTACCTAAGGAATCACATCCTGAAATATTAGCACGTCATTAAGGAACACCCTGTATATTTATTTTATTCATTTAAATATTGTGGAAGATGATAATTGTTGCACACGTTTGTCTAGGTTGATTTGATAACACTCTATTAAAACTTATTATATTACTGGTAAGTTTTATTGTTCTAATTGGAAATACATGTCTCTTTTCTGTTAGCGAGTTTTATAACTAACGGCAGAATGAAAGAAAGATTAAAAAAATAATTAATATACTATTTTTTAAATTTTCAGATATTGTTCGTCAGTATTTTGTTCTATGCCTACGCAGCACCGGCACCAGGTCTTCTAACAGCGCACGTCGTGACTCCAGTGGTACATCATCCAGTGGTTCATCATTCCACGGTTGTGCATCATCCAATAGTACATCATCCTGTAGTACCCGTGGTGCACGCAGTACCAGTAGTTAAAACAATTCATCCCATTTCAGTGGTGCCAGTTGTTAAAACTGTACATCCTGTACTGATTCATTAATTTAAAAAAATAGGTTTTACTTTCATTTGCAAACTTTATTAATATAGAAGATGCAAATATTTATTTCTCCCACGTGTATATTTCTACTATAGTTTTGTAAAATAAAATATTTATTTTTAAACCTTGTTTTTATTTCATTATATTTAAACTAGTAGGTATTTTATATTCCGCAATGGCTTATAATAAAATGGATAATTCTCTTTGTTTGTAATGACTATCCAAAACATCATATACTACATTGATCATTATCGATGTAAATTTCAGCAACCATTTTGTTGGTACCTTTAATATCTCCATCACTATTAGGTATTTGTTTTTTTTTCTCTTTTAAAAACTCTCTTCCAAACAAGGAATGTGCTGCAGTGGAAAAAATAATTTTCATGTTTCAAGAATATAAATTTTCTGGCTAATAAATGCTACGCTTAGTTCATTTCAATAAACTTTCTTAGACCAATGCACAGATACGATTTAATTTAAGTTGGTATATATTAATTTAAAAAAAAAATATTAAAATATTTTTTAGGATAGCAAGCATATTTTTGAAATAAATAATTTTTTGAAGTCGAATTAAGTATTTATATTTTCAATAGAGGCTTAACATTATACTTGAAACAATAAATTTGAAGTCAGATGGTAGTTACTTTAGTAATATTATGTTACTAATTTAATTATGCTAAATACTTCTTTAAAGCAGTAAGTTTTTATAAAAAAAATTTTCCTGCTTAGCGTATAAATGCAAATATTTTAAAAGAAGGCAGATAGGTAAGTTATTATTTTAATTCCTTATTTATAGCCAGTTGCTAGTCCGACCAAATGAAGTAACATATTAGATCAACCATTTTCATTCTTAAAAAAAATGGCAAAAATTTAACAGAAATTAATACAGTCTATATACACACACTGTCTGGAAACAGCTTAATAAGTCTTGACACGCAAATTTTTCGCTTTACAAAATTTAGGAGTGGCTTATAGGGGAAGGTAAATTACTTTTTAACGGAAGAATGAGAGAACTAACTATCAAAAGGACGGATTGGTGCCATCTTGGTAAAGAAAATTAAATAGGAAGAGGGGTCTTACGATACATCATATTACAGATATTATCGAGTACTTTACGATGCCATAATATTGCTTCTCTAGTCGCAATAAAAGCAGAAGATTTAAAAATTACAAAGTTATTATTTTTTAATATCCTTTATTTCATTTACCGTCTGACAAAAATAAATATAACTTGGCACAGTGTAGTAGGAATCGGATGGCTATACTTTCTCACATATTTCATTGTGCTCCAATTTAAAATGGCGAATGGGCGCCATCTTGATAAAGAAACTAATACGAAGTGAGGTCTTGCGATACTTCATTTTAAGGGTACTATTGAGTACTTTACGATCCCAGAATATTGTGTCCCTATCCGTACCTAAAACAAAATGGCAGCTTTTAAAAAAATAATATTTATTATTTTTTTCTTTTGCTATTTTAGACTAAATTTTACAACTTAGGTAAGAAGTCAATTTATCAGCTGGCTGATACTCCCCGCCGTATTTTAAGTTGTAAAATCTAAAGAAAAAAACAGTAAATATTATTTTTCAAAAAGCCGCCATCTTGTTTTGGATACGTATAGTGACACAATATTCTGGAATCGTAAAGTACTCGACAGGACCTTTAAAATTATGTATCGCAAGATCCCACTTCCTATTCTATATTTTTAATCAAAATGTCGCTCATCCACCATTTTGAATTTGAGTACCATGTAATATGCAAGAAAGTGTAACTCCTTGATTCCTATTACACCATGCCAAGTTGTATTATTTTTCTAAGACGATAAATGAAATAAAGGATAATAAACAAATAATAACTATGCCGTTTTTAAAACGCCGCCATTTTGTTTTCTTTGCGAATAGGAAGTAATACTCTGACATTGCAAAGTACTTGACAGTATCTTCAAAATGATGTACCTATAGCAGGACCCCTCTTCCTATTTAATTTTTTTTAACAAGATGTCCATCCGCCCGTTTGAATTTTGACAGTACTGTCAAAAAGTAGCCACACCCCAATTATTAAATCGTTTCCAGACTACACTGTATATTAAGTATATTAAGTTCTTAACTTATATGTCTGCGTATATTCAAATCAAAAGAAAAGTAGGTTGTAGTAGGTCTATTTCATGCCTAAACGTCCATGTCACAATAACACAACTTTTTATATACAGCTCACCCACGTTTTATAACCCAAAACTTTGAAGGTAAACCCCATGCAACGTGACTAGCTACAACCGATTTTTAATAAAAGCACAGACCTTCTGGTTGTTCCATAATTTATACGTCCCTGCCGGAAAAAATGGAAATTAATTTATTAAAGAAACAATTAAAACAAAAGTAGAAAATTAGAGCACGTCGACAACGAAATTAAATGTATAAATCTTAAAATAAATAAAAATGTACACACAGCCTCGGCCGTGCCCTTTATACCGCTTTTTATTAAAACTTTTAACAAAGCAGAAATTTATTTGCCCTATTGTAGATCATGTCACAATCATATGTGACCTAGTCGAATGAATGAAACCACTACACTGAAATAAATTTCATTTACCTTAACCTAAATTCCACTATTGGGATATTTTTCGCGATTTTTATGCATCTTGCAATATGTCTGTAATGCTTGTCTCTTTGTCGCGGAGACTGACTTTTATTTAGTGCTGAATTTTATTTTATTGCGGAGCAATAAGTCAAGAAAATGTTAAAAAATAACCTACTTTGATGCTATAAAAATATAGGGTTTAACCAGACTCTAGGATTTGCTTCTTTATAATATACAGGGTGTTTCTTAATAGCATGCTTTATCGAGGTTATTCTTGCGTCCATTTTCAGAAAAAAACGTTCATATAAACGTCTTAAGGGTGTTAAAAATTTTCATGGATTTTCAAACAATTTGTTAAGGTCAATGAGTTAGATAGGTGACAACTAGACTAGATAGACAACTGTCAAAACTGGTTATGTTTACAAAACAAAATTAGTTTCTTACCTACTAGATCCTTTTTAATCTTTGTTAACATCTAATTTCTTAGCAACTTAGTGCAAATTAATGAATTTCTTTTTTTTATACGAAAACTTTACGCCAAATGATAAGAGAAGGCATTTGCTAAGCTAGGAATGTGAATTTCAAAAATAATTTTATTTCCAAAAAAAGAAGTTGTACGTACCATTCTTTTCTTCAAAAATTATCGGGGGCAATTCTCGCACGAACCTCACTGATCGGAGTAAAAAAAGATGTTATACGTCATATGTCCTTGATGTATAGAAAGTGTGTACCAAATTTAACAAAAATATCTAGAGCAGTATCACAGATATTAATAAAATAGGAGATTTTTTGAAAATCTTAAAACACCCAAAAGTTCAGACGTTTAGGACATATGCCCGAATAACCTCCTTAAATATTAGCATGTTATTAAGAAGCACCCTGTATATATAGCGTGTATAATAGAAAGTACTCGTGCTAAAAAGTATTGCTTGATTGAAAACCTAGCCATAGCCAAATATCCGAAATATTGTACATAGTGGCCAAAAAATTATTAAAGATTAATCGTTCTAAGAATAAAATACTTTTTTTCTAAAAATACATCGAAATGCCGTTTTGAAGCTCTTTCTAGGATTATGTCCTCTCTCTCTCTCTAAACATGCTATGGAACATAATTTAGTCATGTAGTACAATATTTCGAAGCTGCATTTACAATTTTAATAAATTATCCAATAGTTTTCTTGTAGTTTGTCACACCTTTTTACCCTAACTGAGGTCACTGGTAAGTACTCTTAAGAGATATTATGTTTAATTTTGCTATGTGTTAATAGGATATATTTTTTATAAAAAAGTAGGTCGGTCGCCACTAATATTTTTCTATGTAGATATTTTTTCTGATTAACATAGTCAATCCTACCTATCATCTTGTATGAAAATATTATATCATTGACATGGAAGAGTAATTGTTTAGTATTTATAAAACATGGACTAGTCTAGACATACTGAGGAAATCATAAGGAAACTAGCCTTGTTTTCTGCCTTCAAGAGGTGGAATTTAACGAATAGCTACTATTATACTTTAATCAGTTGATGTATTGCCATAAGTATAATAAAATTCGAAAGTAATGTATATTACGTTAAAACAATGACAAAAATCCAGATGTAATTTAATTTTTCCGAACAAGGAAACTAATGTCATTATAGAATGGGAATTTTTTATACTTTTCGCGCAAGAAGTATAGTTGAACCGAGGAGAGAATGGGAGTGCGTTATTAACTATGACAGTATGATTCAAATAGAAATTTTGTAGATCAAATAAAACGAAACTTAGTGCGTTCCAAATGGTTTACAACAATTGTATCGCGCGATATAAGTAGGTAAGCCTTACCTAATGATACCACTAGCTTGTTGTTTAATGGTACTTCTGGCAACATTTTACATTTTTATTGCTTTGACTTCTTGGATTCGCCTAGATTTGCCTCATGTGTGTGAAAAATTAGGGGGTCCTATCTATGCTCTAGCATAAAGTGCCCGATCGTAATATACTGAATCAATATATCCTATCTGTGCGTAAACATTGCACAGGATATTTTAAACTAGTAAGAAGTCCAGTTATTGTTTTTAACAAATCAGAAAGCATCAATAGGCAATAAGCTGAATAAGATATCACAGGCTGCAGCAAATGTTCTTATGCGCTTTTTATGCACGCGTTATGTGACGAGTGATAGAAATTGCGGCGTTTTATAAAGAACCTGTTCTAAATATGTGCGTTCACGATTGACGAGCGGCTGAACGACATTATTGCATAAAAGCCCACATTAAGAACAATGTCTTGAGAAATTGCAGCGATTTTTATCGTGCAACACAAAACCCGTGTATAAAAGGGACCTTAGTAAGATGGATGGTACTGATTTGTAGTTCCACACAGCTACTTTATGTTGAGCTTGATTTGAAGAAAGCTGCAGTCTTATATATCTAGTCAGCATAAGTCGATTACGATATTTTGTTTTTGTGGCTTCTTATTTCCACTGGTTCGCGGACCCCTAAGTTGTTGCTCGGGAACCCCCCAAGGGGCCCGTGGATCCAAGTTTGATAAACCCTGCCCTAGACGATGTTCTTTGCTTCGCGAATATATTTAAAAACATATTATCTACTTCTACATTCTTCTGTTTGTTTGTCACTCTGTATGTCTACCGTTCTGTTTGCTGACTTGACAGCTCAAAAACATGAAACAAAGACATTTTTTATGTGAATTACATATTAACCCTGCTCGAGACAGAATCTACTTTTTGTTCGATACAATATACAAGATGAGTAATAAATAAAAAATAATTTATTGTATTTTTCACTTTATTTTTACAATTATTATTACATCTATAGGAAAATATTTTGAGAAGAAATTTAAGTTTATCTTTGGTGAATTTAAAAATATTTTAAGCTGGATATAGGATATATAGTCAACGTTAAAACAAATTCTAATTATAATTCGAACGAACTTCTTGACATATTGATGATGGCAAAATAAATATATTTTACTCTTACTCCAATAAATGCCGATATTCTTTAATATAATAATTACAAGTTATATTTTTTTAGAGATCTAAATTATTATACTTATTTCGGACAGTGAGATTCATTTCAAATCGAGGTGTTCTTATAATTTTTTGTAGGTGATTTCATGTATATCTACAGGGTGCGCCAAAAGCAACACATGATCTCGCTTAATCTTTTAAAATTGATACAGTTATTATTTTTTTAAAATTATGCATTAACTTCTAAATTATGTTTTCTTTCCTTAGATTTTTGGTCATGTAGTAGAGTAAAGGAGTTTTACTTTGTTAACGATTCGGTTTTATTCATAATAACCATCTTCAGAACTTTTTGCTCATATTCCTTCATTTTTTAACTGCACTAAATATTACATGTTGCCAGTCACACTATAATTATATAGAACGTCAGGAAAACAGGAACATATTAAATTCTAAATATATCCTATACCCTAAATTTAACTGAATTAAATCTCTAAAGTACTATATTCGGTTACAAGATCAGCTAAACTTGGTTCAGAGCTGGTCTGAGAGTAACAAACTTAACCTTAATGCAACTAAGTGTAGAGTTATAAGTTATGACCTGAAGCCGCAACCAGCGGCCACTGCTCCTTATTTTATTTCAGGAGAAGTCTTAACACCACCCAGTTCGTTGAAGGATGGTGTTACCTTTGATCCTATGTTAACTTGTGTACAATAAGTATACGTATTAATAAAAAAGTATTAGAAGCGGGTTGGATATACCTAACTTGATTTTGTTGTGCGCAGCTTCAGATATTTCGACAATCTTATTGTATGGCCATAACGGCGCACAGCCCATAGCCTGGTACCATAGCACCGCACACTAGTGGCCATAACGGCGCACCGACCCTCGTTCATTGCCTTGCCTGTCGATCACTTAGTCTCTCGGCATCGAGATATAAACATGGACTCTGCGTTGTCATCTTCTTCCGATGAACTTCTCATATGTTCAAAAAGCGTTGGGAATATTTCCTTAGATCATTATAAAGGTGATAAAATTCTTTATTGCATCCGTTTTCGTTAGTGGGATGAACTGGTAATTTTGATTTTTGTTTAAGCATATAAGTACCACTTTGTTATATTAGAGTTTAAAATAATATCTTCTTTATCGGAAGAAGATAACAACGCACAGTCCATGTTTATATCTCGATGTCGATGACGAGGCTGTGCGGTGCTATGGTACAAGGCTATGGGCGAGGGTAGATGCGCCGTTATGACTATCGAATTTAATGTCCAATAAGACAAACATAAGACATAAATCGGTAAGTTTGGTACTAATCCAGAAAGATGCAAAATTGCTTGTAATGAATCTGGTTTGCGATTTTTCTGTCGACGTGGGTATTTTTTTGACTATAATAGCTTTGTTAGCTGTTTTATCTTAAACTTTTAAATATGATTCATTACTATTCTATAAAGGGGTGTAAACAAAAAAGTCGACAGTTTCGAACTTACCTATCTAGTGAAACGGCTACTAAACTATAGACGGACGCAGCTACTGAAACGCCCTGTATGTAAGGAACGGTTTTGCACATCCACCAACCAAGCACCCATGCTGAAATAAAAGAACGTAATTTGTACAAAGGTAAAATAATTAAATATACTTTTAATAAATACTCGTAATCTAAAGATTTAATGAATTTTATCGTATCAGACTAATAAAACTCTCCATATCAAAATAAATGGGACTTGGGAGAGACTGTTTATATCACTTATTCGAATAATTTTGATAATTACTACTGTTTTAAATGGTATGGTAGTTAAAATACAGATTATTCATTTGAATATTTCCCATCCTTAATGTCTCGCTTCCATGAAATAATATTAATATTTACACGTCAATTTTAATGTGCTTTTAAAGAATATTTGGCGTCTGTATGATTTATTCCTTGGTGGGGCATTTGATGTTACCCTTAAAGTCTTCAATGTGAAGGGAGGTCAAGTCGTATATCATTTAAAGGGCCGTTCAAATCTCTTTCCACAAATATCCTAATTTATTACATTTTGACTACCAATTTCCAAGAAATGGCTTGCGAAAAATAGAAGTAATTAGAATTTTTTAGGTGGTGACTTTGCCCTTGGTAAATAATTTTACTAAAAGAAGAATAAACACAACAATGTTTTTAAATAATAATCTAAACACCATAGATCTCAGTGCTGGTAAGTTCTAACTAATTGATGATGGTAAGTTTACAAATTTACTCTCTGTAGTCGTAGTAGTAGTAATTATCAATTAACTATTGTATCTGCTACTATGCTACTAAATATAAAATCTGGCAACATCGCCGGAGTAGTAGTAATTATCAATTAACTATTGTATCTGCTATTATGCTACTAAATATAAAATCTGGCAACATCGCCGGAGTAGTAGTAATTATCAATTAACTATTGTATCTGCTACTATGCTACTAAATATAAAATCTGGCAACATCGCCGGAGATGATGATGACGATAAGGCTCCGTAAAAAACTGCAAATATTGCCAGAAATCAGTGGTTGGTACCATCGTAAAATGTGTTAATTGTGAGGGTGTGTTCCATATAAAGGAGGATCCAGAATTTCCGGTGGGGGGTGTGTCATACAAGGAAAAATTACGAAAAGTAATACTCTGTAAATTGTTTGTTTGGGGGAGGGGTCATGTCCCCCATGACTACCCCAAACAAACAATTTAATACCAAAAATACCATGACCTCCCTCCCTGGATCCGCGCTTGGTTCCATACTTCCTGTGTGTTTCGCGTGACAGGGCTGATTGCAGTAGGAAAAATAACTTGGTCAAATATTCAGAATGTCGTTTGCAGATGACTTTAAATTGTTTAAACGTATATTTTCTCGTAATGATTGCCATGAACTACAATATGACTTAAATTTGATATTTCAGTGGTTTAATGTAAATAAAATGTCGCTAAATATTAACAAATGTCATGTTTTAAACTTTACACGTAAGATACAATGCATACACTTCATTACATGATTGATAATTTGGTGTTAAGTAGGAGAATTGAATGTACGAATCTTGGAGTCTACTTGCACACAACCTTAATGTTTGTCTAGCATTATGAAATCATTGTAAATAAAGCATATAAACTTCTTGATTTTGTTATCAGGAATACAAAACACTTTGAAGACATTAATACAATAATAACTTTGTATAAGACTATGGTTAGACTAAATTTAGAATAAGCTGCAGTTGTTTGGGCACCACAAACAATGGTTCATGTTGACATGATCGAAAAAGTACAGAAACGATTCTTAAGATACCTATCTGTACTTGAGAACCCAGAATACTTATCCTTATATGGTCACGTATAATAGTAACTGAATTTAAAATAGTAAAATTAAGTGTTAGACGCATTTTGAATGATGCTTTATTTATTTACAATATAATTAACAGCTTAAAGTATAAGAAGTGTTAATTAACTAACAATATCACTCTTGTAGATAAGATTGTTAATTAATTAATAATATAACTCTTGAGAATAAGGAATAACCATATTTTTCAATAGTTACCCTTAATATTTCTCCTATAGATAGAATGATCAGTGAATGTAACAAACTTATACAAAAATGTGATATAGATCTCTTCCGAACAACAATAGGTCAAATTAAGTAAGGTAAGTAAGAATAAAATTAAGGTGTTTAATATAGATAAATTTCTTATAATTTCAATATCGGGGGCGCGCAGCTGAATCATTAGAGCCAATTAGCGAGAGAAATTGACAAGCAAAATTTACTTTTTCGATTTATTCCTATACTATTACTCGCTACAACTTGAATAATTTTTATTTTTTTTAATTTTAACGTTGTGATAATTCCAACTACTCCACTGTAATGGTTTTTACGTCAATTGTTTTTCTTTTAGAACTGTTGATAGATCAAAAATTTTGACATTTTTTAACAGTTCGTTTGCAAATGGGCATTTATTGTATTCTTCTGCGGTTTCAATTAAGGTCTATATGATGATAGGAAAAAATATGCAGAATACAGGTATAGCACAATACAACTGCATTGTATAATGTTTTTCTTTACTTAGTAGTTATAAACCTTTAATATTATTTTCATTAAGTTAATTGTCTTCTACATAATTCTTCTTTTATATTTTTGTTAATAGATTTTAAGTATTTGTTTGAGTGTGTTACGGGTTTTAGGTTTTATCTACTATTAGTTTCGCTCGTCTAATCTGACATTAGAGGGTGCTTAAAAGCATGGACTTTCTTACAGCATCGAGCATATCGTTTTATGCTTAGATTAGGAAATCCAGTCTAAGGTTTTATGAAATAATCGTCGCTGGTGTCCGATAATCACTTAAAATATTTAATATGAAGTAAAGTTAGTATTCATCTCAATATTTCCCGCAACTGAGATATACTGGGTTGGGCAAATGTTCCGAAGCGGCTTAATTACAGGAGAATGAGAAGTGATATCAGATCCGGATTTTCGACAATCGATAGGACTAAAATTTTACTACTTGACTGCGTATTACACATGTCAGTAACATTATCAACTGTCAAGGGGTGACGTTACATTTTTTTTTAAATAAAACACCCCGTATATTATTAGTTATTCTAAATTCTCAACATACTTAAAACATTTTTTCTATAATATACCATATATTTTACTTCAATTGTTTCGGAAATATTGACAAATAAATGAAGAAAACCAATACATTTTATTTTAAAAAATAGGTATACGATTCTTACATCTAAACGAAAATTTAAAATAAAAGTTATTTAACTAAATGTTCAAAATGTCGTCCTTCAGCTATCTGACAGTGCCCAAGCCTCTCTGAAAACTCGGAAAGCACATTTTGCAAATGTTGATGAGAAATAGCTGGAACAACAAGTTAAATTTTATTTTTAAGATGCTCGAAAGAGTTGTACGATATACGACAGTCTTTAAATGACCATAAAGGTAAAAATCGAATTGTATTAGATCTGGAGATATGGGAGGCCATTCAAGTAAAGGAAGGTGAGGAGGGCCTTCCTTCTTTACACCTTCCAGGAAACGTTTCATCCAAATAGTTTCCGATATGTATACCAAAATTCGGTGGCTTTTATCTTGCTTAAACACAATGTTATTTCGTAATACTTGATCGTTATATTGATCATGGTATAAAGTAAATAAATTTGGTATAATTCTATTTCAAAGTAAAAGTAAGTGTAAGAATTAGCAAAAAGCAAAATTTTACATGAAAGATATGCTTTCCCAGTTTTCAAATAGTGGCGTGTGTGAGTCGTACGAACATCGAGATATTTTCAGCCGAAACAAGAGTACCTCCCCCCCCCCCCGTTTTAGAGGATGCTGAACACGGTGGTGGTGTTGGATATCGCGTCCGACCCCTTGCAACCCCTCCATCGGCCAATACTCGCCCGCCAAAAGCGGTGAAATCTTATTTTTCAAGTATCAGGGACAAATATTTATTCCCCCCCGTTTTGGAGGATGCTGAACACGATGGCGACATCAGAATTTCTCTTTGGGGTTGCCCTAAAAACGACTAAAAACCACCCCCCCCAGAGGGATTAAATGCGCTTCAAGAAGTTTACCTGCAAAGAAACATGAGTATAGGGGTTGGAAGGGGTCGGACGCGATATCCAACACCACATCATCCTCGAAAATGGAGGGAAAGTGTGTTTCTCTGCAGGGAAACCTCCTGAAGCGCGTTTAACCCCTCTGTGGTGTTATTTACTCTTGTTCCGGCTGAAAATATTTCGATTTTTCGGGTGTTTTTCCGACTCACAGATGCCACTAAAAGATGCTTGGACACTGTGGCTGAAGGACGACATTTAGAATATTTAGTTAAATAACTTATATTTTAAATTTTCGTTTAGATGAAAATTGTTACTTATTTCTTATTTTTTAAAATAAAATGTATTTTTTTCTTCATTTATTTGTCAATATTTCCAAAAAAAAATCTAACGTCATCCTTTGACGTTGATAACGTTACCGACATATGGAATGCACACATCAGTAAAATTTTAGTCCTAACGAGTGTCGAAATCCCGGATCTGATATTACTTTTCGTTCTCCTGTGATTAAGCCGTTCTGGAACATTAGCCCAACCCTGTATGTAAACCTATGCTACAACTGGAAGACAATGCCTAAAACACTTTGTTAAAGTATTTTATAGAGCCCTCAGTATTCAAGTCACGACATATCTGTAACGTTGTGGCCCACGCGGTGCGTTTGCTTCGTTCTGCACAATTTGCTTGGGTTTGTTCGGCTTTGTTAAGCCGCTCCAGAACATTGGCCAAACCCTGTATGTAAACCTATGCTACAACTGGAAGATAATGCCTAAAAAATTTTGTTAAAGTATTTTATAGAGCCCTCAGTATTCAAGTCACCAAATATCTTTAACTTCGTGGCCCACGCGGTTCGCGGCTTCGTTCTGGATAATTTGCTTGGTCTGCAATAGTATCGTGGTTATAATTCTGCCTTCAGTCACAAATTTCATATCTTAATTAAATTTTCTAAATGATTAATTATATTTCAGCAGATAATAATAGTCCTTTCGGTTGATGACGTCGCCCACATTCGTTTATTCAATTTCGTTGTTTTAGATTGTTAATTTCAAAACAAGTTTTACAGGAAAAAGCAGGTCAATCCGTTAACTATATATTAGTGGAGCAAAAATAATATGACCTTTAGGTTTTGACATCCGAACCAATGTGTCAAAATTTGAAAGTTAAAACTGATTTTCGTGAATATATCCAGTAATTCATTTATAATTTGGTACAATGCTTTAGCATAAGAGGCACATTTTTTGAGAAGGAAAAATCTACCTTTTTGGAAATAATCATTTAATTTGTATTAGTTTTGGCCCTTATAAAGTTTCGGTAAATTAATTCGTTTTAGAGATAATTTGAAAAGTATTGATACAAACAAAAACAGGGTGACCAACTTAATTAATGGTTAGTCACGTAGTGAGCACTATAAATTCATAGAGTAGTTACTGTGGTAAATAAATAATTCTGTGTTTCTTTAATTTTTGTATATTTCATTTGTTACTGAATGTTTTGTTTGAATAACAAATAAAAATGTGTGAGTGTTGACAGCTTAAAAAATATTACGACAATTGTTGCTTCCGTTGTACAGAAGGCAATGACAATATATTGATAGTTATAAACCAAAATAACACACTATTCACAGTTAAATAATGTGTGTTACTACGAGATGCATAATAGAGTTAAAAAATTTTTACAGGCAACTTTCAGTCCTTAGCATATAACTTACTAAAATAAACTATTTGCCTGTAGAAACGATTATAATTTGCGAAATATATTTTACTTTCTGCATTAGAAAGCAATTTTAAAACTTTTTTTTCAGATTATAGCTGCAGTATTAAAATTATAATTTAAAATTGTATCGCCGGTCACGTGTCCCCAGTCAATAATTTCTTACTTTACCTTTTATGTTTCACGTCATTTTACTAAGGTTACTTTTATATATAAATAATTTATACTCCTACTACAATTTGTATTGAAAAATAATGTTCAAAGATCAACAGTTTAGTTTATCTAACGCAATTATTAACCAGAAGTTCCGTCCCCGCAGCTGCATGTATCGCCGGTCACGGCAGAAATTGCTTATAAATAACGCCACTACAGGTCGGCCTAATAGTTTTATAAATATGACGGTATGTGTTTGAATTTGTGTAAAGCGTGCTCCTGTTTAGGTAAGTTCCTTATTATGTTTATTTAGGTATAAACTAGAACATTGCCTACTTTTTACCAGGCATATGTTTTTATGTTATATCGCCGGTCATAGGGTTAACTCAGACCTAGTAGTCTTAATTAAGGGAAAAATACTACACGAAGTCATTCTCTTGAGTACAGATACCCATTTCAGTTTAAAAAATAGCTTGTATTAGCTGTTATCCACAAGTTTGTGCATTTTTGTATCGCCGGTCACAGTAACACCGGTCACACATGAAAATTTTACCGGAGATAAATTGATGTGGTCAGTTTGTTATCCGAAGCTATATACAATATGTTTTATTAACCATTTATAAACCATTAAGGAAAAATATATTTTGATGTGTAGGTAGATTAAAAATATGACTAATTTTCTTAGTATTTTAACATTCTATAAAGGACATTCCAAAACTTTAAGCTGTTATTAATAATTTAGAAAATGGTTATAGTGACTGATTAAAATAACTCATTTCCAAATATTGGCGTTATATGATTCAGAAGAGTAAAATTACCCATGTGACGGGCGTTAAATTATTAAAAAATCGATGCTATAGATTAAGATCTTTGTGACGATGATCTTTGCGCGGACATATATAATTCCTCTAATTAAATACTATAAGAAACCTATTCAAAAATTAACAGGTGTTTGTAAGATTATTTATTTTTAAAATCCGATTTACTGAAAGATGCATGTAAAATTTTTTTGACCCAATACACATAACGTTTTCATTACAGTTTTATACTGGTGTCTAAATTTTACTTAGCGTGCTCCTGTTTAGGTAAGTTAACACTTATTCTTAGACAGTTACTATTAACAAGTGAATAATTGATTGTATATACAAAATACAACTGTATTATAACTTTTTGTGAATGTATTGCTGAAATTCAAGATATCTAGTGGCATTTGTTCCTACAAAAGCAGTATATTCTTACTTTAAAGAACGTTTACTTCTCTGTATTAAATAGGGATAAATTTGCAATTAACTTGTCTAATAGAGACGACCATAATAAAAAATTGTTTCCGGCATTTAATGAATAACTTTTGAGTGGAACTACTACAATAAACCGTAGGTGGTAAAGCGTTGACAAGAAGCAGGACTTAATTACTTTGCTCTGTGGGAAATTTACATTGCCATTATTCATTCCCCTAATTTCCATTAAATTAATGGCCTTGGTTTATTTCGTAAATTGCCTAGGATTGCATTTAATCTGCTCTTTGACATTTTATTATTCTACTGGGTACAATAAATTCCCAGGGATTTTATTGTCCTATTAATATGGAAAAACGGCAAATACCTTTGTACCTTTGTCTCTGATATACAGGGTGCTTCTTAATAAGATGCTAATATTTAAGGAGGTTATTCTTGGGTTTATTTTCAGAAAAAAGCTGTATATGATTTTTTTATAATTTTTTATGGTTAATGACTTAAATACGTGCCAACCAGACTAGGTAGACCAAACTGTTAAAAATGTTTATGTTTACTATACAAATTCTGCTTCTTATCCTTTGTTAATATCTAATTACAGAGTGTAAATGAATGAATTCCATTTTTTTATACGAAAACTGTACGCCAAACGACAAAAAATTAAGAAACGACATTTGCTCGGCAAGGAATGAAAATTTTTATTTAAAAAAAAAGAAGTGGCGTACCATTATTTTCTTCAAATATACCGAGGGTAATTCCCGCACGAGCGCCACTGGTCAGAATAAAAAACATGTTATACATCATAAAATGCGTCTTGATGAGTAGAAAGTGTGTACCAAATTTCACAAAAATATCTAGAGCTGCATCACAGATATGAATAAAAAAGTAGATTTTTTGAAAATCCTTAATACCCTGTATCTCAAAAGTTAAGACGTTAGTGTTCGTATGAAGTTCTTTTCTGAAAATGAACCTAAAAATAACACGTTATTAAGAAACACCCTGCAAAGTATGTTATATACCTTATTATACAGGGTGTCCAGAAACTAGTGAACATGTGATATATAAGCGTAAGCAAAATAATGTCAGTACTTAATTTTCATAAGGGTGTTATGGAAATTACTTATTATATTTAAGTAGGTGACTCCGGCCGCCGCGCGCGTGTTGATATGTTTAACCTTCAGTATCGTTGCTTCAGTCTTTCGATACTCGGTGTTGAAACGACGTTGTCGAGGGTTACGTGTGCTTAATGTATACGAATTTTAAACGTTTTGTTAGTTCCAGCATTAAACGATTTTTTTCTGTTGTGAAATAATTCATAATAATAAATGTTGTGATGTGATTTTAAATATCTGTGGTATTTGTACTGTTAGTTCTGTTGCAAAACATACTTTTTGTGTTTTATTTTGGATTATTTTAAAATAAGATCGAAGGTAAGAGAGGATAGTAGTTTCTTTTTCTAAAAAACAATTATGTGTTGTAATATGACAATACCGCCTACAATGCGCTGACCTCTTTTGAGACTTGATACTGCCTCAATAAATTATTGATTAGGAACGTCGTAGTAGCGGCCGAGTAAATTTTCAGATTTCATATAAAGTGTATATTTTGCTTAACAATTCAAAGCGCCTTTTATGGTTATTTTTCTTCAATTTGTTTTTATAACAGGATTTGCCGCTTTAAATATATAAGTAATTTCCATAACACTTTGTATTTAGTTCAAAAATTTCTTTTCACCTGTGTCGTATAATTCCTGAAAGCACATTTGTCTCGGCGGCGGAAAAAACTGCGGCTGTTAGGAAAACTAAAAAACTAGAAAACTAAAAAGCAATAAAGAATAGCTTGCAACTTGAAGATTGAGATAGCCGAAGAAAATTCGGAATCATCAACTCCATTGGTTTCACTAGATAGAGTTATAGAGTCTTTAAATGTAGTAAACTAGTGGGCTGGGGAAAGTGACATTGATATTAACGATCTTGTAGTTATAAAAAGGCAAAGAGACAAAGCCATTATGCTGAAAATTAAAAATCCCAGAAAACAAACAAAAATTTTTTCTTTTACAAAAAATAATTCTTTATCAATTTTTTAAAAATTTGTTACTGTTTTAATAGAGTATTAATAGAGCATTACTAACTTATATGTTTATTATGTTGGTTATAAAAAGTTGTAACATATTTAACGTGAATAAATCGATAATGTGAACGGACGTTATTTTTTTCGGTTCACACTATCGAGTATCTACTGTATTCAGCCACCTCAAAAATTACAGGGGATCAATTTAACGATGCTTCACTTGGTATACTAATACTATCAATATTAATCGGGGTTGTTGTAATTTCCTGTGCATATTCTTAACACACTCTGTATAAAGAGAAATGGAAATTTTTTAAGGGAATCAATTAAACTAATTATATTTCTTTGCGGAGGTATATTGCGCAGAAAATAAAGATATTATGTAGAACAAAAAATAACGAAAAGGGATTACCTTTTGGACAGGGATTAAAAAAATAATTTATATGGAGACGGGTCGCTCGCCTACCTAAACACTTTATCCGATTATTAATGGCAGTAAATTTAATTATGAGGATTCCTGCTTTGATATATGCAACTATTCCAAAAAAGTTTTTTTAATAGTAGAAATAAATTCTCAAGCTGCTGAAAGTTGATCATTTTGAGCTCTTTAATTCCTTTAGACCAACGTTCAGAACTCAAGGATTCTTGTAAATGGTAAAGACATTGAGCGAGTTGCGAAATTGAAATATTTGGGGTGTAGGTACACTAAACGAAAACTGGGACCCAGAGCAGGAAATAAAATACAGAATAGAACAAGCAAGAACAACCTTCCTAAAGCTTCGGAAGTTCCTCATAGATAGGAAGTTGAGTTTCAATATCAGATACAGTGGTTAAGTGCTGGCATGGGCATGGCATGGACCTTAAAAACTACTTCAATAAACAAAATTGAAGCATTCGAAATGTGGACTGTGCGTAGAATGCTTAGAATATCATAGATTGATGTATGATGGTAAGAAATGAAGAAGTACTCCAGAGGGCTGAATTGACAGATTGTGAACTTTTTGAAGCCATAAAAAGAAGAAAAATATCGTACCTAGGACATATTATACGTGGAGAACGTTATGACCTTCAACGTCTTATTCTGCAGTGCAAAATTGAAGGAGGAAAAAGAGGGTTAGGGAGAAAGAAATTGTCCTGGTTGAGAAATATTCGACAATGGACAGAGATACGGGACTTCCAAACACTCTAATGCGCGGCAACAAACACACATGCATGGTACCTTAAGAAGAAGAATTCCTTTACGTAATTATTATAAAGTCAATAATCTATGGTTATTATATAGTTCTTGCACATATATTCAAAAATGGACGTCCAAATTAATAAGCTGATATTTCGTTAATAATGAAACAATTTTAGTAATTCTTGTTTTAACTGATAGAAAACAGATTCTAGAGTTTTGAACAGAGTAGTTTTCTATGTCCTGATATGTCAATCAAATCAAGTATATAATGCAGAGTGCTACGTAATTATCTTTTTAATTAAGTCACTTTTTTGATATTAATATAACACAAAATCGAAAATTAAGATGCAAATACAAAGTTCAGCGACAAAATGAAGTAGATAACCATGGATAGGGTAAGTAAATGATAGCTGTCCATTTGACATTAAAAATTAGTTTATCATAATTATTAATGCTGAATGCGTATCGGGTTTTAACATCAGCACAATGTTCTTATAGTCGAGAGTTGTATGAACAGGGTTTTTCTCAGACAGAGATTGTATATGACCGAGGATCGTAGTTCGGAACTCACGTTAAGCTATAGATATAATTTAGAATGTCCCTATTAGGCGAGCGACGAGAAAAAAAATTGAGGAAAAAACAACACAATAAGTCAAAAAGTTAGATTTTGTATATCGCCAAGGACCATACTATACCGTACTATTTTTCGTTTTAATTCATTAAATACATTTAGTTAAATCATTTTAATCGATTTTTTTCTTGCGTTAGATACTATTCGTGTACATGGGCACCAATGTCATACTGGCTAGGAACGGTCCTGCCTAAAAATAAATCCAACTAAGTTAATCCAAAAAGTCGCCTTTTAGATGGATAAATGATCTAAAATCAATTTTATTCATGCTAAGGAATAAAACATGAAAGAAATTTCAAAAAACTTTTTAAATGTGACCTGAATTTTAGAGATTATGTTGGGGAAGGTCAAAATGTGATGCCAGACGCAGACTTTCTTAGAGATTAGGAAAAATAATGTCGATATTGCATCCCATCATATTTTTCGTCGTAATGCAATATCGATATTAGATATTGGCTAACGTTGTAAAACAAAAAAGGGAAAGCGCTGTAAGAACGACATCGCATCTTTTTCATTTTATTAAAGATTTTA
The DNA here is from genome assembly GCA_963991005.1 of Barypeithes pellucidus. Classification (NCBI taxonomy): domain Eukaryota; kingdom Metazoa; phylum Arthropoda; class Insecta; order Coleoptera; family Curculionidae; genus Barypeithes; species Barypeithes pellucidus. The sequence continues at coordinate 31,100,104 of OZ022559.1, forward strand.
AGCTTGATATCAAATAAACTGATTCTTAAAAGGAATTATATACTTTTTCCAATTCCATTAAAAATAGTCTTAATATCATGTTTAACTGAAAAGTTCAATTTTTGCTAAAAATATAATTTTGTTCGCGTTTGTTGAAATTCTTGGAGAGTCATTAGTTGATTTATTGGGAAGGGGTTTGTGAACCGCTCGTGGCGATCCGCATCCTGTGGGTATCTCGACGGATACAAGGCGACTCACATTGGGACGGCATCGTGATTAGTTTTTTGTTTTCTTGGCCTCGTGAACCTATAATAGAATTCCACTATTGCAGAGTACTGCTCTCATGTCTGGAGCTCGGCATCCAAACATACCCTTCTGCTATTGGATTCTATCGAAAGGAGGGAATTCACAGCCTGGAACATCGAGTCCAGGTTGGGAATTTGTCTCTCTTTTATAGATATTTCCATGGAAAGTGCTCGGCTGACCTTGTCCTCTTAATTCCGCCCAGAGCGGCGAACAGCAGAAATATACGACGAACCACTGCCGCCCATCCATATGCGGTTAAAGCCTAGTATTCCTCGAACTTCATTATTTAAGAATTCTTTCATCTGGAGGACTTCATCTTTATGGAACGACTTTCTCGAGGTGGTTTTTCGCAACGAATATAACCTCCAATGGAGGATTTTTCTTATAGTGCTCGTGTTTGATCATTTAAAAAAAATTGCAATCAGTAATTTATATTTTACAAAATGAAATAAAAAGTGGGCACCATAGATAATTTGACAAACAATTTTGAAGGATTTTTTGAAATTTTTTGGGTGAGCACCACACACCCAACCGTAGTTACGTGCCTGCTACAACTAGTTTGGTGCGAGGAGGAAATTTATTTCCAGTGGCTCGTACTTTTAACATTTTATATAAGTACCTAATGAAAATAATTCGAAAATAAAAGTTCAGGTAATAATTGCTGTAGCATTCTTAATACTAGCTTGTAATAATGTTTTCCCTTCGTATTTAGTTATTACGAATCATTAAATTTTTTTTTAGCCCAGATCAATAGTTCTATTGGCAGAGGTCGGACAGTAGTGGGTCAGCCAAGGGGGTTTGTTCCAAATTCTTTGTCATAGACATATAAGTATAATATAAACTATATATTCCTATATAAACCATAAAGTTAATAAACCCCTCCCTCGAAATTTTAATAAAACCCCTCAAAATCATTTAAATTAGGAAAATAAAAAAAATTAAATTTAAAAAAAATATAGGAAAAGGAACTAGGAACTGTTAATCTCTTTTAAATTTCAATTTAAATTTTGGGAAAATTTTTAACAAATGAAATCAAAGAAAAGTCCATATGTCGTGAACACGAGGCTCAAACTTTTGGTTTCCCCAAAATAATAATAGAAGAATAACAGTTCCTAGTTTTTCCATTATTTTTTCTATATTTAACTTTTTTCCTATGTATTAATATTTTTACTTAACAAATAATATAAATAAATTTGAACTATAATAAATATTGTATAATAATAAAATAATAAAATTTGAACTATAGTAATCATTAAGAATTCAAATCAGTTACTTAATGACATATAGAATAGTAAAAAATGATAAGGGGCGCTCAAATGTATTGTTATCTACAGAAAAATATTTTTTTGTGGCGGTCCTTTTGTGGGTGCTTTTTGGCCGTTTGATTGCGAAATCCCGAAGAGAAATTCTGACGCCGTCATCGTGTTCAGCATCCTCGAAAATGGGGGGTTTGTTCGGGTTGAAAATTTTAAATCAAAGGGCAACGTATTGAACGAGCGGAAACTTTTAATTATCTTGGGTGTCAGGTGAACGAAAACTGGGACGGTAAACAGGAGATTAGAGCAAGAATAGAACAAGCCCATGCTTCATTCCTGAGGATGCGTAATGTACATCTGCGCATCCGAATGCTTCGCTGTTACGTGTTCAGCATAATGTTCTATGGAATGGAAGCTTGGACCTTAACGGACGCGATGGGCAAAAAATTGGAGGTCTTTGAAATTTGGACATACAGAAGGATCATGAGAATTTTCTAGGTAGAAAGAGTGCCTAACACAGATAACTGGAGGTTCTATTCACATTGAAAAAGCGCAAACTGAAATATTTTCGCCAAATTTTAAGGAATGACACAAGTATCGACTCTTAAAACTCATTATAGAAGGACGGAGAGGCCCGGGTAGAAGAGGAGTTTCCGTGCTGAAAAACCTAAGGTAATAGTACGGAGTGAGCACCACCACATTGTTCCATCAAGCTGTAGACAAGGTTCAGATAGCCCTGATGATTGCCAACATTCGAGGCGGACAAAGCACTTGAAGAAATAAGGGAATCTCATTTTAAAAATAAATCGTGTACTTTTCCTCGCGCGAAGACATTATTTAGTACATTTCCCTATGCCTGACAAATTAATTGTGGTGGTTCGCGGTTAGTTCCTCTTTCCCATGGATCGCCGCTCGTTGTGAAAACATTTTTAGTTGACCGACTCGCGAACCCTTTATTGTGAATATTTTTAAAGAACGGTTCACGAGCGTCTGGTGAACCGCTCCGCTCGCCGATTTATACGCACCTTTAAGTTTTGTCATTTGAACCAATTGTGTGACTGCTGGGCAGTCTGCAATTTTACCGATCCGGCTTGTCGGAAACCGGGCTAAGTGGTCTATATACGGACTATCAAAGGCTAACCCTGACCTACTGTACAACGTGCCAAAATTGTAGGATGTATAATGTATATTGTCAATAATTCATGGGCCGCAATCATTAGTCCACTGGCAGAATTGCGGAAAATCAGACGGGGAACAATTTGTCACGTCGCCCCATTAAATTAATATTCGGCTTTTGTCTGAAAAGCGGCTGTGATTCGTACATAAATTTATAATTAATAATCATCCACTGTATAACGTTTATTATGAGTATGTGATAAAGACATCTGGGGCACAACAATAACAGGGATGCAGAAGGAAGCCAAATTCAAAATTGAAACCAACACTTAATATTAATTAGGTTTGGCAGTTTAGAAAATATAAGTAGCATAACTAATCCTTCATAGAATTCAGTATTTCCATACGGAAGCCAAAGTAAAATAATTTACAGAGGATGGTTATTAAACAAATTTAACAGAAGATAATTATTATTGAAGTTTATTGTACTAACAATTACTGCATCTATACCTTTAAGCTTTGTGGACAAAGAAATTACAGAAGAGTCACAAAAAGAGACTTCATCATGGATTTAGCATTAACACATCGCGAGACAATACATCGAACGACAATTCATCGCCGACAATTCATCGCTACGACAATTCATCGCTAGGACAATTCATCGTGCGACAATTTATCGTTGCAATTTATTACAATAATACAAATAAATGGAACAAAAATAGACGTTTAATAGCGATTAAATAATTATAATCATCATAAGCATCAATCATAATAATAACCAAGTAGTTGAAATAATAATATAAATAAACAGTTATTACATCTGCAATCTGAAATTGTGGACAATTCCTCGTAGATAATCGTCCAAATTATTGGGGTCATAGTTCTCCGTTATTTGTTGTAGACCTTTGGCTGAATCTTTATATACTTTTTTCTGGGGTCGTTCGGGTTTGTTCGGGTTTGTCTTCCCGTTTTTGTCTAGTACGTTGGACGGCCCTTTTCATTGATGATATTTGCGGCAGTTTAGCAGCCGCTGAGGCAGATAGATCTTTGGGATCACCACAATTCCTCGCTTGTAACTATTTTATGAGTTACCCGAACTCAGTTTCTGGGTTGGGAAAACTTACTAATTGATTATAAAGTGTCGTTTTAACCCGGACGTGCATTATTTTAACTCATTACCATGTGTAAATTATTTTGGGTTGGAATAATTCAGGAAACGTGCTCCAAAACCCCATATCGAGGGTAAAACGCAAGATCGTAAGGTCACGGAAAGTTCCGAAAAATGTAATCGGTCAGCCAAAATGCCTAGTTGGTCAGCAACTTATGGACATCAAACATTTCTGAATCGGTCATAAGTAATGTCATACTAGAGTGCTCTAAATTATTTTTATACGCAAATTAAATATATAAGCTGGTATGAGCGATCCACTTTTAATCAGATGTTAGTAAGCAATCAGCGGGTAAGCAAAATATTTAATCTTGGTCATCAAAAAAAAAAGGAATAAAACGTACGTGAAATAGTGATAGTGCCCTGGGAAAACTAGTGAAAACCCGCCCCCGCTACACCTTTTGTAGCCGATTTCCTTCTGTGTTCGCCAGAAGAAAACACAAGAAAGTTACATAAAGTTACAGTGTCCTGGGAAAACAATAACTAATTATAGTATTAAGTAATTATAGTACTCAACCTAACCCAAAATGAATATATAATATTGGTATTTCAAGGAAGAGGATTAAGTAATTATGATACTCATGAAAAATATAGAAGAATTTTCGACGAATTGTCGTAGCGATGAATTGTCGCACGCTGAATTGTCGGCGATGAAAAGACGTGCGGTAAAATGTCGTACGATGAATTGACGGGACACCTTCATCAACATGTGAATGTCGAACTAATCCAGCTCACCGACCTATATTTATGGATAGCCAAAGTCTAAAAATAACAGTGCCAAAATTATGGCCTCGCGCATTTAAACAACATTGTCAGATGTCATACGCAATACCGACTGATAACTACTGACCTTAACCCGGCGAACAGGACCGTACTTCGCCCTTAATGAAAATGATTACAAGACCTTCTTTACTGGGGAATAAACAATCTATTTCCTCGTATAAAAGAAGGCCTTTTGGCCATCACTAAATATCCACTATTAGAATCAATTTTGATATCTATTGTCCACGTATCGTTATATTATTAATATCGTTACATCCCTATGACTGATTTTGGTTTTGGACGGTCGTCATTGGTTTATGTCGTTGGTTGGCAACCAAACCGACACCAATACCGGCGGGGTTGCTTTATGACGGCGACAATATTGTGCGCAAGACATCCGACGAGCAACCTTTAAAAATATAACCGGAAAACCGTGCGCACCAACCCATTTTTCACTCATAAAATTTAACCGTTTTACTGCAACAACGAACAAACCCCATAAATTGTACGGATACTATAGTTACAGGTCGATGATGCAGCTCCACAACACAGTATTAGTGCGTGGTTACTGATTTAGAGCCTGGTATGAAGAATTCGTTGATATTGTGATGCTAAATATAATATTGAAGGTAATGACAGCGATGAAGATATTTCTCTTTCTCGACTTGCTTCTCATGTGTGATTGTTGTCTAACAATTTTGACTTTATTCTTTGTATTTCTTCATATTTTAACTTTTATTTGTGTCCATGTATGTTCTATTTTTTGGACGATATTTTTTTACTAAATGTTTAGTGTTCTTGAGTTTCTTAGTTTTAAATCCGAACACTAATAAAAACTTATTCTATAATATTTAGCGCTTATTGTAAATATATTGTTTGCAGTAATACTAAATGTATTTAAATTATATTACTAATAACCCAGGTAGTTTAATGACTCTGGTGGCTCCCTGGTTAAAGCAGCATGACGAGACTCGTAGGCTCAAACCCCACGGGCGGTAAACCGAGTCTCACTAGGTGGGTTCATTGCGTTACTTTCCGGCGTCATATAAAAAATAGGGAGACGTGAAAAATGTAGATTCCCCATTCCCCCTTCAGGCCGGTAACCATGCCGGATGTGCTGGGGCATCTCGTGGGGTACCGAGGTATCGGTTGGTCATCCCGTAATGCGAGTAAATGTCGTTAGCCCTTGGGGAATGATCATATCACCTAGGATCGTGGTTCGGAGCTCACGGCAAGATGTAGGTATCTTCGGGAATGCCTTTATGTTTATATAATTATGTGCTTTTCATGTCAAAATATTAGATTTCTATAAAAAGGGAACAAGGATACGTATATAAAAAGGCTTTTGAGTAAACCTTGACTTCTTAATTATTACTTAACCTATATTGTTTAATTAAAGTTCTCAATAAAAACACGATCATTGCTTTCAACACTCTAACAAAAAAACTTGCTGAAAATATAATTTACTTAAGTAGGTATAATGACTATTTTAGCAACTATTATATAGTGCGGCTCAAAAGTTCTCCCCTACTTTTATAATTTTTATTGGAAAAGTAATTTATTTATGACATTTTGGCACAGATATTTATGGTATTTCTTCGGGTTTGTTAGGGATATACGGTGATCTTTTTTTTATGATCAAACACAAGCACACATAGGAAAAATCCATTAAGGCACTCTGGGGGTCGTGCGTGAGCAAATAATCTGATTCACGTTGGTTGGAGTTTATATACTTTGGGAAACACGACGTCGGGAAGGTCGTTCCATAAGGATGAAGTTCTCCAGATGAAAGAATTCTTAAATAATAAAGTTCGAGGAGTACTAACTGAAACACATATGGATGGGCGGCAGTGGTTCGTCACCCGAGCATATTTCCTCCCAGACCAAAATTTCTTCCAGGTCTTTGTTGAGACATGATACTGCTGTCTATGCGTCATCAGTGGATGTTTGTGCATTCAAAGAGAAAGATGAGATAAGTGTGCTATCGTCAGCGAAGCTAAATATCTTATTTTTAATTTTCGCTGGAAGGTCGTTAATGTAAAGTAAGAAGAGGGTGGGAGGTAATATGGATCGTTGAGGAACATCGGCATTGATGGTGAAGGTATCTGAGAGAAATTCGTCAATGGCCATTTGCAAAGAATGAGCTAGACAACCATGCGCAGAATCGACTGGGCACACTATATGATCGCAGTTTACTTAGAATGCCCTCATACCAAACACTATCAAAGGCTTTAGAAACATCTAGTGCAACAGTCAGAGACTCTTGCGTTGTTCCAAAGATGGGTAGGCTAGAATTTCTCCCGTTGATCTGGACTTCGAAAACCATATGGATGATCACTGATAATGTTGAAGTCTTCCAGGTACTTTACAAGTTGTCGGTTAGCTGAGTTTTCTCCATTACTTTTGATATAACTAACAGCAATGCGACTGGTCGTTAGTTTTTAAGCAGGATTTTCTTACCTCTGTTTGGTATAGGCTGGACTCGCTTCGTCTTCCAGCACGAAGGAAATATTCCTTTTTTGAAGGATAAGTTGAACAGTCTACAAAATACTGGTGTTAGATCATCGGCGCATCTCTTGAGAACTATAACAGGAATTTCGTCTGGACAAGAAGCATTTTTGACGTCGAGCCCTTTCAGGATTCGTTTGACGGTTGACGGAACACGATTTCAGTCATTTCTGATTGAACTACATCAATATTGGGTGGTGTTCTTCCCTGGAAATCTATAGTGTAATGCGAAGAAAATAGTTGAGCAAGTAAGTTTGTCTTCGATTGTGGATGCTATTGTACCATCAGAACGTTTTAGAGCTGGAATAGTTGATCTCCACGTTATGAGCTGTTTTGCTTTGATCTATTGTAAGCTTACACTGGTTTCGAGCGGTAACAAAGATGGCACAATTCTCGGCGGTGGGGTTTTAAATATAAGGTTTAAATTCAATCACTGTAGGTTCGATGCTTAACGTAGCCAATTAAAATAATTAGATCTTATGGTTCAGTTGTGTTTTAACCATATCATTACTGTCATATAATATTTACGCTTTGGTTGTATATTAATATTTTTGCAGTTAATTTTTTGAGTTGGTTGGTTGGTTAAAGGCGGGGGTCGGTTTAAAGGCCAGAACTTCAAGGCACTGCAGCCTTTCGGCTTATTGTGTACCCCGATCTTGTTAGAAGATGTTTGTTCCTTCTATGAGGTCCAGTAACATTCTACCAAGCTTGTCATGTGGGAGGTTGTCACCACGTTGTACGTTCCCGAAGATATTTTGTCTTCTGCGGGACAGCGCTACGCAGCGGTATATTATGTGTGAGGCGGTTTCATCTTCTTCGCCGCAGAGTCTACATTCAATGGATCCGTTGTTTAGCCCTATCCGTTGAAGGTGTTTTCGCAAGTGGCAGTGGCCTGTTAGCAGACCCATCACTTGTTTCAACTGGGGCCGCGTCAGGGTTAGTATCCCATTCGATAGTATTTTCGATGGTTTTCCCATTACGGCCCGTGCGCGTATTAGACCAGGTAACTCTTGCCATCGAGATAGGTGTTGCTTTTCCGACCATCTATCTAATGTAGTTTTTGTTGCCTGTTTTGATATTCCAAAGGCCGGTTCAGGGCCCATGAGACTTTGGGCAGATCCGGCTCTCGCCAGTTCATCCGCTTTTTCATTTCCTAATATGCCGGAGTGACCAGGGACCCACAAGAGAGAGCTGCTTGATTATTATTATATTGAATATCTTTTCCAGGAAAATATTCTTTGTACCAATAAAGGAAGAAAAGTTGCTCAAATCGTTTTTTTTATAAATTCACAGGAAATCTCACGAAAATTATTGTGAGACCAAACTTGGTTGACTTCTCTTACTTTAAATTTTTAATCCCAACATTATTACAATTACCTTCTTATACCTAAATATAATCTTCAGCAATAATTTACGAATATGTACATTTACATAAATCCTGCTGCGGGATATTTTACATTTAAATGTGTGTATAAATTACAGCCGCTTTCAGGCCATCGTGGAATAACAATCAGATTAAGCACGTAAATCCTTGCGTGTCTAATTCTCAGCAATTTATTCAAGCAAATACGATTCGATGAAGTATTGGCATAATACAGCTTCGTCTTGTGGTCTTCCCTCTACGTCGAAATGTACTATTTGAAATTTTTTTAAAAATTTCGATATTTCGGGTGTCCCGCTGTAATAAGAAGTCTTGAAAATTCACGGTCATTCCGACCGTAATAGTATGCTTCACCAATAGAATAAGAAAATTTTCAAAGTATTTTTTAACAAGAAAAGCACAATATTATAATTCAAAATAAAAAATTAGGGCGAAACTAATGACAGCTAATAGTCAATTATTTTGTTTGAATTTTCATGGCTTACTTATTATTTACGAATATTTCATGTTATCATTTAAACATAAAAAAAATGTGGTCATCACTTAAGTTTGAAAACCGATATACACTTCCAGTTTACGCCATATTTTAATTAATATTACAAGTAATAAAACTAGTAAATTAAAAAGTTAGCCTTCCATTAAACTTTTCATGGAAAATTGAGTAGATTACTAAAGCGATCAAAAAATGCAATCGGGCAGTTCAGGCTTAATCTAAAATTTACCTAATTATTATAGACTATAATTCCGCTATCAAATAGCTTTAAAATAAGGCCAAGTTCGATAAAATCGGTTGATATACTCGGAAGTTATCGAACTTTTTCTTCATCACGAGTCAGACCTCCATCCACCCTTTATTTTAGAAGATAGGCCAAAGTGCCAAATTAGTATATTAAGATACAAGTTTCATAAGTCATCTTAGAGCACACGTTTAATTCAGATAACAACCCGCGAAGCGCGTCAGGTTATTAAATTTTTTTGAATTTCATAATGTAGCCATTATCACACCCAAATAGAAAAAACACATTTTTAGACTGATAATTGGAGTGTCCAAAACAATTTCACATGATATACCTTGATTGATTGATTGAGATTTGCAGATATTACCATTTTTTGATGGTATAGTCCTCAGTAGTTTCACCAACCACCAATCCCTAGTTTTAAAAAATATTTTTCAAATTTCTTAAATGTCGGGTTAAATCAAATAGGCTGTTAATTGGAAGAGCTCGTTCATTAGTATTTGTCACTAGTTTTTAATTAATATTTATTATCAAAATGGCAACTTTTGGGATTGAACTAAAACCAAAAAAGATCAGGATTTTCCGATAACTAAACAAAAGCTTTAACGGATAATTAATTGCTTCTATGAAAATGTAAAATTAAATTTATCTACCATTAGTAGTAATTGTATGTGATCGTCGGATGAGTCGGCTTATGAATGCCTATATTTTGATTTATCAATAAAGCTGCGAATTTAATGTTGCCGTTCAGCGACGTCACTTGCCGTGGGTCGTACCGGCTCACAGTGTTTTTTGATGGTTGTGTTAAAAATAATTTTTTATTTATGATCAAACACAAACACTATAGGAAAAATCCTTTAGGGTACTCCGGGAGTGGTGCGTGGCGCAGAAAGCGATTCACGTTGGTTTTGAATCGCTGGAGGTTATATTCGTCGGGAAAAACGACCCCGGGAAGGTCGTTCCATAAGGATGAAGTCCTCCAGATGAAATAATTCTTAAATAATGAAGTGCGTGGAGTACTAAGCTTAACCACATATGGATGGGCGGCAGGTGGGTCGTCGTGTATTTCTGCTATTCACCGCTCTGGGCGGAATTAAAGTCAGCCGAGCACTTTCCATGAAGATATCTGTAAAAGAGAGTCAAATCCCCAACCTATCCTCGATGTTCTAAGCTATCGAGGTTCTTCGTCAGCTCATGGTCTCCAATCAGACGAATGGCCCTCCTTTCGATGGAATCCAGTAGCCGAAGAGTATGTTTTGGTGCAGATATGAGAGCAGCACTCTAGTGATGGTCTAATCTGGGCTTTGTATAGTGTCAAAAGTTCTTGAGGTGTATACAACTTTCTGGAAGAGTACAGCAAATTTCTGAGAAGATATCTTCGCGATTGCCACAACGTGGTTATGTCAAGACATATTTCCTCCCAGATTGACGCCTAGCAAATTAATGGATGAAGCCAGTAGGATTACGTGTCCGCCCATGACTATATCCAGTTCTGTAATGTTAACCTTTTTAGAGAAAACTGCTGCCTGGGTTTTTTAGCGTTAAATTCGATTTGGTTATTGTCACCCCAAGCCAAAATTCCTTCCAGGTCTTTGTTGAGACGTGACACTTCATGCTGTATGTGAAGAAGGGCGTTAATGTAGAGTAAGAAGAGAGTGGGAGACAATATGGACCCTTGAGGAACACCGGCATTGATGGTGAAGGTGTCTGAGAGAAATCCGTCAATCGCCACTTGCAGAGAGAGGGTCTTAAGAAAGCTAGGCAACCATGCACAGAATCGACTGAGCATACCATAGGATCTCAGTTTACTTAGAAGTCCCTCATGCCAAACACGATCAAAGGCTTTAGAAATATCCAGTGCAACAGCCCGAGACTCATCATGATGTTCGATTGCGTTCTTCCAAAGATGGGTGACATAGGCTAGAAGATCTTCAGTTGATCTGGACTTCCGAAAACCATATTGGTGATCGCTGATGATGATGAAGCCTTCCAGGTACTTTAGAAGATGTTGGTTAATAGCTTTCTCCATTACTTTTGATATAACTGAAAGTTGGTAATGGACAATTATGTATGCAACTGCATTTTTTTAACTACTTTATATCTAATACCTACCTATAATAGTAATCTGTACAGGTAAATAAATTAACTTGGGGGAAATTATTTTAATGTCGCGCACGCCTATGAGTGACAACGCAAATTCGCAACTATTGTTATTAATTTCTTTTCATGGGTACTTGTCCTATGTCTCGACTAGTTTTTTCCTATATTCTTTTGTTCGAATAGATTAAACTAAACCCGCTTCCTATTTTTTAAATAACATTTCTTTTATTGACAATGGAAAACTTGTGAAATGCGTAGTATGGCGTTATCATATTCAAATACGAATCTTTACGACATTTTTTTCATTTTAAAGTTTCCAACTTAATATTTTACGACAAAGTATAAATTTTTTTATGCCTGTCTGCTAGTATCTGTGAGCGAGATAAAATTATTATAAAACCAGCTTGCAAATAGTTTTTTTCATAAACCACCAAAATTTGACGCAATTCCGAATAAAAAAGATCCAATTAAGGGAACAATTTTAAGAAGCTTTATCTGACTTTTTTTCTCGGTACCTATAACTCGAACATTACAAGATACAAAATTATTTAAATTAGTAAAGTAATAGTAATTTTATTCTGTAAATTTACAGAGGAATGCAATTTTTTGTTTAAACGGTTTCAACGATTCATTCTTAATAACTATTTTTATAAAATATTATAACAAAAAGGGAAACTTACATAATTATTGCGCTGCTATTTTTTTCCAAACGGTATTTTTTAGAAATTTAAAATTAAATGATAACTTTATTAATTAATAATAAAATATTTGTATCGAAAATATGAGTGGCATAACATATTTTTTTGGTTAAAATTGTATGAGACGTATCTGTACCTATATACTTTTTTTCGATATACAGGGTGTTAAAGATTTTATTTTTTTGTTTTTTCTTATTTAATGAAGTATCTAACATGAAGTGGGTAACAAGAAACTTTCATAAAAAAGAGCCCAAGCAGTTCCTTAGCAACGGATAACAATGTTAACTTGATTTTTAATTGATTATAATATAATTGATAATAAATATTTCCAAAAAATATACTTACGTGTAAAGAAAACGACAATTACAAGATTTTGATTGAGTTTTAGGCTGAATCACTGTAGGTACAACTACCAGTTTCGTGTCTTTTCCAAAATTTATTTTTCAAGAATAATCGAAATGTTATCATATTATCTAATTTCAATACATACTGTGGAATAATCAAGTAACGAACAAATCCAAACATACTCTTCGGATAGTGGATTCCATCGAAAGGAGGGCCATTCATCTGATTGGAGACCACGAGCTGACGAAGAACCTGGACAGCCTATAACATCGAAGACAGGTTGGGGATTTGACTCTCTTTTACAGATATTTTCATGGAAAGTGCTCGGCTGACCTTGCCCTCTTAATTCCGCCCAGAGAGGCGAATATAAAATACACGACGAACCACTGCCGGACATCCATATGTGGTTAAGCTTAGTACTCTTCGAACATCATTATTTAAGAATTCTTTCATCTGGAGGACTTCATCCTCATGCAACGATCTTCCCGAGGTCGTTTTTCCCAACGAATATAACCTCCAACGATTCAAAATCAACGTGAATCCCTTTTTGTGCACAAGCACCACTACCAGAGTGTCCTACAGGATTTTCCTTATAGTGCTTGTGTTTGATCATAAAAAAAAATTATTTCTGAATACCAGGTTTCATATGGATTGATTATCAAACAAATGTATAATGATCTTGATAATCGATAATTTAAAGTTTTCCATAATTTCTAATGCTGTATTATGTATGTATGTATGTAGGTAGTAATTCGGGTTAGAGGAGGCAATACAAAGTATTGAATTATATTTAAGTTAAAATGTTTGTTTTTAAGTAATATAGCATATTTAATTTAAGAAGCATATTGAAGTAAAAATTGGTAATTAAGTTGATTTCTAAAAGAATTTGTAGTATTTGTGTGAGAATTAATGCATGTATTGACACGAAACAAAAACAACATTTATAGACTAAATCACTCTAAATGAAAACTGGTGTTTTGAAATAATTCTTCTACTTGATTATTCTAAAAGGTGTTTTGAAATTAGATAAAAAAACAACATTTCCTTGTATAATATGTCAAATATTTACTTAAAATTTGTAGAAGCCACGTGAAAACTGATAGTTTTTCCTAGAATTCTCTAAAAAAATCAATAATGTTGGAGTAAATATAAAAAAGTTATTCAGTCTAAAACTGTATCAAAATTTTGTAATGGCCGTTTTCGTTACACACAAGTGTATTATAACCAAAAACGATACACTATTATTATGCTTCCTGGTGATATTTGTGAGATAAATAAGATTATTATAAAACTTGTTCGGCTTCTTAATTCCCTTAACATTTTTCCTGAACATCGTGAAGTTTTTTCTGAATCGTGTTACTCCTATAATACAGATACGCAAATAAGGCTAAAAGTTCAAATTTAAACTCCGCCAGAGTTTTAAAGTTAATTAACTTTTTTTATAGGTTTCAAATGATGTTAAGGGCCAAGGCTACAGGAAGCAGAAAGGTATTTCAATGCTCGAAACAATACGTGTTTCAACAATCCGGATAAGTCCCGAAGGTGCTTGAATATAGCCTTTGGCTCAGGTTGACTGAGCTTTAATGAGAGACCTTAATCAGTTTTGTAATGGATGTGCTATTATTGTATCACTGCGACGCTTAGCAGTACATTCCTTGTTAACTTTAGAGAACTTCCTTAATTAATTTATAGTGTAACGCTGTACGAGATTAATTTTAAAGGAAATTGTGGCTTTATACAAAATATAGGCACTTCTGGGTGTTAGGTGTGTTAGTATTATAGAGTAGTAGTTGAAGTACCTATATTTTTATAATTTATTTAAAAATTAACTATTTTTGTTTATATCTACAGGTTGTTACAAATTAGGCCGTCACCATTGGGATTTCGGAAACGGTAAGAGATGCGAAGTCGGTTAAATTGGGGCAGAGTTGCGTAATTATGGGACAAATAAAATGCTGCAAAAAAATCAAAAATTAACATAAAGATTTTCAAGATTTTTGGAAAAATCTTAAATTTAGCTTTCGGGTTTTTTTTCCTAACTTTGTCCAAAAATAAGTTTTACTTTCTATTCTCCATAAGATGGCATCATCAGATCTTTCATGCAACTTCGAATGCGAATTCCAGGTTAAGCTGTAGGTCTCCTCGGGAATGGCCCTGGTAGCGAACGGAGAAGTAAAAATCTGAGAAAAATTATATTTCTTTTTTTGTTTAAAGGTTTTAAAAAAAGTAATGTAGGCTGATCGTTATTAAATTCGGTAAGATTACAAGATTTTGGATTCGGAGCAACTTTCCTTAATAACATTTTTTAATTTTTCGTGAAGAACAGGCAGTTTAGCTACACTGAACATAAAAATAATCCTCCGGTCAGGGCTGCTTCATTGAAAATCAAAATATGTAAAATTTTATTATCTAATCAAGCATGCCTATATTCCAAATGGTAAAATTTCAATTCGAGAATTTTTTGTCATTTACACTTATCCTGGGACACACTGTATATCGACGGAACAAAATAGTTATTTATGATGTTGATGATAGACACAAGAATGAATACCTATTCTACCAAATTAAAGCCATAAAACTCAAAAATCAATTGACCTACCGTATTTCTATTTTGTTGGTTATATGGCAACCAATGCGTTAGCTTCGGAAAAACTTAGTAACTTGTATAAAGCGTTCTTTTCGATCGTAGAACCATCTTTTAGTTCCTTCCGAAAAAGGAATAATAGGAAATTGCTTATGGAAAATTTCTACAGTGGTGCGATTTGAGAGGTGTTTCTCGAAAATACAATGAACATATTTTTCTCGCATATTTAGTAGTGGAATCTAAGGAATGGAAGTCTTCATCTCTTTACCATCACCACTCGATGATTAAAGATATGTTGAAATTAAATTGCAATATAGATATTAGTAAATATTTTGAAATTGACGCTTTTATAAAGCGAAAAGAAGAATCAACCTAAAAGTGATTTTGACGGGTGACCAAATTGAGCAGTTCCTGAGAAATTCATCATACGATAAGTGCCTCATGATTAAAATAGTCACTATATTGGGGATATTTGGTGCTTGTCGCAGAGAAGAGCTGTGAAATGTCTTCGGCCACTTTATTGGCACAACCTGATGTGAACCGGAGAACTATCAGAAGATAAGCCACAGCCGCAGAAGGATATATTTAAAGCTCATTGGAAAATAATAAGAGAATTCCCCCAAGTGTCTTAGTCTTAGGACGTTATCGTCCAGTACTATTATTTTCATTCCGCCACAAATATGCAAAATGACAATAAAAAACCCTTATCAGGAGAACACTGGAGGACGGACTCATATTTTTGGTTTTTCAAACTGTACCATAAATGTTAATAATGATAGTTTACAAAATCTAGGCATTGGCAGCAAATCTACTTTTAAGGTACAACAAAAGTCTACTTTTAATAGTATTTGCAGTAGATAAAGCTACGTAGCTTTAAAGCCATTCTAAATTATTGACATTCGGCTATTTCAAATAACAACTGTAAGAATGAGTTAACGCTCCCTTTAGGTATTTTAATTAAATATTATTTGGGTTTTCTGCAAATTTATGATGTATTGTTGGATTAAATTTAAACCTTTAATGAATAAAACCATAAAAGTCTTAAAAACATTTCGAAAATATATTTGATATCAGCTATAATTTCTACACAACAATTCTATAACTATATGCTAAAAATCTATGTGATATTTATCAGATCTTTATATCCAGCAACGGCTATTTCAATTGTATTTCTTTATTTTCCAGGAATAACGAAGCGGTCTATCTTTATTAACTTAAAAGCTGCCAAATTAACTAAATAGTGGATTGCAAATGTTATCCTGCAAACCTATTCCAAACAAAGACCTAAAATTAATTGGAAAGAATTGGCTTGAATCGCTTCGGCATAATATTTGCAATTCGTTATGTTATATTGATAGTAGATTAGCTGATAAAATTGGTTTACTATTTTATCATGGCTTAAATATTTGTAACAGTGATTAGTATCCAGTATCAGTTTTATTTTGAAGTTTAGAATAGATTATAGCCGTATATTTGTAACAGTGATTAGTATCCAGTATCAGTTTTATTATGAAGTTTAGAATAGATTATAGGTAATATCACACAAATTTGAAATCACATCACAATATTTATTATTATGAATTATTTCACAACAGAAAAAAAATCGGGTAATGAATGCTACAACTAACAAAACGTTTAAAATTCATACATCAAACACGCGAAATCCTCGACAGCATCATCCCATTCTCGAGTCTCAAAACATACTGAAGCAACGATAGTTTCGCGCGGAAGATATCCAAGCAAGGACGAAACATTCGGTGTGATCGGACAACACTGTTAGTATACTCCAGTGACCCACATTGTTGCTAACTGAATCCTAATGGAACGGCGCGACAGTGTGTGGGTTAAAAGGGTTTTTACCTTAGTATTTAGATATTTGATTCAAAAAAAAGTATGTAGACTTTCTCTAGGTGACCCTAAGAGTCACCCATTTAAATATAATAAGTCATTTCATAATACCCTGTATATTGAACTATAAACTTAGTATTTAAATGATAAAAAAGATACACGACTAACCATATCCAATAATGACTTAAAATCACCATAATTACTCGGTATCACATGCCAAGCGCACATATTTTATGAACATTTCTCAGTTATATAGTCCCGGTACATTTCTAGGTATTTACCAGCGTTGTATCTATGTTTTACTTGCGGTTGTAATATCATATTATTGCATGTATTAATTGAGATATAAAATACAAAACAGGATTTATTTAAAATAGTTAAGCCTTTGCCAGCGCAGTGGGGCTTCCATTCGATTTAGATTAGATTCTACAATGCATAGCATTCTTATACAGGATGTGATAGGAAAAGGTGTAGGGTAGAGAGGAGCCATTTATGTTTGACTGCAAAATGTTGGCTTGGTGTGCGAATCCCCAATAAAAACGCATAACACTACAAACGAAGCGACATATCGGAAAGAAATTAATGTAGTATAGATGTGTGCCCGACCCAAAAAAGCAGAAATGATTCTTTACTTGTAGACCAAAATAATTTTTTTCATATGTTATAAATTAAAATAAAATTTCATAATTTGTGGATAAATTAAGAAATTGTTAACCTATTTTATAAATAGTAGTAGGTATTTATAATAATAAATTTAAAAATTTAATAACAAATTCTTCGCCATAGATATCATTCTTATGGAGTTTTATTAAGCGTAGAGACACAAATTATATTAAATCTATAAGGCATCTTCGCCATTTCTGGGTCAAACTTAATGGAATTTCGTTGAAGAATCAAAATGGTTCGATTTGCCCTAATAATATATCGTGATATCGCTGCATAAATATTTGGGATATATGAAATGGCCTTTACCCCATTTTCAGTGCATTAGGACCACCTCATAATAAACGTGATGTCAAATTGAATTCTAATAACTTTCGGATAAACCCAGAAGGGCGCTCTTATTTAATTCATGCTCAGAAATTTAAATATACAGGGTTATGATAAAGAAACGGATCAGTCTTTTATATAGACTACAGCCTACTTCAAGAAAAGCTCGGACGGCATACATACTTCATACATACATGTACTATTGTTTTCATAGCACACTTATAACAGTATTTTCATAATAAATTTGATTTTTGAGGAAACGCTTTGATATAAGTATAGAACAGTAAATGCTATTTATAAAGAAAAACTAATTGTGGTAGAGTCACACAAAAATATGTTCTATAAAATTGGCTTAGAATTTTTTAATGGTCAATCGAAAAATATAATAAAAATTACCATATTGTATTTAAAAAAGGAAAGTTGACAGCTACTTCCGGTATAACCGCAAATGACAGGAACATATAAATATTTTACTTAAAGAGTACTAAGCTTAACCACATATGGATGGGCGGCAGTGGTTCGTCGTGTATTTTTGCTATTTGCCGCTCTGCTCGGAATTATGAGGGCAAGGTCAGCCGAGCACTTTCCATGAAAATATCTGTAAAAGAGAGTCAAATTCCCAGCCTGTCTTCGATGTTCTATGTTGTCGAGGCTCTTCGTCAGCTGGTGATCTCCGGTCAGACGAATGGCCCTCCTTTCCATGGAATGCACTAGCCGAAGAGTATGTTTGGGTGCAGAGCTCCATACATGAGAGCAGTACTCTAGTGATGCTTGAATCTGGGCTTTGTATAGTATCAAAAGTTGTTGAAGTGTGTACTTTTTTGTTCGGAAGAGAACACCAAGTTTCTGAGAAGCTATCTTGGCGATTGCCACAACGTGGTTTATAAAAGAGATTTTTCCTCCCAGATTGACGCCTAGCAAATTAATAGATTAAGCCAGTGGGATTGGGTGTCCTGTCATGATTATATCCCATTCTGTATTGTTAACCTTTTTAGAGAAAACTGCTGACTGAGTTTCCTTAGCATTAAATTCGACTTGGTTACTGTCACTTCAAGCCAAAATTTCTTCCCGGTCTTTGTTGAGGCGTGATATTTCATGCTGTCTGCAAGATTATCTTATAGAAGAGAAAAAGGCAATGATAATGTAAAATTTATTTCCACATTTCTCTTCACATAGAATTAGGAAACAAAAAACGAAATTGTGAAAAATTGGTTCCGCGCAAATATCTTTTAAATTTGAAAATATGACGATATGACTTCTGAATAGCCATAGCTAGCTGTAAAAATTTGCAAATGTTAGTTTTCTATTGTATGTAAAGACTTTCCCAAATTAAAGCCTTATTATTATTTGCTTGAAATCTATAAGAGTCAAATTGAGATAAAGTTGCGGATATAATGTCTAGTGCGGCTGTCGTGGAAAAAAATCAGTCAATATATTTTCGTTCCTAACATTTTAGAATTTTGGATATTTGTTTCTTGAAACGCATTTTTACTCTAAAATTAATTCTACGTTATTATTTGCTATATTACGGTGTTATTTATACTCCAGTATAACGTCAAACAGGAACATTATCAACTTTATTTTTTTTAATACCTACATATAGTTGATATTTGATTCTTTGTTCAAGTCAGTTCAGGAGGCGCCGTCGGTTTCGTTATATCTGCTCGCAAAAATAATATTTATTAAATAAATAATTCAGGAGAGACTATACCTTATATATTATTTAACACTTTTTTCGATGAAATGTTTAAATGATGCCGAATACAAAGATTTTGAATTTATAAATATGGACCTTGCGTTTAACTCTTTTTAGCTATTCGTAATATTTTTAGTTCAAAAAATATTAAAATATCTCAAAAACAGATGACCATACAGGTATAGAGAACTTAATATCTAATTATTATCTGGAATATTATTTAATAAAAATAAAGGCTTGCAAGCCTGCAAAAGTTTTGAATTTGGCAAGCAGCACTTGCATCAGTTACTGTACAATAGTCTCTTATCTGTAATTATCAGACTGGGTTACAAATTTCATTAACGATAAAAATAATTAAAAAATTTAACTTAATCTCTTTTTAGAAGTTTAATTCAACACGAACTTAAAGTATAAAAATTCTAATGGAAATCAGTAGTAAAATAAAACTACAGCTGAAATTTTATAATAAAATCAACAATAAAATTGTCTTTATAGCTTTGACTTAAAACTTATCCCGGTTACTTTTCGTCTATTGTTGCACAGTGTATATTTTATCTTAAAAGTGTTAAATTGTGGTGATTTGGCTTTAATTATTTCTGTATTTTACACGGTGTTTAAAGTAGCTCCCCACTTATGTTTACATTTTCAGCAGTACCATGATCAACTTATACACTAAAACACTATGAAGGAACATCGTTGAAATGGGTTGGGTTTCGGTCACTTTGAAATGAAATTCCAATTCCAATTCAAAGCAATATTTTTTCCGGTGTTAGTGACAAAATTCTTATTTTTTGTTAATATTAGTTTGTATAGAATGAAATGAAAAAATATATAAATGAACATACCATGTACAATTCTCACTCACTTACAGTAAATTTGATAACATTTTGTCTTGTTGTTGAGTGGACATAACCCCCTAACCCCCTAATAAATAAATAAATAGCAAAATCAATGGCAGAGCAGTTGAACGATAATGTACCATCATTTTTAAAGGTTCAAACGACAATTCTATGTTTGGCATCTGGCAACACTGTACCTCACCTAACCGAACCGAATAATGGCAAATCCCTTTCATACAGTGCGTTCACGGAATCACTCCCAAACGATCTAAAAGCATATTATTTCCTCTAGCTTATATACCGGGTGTTCAGGTTTGGAAAAATATAAAAACTTAGAACAAAATACCCTATGTGTAAAGATAAGCTAAAGAGTAATTAGTAAAATTTGTTGGCGTTGGAAAACTCAATACCAAATTTTCACTCATTGCGTAAATGTACAGGGAGTTTCAACTAATTATAAAATATGGTTTCCTTTAAATTAACTTATGTAAATAAGTTAAAACCCTGTGTGTCTTTAAAAGGTATTACTCTGTAAGTATACGATGAATTGTCGAACACTTCTAAGTAACTACCCTATATTATAAAAAAGTATTACGTTATAAAAAAGACCCCGTCCATAATTAAACCAATTTATTAGAAAATGAATGAAGAGGAAAAAATATTCTTGAAGAAATGTAAATGACAAAAAGAAGATTATCAACAAAAAAATATTCAAAGGTTTCTCCACGAACCTCCCTGCATCGTTGAACTTTTATAAGAAACGCAATCATGCATGGGTTTTATTCTATTATGTAATGATTTTTTTTATAATATGAGTATACTTAGCAGTTTTCGACAATTCCTCGTACACTATAAAGCTTTTACAGAGTAAAACTGTTTAAAGATAAACATGGTCTTACATATTTATAGAAATGTAAGTTACTTTAAAATACATCATATTTTATAAGGGGTGAAACTTTTACCAGTCCCTGTACATTTAGGCAAATATTTGATATTGAGGCGTAGATTTTTAACTCCAATAACTTTTACCAATTACTATTTATCGTATCATCAAGAGACGACATTAGCTCAACAAGGAAGGAGAATTTCAAAAATAATTTTTATTTAAAAAAAAAGAAGTAGCGT
Organism: Barypeithes pellucidus; assembly: GCA_963991005.1. Taxonomy (NCBI): domain Eukaryota; kingdom Metazoa; phylum Arthropoda; class Insecta; order Coleoptera; family Curculionidae; genus Barypeithes; species Barypeithes pellucidus. The sequence goes on from OZ022559.1 coordinate 31,121,542, forward strand.
ACCATTTTTTTCTTAAAAATACCGAGGACGATCCCCGCACGAGCGCCATCCACTGGTCGGAATAAGGAAACATGTTATACATCGTAAAATGCCTCATAATGAATAGAATCTGTGTACCAAATTTCGCTAAAATATCTGGAGCAGTATCTCAGACATTAATAAGAAAGTACATTTTTTAAAAATCTTTAACACCCTGTATCTTGAAAGTTAAGACGACTAGGACATATGTTAAGTATTTTTCTGAAAATGGACCAAAGAATTACCTCCTTAAATATTTATTTATTTATTTATTTATTTATTTATTTATTTATTTATGCCAATATTAGCATGTTATTAAGAAACACCCTGTATAAACTTCAGAAAATAATATGCTTTTGGTTCGTTTTAGCTAAGAAGAAGTTTCTATGAAGAATACGTTTTTTTCATAAACCCACCAATAAAAAACTTTCCCTCTTCGCGAGTCATTCCGTGAACATAGTGTATAATATTTAAAACTTATAAAAATCTCAAGGAGAGCAACGATATAACAGAACATTAAAGTTAGTATTTTCCATTTAATTATCGCCAATTTGCAATATTTTCCACAAGAATTAATAAAGAACCTTCAGTAAAATATGTTTTATCAATCTGCTCTTCTTTCTTGAGTGCACATGACCGTCCCAAATTTGTCCGCCAAGGAAAGGGTCACTTATAAGCCTGCTTATCAGCCGACGAGTATAAACACAAGCAGGAAAAGCACACAAAATGGATAACATAGGTGATTTAACAGAAAATGCCTCTTCTGGAATTGCACATTTGGGTCGGGGTTAAATGGCTGTTGGTCATGGGCAACCTTTTTTGTGGGGCATTAATATATCGTTCGCACTTTATACAGAATTCCTCAGTTTAGTTTTATGCCTTTGTTTTGATTGAAAATATATCTACCAAGTATGATTGATGATTTTTACTGACTGATCGAAAATTTGATATTCTCTCTTATGATTTCAGAAGAGATACTGCAACTAATTTCTTTTGATACGCTTATAACATTTTTTATTAAATATACTTTTTCTTAATAACAGGCTAATATTTAAGGAGGTTATTTTTGGGTTCATTTGCAGAAAAATCTTCATATGAGCATATGTCCTAAACGTCTTAACTTTTGCGATACAGGGTGTCAAAAATCTCCTTTTTTATTAATATCGGTGCTACTGCTCTAGATAGTTTTGTGAAATTTGGTACCCTCTTTCTATTCATCAAGATATATTTTATGATGTATAACATGTTTTTTTATTCCAATCAGTGGCGTTCGTGTGGGAATTGTCCTCGGGGTTTTTGAAAAAAGAATAACTTCTATTTTTTCAAATAAAAATTATTTTTGAAATTATCATATCCTTGCTGAGTCGTCTCTCGATTTTTGTCGTTTGATGTAGAGTTTTCGTATAAAAATATTAAATTCATTCATTTGCACTCTGTTATGAAATTAGGTATTAAGAGGATTTCGGAGTACCTGTAAACGAGTTTTCTTCCCAAGCGTTTATTCCTGATTTAGGAAAAAAATGTCAAAGGGAAAAAACTTTGTAATAGAACTAGAACTCGCGGAAAGTCAATTTTTTTTTGTTTCGGAAGATTCCATATTGAAAAAAATGATGAACTTTCCTCGACTTGTTAACAAAATTTAGACATCAAACCCGTTAAAAATTTTGTTTTAAATATACCGTTTTCATTGGAAGCGAAAACTCCGTTTTTCGGCGTAGAAAATTGAAGCATAGACCCCGATCACGTGGCAGTCTCTTTCTTCCGATTATCCTTGCTTCTGTCGGCGTACCGATTACGGGAGGACGCTTGATGTATTGTTCTAACGGCAAGGAAAGATCCAATTCGCCCCATGCATACACATCGCGAAATGAATAGGGGCCAAATCGAAGACTCCGGCAAAGATTAAAAAGGATCTAGTAGTTAAGAAGCATATTTTGTTTTGTAAACATAAATAGTGTTATCAGATATCTACCTAGTCTAGTTGTCACTTATTTACGTTATTAATCTGAACAAATTATTAAGAAAACAAGAAAATCTTTAATATCCTGTGTCTCAAAAATTTACATTTAGGACATATGTTCAAATGAACTTTTTTCTGAAAATGGATCCAAGAATAACCTCCTTAAAATATTAACATTATTATTATTATTATTAATAGTAATAATAATAATAATTATATTATAACATATAATAAATAAAAATAAATATATTAATATTGTAATAATAAAATTATTTATTATAATAATAAAATTATAATAAATTGTATATTAATTATCTTATCATTAATTATAATTAACATTATTAACGAAATAACGGCCTATTAATCGGGACATGCACTTTTGGATACCTGATAATTATATAGGTAGCGTATTTGAGAAAATGTTTGCATTTTTAATGCAACTTCTTTATCGCAAGAAAATTAATTGCACGCTTATCATAACTTATGATGACGGTTAGAAATGAACTTATTAGCGGGTTTACCCTAAAATTATTCAAATTCGATTCGACGTCATAATAGTAATTTGGTCCTAATGCACCGAAAATGGGGCGAAGGTCATTTTCATGTGTCCCAAATATTTATGTAGGACGAACAGGATATATCATTGGAGCAAATCGAACCTTTTTAACTCTTGAATGAATTTCCCATTAAGGTTGACCCAGAAATAACCGAGATATAATATAGGCTCGATATAATTTAGTTTATGAGTTGGGGTAAAATGATCGTATTACTTTCCATAATTTTTTTCGAAGCTCTTGTACGAAGATAAAGAGTTCTATTCGACACAGGAGAGCAAAACATTGGTTCCTCTAAAATAGATTTAATACAGCTAATAAAGGATCTCAACATGCTCTACTTTTGTTTGTATTTGTGCTCTAAAACGCCACCAGGAAAGGTAATTTAAGGGCCATATCCAACAATATTTATGAAACAAAATTTATCATTGTCAATGTTAATAATAAGTTTTAATTTGAACGGTGTGCCTCTGACGAGAACCTCGTCCACACAAAGCCAATAAAACGAAAACAAGACAGCAACACAATGTTATTCAACAATAAAATAAAGAAATAAATCGGCAACATTTTACAAACTTTTATGTTTTGTTTTGGTTTTTAGCAACTTATTGTTTTCTGCCAAGTCCACACCAAACCAACAAACTAATTACTTAGCGGACACCAGGTATATCGGGAGCAGCAAAAGTTTGGAAACGGTCCGATAATTCCGGGTGGTTAGGTTTTAGAAAAAAAAGTTTGGGACAAAAGTGGGTTGGTTTTTAGGTTGTCATCGATCAACCCCTAACCCCCCACGTGGGGGATGGGGGTGACTTTGAAATTTCAAATGGCGACACCAATTTTTTTTTCGCGGAATCGAGTTCAGAGAGCAAAAGTAGGCAATTTTTGTCCTAAAATTTTTTTGATCCGGATCATCTCCGACCCATTTTATTCTGCTGCTTTTATTTATCTTCAGATCAACACACCACTGGAAGAACAAGTTTGCGAAACGTCATAATGGAAAATTGCGAGCCTTCGACTTAATTAATCCCGTCCGAAACTTGTTTTTTTTTTAAAACCGGTTGAGGCAAAAATGCATGAAATTGCGAAAAAAGCGAATTTGGAGTCCGGAGGATGTAAGTGTTCTTTTATGGTCACCTCGTACATTTTATTTTCTGGGTCCCAAATTTTTTAACTATCTACTAGAAATTATTCACAATATAAACTAGAAATGTGTTAAAAGTAAAAAAAAACACAATTTTTTAATAATTACTAATTCATTTTTGATTTAAACAAGCAAAAAGAGTTTCATGTTTGTTTATTTTCATAATATTTTCACAAAAAGGGTGTAACAAATTCGTCTTTCACCATTTTGATTTTGGAAAAGGTAAGAGATACGAAGTCGGTTAAATTGCGGCAAAGTTTCGTAATTATGGACTCAGTAATATGCGTCAAAAAACAAAAATAAATACAGGGGCTTTGATAATATTTGCAAAAATCTAAAATTTTGGGTTTGGGTTTTTGTTATTTCCTGACTTTGTTCCAAGAGATGCCCAAAAATAAGTTTTGACTTTCTTATTGCTACTTTTTATTCTCCACAAGATGGCAATATCATATCTTTAATGCGACGTTTCGTCTTTGGGCCACCATCATCAACTTAATTTTTTTAAATACAGGCCTGGACTATTAGGAAAATACTAGTAGTACGTAATAATAATAATTCAGGACAGAAATAGCAATACTAATTTAAAAATCGTCAGATGATTTAAGGAACAATACGTCGGAAAACCAGTAATTGTTGTATACTGCTGAACGTAGATTTAGGTCCTATTTCATAATTTAAACAAAAAATCCATGTCCGCATTTAAAAAAATTAAGTTGATGATGGTGACCCAAAGACGAAACGTCGCATTAAAGATGTGATTTTAAATCTTGTGGAGAATAAAAAGTAGCAATAAGAAAGTGAAATTTACTTTCGGACATCTCTTCGAACAAAGTCAGGAAACAATAGAAAGCGAAACACAAAATTTTTGATTTTTCTAAATATTTATGATTTTTTCGCAGCATATTAATGGTCCTATAATTACGCAACTTTGCCCTAATTTAACCGACATCGCATCTCTTACCGTTCCCGAAATCCCAATGGTGAAGAACGGATTTGTTACACCTTGTATAGACCAAGTAGTCTAAAATGTAAACCTATTTTAAAGTTTCCCTTACAGTTTACAGTGATCTGGTGGAATAAAGGAAACCACTGCGACTGGAGATGAAAGGAAGGAGATGTGCTGCCCAAGCGAACCCATCATGCAGATCCAAAACTTGGGTAGTTATAACCATCACAGCATTTATACGTGTTAAGTAAGTTTCTATATCTTTGTCGATTTGAAATCGAGTAATTTTTTTCATTGTTCAACAAACACCAATTACATAATGTTATATACTCTCCTTTTGAAATGGAATGTTCTCTTCATATCTTGAACTGTCTCATTTATGTTCTCCCTTAGGGGTCTGCAGCTATTCTCGCAATTTAATAAAATAAAATAATATTTATGTTATTGTGTTTCAGGCACCACCGGCATTTTACAGGGGTAGCATTTGCCCAATATGATAAAAACAAATTATCCTACGTTTAAACATAACATACATAACTGACTGTTGCAACGGTTCTCTTCTTTTAGCCGGTATTATAGGTTAGGTTTAAACTCACGTCAGAGTTTAAACTGATATTAAGGCTTTTCTCACGCTTTATACTTTCTGGTTAACTATAACATTCTAAGCTTAAGCTAACGGCAAGATTGGGTATGGTATATCCCGCATTGTCGTCATTATTTTCTAATAAAAATAAAACAAAACCAGCAAACCTTCTACTTTAAGTGATTTTATTTTTTATTCATTTATTTGTCACATCACTCGTTTTGAAATCCCCATCTTGTGTGTTTTGTAGACTGTAGAGTATACAATAATAACTGTTATTATTCAGCTCAATCTAGACTTTGTTGTCTATTTTCGTTAAAATAATTCAAAATAGGAACACAGTCTCGATTCTCGGCAAGAAAGATAAATAATTAAAACCAATGAAAATTTAATTAACTCCAACCTTTAGCTGTGAATAATATTGTAATTTAGTTTAGGCTAGTTTAAACCGCGAAATTTAAAAAATCGAATTTAAACTCGACATAGAATACCGGACGTTTTGAATACATTTTGGAGAGCCAATCCTAAGCTATTCAATTAAATGTGATGGCAAAACCACGAAACTCTCATAGTTCATGTAATACACAGCAGCAATTTTATGACGTAAACTGAACATAACGAATAATGAAAATATTATCACTGACATTAATTTTCGTTTCGTTAATGTCAAAATTTAATTTGCTTGTAATTGCTGTATTGCAAGGTTCTTCGTCAGCTCGTGGTCTAAAATCAGACGAATGGTCCTCTTTTCGATGGAATATAGTAGCCGAAGAGTATGTTTGGCTGCAGCGCTCCAGACATGAGAGCAGTACTCTAGTGATGGTCGAATCTGGGCTTTGTATAGTGTCAAAAGATGTTGAGGTGTGTACAACTTTCTGATTCGAAAGAGTACACCAAGTTTCTGAGAAGCTATCTTGGCGATTGCCACAACGTGGTTATGCCAATACATATTTCCTCCGAGATTGACGCCCAGCAAATTAATAGATGAAGCCAGTGGGATTGCGTGTCAGTTTATTACTATATCCGGTTTTGTAATGTTAACCTTTTTAGAGAAAACTGCTGCCTGGTTTTTATTAGCGTTAAATTCGACTTGGCTACTGTCACCCCAAGCCAAAATTTCTTCTAGGTATTTGTTGAGGAGTGATACTTCATGCTGTCTGCGAAGATGTGCGTCGGCAGTCGATGTTTATGCATTCAACGAGAAAGATGAGATAAGTGTGCTATCGTCAGCAAAACTAAATATCTGATTTTTAGTTTTCACTAGAAGGTCGTTAATGTAGAGTAAGAAGAGAGTGGGAGATAATTTGGACCCTTGAGGAACACGGGCATTGATGGTGAAGGTGTCTGAGGGAAATCCATCAATCGCCACTTGCAGAGAGCTTGTAAGAAAGCTAGACAACCATGCACAAAATCGATTGGGCATACCATAGGATCGCAGGTTACTTAGAAATCCCTCATGCCAAACACGATCAAAGGCTTTAGAAATATCCAGTGCAACAGCCCGAGACTCCCCATGATGTTCGATTGCGTTGTTCCAAAGATGGGTGACATAGGCTGGAAGATCTCCAGTTAATCTGGACTTCCGAAAACCATATTGATGATCGCTGATAATGTTTAAACCTTCCAGGTACTTTAGAAGATGTTGGTTAATAGCTTTCTCCATTACTTTTGATATGACTGAAAGCAATGGGACTGGTCAATAGTTGCTAGACAGGGTTCTCTTACCTTCCTTTGGTATAGGCTGGACTCGCGCCGTCTTCCAGCACGATGGAAATATTCCTTTTTTGTAGGATAAGTTAAGAAGTCTACAAAGTACTGGTGTTAGTTCATCAGCGCATCTCTTGAGAACTATAACAGGAATTTCGTCTGGACCAGACTGGACCAGAGACCTTATCTTGTTAAGCCTCTTTTTCACATATATAATAACCTCTCATTAGTACAGGGTATTTTTTCTACAATGTGGAAAACATCTCAAATAACTTCTTGACCCAAGGTGCATTTTTCGAAAAATATTTGAAAAAATTATTCATAACATTTTATTGGATCAAGTTAAAGATATTATTTTAAAACAACAACACCGATTTTTCCATATAGGTCCACTGAACGACATTTGGTGGAATTTACAGATTTTATTTGGAGATATATGGATGAACGGAAGCAGACTGACGTTGTGTACATTGACTTCACAAAATTAGTCATCCCATACTGATGGAGCGTCTTGCTGATATCGATGTGCAAAGCAGCTTGGTTAGATGGATTTCGTCCTATCTTAGTGATAGACGACAGAACCCGTGGTTTACCAGCGAAGGCTCAAAGGTATTTAAAATAAACTTTTACAGTTCTTGACACGTAAAACAGGCATAGCTATAGTGAATAGCAACTATAAACCTATAATGGAAAATTTTTCAGTAATGCCACTTACTGAAAGACTAAAATGGTTTTCGATGTAGTTACGATTTACAAGTTGGTGAACGGTCTTGTTGATTCGCCAACGCTGAGGTCAAAGTTAATCTTTAATGTACCGGTTAGGGACTTAAGGCTTCAAAATACTTTTAATATTCCACTAAGAAATACAAATTCAAGAAAAAATTCTCCTCTCTCCGCATTAATAGCTCCCACTAGCCAATACCAGACCGTGGATGCTATATTAGGCTCAGTGCCTGTTGTATCCCTATTTTGTAAATAAATAAAAAAAAACTACAAACAAATACATAATATTCTTTCTAGATTAAAAAAAGTTAGGGTCTGTTATAATATACCCAATCCCTATACAAATATACTAACCTTCGTTTTATATCTACTTAAAGAAATATTCACGCAAAAGGAAATATTTAAGTTTCCCAGCAGTTGATTCGTTGACTTGATTTGAACCTAATTTCATTATCGCTATAAAAACTTTTCTTCCTCGTAATCTGAAACGTCCATATTGACTGAACGATCCTTTTTACCAGGAAAGACAGCTTAACATTTAAGCAATTAATTTTTTCCCCAAGTTTATGTTATGAACAATTTGATGACCACTTTATTTCCAAAAATAAAACGTTATCTCAATCATTTTACGACACCGTCTAATGACATGTGCTCATGATAAGAAAGTTCCCATTTATATTTTCTCAATATATGAAAGTTCGCTGGGACTTGTGCGGATATTGTTCATTTTCGCACGCTGTCATTTTGAGACTTGATATGATAATATAAAAAAATACAATTTGAGTACGTCGAGTAAGCATCTCTTGTTTTTGCCGACACGAAATAATATAGTTACCAGAATAATTGTTTTCAAATCCAGTAATTCTTGTTTCGACAAATCTGTTTACTATCTGAAGCAACTGAATCCTTTTTACTTGTGTTTCAGAAAAAAATCAATATCATTATAGCCTCATTAGTATATTAGATTTGTCAATGTTATTTCAGAAAGCATCATTGGTATTTTAGACTTGTTAGTTGTATTTCAGAAATCATCATTTGTATTTAAGATTTTTAAATACCAATGTATGGAAAAATTATTATATCAATGCTTCCTTTTCTTGGTAGTACCATTCAGTCTGAAATAGTATTTAAACTTTGTAGACTAAATACGTCCTAATTGTATACGGTTTCATCGGGTGGTCTGTGAAATAATAATTTTTCCATACATTGGTATTTGATATTAATACCACCTGAAAAGTATAGTCTTTTTATTTTTGATTTATTCAAATAACGTCTGTTCAGATTGTGTGGGAGTGCTAAGAGATGGCTCTGCGCGCTGTATTTTCTCGACTACCGTTGATAATATAGCGTGAAGTATTAGTGTCTTCTCTGATGATAGGTATATACCCCTACCCTGTACTGACGAGAACAAAAGAGATCGAAACCGATCTGCAGGTGGTTGCATCCTATCAATGGAAAAGGCGTCCTTTTCTTGGTAGTACCATTCAATCTGAAATAGTATTTAAAGTTCTACTGTGTAGACTAAATATGCCCTTATTGTATAAGGTATCATCGGATGGTCTGGGAAATAATAACTTTTCCATACATTGGTATTTGATACTAACACCACCTGAAAAGTATAGTTTTTTATTTTTGATTTATTCAAATAACGTCTGTTGAGATTGTGTGGGATTGCGCGCTTGTGTGGGATTGCGCGCCGTATTTTCTCGACTACCGTTGATAATACAGCGTGAAGTATTAAAGTTTTCTATGATGATAGATATGTACACCTACCCTTTACTGACGAGAAGAAAAGAGTTCTAAACCGGTCTGCACGTGGTTGCATCCTATCAATGGAAAAGGCTTCCTTTTCTTGGTAGTACCATTCAATCTGAAATAGCATTTAAAGTGCTACTGTGTAGACTAAATACGCCCTTATTGTATAAGGTATCATCGGGTGGTCTAGGAAATAATAATTTTTCCATACATTGGTATTTGATATTAATACCACCTGAAAAGTATAGACTTTTTATTTTTGATTTAAGATTTTTGTTAATTTTATTTCAAGAATGATAATATTTCAAATTTCTGAATGGTTTAAGTCATCTTTCTGAATCCTTAAATTTAATAGAGTAAATTAAGTGGAAGAAGACATCAAATGTATTTTATATACTATGGTAATAGAATACGGCAGGTAGTTATGTAATTCGAACAAACCCATAAAAAATTAAGTTCAATTTACATTTTAAGATATCTGAAATACATTTGATAAATTCTGATATAGAGAGTGTTTCATTACGACCGGCGACCAGCCATATCTCGGTATCTACTGAATATAGAAATTCAGGGATAGAATCATTATTAAAGTGGGCAGGGGAAAATCCTGGAAATTATTGTCCATATTTCGCCGCAATGTGACACAATTGAAAAGTAAAAATCTAAATTTCTCCGAATATTCCTGCATTAAGGAATACCTTTGGTAACATCGTTTTAAAGTTTGGGCAATTCCGTATCATTTTGATTGAATACTCATTGGCGTACTGACCTTGGTAAGAGAGGAAAATATAAACATTAAAATCTAAACAACTTACTCAATTTTAGTAAACTTTATCCTATGTGGAAGAGAATGATGTATATTTAGAACACAGCTTCTCTATGCGCAAAAAATGTGCAGCGTTGCCAAAGGGCAGGCTTATGATGCTTAGGGTATTTAAACTAGGCGGGCACTGTGCACTGAGGTATGATGCTCCCTTTTCCCCATTTTTGGCATGACGTTGGAAATTCACCGAATCGAAATCGGTTTACCGACCGTGGGGTTTGAACCTACGAACTCTCGTCCGAGAGCCGTTGTCCTTCTGTTTGTTCTGTGAAAAATATTTATATAAAATACTGATATTATTTCGAGTTTCCCTATACAGGGTGTTTTCGAAATTACTTATTATATTTAAATTGGTGACTCCTTGGGAGTCCTAGAGAAAGCATATTTTTTTTTAAATCGAATATCTAAATACTAAGGTATCTGGTGTCAGTTAGCAACAATGTAGGTTACTAAAGTAAACTACAGTGATGCCAGATCACACCGCGTGTCTCGCCCTTGCTCGGATAACAGCCGCGCGCGTATTGATATCTTTAACCTTCGGTATCGTTGCTTCAGTATGTTTCGATACTCGGTGCTGGAACGACGTTATCGAGGATTCCAAGTGCTATATGTATACGAATTTTAAACGTTTTGTTAGCTAGTTAGTTAGCATTACCCATTATGGATTATTTTAAAATAAGATCGACGGTAAGAGAGTATGTACCCTAAAATTTTAGTATTTTTTCCTAAAAAGTTTGAAAAAGAAGTGATAACGCGGGTAAGAGACTTCTTGTTTTCAAAAACTGAACAAGTGCGTCTACAATTCTGTGTTGCATTATGGCAACACCACCTACAATGCGCTTGCCTCTTTTGAGACTTGAACCTACCTCAAATGTATATTTCGCTTAATAATTCATTTATGGTTATTTTTCTTCAATTTATTCTCATCTCAGGATTTATCAGTTTAAATATAATAAGCCATTTCCATAACACCCTGTATATCATTTATGACCACTAGTTTCTGGATACCCAGATAAACTTTGCATAGTATTTTTTATTCTTTAAAAATATTTACTCAGTGTTTATAATTTTTTTTTAACTTAAAACACACCAGAGATAATTTAGATAAAACAAATACAGAAATTCCCAAAATATCTTTAACTTCCTAGATTTATATACCGGCACATTTCAGCTGCCAGAATTAGGTTAAGCCTGAAAGTAGGGATGCGAAATTAATCCCGTAACTGTGCATAAAACGAGATAAACTTTTATGGAATAATGTCAGATCCACCAGCTGCCTGCAGTAAATTACAATAAAATTATTATCCGCGAAAATGGAAGCTAAATAACCTAATTTTTTTGGAAACGGAATTGTTCTAATTAATGATGATCCATCGGCTGGAACTATGGGGTTAAATATGAGAAACACTAGAAAAAGTTTATGTTATTAGGAAACGCTATAGTTTTACGAGCAGAAAATTTAAAAAACGCACACTTATTTATTATAAAATGAGACTTAGATACATCGCTGGGTTCCGGAAAAAAATTACAAGGTCATGAAATGTATCCCTATGGATTATGTGCCTTCAAGAAGCCCATATATCTATACAGGGCATTGCTTGCCACTGTCTCAACATTTATTATTGATAAATATATGTCAATGTTCACTACAACAATTGAAGATACTTTCTGTAAAAAGTTAATAATATTGGGTACAACCATCGACTTGAAACGACCATGAACCCGTTGTTTCTGTCTGCTTTGTAGACGGCAATGTGACACCTATTATTAAGAAAATAAAAACAACAAAATGGGAATTCCATCCCTTTTTATTTTCCGTATTTTTCTGCTATCATAAGTCTCGGTTAGGAAAAGCAAATAATCGACTCACGTGACTTAAAACAGTATATTTTTATCCAGTTTACGGCAGTCTTGGCATATGTTCTGTTAGCGTCCAGTCAAACGTATCTTGAAAGGGCAAAGAAAGGTAAGAGAACCCTGCCTAGCAACTATCGACCAGTCGCATTGCTTTCAGTAATATAAAAAGTAATGGAGAAATCTATTAACCAACATCTTCTAAAGTACCTGGAAGGTTTCAACATTATCAGCCATCATCAATATGGTTTTCGGAAGTCCAGATCAATTGGAGATATTCTTGCCTTTGTCACCCATCTTTGGAACAAAAAAATCGAACATTATGGGGAGTCTCGGGCTATTGCACTGGATATTTCTAAAGCCTTTGATCGTATTTTGCATGAGGGACTTCTAAGTAAACTGGGATCCTATGGTATGCCCAGTCGATTATGTGCATCGTTGTCTAGCTTTCTTAAGGACCGCTCTCTGCAAGTGGTGATTGACGGATTTCACTCTGACACCTTCACCATCAATGCCGGTGTTCCTCAAGGGTTCATATTGTCTCCGACTCTCTTCTTACTCTACATTAACGACCTTCTAGTGAAAACGAAAAATCCGATATTTAGTTTTGCTGACGATAGCACACTTATCTCATCTTTCTCTTTGAATGCACAAACATCGGCTGCCGACGCACATCTTCGCAGACAGCATGAAGTATCACGTCTCAACAATGATCTGGAAGAAATTTTGGCTTGGGGTGACAGTAACCAAGTCGAATTTAACGCTAAAAAATCCAGGCAGCAGTTTTCTCTAAAAAGGTTAACATTACAGAACCGGATAAAGTCATCGACGGACACGCAATTCCACTGGCTTCATCTATTAATTTGCTGGGCGTCAATCTGGGAGGAAATTTGTCTTGGCATAACCACGTTGTGGCAATCGCCAAGATAGCTTCTCAGAAACTTAGTCTACTCTTCCGAACCAGAAAGTTGCACACACCTCAACAACTTTTGACACTATACAACGCCCAGATTCGACTGGACACTAGAGTACTGCTATCATATCTGGAGCTCTGCACCCAAACATACTGGATTCCATCGAAAGGAAGGCCATTCGTCTGATTAGAGACCACGAGCTGACGAAGAACCTCGACAGCCTAGAACATCGAAGACACGTTGGGGATTTGACTCTCTTTTACAGATATTTTCATGGAAAGTGCTGGGCTGACCTTGCCCTCTTAATTCCGCCCAGAGCGGCGAATAGCAGAAATACACAACGGATCACTACCGTCCATCCATATGTGGTTAAGCTTAGTACTTCTCGAACTTCCTTATTTAAGAATTATTTCATCTGGAGGACTTCATCCTTATGGAACGACCTTCCCGAGGTCGTTTTTCCCAACGAATATAACCTCCAACGATTCAAAACCAACGTGAATCGCTTTTTGCGTACACGCACCACTCCCAGAGTGCCCTAAAGGATATTTCCTATAGTGCTTGTGTTTGATCATAAAAAAAAATTGAGTTAAGAATTACTATTTTTCCACAAACAATGCTTAAATTTAATACATTAAACAATAAAGAATAATTTTATTTATCAATAACATCAAAATATGACAGATGTGAATTCGGTAGTGCCAAAGTTCCGAACGCTCGAAAGCGACGTAATGGCTTTGTTTAATTCACAGAAAATGATAAAGAAACATTATATTAATCTTCAGAGTTCCCCGTTTATTTTTCTGGAATGTTGTTTACAACCTACCTAAGAATGTGAGGTATTTTTTCTTCAAACACTGTGAACCAAAGCCGTAAACCGATACGATAAGGTGTACTAATGTGAAGTAGCTAATGAAAAATACCTATACTTGTATTGTCAACATATTTTTATCTTCATAGATTTTTTTTGTCCCGCTAGATATGTTATATTTCTGGTAACAACAATTATATTTGATGGATAACTAAAATTCTGCAGCTGGCCCAAAAAGTGCTTTTTAACCTTCTCCTTGGAAGCTGATCGGCGAAGTAGTTTTTGAGGCCCCGTACAAAAAGGAGCAGTAGGGGTCGCTAAACGCCTCTGACAACAAAAATACTGATAATGGTTGGAAAAATTCGTGCTTTTGGAAATTAAACTTTGGTGTAGACGTTTCCTATATTATTTTAAAGACAACTTTTTTTTCGTCATTGCCTTTCTTCTTGAAAATAATCTACGATTAACTCCAACTTTCAGATTAATTTCAACCTCTACAGCTAACCGTAAGGTTTGTTATCTCAAGGGTCTCCGATGATCAATGACTAATTAATAAAGGCCCAGTTATTAGGTATTCAAATTCAACTTTAGCAAATAGTAAAACGTGGAAGTCGTTTAATTTTAGCCCAAAAGTATTAAATATCCCAAGTTAATTAAAAGTTGGAAACTTTGGAATTAGAAATATAATTTAAATTACTGTTAGTCAAACCTAATTGAAATGTTAATTTAATTTAAATCTTTTCAATTTAAATTTAATTCTGTGGGCTGTATCTTGTTACTTAGTGTTAGTTTCAGTTGCGAATTCCTTGACCTAGGTATTATTTTTACCATTAGTTAAATAGTTCATGGACGTAAATTGTTTGTGTATTTCCGTTATAAGAACTACATTATTTTTAGAGAATATACATGATGTAACAGATTGTCTTAGATTTTGTTCTTGTTTTATTATGGAAGTCGCTTATTATATTTAAATGGGTGACTTCTTAGGTGTCTGAGAAAAACCCTACATACTTTTTTTTACATCCAATAAACCCCAATATATTAGGTACCCGATATGCTTCCACCTGCAACGCCATACACATTTGTTTTCAGTTAACACGTGTATGTAGGTCAGTAGGGTAACAGTCATGAAAACAGTGATGCTGGATATCAACGCAGGTTTCGACCATATGTATATATAAACAGTATATTGCCAATAGGAACGCTCCAAAATACCAAAAGTGTCCCCGCTATGGGAGATGACGCGGGCCTATTGAGTTTGCGCAATAGGTTGGAAATTTTATCGATCGCGTCAGAGCCGGTCCGACATTATTTGTTTGTTGTTATTCGTTACCATCTTTGGATCTGGATGCTATTTCAAATTACAGAATAAAAAGTGGTTCATCCACATTGTTGTCGGTATATTAGTGCTTATAAACTTTTATTTCCTAACATCAATTTTTGTAAAGGAGTTTTTAATTTGTGGTGATTCGATTCGCTGTTTGATAGGTTAGTGGCTTGTTTTGTTTAAGATGAAAGGATACAAGTGCATGGTCCCCTTTTGCAAAAGTCGTGGATCAATACCAGGTATAAAGTATTTCAGGTATGTACATATATACGAAAATATTTTGCTTATCACATTATCCGATCTTCGGAACCGAATTTCACTAAATTGCTTGTAAAAAAAGAAGAGAGTGTCACTCGGATACAATATTATATATATGTGGTTACTACCTAACCTTAAAATTAATGTATCTTTAATTTGATGCATTAGTGGTTGATAATAATTCCCAAAATAGTCAATATAGTAATTCATTCTTAATTTTTGGATTAGAAAAAAATTTGGTTAAGAAACATATGTCGGATGAAAGTTAAAATAAAGCTCATCGTGTCGATTGTTACAAATATTCGGACGGAATTTGGCACCAAAAGTTTACACCAATCAGGGCACCGTCGGATCATCATATCGTGAGAAATCTTATGCATGGAACGCTATCTTAAATCACACTAATCGAAATTTTTATTACAATATTTCTCCTACCTAACCAGTGAAGTGTTCATATGCTGAAGGAATATGCCGTATCGGCCGCGCATTTCCCTTCAATGCCTACATGTAAACATTTTAAACTTTAGTATTTCTGGCTTAATATATCAGGTGTTAAATTTACCAGTTGTAGCATTATCTATGTGGTCTCGGCCTCGACCAATGGAAACGTTGATCAATCCTGACGCGGTACTGCTACTTCAGTAAGTATTCATATGCTGAAGGGATATGCCGTATCGGCCGCGCCTTTCCCTTCAATGCCCACATGTAAATATTTAAACTTTAGTATTTCTGGCTTAATATATCAGGCGTTAAATTTACCAGTTGTAGCATTATCGTTTATTTGTGAAATAATTTATAAAAATAAATGCGATGTAATTTCAAATTTGTGTTGCAAAATATTTTTCGCCGTCATTGCTATGAAAATAATCATTCAAAAACGTATGATACCGGGTATGACAGAATGAAGAAGAGTAAAAATTAAACCTACCAACATTCATTGCCGTCTTATCATGGGTTCAGTAGCGTTTCAGCATAATTATATCATCACAGATTCGGATTCACGGTCATAACACCCCAAAGGCAGATTCTCCCTATCGTGCAAGGCACGGCAACGGCAAGGTACCGGTTCGGCAAAATAGGGTAATCATTGCGCGCATAGTGTGAATTTTCACTCGAAAAATCCCTAAGATTCAATGATAAATATGTTTTGCCGAGCCGATGCCTTGGCCTTGCCTAGCAAGTGCCTGGCACGATAGTGATAATCAGCCTTTAAATGACACTGACGACACTGCTTTTTGTATGAATACAATGTGACAGGTCTAAGGTGTCAGCACAATTGTGCAATGGCACAGTCGCAGTTTTTTCGGTTACACGTTTTCTGAAAAAACTAGTTTAAAAAAAGTTATATAATTGAAAAAAAAGAGAAATAACTAGTTTAGTTTAACAAATACAGAAATAATTTCATATAGTGTGTCATAAAAGTGTCAGGGTATCTTGTATCCTATGAAACATCAACGCAATTTTCTAGTGTGTTATAAAAGTGTCATTGTATCATATCAGACCTCGACGCTGTTTAAACATGTGTGACACAGAAGGTGTCAGCACAATACTGTTATTCACCACGCGTAAATTCATAGTGTGTTTTCTCTTGCAGTACCTTCCACTTGGTTTTTCGGGTTTGACATAAGATTACTGAACCTGCTTATTAATTCTTAGTGCCATTTATAGTTATTTTTCTTGAATTTGGTTTCATCTCAGGATTTGCCAGTTTAAATAGTTCATTCAATTCATATCCATATGACCCTGTACATAAAGTAAGAACGACATTTGGCTGTTTAAGTGGAATTTTCTTATAACCAATATGAATTATTACAGTTTCAAAGTACTTTACCAAATACCCACTTAACCGTATCATTCTTACCTTAACCTAGTTGAAAATATCATTAGTTATTTCTACAAGGAACTAACTTTATGCTAAAGTGAATATAGGGTCGTCGAAAGTCCATCTATATCTATGGGAAAGTTTCAGTTTTTGTTCCTATCGGATGTTAAAATCTACAACTTTTAATATTAAGGTCCAAGCACTAATGTACTTAATTAAAGTGTGTCAATGGGATCTTCTGGTGTTAGGGAGAGAGAGCATAAGTTGTGAAAAGTGGAGCAAAGTGAAAAGGTCAAAAACTTGAACTTTGGATGCGATTACGCCTGTACAGGGTGTCCCATAACTAATGGTACACAGGACAACTGCAGATTCCTTGGGTAAAAATACTGCGATTTGGCCATACTTAGTTTAGTTCAATAGCTGGTAATAACCGAGATACAGGGTGTCCAAGTAAAAATTTAATTTTCAATTTTCCTAAATAACTTATTTCTGAAACAATATTTTTGCACAAAATTTTGTAAGTAGGGTTTTCTTGTGGAAAGGAATTTGAATTTGTTAATAATATTGGTGTAGATTATAGGGGGCGCTCTCTGCGGTACTCTGAATACATAAAAAGAAATGTAACTTTTTTGTGCCTTAGTATAATGATATTTTTATTAAAAATATCAGTTTTTCCGTCATTTTTAAGCAATAAAGGTGTACTTTGTAAATGTCGCTCCGACTAACCGTTTTCGAGATATTTTTAATTACAATTTCTAATGCGCCCGTTTAAATTTTGATTTGTAATTGTGAAATTTGTCAGAGTAGGCTTTGGTAAAATCAAATACAATGAAAGCACTTTGAAACCTCATGTCTGTCAAAGTTTATTTTCATTTGTCAGCATTGTGGGTGTTATTAAGGAGTTTTTGAAGATACTGTTATCAAAAATTAAACTAAAAATGCCGCTACATTTTTCATTTTGGACGCAAGGATCCTGCTTCTCCCAGTCTGTCGTATAGGCTTCTAAAATTTTTAAAATCTGGCTGCCTTCTATTTGGATACATTTCCAAATACCGCCGATGTTCCCCGCGTCTGTCAAAATTTTCTTGTGCGTATAGACATACCATGTCTCGCATTTCTCCGTTAGAAAACAGTTTTTAGTTTAATTTTTAATAACAATATCTTCAAAAACTCCTTAAAAACACCCACAATGCTGACAAATGAAAATAAACTTTGACAGAAATGAGGTTGCAAAGTGCTTTCATTGTATTTGTTTTTAACAAAGCCTACTGTGACAAATTTCACATTTATAAATCAAAATTTAAACGGGCGCATTAGAAATTGTAATTGAAAATATCTCCAAAACGGTTAGTCGGAGCGACATTTACAAAGTATACCTTTATTGCTTAAAAATGACGGAAAAACTGATATTTTTAATAAAAATATAATTATACTAAGGCCCAAGAAAGTTACTCTTCTATTTATGTATCCAGAGTACCGCACAGAGCGCCCCCTACAATCTACATGAAAATTATTAACAAATTCAAATTCCTTTCCCCAAAAAAACCCTAGTCACAAAATTTTGTGCAAAAATATTGATTCAGAAATAAGTTATTTAGGAAAATTGAAAATTAAATTTTTACTCGGTAATTACCAGCTATTGAACTAAACTAAGTATGGCCAAATCGCAGTATTTTTACCCAAGGAATCTGCAGTTTTCTTGTGTACCATTAGTTATGGGACACCCTGTATAACAATTAGCGTGTTTACGAAAAAATGAGTTATGACACTTAATTACTTTTAGTGTAAGTTTCATAAAAGCAAAGTTTTTCATAAGAACCTCAACAGTTTTTTAGCTTAAATACAATAATAATTAGTGTTGTGATCGCTCGAGTGAAAAACCGCTTGAGTACTCGATTATTGAAATAACCGACATCGCTCGATTATTAAAAAATCCGCTAGAGCTATCTATTCAGGCAAAAACCGTCGTTCGTCACTTATTATCTTTCACTCGATACCCGAGCTTCACTTGACGCTGGCGGAAATGCACCGCTGTAGTGTGATCGAGTTAAAAAACTGCTCGTACCTATATTCAAACAGTTTTTCGCTCGATAGGAAATACTCTAGTTATAAATTCAGGCGAAAAACCGAAAAATATCGCCTGTCACTTGATACCCGACCTTCGTTCTTCGATCCGAAGTATGCGTTTAACACTGAGCAAGTAACACGACATACGTCTTTCTTAAAGGCACATAAACGAGAAGGTACATATAAAAAAGTATGCCAAATCCCTTAACGGAGTCATCGCGACATGGGGTTTGTAAAGTTTTGTTTCAACTGGCTAGCCAGTGGCGTAATTTAGGTCTCCGATTATAAATATTAAAAAATTAAAAGGATATAATTTTAAAATTTTTATTTACTATAAATTCGAGAAAACTTCTCAAAAATAAATAATAATAGAAATTATTTATGAAAAGTAACAAAACGAACAAAATGGTTAACAAAACATAGGAATCGACAAAACTTCTGGTAACCAAAAGTAAACATTCTTAAATTTAAACAGGAACTTTTAGGTAACTATAAACATGAATTTAAAAAAATAATCACCTATTTTCTTATTTTGCCAGTCGGGTAACAAAGCCTACATTTTTGAATGGCACACAGTGGGCACCTGATAATGGAAGTAGAAGAATTTGACAAGCCATTTTACATATCTACTTATTTTATGCTCGTAGATTGAGAAAGATGTGAAGAAAAATAATCCTTGGTAATACTTTGTGTTTTAAAAAAGCACAAGAATAAACCCGAACAATAAATACATATTTGGGTGATTTTTTTCAGTATTTTTGTTTGGTATCGAGACACGTGGTAAAAATTCATTATTCACAAATAAATTAATTTTTTGAATTTTTTTGGTGGCTACTACAATTTTTTAGCTAAACCTGTGCCCACCCGTAGTTACGTGCCTGCTAAATACCCTACCTGATCACATGTAAACGACTAGGCTGCCGGTCGAGCAGTCGGTGACGTCATCGCTTGGTGAATTGGAATTTCAAGCGATTCACTCGATTATTAATATCGCTCGAGTATCAAGTACTCGATTATTAAAATCATCGGTTTTTCCCAACACTAATAATAATATGTTTTAGCAGTAATAGTTATGTATGGTTATGACATTATTAGAAATATGGTTTACAGTTTCTTACTTGCAACAGGATTATAGCTGAGGCTAAATTTTTTTTAGTAAAGGTGTCAAGATATTGAGACTCCTGGCACCTGTCTTTAGTAGTAAAACTAAAGCCTTTTCACTTAGTTTAGTATTAATGCCGCCAAGAAAACAACATATTTATAACACACAAGGGGATAGTTGTTATTTGTCAGAGGTCTTATAACCATATTCCTGCTACTGTCATTATATCTTCTCACCAATGGTACACAGGTACGGATGACTATTTATTTATCTAAAGGCCCATCTGTACTATGCTTGCTCATTCTGAAATTTTGCATCATGGCTGCATCAGCTGATATTATGATTTTTAATGCACTTGCATCAAAAGCCTTGATATGTCCACATTTATGATTTTTTTTTAAATTTGATTTTTGGTATTACAAAATCCGTTGATTTTGATACAGTTCTATAAATACAGTGACGGAGCCTTTGCTCCAGATAAATCGTCCCCTTATTGCATCCATATTCTAATTAACAATACCCAAAACCAGCAGGAAAACTGATGGATTTCTTGTTTATTCTGTTGTCAAATAAGATACTTTTGAGGGTGAAAAACCCTGCAACTTTAACTCACGTTAACATGCATAAATGTGAATCCAAAATTGCATGCAATTACCCAAAACAGCAGGAAAATTGATTTCTTTTTTATTCTGTTGTGAAATGAGGGTGGGGGTGAAGGTGAAAAAACCCTGCAACTTTAATTCCAGCAGGAAAACTGATGGATTTCTTGTTTATTCTGTTGTCAAATGAGGGCGAAAGTGAAAAACCCTGCAACTTTAATTCCGTGTGTGAATAGAAAATTGCATGCAATTTCAATGCAGGGTTCAAAATGCCGGGTGAATATGCATAGGTGCCCATCGGCCTTAAGG
This sequence comes from Barypeithes pellucidus, assembly GCA_963991005.1. Classification (NCBI taxonomy): domain Eukaryota; kingdom Metazoa; phylum Arthropoda; class Insecta; order Coleoptera; family Curculionidae; genus Barypeithes; species Barypeithes pellucidus. The sequence continues at coordinate 31,142,815 of OZ022559.1, forward strand.
ATTTTAAAAAAATGTTAAAACGCCAGAAGGTAGGGTTAAAAGCGACAGATAAGAAAATCTACTAAACTTCAATTGCCTTTTATCAATATTTATTATTTTATTTTATTTATCGTAAAATTATCATTACACAAACCTTTGAATTTCGAACTTAAAGGAAGACGGATGTATATGACCAATTCATAATGCGTTGAACTCCCACATGACTTCAGCGGGTGTTTCCTTTTGTTGCGCATGGATATCCAATCCGGTAAGTCTGAGATAGGCCGAAATCACTGTAAACTAGACGTTTGTCTCCCAATATAAGTAACATTACTTTTGTTGTTAGTTTTTGTAAGGTAAAAATATAATTATTAAAAATTATTAGTACCTAATATTTTTTCATAAATTATTTAACAAAATTTCAAGTAGTGCTTATAAAAATGTAAAGAATTAGTCGCAAAATCAAGGAACCTAAATTTAATCCACCAGCTAAGAGTTTTTGGTCATTTATCACGAGATAATGGAAAAATTCACTTTTAGGAATATATTTGAATTACTTTTATCAACAAACCCTTACCAAAATGAAAGCCATTACCATAGGAGAGTCCATTAATCATATTTATCAAGTTATATTGACTATTATGAAGTGCCATACAGCCGAATTGAAACTGGGATAGCTATTTTTTAGTAGCCCCTATGTAAATTTTAGCTTTATTTATGGAGTGGTGTATATTTAAAACCAGTTAAATTTTGTAAAAGCAAGGGACTAGGTTTCTGACAAATTTATGACTAATAAAAACATTAAAATACTTATACGGAACGTTCAAATATAGTACGATGATGTTGAATGGAGTAAGGATATTTCACCTATTTATCTAGCTCACCACTACTCTCACTGTCTTCATGAGGACAAAAATATAGGATACAATGAGTTATTATATCCTTGCGGTTCTTTAATGTCGTAATTGTTTTTTACACAATTTAGGTATGGCTAATAATAGAGGAAGGTAAACTACCTTTTGATGTAAGAATGACAGGTCTAACTCTCAAAATGGTGGATGGGCGCCATCTTGATGGAAAAATTTGATATTGTATCCAGATTCGTACCCAAAACAAAATGGCGGCTTTTTATAAAATAATATTTACTATTTTTTTTCCCTCTGTTATTTTAGTTCGGATTTTACATCTTGGTGTAAAGCAGCCAAAAAAATCTAGCTGATACCTGTAGCCTTATATATCACATAAAATAATAAACCCATCAATTTATTTTCTTTAATTTAAACAAAAAGACGTTATAATTCGTTGAAGCACCCGGTATAGCTTATTTTAAGAATAACTAAAGACCTTTCAAAAAGAGTTAAAAAAAATAAAGTGCCTTCACAAATAATATACCTCCGTGGCGTAGAAATACTAATGAACTCATTTAAAAAAGTTAAAGAACGTCAATTTACAATACTTAGATTAAAAATATTATTATCAACCTATCCTATCTAAAAGGAGAGTCCATTTATCATATTTATCAAGCTTTATTGACTTTTATGAAATGCCATCAAGCCCGTTAGGGATCAACTTGAAATTGGGGCAGTCATTTTAGGAAATCGGGTAACGGTCTGTTTATATTTCCTGCCTGCGTATTGACGGCAGGATTTATACGGCCTGCTTTCGTTGCAGACGAATGGTAGGGAGCTTTTGCTTACGATAAACACCTGTACCCTACTAACACCTGAGAGTTGTACGCGGCACAACGTGGATACAGCAGTGTTGTCATACTTCCATTTCCGAATATTTTACCAAACGATAAGTGAGGTGGTGGTTTTTTAACCGCTGTTATAAGCAAATTATTTTTTAAATTGGGTTACATCTACGCCTAGTGGATATATTCTACTGTTGTAAACAGCTTTCTGTACTTAGTAAATTAAGCAAACCCATTTCAATCTTTTACTGTTCATCACATCATCACCATCATCATCATCATCATCACCATCATCATCATCATCATCATCATCATCTTAGCTATCATAACGATGTAGAAAATTGGATTAAAGCATTAAGGTAGGAGGAAACTTCAAACCTAAATAACGTGACTTATGCTAGCTTTGACAGCGCTTCTACTGTCTGGTAAGCGGAGCTCAATTTTTACTTATACAGGATATTTCAAAAAACATGTGCTCATGCTATAAATCCCTACTTAAAAATAACACAAATAGTTCTTATCAACATGGGTTCCGCTGGTACTTTGTTTTAAATGTACCGGGTGTTAAAATATTGTCGGTGTTTTCGAGGACTTTGCGTGAAATTTGGGTAACGAGTTCATTTTAAATTTTCCAAAAAACTTGTGTGCCCGAAATGGTGCACCAATTTTCAGCTGAATAAAAACTTTTGTTGGGTAATTAACTAATGAATTTTTTGCAGACTTAATCGACCACACTCTATGTTAACTTGGCGCAATAACAATTTGTCAATATCTCCATCTCTCAAATATCTCACCATTTCTTGACGATTAAAAATTGCAATTTGCAGATCACCATCTCAAATATACCTTGCATATGGTACCGTGTATATTAAATCGAATCGCTCGTGACTTTCTTGCCTGAAAAAAGTTTAATAAAACCCACTTAAACTCATACCTACATCACCGTAGACAGATTTCAACATTGTACTAAATTTTATTATTAAATAAAAACAATGTAGTCCGACTATAAGAAAAACTTAATGCATCATTTCGAAAGCATTTACCAAGGCCAAGGTCCCGGTTATTTGTTATTTATATCAGAATTCACGATTCTGTTTTGATTAATTAATCGAAATATTATTTTTGCGTAGGAAGAAAATGCAAAATTTATCATAAAATAAATTTGGATAAGTTGTCGAGTCATTTAGTTTTAATAAATAACGATTTATTACGTCAATGAAACAAGGGATTTTAGGTCCTAATTCATGTCTGAATATTTGTTTCAACCATGAGTCGGCCATGCATCTATGGATACTAAAACCAATGCCAATACTTCTTTAAAGCCATATGTAAATCATTTAGGTCGTTCCTAGAGCAGTCACAAATAGTCACAAACTACACGAGGCATGCTCAGTTCTTTTAAAATATTCATAGAAGCGAAATCTGTGACCGCTGATCAAAAATTCGTTATTCATAGACCAAAATGTATCTACTGCTACACAACAGTCTATTCATTTTCCCAATTCAGAAAATCAAAACAAATACACGCAATGAGTACGTGAACAGTAGACATCAGGGTCGCATAGTTCAATCATTTCTGCCAGTTCACAGAGACAAAAAGCAGCAACCAGTTAGGAACTCGTCCACAACCGAATGTGCGCAGAACGAAAGTTGCAACCTATTATGGTCAGTCAGGTTTCGGTCAGTCAGGACGCGTGAAAACCTGAAACAACTAATCTTCTGACAGTGTGTCAAACCTTGTATTAAACTACATGGGAATTTACTTATTCATTGATTCACAAATTTGTTCTCCTTCTCGTCTTGACTTCTCTGATAAAAACAGACCATCGTTTCATCAGAGCCCAATTTTAAATATTTAAATTGTAAATACTATGCTGGTCTGTTCAATTATGTATCATAACCGAACGATATCAAACATGACAACACTGCACAATGCAGTTCAATGCTCTGACCCGAGCTATCGGCTGACCTGGTTCCCGTAACCCGGGTCGAGCAGCGATCACGCGCCTCTTTCAACCACCTTCCACTTGAAAATGTGCCTATCAGCTGATTTATAAATCAGCTTAGTATTCTTATTGGGTCAAATGCGTCTTTTTGATGTCTCTTAATAAAAGAGTTTTTTGAAGCATTAAAAATTGGCTTCTTAAATTGACAGTTTAAGTTAATAAGGGTTGGCGTTTTCAATATGGGGTTTTTATTTTTATGCATTATAAATGACATTTTATATACATAATTTATTTTCTTCTTCTTCTTCTCATAAATAAAAAATAAATAAATCGGTAGAATACTCATTCTGCCAAACAGTGTTATTCGTAATTATTGCATTATTATTTGTTGTATGATTCCCACATTATACATTTATCGTTAAAATTAAAAAAAAAAATCATTCGCATTTTGTGCATAAATTTACACTACACCAATTAATTAACGAATATTCAAAAATACGCGTCCTAATTATTAAGCTATTATTTCGTTACTAATAAGCCAATTTTAATAATTTTAGATAGATGCATTTAAATTTCGTAAAATGTAAATTTGGCATATATTTCATAAAAATTGGATTTAATTTATTTTTTAAACTAAACCAATTAGAGATATATATGGGTTGGGCAATGACAAAAATAATCGCCATGTCTCTAGAGGTACTGCCCTAAACTCTGGAATCTATGTTCTATCAGTTAAACAAATGTTTATTAAAATTTATTAACAAAATAACGGCTTATTAATTAAAACGCGAATTTCTGAATATTCGGTAATTAATTGGTGTAGTGTACATTTTTATAAGAAATTAACGTACAATCAAGAAGTAACCTAAAGTTTAACGTTAATTTTGGTACGGTTGAGTAGAACAGAGTGGGCTACCATTCGCCCATTACTGAACTTCCCCATTTTCTATGTTACATAACAATAGCTATTGTAAATTTATTATATTTGTTGTAAATAAGTAATGTAAAAATAAAGAGCTCATTATTACTATTATTATTATTATATGTCTTCTTTTCCAGAAAGTTAGGTTGCTAACACAACTCGCAACTTGTGTGCATGTGTAATCGTACAGGAATATTTCAGAAATAAATAAATATTAAAAATATAACAATTATAACTTGTCCCTGCCATATAATGTATTTCCAATAATAGAATACAATAGTTGAAATTCAAAACAAGTAACTTATCTTCTAATAGCATTTTGTCTTATAAGTAACTGTGTATATATTATCTTGCTACTACAAGAAAAATACTATTTTATAGCATAACATGTTTGGTAATACTATTTTTTTGTTAGTACTATTTCATCTGAATTAGTGACAGTATTGTGTTAGGCAAAAGATGACAAATTTCTTGCTCTATAATTCAGCGCTCGACACGGCCTTTAGGCCGGTGAATACCTATTTTACATTATTTGTTCGTTTATTTTTTATTGTAAAAGGTATCTTCAGATAGGTAAGAAATTATTTTTCTTTCCTTTTTATTTCATGTATAGAGTTTTAACATATTTTTTCTTTATTTACCAATATTTATCAGGAACACTATAACAAATTCATTTCAGTTTTTAGCGATAACTGTATCAATTAAATAAAAAATCATTTCATTTAAAGCTACTGCAAACAGTTAAGTATCACACTTACTTTATATTTTTAAGTTCGAGCATATTTTAAATATTGACAAGCTTTAAGCTGTTTTTTTAAACTAAAAATTTGCATTGTTCCTTTTCATTATTTTCTTTTTATCATTGTACTACAATTTGTTAATGTATGATTCCCCTTCAATTTAATAAAATATGATTCACACTTTGTGAGATAAAATAATACACAGGGTATATTTGTCTTTAAAAACAAACTAATATAAGGTTATAATAATTTAATATAATGTTTGTAATCATCATACCATCATTTATTATAATATTATATTTTATATTATTTTTAAATTTATCTGAATACGATTCACATTTTTTTGTGGATATTATACAGGGTGTTAATTAAGTATGTGCAGTAATTTGAAGAGATTCTGTGGGTGACTCTAAGACGAAAAGTTCATATAAATATGGGTCCGCAAATGCTTTGGTTTTAAGATACATGGTGTTAAAAACAATTCCTTAATCGGATTTTCGTAAATATCTTAAATATACTTTTGTCGATATTGTTAAAATTTGGCAGTTCTATTTGTAGCTGACAACTGTCAAGTTAAATGCTGAAATTATTTTGCAAAGCAAACCTTGATTAAAAAAGAAAATGTCCATGCATATCCTGGGACATGCATCAGAGTGATTTTTATTTTTTTCTCGTGTTGTATGTTTAGTTGCTTAATTAGAGAAAAATATAAAAAAGCCAGTGGCTTACTTTTTTTCCAATAATATTCTTTAAGGTGCCGCTCTGGACGCCACTGGACTCAATAAATGTAATCTAGTCAGGGCTAAATTAGCCCCTTAATACTATAAATAAAACTGCCAAATTTCAACAATATCGACAAAAGGATAGATATTTAACATATTTACGAAAACCAGATTTAAAATCACCCTGTCTCTTGAAATCGAAGCACTTGCGGACCCATGTTTATATAACCTTATCGTCTTAGAATCACCAAAAGATCTCTTAAAATTACTGCATATACTTAATTAACACCCTGTATACATAATGTTTAAAAGTACTTCAGTACTTGTATTATGTTATTCGTGTGTTTCGTTCTTAATTTATTAAAATATAAATTTCACTTAGGTGTTTGTGTCATATTCACCATGTTAAAACGGTTTATGAACAAAAACCGTTCGCCGTAGTTGGGTTACGAGATTTCTTTTGCCCAACAGTACTCATCGAACCCATCTAAATATTTTTAAAGTATAATTTCTATTAACAGAAAACTGAGTTTAAAATTAATCATGTCATTAACCTAAAATGATTTAAATATGGCTAAAATTGTGGTGAATCAGATTATATTTCTAAAATAGATTCCCCTATATTTTATTTATATATATGTACACTCGGTTGTAATCCTGTACATTTACGTACATGAACGGCTTAAATTGGAGTTTATCACATGGTACCATTGGTAATAAAATTTTCAATATTTAACAAGATTTAATTTCTTCATGAACAAAAATATTTTAAAAAAATTATTTTGTGATTTTATGCATCTACATTATTTTAGTTATATTTATGATTATTTTTTATGACGTTTAAAAGTATCATATAACACTTAGTGTTGGCTAAGTACTTGAAGAAAATATCAATAGACAAGAAGAGGAAGTGTTATATTTTATAATGTCATACAATACTTAATATTATCTGATTATTTGAAGCAAACAACAATATATACGAAGTAGAAGAAATAAAAAAAGGAAAACAAAAAAATTATTTATATTGTAATTATAAACTAAACATTTTGTTCAATTATATTTCATTTAGTTATCTATCTCTTCATATTTAAATACACCATTAATACTATTATCACCCAGTATGATATAACCGGGAATTTCGTTCTCCTTAAAGAATTTTATATATTCTTGTTTCGTCTTTTAAAAGCCGTTGAACTGAAATGAATGCAAATAAAATACATCTGTGGTTTCTTACGAAATACGCCATTACGTTGAGGAAGAAGCTAGATATTTCCTGACATCTGCGAGTCTGTGAGCTTCCATAATTGATATTTATGGCTTCATTTTTATAACTTTCAGGCGAAGAAGATTTTAAAGGTTTGATTCTTTAAAGAATTTAAATTGTTAGGTTAAGCAAGAAATAAAGTAATATTCGGTGATAAAACTTAAAAAGCGCATCTTTCAAGTTGGTTTAGTTCATGGCAAATCATCTTGTGAATTTTTAAATTTTATCCGAGAAAATAAGCTATTTTACTATACGTACCGTAAGAAATTGTTAATTAACTTATTTTTTAAACGTAGTTGTAATATAAAATTGAAAATAAATTGACACCGGTCATAGAAAGTCACGTGCACTACTGAATTTTTGTACACAAGCCCATATGGTTAGTCAAGAGATGTCAGTTGCCTGCGATGTTGTCAAATTTGACCCGTTACTTTTCCTATTTAAACACTAGGAAAAGAATTTATGGTACAATTTTTTACATAATTTCGATAACCATGACAGAAATAATCTCTTTTTTGTAACAATATAAGCGAGGAAATAGTTTCATAACATAACGAGACGACGCTCTTAGAGCTTATATCTGCGTTTTTGAAATAATAGCAATTGGTAAATTTTTATTATTTATTTAACAAGAGCACCTTAAACGTTTAAAGCTAATACGTCATGTAGCGGCTTTTACGTGTCAAGCAACACTGGAACCTCGCGGGTATGTTTATGGCGTCGACGCATGTGGGGTTATTGTAGCCGCTTTCATCCATTTAAATGTAATAAGTGATTTCTCTAACATCCTGTACAGTAAAACTTAAACTTCGGATACAAATTTACCATGAATAAGAACCATTGATATGAAACAAACATGGATCCGGTATTTCAATCTGCTTTGTACACGTCAATATGACGCCTGTTGTTACAAAAATAAGGATAACAAAATTCTATAGCTAGAGGAAAACGACACAGAAAAATTATTAGAGTTCCCCGATTATTTTTACTGGAAAGTTGCTTACAATCTATCTAAGAATGTCAATTGTTTATTCTTCTAATATCACTGATAAAATTCATTTTTATTAAAATCCCGACTATTTATGTGAAAAGCTCGAATTTAGAATTAACCACTCTATGATCACAAGGAACAACAAACAATTAAACTATACAGAAAATATATAAATCTTCTTCATAAGCATAATAGTTCAAAGAGTAATAACTAGACCCCAATATCTCGGGATTGATTCCACTTCCTTAATTTAAAGCTTACTTTCTAAATACCTCGTACAGGGTGGCCATTTTCCGATGGTTTTACTGGATATCTCCGTTATTAGTAAATGTAGAAGGATTGTACTAGTACTAAACAAAAGATGTCCCAAGTAGAATTTTTCTAGGTACACTCATTATTGATATATGGGTTGTTTTTGAGAAGTTTACATTTTGGGACACCCCCCACCTCCCGTATTTTGGTTACCCTGTAACTTACCACCAAGAAATAAAATATTCTCTTTGTAGTTTTTACGTAAATTCCAGTGACGTACTCAGATTTTTACGTTTTTTAAAAAATATATAATTTTTTTGAGTACTCCATGACAGATATTTAATAACAATATAATACAGTTAATTGTGTCATAATAAAAAAATATTCTGTTCCTGTCAGAATATTCAGGTTTTCCAAACTGTGTCATAAATTATAATTAATAATAAAAAATCGGTTTGTCCTAATTACTACAGCCAATGTAAACTAAAATATTACATGCTCGTTTGCTATATCCAGTGTAATGAAATTGTGTGTAATAAAATCTACCATAATAGTAATATATTTAATCGCAACAGTAATTGTTTTTTTTTAATATTCGTCAAAGCCTACTCAAAAAAATTATATATTTTTTAAAAACGTAAAACTCTGGCATAATATTAAGACTAAAAATAAAGTATTATATATTTCTGAGAAGCTTGTTAAAAACTGAATTACATTATTAAATAATATATAGGATTACCCTTTTAAAAAAAAGCAAATATATTTTTTTTCTTGAAAACTATTGAACTTAAAAAAAACCTGAGTACGTCACTGGAATTTTCGTAAAAAACATTTAATTTCTTTTTGATAAGTTACAGGGTAACCAAAATATGGGTGGGTGTTCCAAAATGTAAAATTCTCAAAAACATCCCGTATATCGAAAACGAGGCATCTCTTGTTTGACAAAAAAGTAGCATAGTGCTGTAAAAACCACATCATTCTATCTTTATGAATAACGAAGATACCCTGTAACACCACCGAAAAATGGGCGTAATATTAAAAAAACTCTGAATGAATATGTTCATTTCTATGCAACAAGTTAAATCCTTTTTTTGCTGAATAATGTTAGAACTTCCGTTATAAATAAAACCTTGGCCCTTTCCTTACATTAACTTTTTTGGCGGATAAAATGATACTTAGTGGAATGCTTAACTAAGTAATTTCGCATAACAAATCTAAGTCTGACGCACTTAGCTTTCAGAAATCAACGACCCATGATCTTTCTAAATATGATTGCGCACTTCCGACCCTGTTGAAAATGAAAAATAATGTTCTTTAGAAGGAACATCGTGGTATAATTTAGGAGAGCACTAACCTTTTTCGGCAATTTTATTACAAATAATGTCGACGACCTTTGACAAGATCTTTTATCTGGCTTAAGACGCAGCGGAAGAAAATATATACTATCTTAGGCTGAATTTTATTATTCCGCTTATATTAGTTTCATATCTTGAAAGTTTGTTTGGATTTTGTGGCAAGAAATTATATAGACTGGTCTCCAGAGACATAAATTCAAGATTATAAATCATATAAATTAATTTTATTAATCTAGAATTAGAAAATTTGCTTCTTATATTATATATCCTCAAGAATATTACTTCAATTAAACAAAATTAAATTGAATTTAAAAATAAAAAGTGTATTAACTTTTCAGGTGGTACTAATATCAAATAACAATGTATGGAAGAATTATTATTTCCCAGACCACCCGATGAAACCTTATGCAATAAGGGCGTATTTTTGAATACACAGTAGCACTTTAAAATACTAATTCAGATTGAATGGTACTACCAAGAAAAGGAAGCCTTTTCCATTGATAGGATGTCACCACCTGCAGACCGGTTTCGAACTCTTTTGTTCTCGAAATAATAATTTTCTCATACATTGGTATTTGATATTAATACCACCTGAAAAGTAAATAGACTTTTAATTTTTGATTTATTCAAAGAACGTCTGTTCAGATTGTGTGGGACTGCTAAGAGACTGCTATAAGATAACGACTACCGTTGATAATACAGCGTGAAGTATAGCGTCTTCTCTGATGATAGGTATGTACACCTACCCTGTACTGATGAGAACAAAAGAGTTCGAAACCGGTCTGCAGGTGGTGACATCCCATCAACGGAAAAGGCTTCCTTTCCTTGGTAGTACCATTCAATCTGAATTACTATTTTAAAGTGCTACTCTGTAGACAAAAATACGCCCTTATTGTTTAAGGATCATAGGGTGGTCCGCGAAGTAATAATTTTTTCATACATTGGTATTTGAAATTGAATTTATTCTTTGCTATACGTCCTACTATTGCTATACCAACCACTTGGTGAGAGTTATTTTACCTTGAGGACATCCATAACTTCTTGTCAAAACAAGAAAATGTTAAATTTAAAGATAAACAAATTTCCAAGATTACTTACTCCTGCTTGTAATCATACATTGTTAAAATTCGACGTGTATGCCAATAAGCATATCTTCCGCGCACCTATTTGCGTATGGAAAGTTGTAGTTTTTCGCACTGTGAAAAAAATCGTGTAAAAGTGAACGGAAATGTGAAAACTTACAGCCACCGGGCCTAGTTTCAAATTCTGTAAATATTATTCGTATTTTCCACGAAATTTTTCTTTACGTGCCCAGGGAATCTTAAACATGGAGGAAGCGTTATTTTCACACTCGACTGTTGTATACCACAATCTAATGTATATCCATACTTGTTAGGTAGGAAGTTATTTTCTACAACCGCCCGGAAAGTAGACTTTTTAACTCTCTCGCATGTAAAAAGTAGCAGTTTTTTAAGAGGCGGCTAAAAATGTTCCGTGTTCATAAAATATTTTCAAAGAATCATTAAAAGTTAATATTAAATATTTTTTGAAGAAAAAGCGAAATATTTAAAGGAAATTGGAAGGCATCACGACAGGCAAAAAATTAGGCAAATATGAAAATTGCTATAAATTTGGGCTACGCAACATTTCCTTAGTTTCCAATCATCTTAATATGACGAATTACTCTATTTTAGGGATATTTACAAAACGAATAAAGAATAAATATGTTCTGCATTAAATATTTTACTATGAATAATTCTAACGTGAAATTTTACATTTACATCGTAAATTGTAGTGTAAGTTTACAATCTGAAGCTACACTGTAAGTTGTATTATTTGCAAATTAATTGAATAATTGTAATATAAGGAAAATTCCAATTGCTATTTTACATAAACCGGAGGAACCAAATTCTCAACGACTCATTATAGAAAGTTACTTTATTTGATATTTCAATCTGGAATTTCTCGTCAATATAGACGGCAACAATGAATATATTTTTATAAGTGTCGTAGAAAAAAAAAATTATACATATTCTTAGTATTCAAAACTAGGGATTAACATTTAACGAGATGTACGTCATGAAAAAAAAGTAATCTAGATTTTAGATAGAACCTCGACAGATTAGAACATCGAAGACAAGTTGGGGATTTGACTCTCTTTTACAGATATTTTAATGGAAGGTGCTCGGCTGACCTTGCCCTCTTAATTCCGCCCAGAGCGACGAAGAGCAGAAATACACGACGAACCACTGCCGCCCATCCATATGTGGTTAAGCTTAGTACTCCTCGAACTTCACTATTTAAGAACTCTTTCATCTGGAGGACTTCATCCTTGTGGAACGACCTTCCCGAGGTCGTTTTTCCCAACGAATATAACCTCCAACGATTCAAAACCAACGTGAATCGCTTTTTGCGCACACGCACCACTCCCAGAGTGCCCTAAAGGATTTTTCCTATAGTGCTTGTGTTTGATCATAAAAAAAAAAAAAAAAAAAAAAAAAAAAATAACAAATACTCGAAAACCGTCTGCTCCGTTATACAACCAGAACGTTAATTTTTTTAAATTTCGTCTCACTGGATTTTAATTTATAGAAATAAATTGCTTCTCAAATAACGAACTTACTCTGGATGGTTTCACGCAATCTAAATCGCTCCTTCGTGTTTGTTGTTGATCGATAGAGTACGAATTAATTTATAATTGTTGATTCCTTTCGGAAACGTTGTCTTGAATTATTACATTTTCTATACAGAGTGTTCTTTGATTGATGACTTGGAAATATTTCGCAGTGGTCCTTTCATGAAGAATAATTAAATATTAACTTTTCAATTTTAAAATCATGACTTGACTGAAGTCGCAGGATATAACGGGAGATGCGTCCGAATAGGGTTCCCACTCTCTTCCTACTCTACACTAACGACCTTCTAGTGAAAACGAAAAACCCGATATTTAGTTTTGCTGACGATAGCACTCTTATTTCATCTTTCTCTTTGAATGCAGCACAAACATCGGCTGCCGACGCACATCTTCGCAGACAGCATGAAGTATCACGCCTCAACAAAGACCTGGAAGAAATTTTGGCTTGGGGTGACAGTAACCAAGTCGAATTTAACGCTAAAAAACACAGGCAGCAGTTTTCTCTAAAAAGTTTAACATTACATAACCGGATATAGTCATGGACGGATACGCAATCCCAATGGCTTCATCTATTAATTTGCTGGGCATCAATCTGGGAGGAAATATATCTTGGCATAACCACGTTGTGGCAATCGCCAAGATAGCTTCTCAGAAAATTGGTGTACTCTTCCGAACCAGAAAGTTGTACAAACCTCAACAACTTTTGACACTATACAAAGCCCAGATTCGACCATCACTAGAGTACTGCTCTCATGTTTGGAGCTCTGTACCCAAACATACTCTTCGGGTACTGGATTCCATCGAAAGGAGGGCCACTCGTCTGATTGAAGACCACGAGCTGACAAAGAACCTCGACAGCCTAGAACATCGAAGACAGGTTGGGTATTTGACTCTCTTTTACAGATATTTTCATGGAAAGTGCTAGGCGGACCTTGCCCTCTTAATTCCGCCCAGAGCGGCGAATATCAGAAATATACGACGAATCCATATGTGTTTAAGCTTAGTACTCCTCGAATTTCATTATTTAAGAATTCTTTCATGTGGAGGACTTAGGACATCCTTATGGAACGACCTTCCCGCCACTCCCAGAGTGTCCTAAAGGATTTATCCTATAGCTTGTGTTTGACCATAAAAAAAAAGTCCATAGTTCATAGTTTATCATTTTAAAAATACATATTGTTAAATAACTCTTAAATTACTAGGAAAATACACTTTAAAATGAAAAAGGATATTTTTCTTACTGTAGATTGTAAAGAGTTTAAGTACATTTTTGGGCTAAATAAATATAGGTACCAATATTTAATCATGTTACAATTTAAGTGAAATATCCTATGCATCCTGATTAGACGCACCACCACCATTTTTAACGGATATAGCGGAAAAAATATCGTTTCCGTTAAATCCGTTTTACGAATTGTAAACCACTTCTCGCGTGCGTTTTCCTATTATTTTTCTGGTTTTTGTATAAAAAAAAACAAGAAGCTATGGCGTGGCATACGGAATTTCAATAACGCTTTTATCTACATTTCATTTTAAAGTGCACTGAACCCTTTTAACGACTGGTTTGCGAGTTACGTCGACAAACTTCAGAAAATAGAGACTTGTTACAGAATCCCCTTCTAATTGAATAAATGCAAAAATATACAGAAAAACAAATATAAAACATTGTATGGTCACATACTAAATAAACCTATATTGCTCGCTGCCATTTAACGCTGTGGGCTTCATTTATGCTTAGATTATTGCCGATTTTCACCAGACTACGCCACCAATTCGTATGGCTAAAATAATGTTAACACGGGCTGTAAAATAATTCCGCACCATTTTCTGGAAGTCGCCACCCTTTAAACGCCTCTGGCGGCACGTAACGAAATCCCATTTTTTGGCTTGGTGGTCATTCTAGGTTTACTTATTTCTATGGTTTGGTTCAATATTTACCGTTGACTTTTACTGTAATAAAACAAAAAACAACTACCTACCTGATTAAGACCTAGTATGACTACCCGAAAATCTTTAAACCCCAATAAAGGGATACAGTCCGGTGGTGACATATTGGACTATAACCCCTCTATATCTCGGGACACGAAACATTCTTGCTACACTGACAAAAATGCGTTTACCAATGTCGTGGGTTACAAACTTGGAGCTACCTCAACCCACCTCTCTATGTTGTTCTAACTGAGCCAACGAATTATCACAAATTATTTAAAAACTCTACCGTAATTCAGGTTCTTTTGGTTCGCATAAACCCAGAAAGAGATTCTTTTTTCAACATTTTAAACATATTTGGGATCACCACAATTCCTCATGTTGTAACTATTTTATGAGTTACCTGAACTCAGTTCCTGGGTTGGGAAAACTTACTAATTGATTATAAAGTGTCGTTTTAACCCGGACGTGCATTATTTTAACTCATTACCATGTGTAAATTATTTTGAGTTGGAATAATTCAGGAGATGTGCTCCAAAAGCCCATATCGAGGGTAAATCGCAAGATCGTAAGGTCACGGAAAGTTTCGAATTCGTGCTCGTACCGGTTTGGCGCGATCCATTCCATTGTTATTCTTCAATTCTCCTTCGATCGCGCGTATAGACACCTGTTGGCCGTTGCGCCGCTTGCGGGATTTTTCATCTTTGTTCTCTGTGCGAGAAAATTTGTGTTTATATAATTTTGGTCAGTTGGCGTAAAATGGAGAGACAGGAGGAAGATGTATACAAACTGTTTGGAATGGAGCCTTATTATTTATAAGCAATCGTCATCACTTCGTCCGCATGGTTTCTTAGCCGTAGTATGCTCTCCTGTCTATAATTCATATGATTATTTTTTTAAAAATATGCAACAAAAATGTCATAACTTGAAAAAACAAAAGGCAATTGAAGTCCATAATATTCAGGCGTTATATCAAAAGAGTTCCGATAGTTCACAATTTAGGTACTGGTAGTCCAAAATTTGGAGCCTGGTAGTCCAAAGAGTGAGTTATTCCTGCCACCATCGTAAGCTAGAACAACTCAAATGTCAAGTTTTGATAGCACGAATCATGAATTAATCTAGCCCGACTAGTAACCCATCACAATTCACATACACTGGTAGCTACGGTAGCCTATCAATAATGTAAGATGGTGGCGCGTGAGCTATTCCAACGCATAAAATAACCCATCTTCTGTGCTATCATAACTTATGAATAGTGAGTTGATGCAAATTCTTCGATTTGGTTGCCGTAATTCAGAGGTCTGGGCTGTCCCCTATTAGCAACACGCCTTGGTCTAGGACAACTCATATTTGAGTTATATGAACTCGAAATTTCGCTCAGTGTTGCCGTCCCCGTCAAATGTGTTATAAGGCTGGGTCGATTGTATTTACGGATGTTCTTTAAGGGACAATTAGTTATATTATGCAAGTGGATTGACGGAACATTTCGAACAAACTCGAACTCATCTGTCGCCAATAATTGAAGAACTTGTTCAACATGGACAGAACAGTAATTATTTCTAATTATGTGCAAGATTAAATCAAAGCTAAGCTTCAACTGTCGCCAGAACTTCCACGCTCTGGATTGTATATTTTGAAATGGTGACTGTGACTGTGACACTGGACGAGTAACCCAGGCGCCTACAGATAGAATCCCCATTTATTTTTTGTTGTTTATTTTTGTTTTGGGTTTTGGATATAGGTAGGCCCTTGCCATTATCCTTTACACATTTGGAGCTGTCTCCCAAATTATGAACACATTTTTTACATTGGATTGGATTCCCTTGGGTTTTTCTTACAATGGTATGAATTTTTTTAATTTGACTTTTGCATTAAACCAGTTTTAATGCTTTCAGACGTAAAAATAGGATATTTTACAATATTCCTTGATTTATAGTCACAGCACGTGTACGTAACAAAAGTCTGCTTGAACGTGTTTAAACTTTCTTAAATTTTATTGTTGTGGGATAAAGTCAGTGGCATAGTTAAAATGGCTCAGTGTTGAAATTTTTAAAACTTTTAACGTTGATATATACGTTGAACGATAATAAAAGCAGCTTGGTTTTATGGGGTCAATTAAAGGAAACACTTTACTGCATTTAGGGCCATTTGTATAACATGGGGTTAAAAATTAAGAGTTTGCAAGGAGGTAACTTTTAAATTTAACTGCATTTATAATAATCGGTAGTGTTTCAAATATAAAAAGATAAATTGGGCATTGACACTAAAAAGATTACAAAAGTATATTTACTTACTATTATTATTAATTATTGAAAATAGGGGTTATGGATGTTATTTTCATTTCCTATATTAATATTTATCGAAAGTGTATGCACAAAAAAATAAATTATGCTACCGTCTAAATGTGTCCGCCTAATAGAGGTCTCTGCCCATGGGAAATTTGTTATTAGGTAATATCTCTCTCTCTCTCTCTAGCCTACAACCCAGGGTGGGTCTTCGCTGACTTTACAATTTGCCTCCACTTGCTGCGGTCCATCATAAGTTCCTCTGGTCGCTGGATATTTAGGCTTCGTAAATCCGCCGCAATATTGTCTTTCCACCGCATCCTTGGTCTTCCCAGGTAATATGTAAATGCAAAATTATTACTATGTATATGTATGTACAAATTAACATAACAAAAATACATTAGATTTAGTTAGGATGTAGTACTAAAAAAATCTAATAACATAGTTACGTTTAATATTTGCAATCTAGAAAATGTAATTCCAAGTCTGATAACTATTCCATTGCTGTGGGTCACCTCTATTCTTTATTTTGACATTTGTTTGATTACTGCATTCAATCAGAGTCGTCAGATAGTGATGTGGGATCAGTTTGGACAACATAATCGGTAGGAATGGTGTCACTATCATCTTCTAATAGCACATTGCTATCAATGTTAATGAACTTGCCCAAATCATTGTTATCAAATTACAAACTTCGAACTCGTACAAACCCAACATCAATATTCTCCTTCAGACTCAAAACGCGACTTCTTGTGCCATTGTTTACGATTTTAACTTTACAACTCACAAATAAACGGCGGACTGCTGTCGGGGAATCACACGTACTTTCATTCGGCGAAGTCCTGCACGAATACGCGATTGGTAGCCGGTCTGTCTTCAGTGACTATTTGCACCATATTTATTCGTCTCCCAAATACTTGAAATTTTTTTTTGTCCGTTTAAAGGAGGGTTTTCGCACTCTTTGTATGAAAACAGCCTGTCCGCGTTCGCCTAAAGGAGAGTCCGCCCTAGAGAGGTTGATTTACATGGAATTTCATATACCTAGTTCCGGACTATGAAAAAATGTCCGCTTAATAGAGATGTCCGCTTATTTTTGATGTTCTTTTTTGTACTTTCATGTATATAGGGTGACCCAAAATCAACTTTTATTTATTTATAATTCTGTATAAAATTCCAAACATATTTCATGTATAGCTAAATACCTCCTGGCAATACCTGAGATACCTGTAATGTTAGGTATATTTCTTTTTATAGATAATTTATAGTTACGTATTTTGTAAAAACTATACTCGATAATAGTGATATTTCAAAACGACCAAAATTAGACATATTTAGGTCTCCTGTCACAGGAATATATGAACATTTATATAGAACGTGGCTTGTGACCGGTAAATAATTTTTTAAAGCTGACACCGAACCCTTAAGTGAATTTAATCTTCGACCTTGATAATATAAATCGTACGAAATGAAACAATTTGTCCAAGTCCTCCAAGATGCTGCCGTATATATAACTTTCCTTTTTTATTTCCTGTTAGTTTTTCACATCGGCTACTTGCCAAGAAAACCATAAATTTTATCCGCTTTTCCTTTTCAGTCATATTTGCTTAAACGTCGAGTCAATAAGTTAATAAAGTTGAATATATGAGAAAAAAGGGTTTTGACAGGGCTTTTAGTCATTATTGATTTGTCCGAAGAGTTAGATAAGACCTAGAGGTATGACGATTTATGGTTATCTATGATCGTTAGGAAAAAGCTTATTATTATGCATATTAATGGTTATTATAATACAATCCCCGACAGTATATTCCGGACGAAGATCATGTTAGTTAAGTTTATAGTACTGTAACTTTTTTAATATTTTTCCAATCTTGGTGTAATTTTCAGCAAAGGGTAGACTTGTGTCTTGGAATGATATCCCGAATTTTAGTTTTCAAAAAATACTGATGTCTTAATCATTATACGTATTGTCGGGGAGTGTAGATATATTTGGCTGAGGAAAAAAAAATGCCATCTATAGGAATCCAATATGTACACTGTGAACAATAAAATTATAACAAGGTGACAATTTAAAAACTTGAAATGGCCATATATTAGAAACGAAAAACTGAAGAAAGAAACGCAAAAAACAGTTTCTATAAAATGAAGGGGGAACAAAAACAAGCGTATTAGCCCACCCCTATCTGCAACCCCTTGGACAGGGTGAGATAAACCCTTAAAATCTTAAATAGAAAGGGGGTCGAGTGATACATCATTTTGAAGCTCTTGAAAAATGCTTTCCAATGGTACCATAGAAAGGTACATTTCAGGAAATTCTTCTCTGTTTATTAAGGAAAACAATAAATGAAAAGACAATTTTGAAATTTTTTATTATTAGTTAATTAAATGTTCAAAATTATTTCCGTTGCTTTGAAGACAATAATAAAGCCTACTTTCAAATTCTTCACGTACATTTGCAAAGGTTTCTCTGGATATAGCACGGCATTCCTGAACTATTCTATGCTGAAGTTGCTCTAGTGTAGTGACTCAGGTTGCGTTTTAAAAACCACAGATTTTAGGTGACCCCACAAAAAGAAGTCAAGAGGTGTTAGGTCCGGGGATCTAGGTGGCCATTCAACAGGACCTCTTCTTCCAATCCACTTGTTGGGATAATTATCATCCAACCACTGCCTAACGGGAACTACATAATGCGGAGGTGCTCCATCCTGTTGGAAATGTAGTAAGCGTTCTTCTAAAGATAAATTTCCGAGTATGTCCCTCTGATTTTCTAATTCTTGCACTATTAGTGGTTCGATAGACCTCTGTAGCATTTCAGCATACCTGTCGCCATTTAAATTTCCTTGTATAAATATTGGGCCGATAATACCATCTCCCAATATACCAGCCCAAACATTAATTTTCTGGGGGTACTGGGTATGCCCTTCTCTAAATACGTGGCGGTTCTCGTCATTCCAATAACGACAGTTTTGCTTATTAATATGCCCATTTAAATAAAAGATACACTCATCACTGAAGCAAATATTTTTAACTAGTCGAGGTTCTGCCGTAATTCTATCTGTCATTATTTCACAAAACTGTATTCTTCTGTCAGGGTCGTCGTCACCAAGTTCTTGCAGTATGTGCAGTTTATAGGGATAGAACTTATGAATTTTAAGTACCTTCCTTATTGATTCACGAGATAATCCAGTTGCTACAGCTGCTTGACGAGTTGATTAAGTTGAATTCATTGCAAACTGCCCCAGAATTTCAACTTGCGCTGCTTCGTCGGCTAGTCTCGGTTGATTTCTCTTTATATTCGCGACAGAACCAGTTTCTTTAAATTTGGCTACTAGTTGGCGAACATACTCCGGGCTTACATTTTGACCTGGATGCCTTTCGTTAAAAAGTTGAGCTGTTCTTAAAAAACATTGATCCTGGGAACCATAAATGAAAATAATTTCTACCCGTTCAGCTGTGCTGTACACCATTGTTAAAGATAAGAAGTGCTGCTTTTCGTTTAAACTGAACCGAAAGTTAACTGTTCTTAAAATAATAATACTAGTAGAAGTTACCTTTAAGGTAAATTCTGTGATAATAAAATGGGAATATTTATAAACAAATTTTTTTTTTCGACAAAAAAAAAAGAGCCAATAAACCAAAACGAAATACCGAGGCTTAAACTGTTTAGAATTCTTAAGAGATATCTCTTAATATGCCAGGATATTGGTAGCAATAATTTTGAACATTTAATTAACTAATAATAAAAAATT
Source organism: Barypeithes pellucidus (assembly GCA_963991005.1). Lineage (NCBI taxonomy): Eukaryota > Metazoa > Arthropoda > Insecta > Coleoptera > Curculionidae > Barypeithes > Barypeithes pellucidus. Next base: position 31,163,274 of record OZ022559.1, read on the forward strand.
TCAAAATTGTCTTTTCATTTATTGTTTTCCTTAATAAACAGAGAAGAATTTCCTGAAATGTACCTTTCTATGGTACCATTGGAAAGCATTTTTCAAGAGCTTCAAAATGATGTATCACTCGACCCCCTTTCTATTTAAGATTTTAAGGGTTTATCTCACCCTGTCCAAGGGGTTGCAGATAGGGGTGGGCTAATACGCTTGTTTTTGTTCCCCCTTCGTTTTATAGAAACTGTTTTTTGCGTTTTTTTCTTCAGTTTTTCGTTTCTAATATATGGCCATTTCAATTGTCACCCTGTATGTAGCAATCATAATTTACAAATATTAGTTTTCATTGTCTAAAAGAAATTAAAACAGATAACAAAAACTAACATTTACTTATTATTTAAGTTTATACAGACAACAAGCACACATAATAATATTTATCCTATAAGAAACGATAAGTCCAACTAGTACTTGCAATGAAATCTTATTCAAAATATGCGATAGATAGGTAATTAATATATTATTGTATAGTATCTAGTATAGTCTTATGATAATTCTTTATTAATCACTACCACAATTAATTATCGATTAAAAATGCACGTTCAAATTAATAAACTGTTATTTCGTTAATAATAAATGAACATTAATAATTTTTATTTTTACTGATAGAAAATAGATTCTAGAGTTTACGTCCTGATAAGTTTAATTGTATTGCGTAGCGTATGAAATCTAAATTCATGTCAGTGTCCTAAGATTTAACTTTTATATATCTTACATGAAAACTGAATTTAACTTATTTTTAAACTAAACCAATTGAGCTATATCTGGGTTAGACACTAAACCGAACGTGACGCTATGCTACTCTAGGTAACGAGTATCCTTTTTTCTAAATGCGTTATATTGTCGAAAAACGTATCATAAACAATAAAGGCTTTACGCTTCATCTAAATTAAAAATTAAAATCATTGTAAATATATAAAATGAAACTAAAGTTTACTTTGTTATTCGTCACTATATTAAATGATGAACCTGATATCACTTGTGATCCATAGTGAATAATTAAATAAATAAAAGGTTTTGGCGTTACGGCCGTCTCAAGACGCTCACATAAGAGTGAGCCCAAACTAAGTGTATATAATATAAGTAGTACTAAAAAAAATATACTTGGTGTAATAAATAATGTTTGACACAATAGTGCAATAAACTTAAATTAGGGACAAGCGGCTCGATATTCAGAGAATCTAAGAAGGCACGTAAAGTACGTTTCACGAAATTTGGATACGACTTAATAATTTCCTGGGTCCGTCCCATTGTGTCGACAAGAGCTTGGGAATAAACAAGTGAAGTATGAAGGGACGGACTAAGGAAAACAAGTAATGATACGATTATATTAATGTAATCAAATGAAATAACATTTTTTTAAAATATTACTAGTCATATTTATTTACATTTATAATGTCATTCTATAGATAATATTGAGCAAAGAAGTATATTATACTCTTTTCACAATTTCCCTAGCATCGAGAGATAAATGCATTTTCTTCACTGCAACACTAGAAGAAGCACCATCAATGTTTTTCCATGGACGCCACATACTGTTTTTTTATACGTTTGGTAAAATAATATAGGTAATACAACTAAACACTTCCAGCAAGAAATAAAAACTAACAACTTTTACCACAAAAAGATATTTAAATATAAATTAAGCAACCTAACCTACCTGATGTGCCTATATTTAATTATAATTATTACAATCCGGTCCTTTCCACATAATAATAACAAACGGTGATAAATAATGGGATCGCCACAGGTACTTTTACTGCAGTCATTAAGTTATATTCATTTTTCGTGAAACAATCTTTACCAGATAATTTTTACATTGATTTTAATAGCGGGGAGTTGCCGAGATCTAATTGTGGGAAACACAAGCACTATAGGAAAAATACTGTAGGCCAATCCGGGAGAGGTGCGTGTGCGCAAAAAGCGATTCACGTTGGTTTTGAATCGTTGGAGGTTATATTCGTTGGGAAAAACGACCTCGGGAAGGTCATTCCATAAGGATGAAGTCCTCCAAAAAATTCTTAAATAATGACGTTCGAGGAGTACTAAGCTTAACCACATATGGATGGGCGGCAGTGGTTCGTCGTGTATTTCTGATATTCACCCCTCTGGGCGGAATTAAGAGGGCAAGGTCAGCCGAGCACTTTCCATGAAAATATCTGTAAAAGAGAGTCAAATCTTCAACGTGTCTTCGATGTTGTAGGCTGTCGAGGTTCTTTGTCAGCTCGTGGTCTCCAATCAGACGAATGGCCCTCCTTCCGATGGAGTCCAGTAGCCGAAGAGTATATCTGGGTGCAGAGCTCCAGACATGAGAGCTGTACTCTAGTGATGGTCGAATCTGGGCTTTGTATAGTGTCAAAAGTTGTTGAGGTGTGTACATAGCGTTAAATTCGACTTAGTTACTGTCACCCCAAGCCAAAATTTCTTCCAGGTCTTTGTTGAGGCGTGATACTTCATGCTGTCTGCGAAGATGTGCGTCGGCAGCCGATGTGCATTCAAAGAGAAAGATGAGATAAGTGTGCTATCATCAGCAAAACTAAATATCGGATTTTTCGTTCTCACTAGAAGGTCGTTAATGTAGAGTAAGAAGAGAGTGGGAGACAATATGAACCCTTTAGGAACATCGGCATTGATGGTGAAGGTGTCTGAGAGAAATCCGCCAATCGTCACTTGCAGAGAGCGGTCCTTAAGAAAGCTAGACAACCATGCACAGAATCGACTGGGCATACCTATTCATTTAATTAATTTACTTAACGTTAAAATACAAAATAATTAGTTACACGAGCTATACTTGGTTTGTATTTTTAATGTTAGGTAAATTAATTAATAAATTGGGTAGCAATCTGTATTATATACTTTATTTGTTAAAATAATGTAAAATCGTCGAATTTGATAAAATGTCTACTTGATTGCTTACGAATCCACGAATTTTCGATCATATAGCGTATTTAGAAGAAATGGTAATTTTTTCGTTAAATAGAGTAGGTAATATGGGAGTACCTTTGGACCAGTATCTAACCCTGATATGTCTCTAATTGCTTTAGTTTAAAAAATAAATAAAATCAAATTTTTATATAAATTTGTAAAATCTAAATTTTATGAAATTTGCATGAATCTAGATTTGATGCTCTTCTATCCCATATGATTAGAGGTATCTGGACGTAAGCTACCAGGCCCTAGCCTCTAGAACCTGTTTTCACCAGAATTATTAAAAATGACTAATAAACTACAGTACTTGTTGTTATCAACATTTCTATAAAATAAAACCTAAAAAATGTTCCTAACATTTTTTAAAAGTATTAGTTTCCCTAAAGTTTATAATTCGACCCTGAAAAAGTTTAACAAAACAAATCGCCCTGCTGCAAAATTCGAAAACCTATAAACCTTGACCCGTATTTCATACAAAACACAAAAAGGTGACGTTGAAAAAATTCGGAAACATCATAGTTTTTATTTTTGGGATGAATAAATTTATCGAGTCGGCTTTTATTGATTTGCTGACTAATGAATACACATAAAGAGGAAGCACTAGTTTTTGTCCGGATAGGGCTCTAAGATTTCTAAATTAACGATACATTTATATACATTATGTAGACGGATAGGTCCCGAAAAAATCCTTTGCAAAGATAAGAAAAACAGGCTGGTGTTAATATAATCTATGTCAATCGTAACAAAGCACTTGCTGACTTTAGCCGAAATAGCTACTATACACGGTGTTGCAGAAAGGTCGGTACCCCGGAATTCGCATTGCAGCGGAAAATGTCTGGGGATTTGTTTTTGGCGTATCGTGTTTTCCGAACATAAACAAACATTTTTTGTCCGAAAAAATTTTTTATTCGGGCCCATCCTTCACCAATAATCACCATGAGAAAGACAGTATCAAAACCGTGCAAAAATTAAATTTTATCTCGGAAATAATCTTTTCCTCTGTCTTGTACTAAAAAATGCCCGTGAAATACAATCAACTTTTTCCCGAAGGATGGGCCCAAATAAAAAAATTTTTCGGACAAAAGATGTTTATTTTTGGTCGGAGAACACGACACGCCAATAAAAAATATGGGGTTCTATTTGAAAACCTTAACTTACCTCCACCCGCAACAATTTGATTCTGTCATACTTTTTTGAACCAAACCGCCTTCAGGTGGAAGGTCTGGTCAACAATAATTGTTAACTGAAAACAGATGTGTATGATGTGAGTGGTGCAGCAGCATATGGGATAAGGGATGAAGGGATTAAGTATTTGTTTTCGATTAAAAAAAATACAAAGTATTTAGAGTTTTTCTAGGACGCCCAAAGAGTCACTCATTTAAATATAATAACTAATTTCCATAACACCCTATATATATATTTTGCTATTACAAAGAGGAAAGATTAAATATAAAAACACACAGCTTAAATTTTTTTAAATTTATTTGTGTTTCATGGTACTTTCTATTTGGTGATCAAAGTCTTCTATTTCGATGTACCATCGTGCCGATAAAAAACTTGGACAGCAAAATTTTGTATTTTCTCCTTGACTATTAGGAATTATTTACTGTCGAGTCTGATACCAGTAAAATGTCATATACAAATTTTATATGTCAACATAGATTGTTACTTTATCATTAACTTGTCAAGCACATTTTTTTAAAAATATGCCACAATTAACCCCCCAGAAAAAGTCGGTTGCGAGATGGCGCCTTTATTAGGGATATTGCAGGCGAACTGGGAGTAAACAGAGATACCGTGTTGTTTGCAAAACAAAAAATAGCAAGGGATCGAACTGTTATTAGGAGCAGTTTCAGTTTCCCCTAGAATGTTTGCTAAAATAAAAGAATACGAATTATCAAGAAGTAATAAACAGGAATGTTCTACAGTGTGTACATAAAGTAAGGAACAAATTCATTATCTAGGAATCTAAAAATATTTCGGAAAAATCCTCGGATACGTGTATAATAATTTTTAATGGCGCATTTTTTTCCCATACAAACTTAATATACAAGGTGGCTCATGTAGTAGATATGAAATTATCGACGATTGTTTTAAATGGGAACCCCTATATTTTAGTTCAGATCTGTAATCTCCAAGAACAGCTGATTTCAAAAACATAACACACTTAGGGCCTAAAATTCATAGTTCCGTTACTACAGGGTAAAACAAATAATTTTATTTAAGATATTTTTAATTTAAAAAAATGTAAAAAAATTAAATAAGCTATTCAATTAAGTGTTGAAATTGTCCTCCTTCTGCTGGCTGACAGTACCCCAAGCGATCAATAAATTCTTGTTGGACTTTTCTATGGTTTCTTCTGAAATGTTCCTGCATTCTGTTGTTATTCGATTTTTTAAATCTTCAATATTGGCAGGTCTGACTTTATAAACAACATTTTTCAGGTGACCCCACAAGAAAAAGTCCAGTGGTGTAAGGTCTGGAGACCTAGGCGGCCTTCAACAGGCCCACGTCTTCCAATCCACTTGTTCGGAAAAACTTGGTTTATGTAATGGCGCACTACTGCAGCATAATGTGGAGGTGCGCCGTCTTGTTGGTACCACAAATTTTCATCTAGAATTCCTGGATTATTTCTACTAGGGTATAAGTTAACTAGCGTAGGGATAAGAAAGTTCTGAAGAAAATGAAGATAATTTAGCCCGTTTACATTGTTGTCAAAAAAATATGGCCCAATAATTTTGTTTTTCACAATACCAGCCCAAACATTAATTTTTTGAGGATATTGAGTATGATGCTCACGCATCCACCTGGGATTTTCTTTTTCCCAGTATCTACAGTTTTGCCGGTTCACTTCTTCATTTAATTTAAAGGTAGATTCATCCGAAAATAGGATATTTTGAACAAACAAAGGATCTAAGTTACATCTTTCCATTAATATTTGACAAAACTCCATCCTACGATCTGGATAATCTTCATTCAACTCATGAACCAATCGGATTTTAAACGGGTGCCATTTTTCTACCGTCAATAGGTTATGAACGGTCATAGCAGCCGCCCCATGATCAATGCTAATCTGGCGGACGCTGTTGTAGGGATCTTCTTCCATAGCCAATAAAATATCTAATTTCTTATCATCCGGAATAGTTGGACTGCCTTTTCTGGGAATATCTTCCACTGAACCCGTTTCCCGAAATTTTATTTCAAGTTTACTCACAGTTGATCTAGTAATTGGTCTTGCTGGATACTTAGTGTTAAACAAAATGCAAACTTCTTGTTGAGTACGGATCCTATCACCATATCCAATCATCATAAGAATTTCTATTATTTGTGTTAAAGAAACGCATAGTAACTCAATATGTTTTAAAATAAAATTTATTACTTCTAATAAACTTACTAGAAAAATACAATGTAATGACAATGACATTATCTAAATATCATAGTTACATAACAGCAAATAAGCCTACTTTAGAAAAAACATAAGTAACAGCAAATGATGGTGCGTCCATTAATTACGTAAGGCTTTCAGGTAAAATTGGGTGATGGCGGAAGGCATTGAGACAAATGTCACGAAATCTTTTATTGGGGGAAGGGGGGTTGAAAAATCGCTAAAAACGCCTCACGTAATTAATTGATGCCTCCCAAGCCAAAAAAAAATATCTTAAATAAAATTATTTGTTTTACCCTGTAGTAACGAAACTATGAATTTTAGGCCCTAAGTATGTTATGTTTTTGAAATCAGCTGTTCTTGGAGATTACAGATCTGAACTAAAATATAGGGGTTCCCATTTAAAAAAATCGTCGATAATGTCATATCTGCTACATGAGCCACCTTGTATATTAAGTTTGTATGGGAAAAAATGCGCCATTAAAAATTATTATACACGTGTCCGAGGATTTTTCCGAAATATTTTTAGATTCCTAGATAATGAATTTGTTCCTTACTTTATGTACACACTGTATATTAAAAAAAAACTTTGTTTCTACGACAAATTTTGTGTTTGTATATTTTTTTACTTTCTATTAAATTTCTTTTATTATTCAGTTTTATTTTCATTTTGTGGCGATATTAAATATACCTACTTTTTCGTAATAAAAAATGCGTAATATATTTAGTTCCTCCATATAAACTTCCGCTCAACTCTATAAAACATAAGTAACATATTTTGATTCCACCTCGTATCGCAAAATACAAACCTTAAATTATGTAACCTAGGTTAATCCCTAAAAGTTAGGTGTTTTTACCTTTACAGCTGTCGAGAGTCGAACAAACCCTTTTATAGTCTATGAGATATGTATTTCCATTCCCAGTTTTGGGATTTTGGTGTCCTAGTTTTTTATCGGCACGATGGTACATTGAGTTTTTTATTATGTAAACAAATAGCTAGATTAACAATAGTTATTCATGAAACATATGCATAATGTATTATATTTTACAAGAACATGAAAAGTGCACGAGCCAAAAGCGAGTGCCGCAATTCTGTATGTGAAAAAAGTAACTTTGTGCAATTTCATACAATATTTTTCTACGATCGCATCAGTTTTCGCTTTCGAAATTAAAATATATATATTAGTTATAACCCACCTACTGTCACTTAGGAATGCACCAAATTTGGGATATTTACTTAAATCCACTTGTCGTCGATTTAAAAATGTTTTACTTTCGTTAACGTTAACATACCCGTTCGCTGAAACTCTTCACTGGCTTTTGGTCCAATGCAATTTAATAACCATATCATATTCCTTTTTGTAAATTTCTTTCGATTTTTCAGGCAATAAATATTGCGTTGCTTCATTGGCATTATTAATTATTTCATCTGGAGCGCCTTGAATTAAGTTTTCCTCTTCAGTGTCAGTGTTCATTTCTTTCTATTTTTGGATGTTTTCAAATATTATTGACATTTGTAAGGTAACAATAACAATGCGGCGCCCAGGCAACGAATGCTATTTTTATGAAAACTTGATATTATAAGCATTATAAGCATTGCCTATTAACTTGTTAAAAAATGCCCAATTTTATGCATTCACTTGCGTAAATAAAATATAGTTTTTATAACGATCGCAGAACAATACTTTTTTTTTCAGTCAGTGAAAAATAACTGATATTCATATTTGTCAGAAAAGAAAGGTTCTTTAACATTGTGTTTTTCGTTATTTGATGCATAAGATAGTAAACAACAATCTGTTTATGGCAATAAAAATCTCAATTTACAACCAATAAACAGTACACTGAAATTTATCTGTAAGGGAGATAATATGGAGATTTAAGATGAAAACAAATAGCATCTTTGGTGTTTATGCTTTGAATATAAATAGGCTTATTTTATTTCTCATTTAATTTTCTTTTTTCTAGTCAGAGAAAAGTTTACAGGGATATCGAGAACCAATAAATCTATTGGATATTTTTTTCACTTCAAATATCTTTTTTTTCGAACGAAAGCTAAAGGGCAGGTATCAGAGTAAATCTTTAAATTAATAGATCTGTCTCGGACGAAATTACAGTCATTTGGCACATGGGCTAATACTTTTGATTAGAGACATAAAACACTGATTAGGTTGGAAAGAATTAATAGTATCTTGTATTGCATAGAACTAATTGTATGCTTCACCTCTTATACAATTAATAATTAGCAACTACCTATGCATAACAGGTCCCATATCATCAATGGATATTTTTATCATATCATCCGGTCTTAGGCCGCCAAGAACTCCCATTACGAGTACCTACCACTTTATGCAGCAGGAAGGAATCATTCGGCGCATTTTTGATAAAAGTTAAAACTTGTTCACCTTCCAAAACTATTGACTTTTTTGATTTAACTTTTAAAAATGCCATTAATTGACAATATCTTGAAATATTAATGTTTTCCTTTACTATAAGTTCAGACTTCACCTGGGAATATTTTATCCAACATTTTGACTAAAATAAAGTAAAAATAATTCTTAGTACCAATGAGATTACATATACCAATTTATGGAAGTAAGCCATCAGTACTGTTTCTTCGGGTTTGTTCAGTAATCACCGACATTGTTTGTTTACTTTCCATTGTAGAAAATTTTCATACTCCTTGTCGTACAGAACGTTAGACGTTGCCGGTAATAAGTTTTCCTTAGCTTTTTCAGCATTTTCTAAAATATTTTATGAATTTCCATATTTTCGTTTATAAAACGTAAAAGACGCTTAAAATAAACAACCCTTTCAAAAATCAAACTTATTCTATGACAACCGATCAAAGCTTACTAAATACTAAAAATTGGCGAAAATAGTTAAAAAAAAATGTGAGAATTTAACACAGTAAAAACTTTCATTACGGACACCTCTGATAAGCGGACATCTCTGTTAAGCGGACATTTTTTCCTAGTCCGGAACTTGGTATATGAAATTCCATGAAATTCAACCTATCTTGGGCGGACTCTCCTTTTGGCGGACGAGGACCGGCTGTTTCCATACAAAGTGCTAAAACCCTCCTTTAAACGAAGAAAAAAAATTTTAATAGTGTTTGGGAGACGAATTAGTACGATGCAAAAACTATCTGAATACAGACCGGCAACCAATCGCGAATGAGTATGTGATTCCCCAACAGCAGTCCGCCGTTTATTTGTGAGTTGTAAGGTTGAAATCGTAAACAATGGCACAAAATGTAGAGAATATTGATGTTGTGGAAGTTTGTAATTTGATAACAATGATTTGGGCGAGTTCATTAACATTGATAGCAATGTGCTATTAGAAGATGATAGTGACCCCATTCCTACCGATTATGTAGTCCAAACTGAAACCACATCACTATCTGACGACTCTGATGAAGAAGTTGAATGAAGTAATCAAACAAATGTCACCAATTATCAACAAGCCATTAGTATTATAAAGGAATTATAAGAGTATGCAAAGAATAGAGGTGACTCTACAGCAATGGAATTGTTATCAGACTTGAAATTACATTTTCTAGATTGCAAGTATAAAATGCAAACAGGTCAAACTACGTTATTAGATTTTTTTGGTACTACATCCTAACTAAAACTAGTGTAATTTTGTTATGTTATGTTTATTTGTACATACATATACATAGTAATAATTTTGCATTTACATATTACCTAATAACAAATTTCCCATGGGCGGACACCTCTATTAGGCGGAGGCATTTAGGCGGTTCCGTAGGTGTCCGCCTAAGAGCGGTTTCACTGCATATATATTTTAAATAGATGAAAAATAAACTATTGTATACATGACAGGCGTTACTAGATGCCCATCAGGCAAAATCTATCCTTCGGGTCAAAGGCCCTCGGGCTAGTTGCTTCCGCCTTCCGGGCATTATAGCCTGCTTAACGCCCTTAATACATATATACCTATTATGAATTTGGTAGGTATAGTACTTCTAATATAAGAGTATTTTACTTCTCCTATAATACTCTGAGTAGTGCAGAAAATTATAATCTTAATTTATGTATGCAAATTCCTGAAAAATGGGACCTAAATAGAAAAAATACAAGACTTGTGAACTGCAATAATAAAAATTATCAGGTCCCCCGCCTTATAAATCGTTCTATAAATAAAAATCACAACAACCCCTTCCGTGAGCTCTCGACTTCGATTTACTCAACATCAGCGATCACGCAGGTGCAATTAAGGTGAATCCTTTTCTCCGGCCTACATACTACGCGGCGTCGCGGGCGTCGCGATGCGAAACTAGGTCGCCGACCTGGTCAGCAGCCCAGGTGAAAAGGAGAACGAACGGAGCCAAGGCCAATAGTGCATCGGGAATTATGCGGAAATATTTATGTAACGAGCGGAGGTATTTTGTATTTTACACCGTCCAGAATCTATGCTAGAATACGCATAAGACAGAAATACTCACTTTATGTATTTTGTTCCGCTCAGAATTTTTTACTAAATTCGGAAATATATATTTATATTTATAAAAAATATTTCGTTTAAAATCAGTTTTCCAACAGTAATACTTAAAACACTTATAATTTTGTTTTAATTTGAATAAATATACGAGCATAACAATATTAATCTTATGAAATTAATAAATTATATAGAGTTATTTTTTTAACACTTGACATAGGCCAAGTATTTTATTTGAACCTATTGTTCCTGAAGCAAAGTTTTACGAATTACTTCAACTAAGTAAAATATTTGGAAAAAATAAACGCGTTGTTGCCAGATTGGGCGCCATACAGGGTACTCCAAGTAAAGTGGCCTATTAGAAGTATCTCGAGAACTAAATGAGATTTTATTTAGAAAATTTGGCTGTGGCTATAATAGATGGTTTTCTACGTTTATAAAATATTATCGATGGTGCGGTGTTGTCGGATCATACCGAAAGTGATAGCAACTTCGGAATTTGAAATGGATTACCCTTTATATTATATTTTTTTTGGACTCTAGGTGAAAATTTAGAACAGTTTTCTGTATAATATCATATACCTATATTTATGAGTTTTTAAATTATAAATAATCTTGTGATTTTTTTAACTCCGTATCGGGACCGGGACCTGAAAGGAAAATCATATCTTTTTAGTGGTTACAGCTAGAAAGCTGAAATTTTTACAATGGTTCCACAAGACCATCGAAATTTTATAAGTTTGAACAGAATTTAATTAGTTTTATACAGGGCGTCTCTATAACAATATTTATAACGGAGATGAATTATTGCCAAAATCTTCTTTTTTTAAACGGGACACCCTATATTTGATATGTTTTGCTAATGGAGGATCGAATTTTCTATCTAATGATATTAAGTATTCCTATACCTGTCTTCAATATTTTCGGACTTATAGCGAAATTTAAAAATTATCTTATAAAAATATATTTTTTGGCAGTTGGCTGTGGAATGGATTCATAGGAACAAAATAATGAAAAATCCATTTAGATCCAGATAGGTATATGATATTACATAGAAAACTGTTCTAGATTTTTACCTAGTTTTAAATAAGACAAAATAAATATAGTGCAAATTTTTGATTATGTTAACGCTCATGCGTCAATTGATGAATTAAAACTAGCCATTCAACGGGAAATTTAAAACATAACCTCTTAAGTGTTACAACATGATATAAGAAATCTTGTTGAACGTATTTGTTGCTGCAGAACCCAACAAGGAAATCAGGTCGAACATTTAAAAAAAAAATTAACGTTAGGTAATTAATTTTTGTTACATTGCTGTTCTTTTAATGTTGGAAAATACATTTAAGTTTAGGCACTATTAGCTCGTAAACCGTCTCAAAAACGTGCATTCTTTTTGTTTGGTCTAGAATCTCAATATGTATCAAAATTTGTTAAAAAAAATGCGGTGTTGAAATTTAAGAAAATACGGGTTTTTTAAAATAGAGTTCAATCTGGCAACATCGCGTTTATTTTTTCCACACATTTCATTTAGTTGAACTAATTCCTAAAACTTTTCTTCAAGAACTATAGGTCTATCTTTTCAAATAAAAAAAGTTATCCCATGTCAAGTTTTAAAAAAATAACCCTGTACATGCTGATGACAAATAGTAAAGTTCGAAGATTATCAGTACAGTTTAAATTTCTACTTTGTACATAATTATTATGATTTAATAGGGGGAGTCTATTCTTCAATCTAATTTTTGGTCGTTTTTAAATGCAAATTTTCTGATTGGTTCCTCTTCTTATAGAGTTGGTGAATGATTTACTGACATATTTATACTTAAGCTTTGTAAGATATCAATTTTGTATAACTTGAAGATTTATTTAAGGTTGATTAAGAGCGGTTTCGAATGAAGGTAATCATCTTAGAAATTTCAATCTACAAAATGAATATAATTATACATAACTTAAAAAAAACCTTAATGCCATATTTGTGTCTGTTTAAGTTAAAATTCCGCCATTACATTTTTTGGAGAACCCTTTATAAAGCTTGCGAACCTCCCCATCCTCCGGGAATCGATATCATTACATCCAAAAAAAAATTATATAAAAATTGCTCAAAGTCGTCTACAATTATTGTAGTTATTATTATAAAGTGTGGTAATTTTTTTAAATAGCATACCCTATATTCTATACAGGGTGTTCCTTAATGACGTGCTAATATTTCACTCCATATTCATTTATATGAATATGGAGTGGACAATTCGATGCGAAGACGGGCGAAAGCGTGCGTTTTAAGTGAAGGTGGCCATTTCCAACAATTTTTATGAAAGTACAAACCAGATTTTGGCTTTTCTACTACCTACCTTAGCGGTAATGTTTCAAAATTGCTGTGATTAACGAATATCGGCCTGCAAAATAGTTATACCATTAGGGTAATCACAAAACCATTAGGATTGTTTGATTGTTTAAAATGCCATAAAATCTTTATCGACACTTGCGATTAAGTAGTATTAAATTTTGACTTGACTAAGCTATAAGCATATCGATTTATTAATTTTTATTTTCGAGGTAAGTACATAGATGTTACAATTTTAGTTAATGCCACCGGATCTACTTTTTGAAAATGTCGGATACCGGAACTAACGCCAGCATTTTTGACCGGATCCCGGACCGGATTCTTTATTTATAACAAAACGTTCTAAAAATGAATCAAAATCCCTGTGACTGTTGGAAAAAATCATTAAGAAATTTTCCATTTTTAATATAAAAGTCAAAAAAACATTAATCTGCTTCAAGTGTTTATATATATATATATGTGGTTGAGTGTGTATTGGTGATAAACAAATCAACCATAAACCGACGCTGTCCGTTTTATACTGACATATCTCTCCACATCTTTGTCACACACTCGGCTCGACTAAGCAGACGTAGTTCCTATATGAGTGTATGCTAGCGACTGTGAGCTGTCAGTATAAATCGGTCAGCGTCGGTTTATGGTTGATTTTTTTTTATCACCAATACATACCGAAGCAATCCGGTCGGTCTTGCAGGTGTTTGTTCGGGTCGTTGTGTTGTAATATGTAATATTTTTCGGTTTACGCGTGTATCTTGCCACTCCATAAATAAACTATGAATATGAAACTAAATTGCTCAGTAGTAGTTTCTTCTGAACGCTGCCGTTTGACAGAAAATATGGAATGTCGCTGATGTCAACAAGTCAAATTTCGTCGCGTGTAATAAAATCTAATAATCTGATAGTGTCTTTACAAGAAACTTTTTAATTCTCTTCCACTATGTGTTCTTCAGTGTTGCCGTGAAAATCTGTGTCCTGTGCATAAAGTGTTCTTATGAAAAAGAATAAACAACTGATTATGTAAGTGCCTGGATGTCCCGCTCTTTAGTTATAGGTAAGTAATTAATTTTTATCATTTATATGCAATTTCAGTTTTACATTAAGTTTGGCAAGAGTTTTTTTCCTAAAACTTAGTTTTTTTATAGAAATTATGAAACTAATAATTGTTTTTAAATAAGTAAAGGTAAGAGAGTAAGTGTCTTAAATAAAATTGCATTTTTTTTAAAGAGTCAATGACGTTTGATCTATTTACTTTTCTGTGGTTGTGACGAATTTGAAATTTATATATGATATTACTATATCTTGCAAAACGTTTTTCGCCGTCGGTTTTCTGGAATCATATTTGTTCATAAATGATGAATGAAAAATTGTTAAAATTATATTATTTTTTAAAAAGAGTTTGCCGTGTAGATATGGCAACACCGGCCGAAATACGCTGACGTCTTTTCACACTGCAGACCTTTTATTTTATTGATTGCTACCGTTGTCAGTAGCGGCCATGTAAATTTTCAGATTTCATATAAAATGTATAATTTCGCTTAATAATTCAAAGCGCCATTTATGGATATTTTTCTTCAATTTATTTTCGTCTCAGGATTTGCCGGTTTTAATTATTTCCATAACACCCTGTATATATTATATAATTTACTTCACTTGGTTAGGAAATGATGCTCCTTGCATATTTCTATAACTTTCTCCCACCGTATAGTACTTGTGGTGTTCTTACGTTTTAAAATATATTTATATTTAGAGACTACTCAATACAACGTTCTACTAACGAATTAGGAATTATCTATTATGTTACTCCAAGTGACAATGAAGAATTAAAAGCAAGATATGACAAATCAAAATTACGGACCCTGGAATATTCCATAGAGAATAACTTAATGAAAATATTGCGGGAATCTTGCGACAAGCAAGTTAACTTAGGTAAGCTATACCTGATATATAATAAATATATACAGGGTGTTTTTTAATAACATGCTAATATTTAAGCAGGTTATTCTTGGGTCCATTTTCAGAATAAACTTTATATGAACATATGTCCTAATTTTTCCTCACTGGTAAGGAAAATGAAAATTTTATCAAAATAATTACGTGTAATTGCTGAAAATTAAATATTTTGATTGGTCCAAACAGTAAACAAGTTGACAGATGATGGAAAAAATCAAAGAAAATGCTGTAAATGAAGACACAGCATACTTATAATTTCAACAAAACAGTAAGTAATTACATTTTAAATGAACTTTTTTAGGAAGGAAGATGTCTGATATTGATGATTGTCGCAGGTTGGATGACCTTCAGGTCCTACGTAAACTTAAAGACGACGAAAAACTAGAAGAACACAAAAGAACTGAAGAAAGTGAGAATACCGCAAAAAAAATAATTTCCTATCTATTACTATCATTTTTAATTCTTTTATTTGTGAATCCAAGATTAGCAATTAAAGTGATTAATGAGATTTCAGCTGCTGTTCTCGTAGTATTAGTAAAATTGGTTAAACTTATTTTTTGAATTTTAAATATACTTTAAAATGAATTATAAATGTAATTGAAATATTTATTTTTTTAGTAGTAGAAACAAATTTCGGATATGTTGTAGTTATAATTCATCAGGAACAGAAGGAAATAAATCCTGTTCGTGCCTGCCTTCTTTCCTGCTTCTTGGAAGAAAAGTTTAAAAAAATTTACCCGATTGGGTTTCTAGGAAGAAAGTTCCCTTTTTTCCAGACCACTTGGAATGGGCGGAAACCCAAATCCCCTCTCCTCCTAAATTGAATTTTGATTGGTTGAAAACCGGTGGTAGACATGGTCGACTTAAAGGTTCCTAGAAAAAGTCGAAAATAAATCTGACAACCTCGCGAAATGCATTTGGCGATTAAACGATAGATCGATATAGGTTCGAAAATTTTAAAAGTTATTACTTAAACGACCAGCAATTTCAATTCGGTAGTTAACCTTTCAGGAAAGCTGAAATGCTTCTTATGTGAAACAACATACCGGCAAGAGGAAATTAAATAAATTTACTTAAGTATAAAGTGGTCTTATCTCGAAAATACAGGGAAAGTTGTTTAGAATTAATACACATGCCGAAATATATTGTTGTAGAAGAGAAATGTATATTTTCGAAATTTTATGCCAAATTCAATGCGGGGTAATTAAAAATTGTCCAACTTATTTTTATAATAGGCGACTACTTTGTATTTGTACATATTTTTTTATTCTAAACAACGTTTCTTATTGTTTTTCAGTATTTTGGGTGATAATATTGAAATTATATATTACAGAATTAATATATTGAATATGTAATAGGTATGTAGGTAACAACTTTTAACGAAATTTGTATTTCTTTTGTTGAACTAATCAAACTAAAAGTTCAAATAGATTTCCATTTTCTCCGATGGAAACATTTATACAGTGACAGGCAGAATTTATCCAACATATGGAAAAAAAAATTATTATTAGATTTCAACACGAACCGATGTTGGGAATCGTTTCTGCATCATCGGATATTCAAAAAAAATTTAATCAATGGCGTCCGTCTTTAAGGATTTGGCTGGAAATTAAAAAAAAAATTAATAGCATAGTATATTATTTTCCAATGTTTAATTTCCCTTGAGAAATATAAAAAAAAATTTAGTTAAGATAAAGTTGTATTAATAAACATAGAGGTGGCTGTGTTTTTATTAACATTAAATTGATTTGAGAATCTAGCATGAAAATGCCATAAAAATATTTCGTTAATATAGTACAGTATTTACCACTAGGGCCACTAAGAAGTGTAATTTTACGTAGCGTGATTTGAAGTAATGGTTTTAGTGTAGTATTTTATACTATTGTTGCAAGTGTGTTTGAAAAATGACAAATGAAATTTGACCGAAACATACATTTATTATTTTTTATTCAATTGTTTTAAAAAATTATAATTTATTTCTAAACACCAGAAACATTTGTCAACATCGACTTTTGTTGAAATATGACAATACAACATTTTCCCATATGCTGTGTAAATTCTGTTCATTATAGACAATGACAAATTATAAAAAATTATTAAAAGGTCCGTTTTTACTAATTTATTAAATTTGGTATAAATATTTGACAACTGGTTTCATTGGCTGAAGAACTATCGGCTTAGTCATATTCTGTTCGTAATATATAATGTACATTATTGTCCTCTATTTTTTATTTCAAGTTATAGGACGAAATGAAAAAAATAGTTAATTTTAATATTTTCTTATTTGAACGCTAAATTTCGCAAACTATTTTTTGTGGTATCCTACTATTTGTTGAAATGTAAACAAATAAACCATAAAACTGGATTGATAATTTCATAATTTAAGTAGGTTTATCGGAAAAAGTAAAAGATATATGATGGCCTATTGTTAAAAGGAATCTAAGTCATTTTCTCGGTTATTTTGAATTATATTTGATATCTTAAGGAGTATACGGATATGCCGTGCCAAAAAGGACCCGCTGCTATCATTATAAGTATGTATTCAAGCGGCATAGTTTTAATTTTTTTAAATTTTCTGGAATTGTTATAATTGTAGACAGTTTTATGCATTTTTCTCAAAATCTCTTAAACTGACTTAGACCCTTTAACAATAGGCCATTCATCTTTTATATATTCCCGTCTCCATGTTTTTGAAAGCTATTATTCAAATCTTCAAAATATTAGAAAATAAATTGGAATATCGGCCAGACTATGTTTCTGAAGATTAAGCAGCTCTGCATTATTTATTCGAATTTCAGTGGAATAACACCAACAAATAACACTGGAAAATTATGAAATTCTGTAACAGGCTCAAAGTTACATTTATCTTGCACAGGCACCATGTCCAAGAGCTTATCGTCTTACATTAGAGGAAATAGTCCATTCAAACTTCGCTACTTGAAGTAAATAGTAAATTAAGGATGTTCCACATAAAACAGTGTAATATGAGAATTTCGTATACAGTAAGAGATATGAAGATGTCTAAATAAGATCAAATTTATTAGCCATTTGGAAAGCTTTTTTATCGGTGATTTTAGGAAAAAAACTATTGCTCATAAATAGTACGTACCGAGGTGGAAAGTGTTTCATTCCTGTCAAGAGAGTCGGTAGTTAACTAAATCTCGAGACAGTAATGAAACTTTTCACCGAGGTTTGTATAATATTTTATTTACAACCACATCTAACATCCACTTCTTATTATTTTGAATTAAAATTATTAATAAAAGATAAATGTCATTTTGACTTTTCCATTGAAACATTAGACGGCAATTTTAAATAACCGCAGGTGGTAAAATAATATAGGTAATAATACACGTCAAGATGGCAAATATAATTTTTTGAATATGGTTTCCATGTCACTAAACAATATATTATTTTAATAACAGAAAAATGCTATCAGATGAAGAATTTGATTTTGCTGCTACTGCACCAGAAATTCGAGACGCAGCAAAAATAGTAGAAGAAGATCTTCTGCAAAACTAAAAGCCGCCAGAGATATAAGAAGGCATATAACTATTTCAAAGAATGGTGTACGGGAAACAAAGTTCAGAATCCTGGTTCTGAGTCGCCGCTACTAGCTTATTTCAGTGAAAATGCCAAGACAAAGAAGATATCAACGATTTGGTCACAATATTCAATGCTTTAACATATCAGTGACTGCCTACAATAATGCAAATGTAATATTTAATGTAGTAAAACAAAAGCCATGTTAATTTTTTTATTTTTTATAAATGTCATGTATTTTAAAAAATTTTAAAAAAAATTCATTGTCGTTAAATTTGTGTAATGAGTTTTATGTTGGTGTGTTCGTATATTATTTTGAGATATAGATTTAAAAAAAAAATACAAAAAAATTATTTACTTTCCAGTGGAGTGGAAAGTAAAAGTAAAAAAACGTCAACTTTCCCCCTTTCAAAGATACATGAAATCTCATTATTACATGCATGGTTATAAATAAAAGTTTTGTTTATCTTGAAAACTCCTTAACCTCGAAAAAATCACAAATATAACGTGCAGGGTAAAAATATTTTCATCTATTTTTTTCTTGTGAAAATATGGAAAACATCATTATTTCTAAAGGTACAGTAATGTGTTTTTAAAAGTACAAGATATCAAGTCACTTATGAAACAATCGGGTGTCAAAATAAACATAAATATGATTACTAGAACTTTGTTCAAAGATGCGACTGATTAACCAAGAAGAAGTAGAAATTGTGCTTATTGCTAATAAATTAAAAAACCGAATTATACAAGCTTGTAACCAAATACAAGAATTTGAAATTGAAAACAATATTCGAAGATTACGAAAAAAACCTCCGTAAATACATTGAAACTGGTGGTGGCTTCGCTGGATCCTAATAATACAAAAACTTTTTTTTTCTCTTTTTAATAAAATATTGTCAATCAGCTGGGAAAAGAAAAAATAAATAAAATTTTTTTCGTAGATGGCTGTTATTTTTATTCTGACATTAAATTTGATTCTTAACTCTATCTAATAACTTTTTTTGTACCATGTAAATTAATGTTATTTTACTCTTAACATTTTAGAACATTTTCTTATTTTTTGCCTAGTCTGTACATTATATATTGTGATTTTTTCGGGGATTGGAGAAAGTAAGCAACATTTTTTATGAAGAATAGTTCTTTTTCTTAAAAGCATACATAAAAAAGTCTTCCATATGGTGCTAATATATTCACAGACGCTGTATAAAAGAACTTTAGGTTCCGCTACCACATTTTCATATGCATTTTTGATATTCGATAATTAATATTTTAAAACATTCAAAATACAGAACTTTTATAAAAGCATTTAAAAAAAACTAAATAAAGATTTCAATTCGCATATAATATTTACAGACACGCACTGTAGCATTCAATTTTGATACACGAAACGGAGAAATCAACAAATATCTCTTGTATAAATAGGATTATTTTTTAGGGATTTGAGTTAAAAATAAATGCAAAATATTTTGTCTTATTGATGTCAGCACAATATGTGAAAGCATTTTAAAATTAACACTTTCATGCACTTTCTTTGATAAAACTATTGTAATATTCTTGTACAGTACGTTTCACGAAAATTGGATACGACTTAATGATTTCCTGGGTCGGTCCCATTGTGTCGACAAGAGCTTGGCAATAAACAAGTGAAGTATGAAGGGACGGACTAAGGAAAACAAGTAATGATATGATTATATTAATGTAATCAAATGAAATAACATTTTTTAAAAATATGACTAGTCATATTTATTTACATTTATAATGTCATTCTATAGATAGTTCTGTTTCGCTATCGCTATCCTCATCAAAATTAATTATAATTGGATTAATTATACGATCCAGACTAATATACGAATTTTCTACAGTTATTACGTGATGGACTGAATTTTTTCAACTACCTGGGGGAATGTCATTAAAGCATTTTCGTATTAATTCTACAACACTAGAACTTAAAGTCGGAGAAATATTTTCAGACCTAACCAGTGATTTTAACTGGTGCCACATAATATGCTCTATGGGGTTAAAAAATGCAATAATAGGGTGGGAGCCAATTTCTTCTGCCAATGTGTCACAAACATATACTTTTTTTTATACAAAATGTCTTTAAAACTTCTAAAAAATCACTTTTTTATAACTTTCTTCAGAATATATCATCATTCGCCGCCATGTAGTTCTGAATCTCCAATTTTGTATTATTTGAGCTTGGATCTTTATGTAATTGGCGACTGTGATAGCTCGCATTGTCCATTACTATCACGCTATTCTGAGGAATGTTTGGTAAAAGACAATTCTTGAACAATTCCTCAAAAACTAAAAATTTTTACCACAAAAAGATATTTAAATATAAATTAAGCAACCTAACCTACCTGATGTGCCTATATTTAATTATAATTATTACAATCCGGTCCTTTCAACATAATAAGAACAATCGGTCATAAATAATGGGATGGCCCAGGTACTTTTACTGCAGTCATTAAGTTATATCCATTTTTTGTGAAACAATCTTTATCTTTAATTAATGATTATTTTTATCGATTTCGGTTCTATTTTGATAAATTTAGCAAAATAATTATATGTTTTAAATGAAACATTTAAGTTAAGTTTATTTGGCAAATTTACCATAATTTGATTTTATAATGATAGTGAAACACCTCAGTTGTTCAACATTTTTATCCATTTTGAAAGATATTATTACCAGAACATAAAATATGTATTTTTAAACTGCTCTATTGGTTGAAATTTGTAAAAATATAAATATTTTCACAGATTTAGTGAAAACATATAAAGAAAAAATACATGATAAAGAGTGTTACGGAATTGACTTATTACATTTAAACCCGAAAATCATAAGATGGAAACAAATTGAGAAAAATAACAATAAATTACGCTCTGAATTAATAAGCGAGATAAACCACCTGATGTCAAGCACGAAAAACTACGTGAAAGGCACTGGCGAGAGATCTCAACAATCAATGTCGTAGGTCAAATCTCAAAAGACGTCAGTGAATGTTTGCCCGGTGTTGTCATATTTACACTTCAAACATTTTGGAATAATGTCAAAAAATGTTTTGCAACACAAATAATTGTAAACGCGAACAATCACGTGGTCAGCTTTTGTTAACTCTTTAAAAAAATACAATTTGAAGACTCATGCTCTCTTACCTTCGGTCCCATTTAACGGCAATTTGTTATAAAATTTCCTTAAAAAATACTGCACTAAATGTATTTTTCCAACAAAACGATTATTATAAATTCACAAAAAAACGATAATGCTACAACTAAAGGTGTATCAAATTCAATCACGCGAGGCGTTTGAGCAACGATTTCAATCGAACAAACTCGAAACACGAGCAGTGATATAGCATCACTGCTAGTCTACTGACCTAGATTCACTTGTTAACTGTAAATAGATATATATGGCATTGCATGGCAGCAGGGTAATATAAGGCAGTGGCGGATCGGATCGTAAAATTAGCTTCTGGATGTAGAGAAAAATTCGGCAAATAGTGTAATTTCTACAAAAAAATTATATACATTTTAATTAAGTAACTTACATGTATACCTATTATCAGTATTTTTAAATCACAAACCATCATAAAATTTCGTAATAACACTTGTCGGCACCCTTCCTCAAATTTTAAATTCACGTGCCAAGGAGACAAAAGTAGACGCAAAGAGCGAAGTCTGCGAAGACTTTAAGTCCAGAACCCACCACACAAAGTTTATACCGGCGGATTGCGTCGGTCACGTCAGCGAAATCGTCTACTTTTATTGGCGACTCTAGCTCGGCAGGAGGATATTTTATTCAACGTCCGTTCTATAGAGTCAATATTGGTGGGAGCGTACCGTGTAGAAGTGTCCAGAGTCCCAAAATTACGTATGCTTTCCATACGCCACTCATTAAAATATAATAAGCCATTTCCATAACACTATATATACAGGGTGTCCGGAAGACCCTGTCTAAAGTAATATATCTTTATTAATGCAGTGACATATAATCTTATACTAATAAACAAATAATAACTACTACCGATCACAAAACATATAACTTCTAACTGATAGTAGTTATGCATAAAAATATTTTCAAAGAGACCCTGAAAAGCTATAAATTTCTTAATACTAAACCTTAATTTATTCATCGTTCCAACTTTGATAACAACCGATACAGAAAGTCGAAATCTAGACATACCGTATGCTTACTGTAAATAATAGGCCAGCAAAAGTTAAAAATGGAACAGTACAAAAGTTTTTAAAATTTCTAAAGTTAAAAGATAAATTACAGCATGGTTTTGGACATTTATTCTAGACTCAGACTTCCAAATCACTTTTGAGCCACAGGGATAAAGGACGCTTGATAAATTGAAATTACTTTTTATACCACCATGAACTAGAAATTGTAGAAAATAAACAAAACAGTAGTATTATTATCTTGTTCTTATAAAGCGTCGCATTTGTTAACTATTTTTGTTCCTTTCGCTTGCATTTCGGTACATAATAATAAAGATATTGAAGTAGTTTGTTAAATTAAAAATATTCTGAACAGCAAAGGACAAAGAAATTCGATACATCATACCGGAAAAATTTGAAGTGTACATAATTATAACTGACTGAATTTCGCCAAGTTATTTATCTTCTTTTAAAGGTACAGGTTGTTCATTGGCGTAGTACGGTATAGCGACTCTTTCGATGTCAACTTGTGTCTATTTCGATATCAAATTGCGGCCTTTAGTGGCTCTTTAAAACCTGAGAGATTGTGTAAATTATAACTTTTAGCTCTTCCGTCTCAAAAGCTTGCCGACCCCTGCCCTAGGGGTATCAAGGTATAACGAACAAACCCGAACAAGTTAAAGAGAGCAGGAGGTAACAAACCCAATCCCAAACTTTAAAAAAGAAATACAAATAGGAAATTATCGCTACGCCCAGTGGCGGCTCGTGACCTATGAGAGAGGGGATTCACACGTATGGTGAAATTATTTTAAAAATTTTATTTTTGTGTAACGACCAAACAATTACTTTCTAGGCATTTTAAATGTAGAAAGAAAAGAAGTAATAAGAAAATGCATTTGGTAAAACATACTTTTATTTATTTTTTAGTTTTACACAAGGAAATACAACTTTTGGAAAATAAGAAGGTTTTCTTAGAGTGTATAGTGTTTAAACGTCCGTTCTTCGGTTCTTAATTGTAGAAAATTTATCAATAACAGCCTCATTAAAGTTTGGAATACCCTCTATAAAATTTTTTTTCATATATTTCATTTTTAAATTTTCCCTAGATTTACCCTTTAAATTAATTTTAGGTTTAGGTCGAACAAACCCGCATTCTTCACTTCAATTTTTTGATCCAAACTCAAAGAGCTAAAGTTATTTTTTAAATAGCCCACCGTCAACTATTCATTTTAACTTAATAAATATATAATATTAAAATATTAAAACATACACGCTCGAATTTCTAACTAGATGCACGAACAAACAACGGCGCGGTGCACACTAAAATTGTGCGCCTTTTCCATGTTAAATCGCCATAGCCCCGCTATCCCCCGCTGTCTCCCGCCACCTGTTACTACAGAGAAACTGCATTATGTCCCGCCTACTTAATCGCACATGCGAGCAAGTCTCGTCATAATCGTCATTAACCTCGACCGAGGAACGGTTGCCGGATCGAGAGCCTATAATATACAGTTTGGTTGACGGTACGATAAAATATTAGCTACGGTTGGACTTTATACGATAATTGACGGTACGATAAAATATTAGGGAGGGTCGGACTTTATACGATAAATAATATTCAATGTATATAAATTAATATTTTTTTATTCGTTTTGGGGGTGCCCGTGCGCATGTGCTCCTGTGGAAGAACCGCCACTGGCTACGCCCATGAGGGCGGCATGTCTCGTTTTTGACACTTTCTGAAGGTTAATTTTTGAATATTTGATTATGCTACTTGATAAAACAATGTGATATTCTGAATTGTGAATAGAAATGGAAAAACTGCAATATTTTCTTTAAAAAGACAGATAGTGACGTGAACCAAAGAACATGTGTTCAGAAAGGGTCACACTTCAAAACAAAACATAATGCAGCTTTGCCAAGATCGCACAACAATTAAAAAGTTACAGGACTATAAAAAAGACCAAAATTTCATTGTCAGGGATTTATTCTCGTTGAGTGTATATTCCCAGATATACTATGCAACATAAAATAATTTGTTCAATTTTATTCTGGATAAAAATAATAAGATCCATCCTCTAATGAAACAATTTTATCCGATACGTGCCACAATATAGCGTTCATCCTTTGAGCCGCTTCGGGCGTCGAACGCATTAAGTATCTTGAACTTGCTGAGAAAAGGCTTTCGTTAGGATTGTACGGAACAGGTCATATTACATTAGTTAGTTAAGCTTTTGTCTCGGTTAAACCGCCTGTATTACAAAATAGATATATGACAAATGGGGCAGTGGCGGCGTCTATGGGAAAGCCCGGTGCAATGTCTCTACTATCGTCAATTCGAGCCGTTCATCGAACATGCGAGAATCATTAACACTCGGCTCGCGTAGCTTTTCGGAGAAACCCGTCGCTCCCAATTTTTTACTATTGCTGAGTCTCTGAACTACTGTGAGCTTTTTCTTGATTGGTGTCCCTGGTTATCGTTTTCCTCAAGACGGCTCAGACCTATTTTTTAAAATAATATTTTTGAAAATATGTACTTTGAAGTTTGTCTTAATTTATTGTAGCTTCTTGTTCATTTATGTTATGTGTTATGTGTTAAAATTACCCGGTAAATAAAATCTAAACGTATGTAAAATGGAAGAATTCTGTTCTGTGTCTGTGTAATTTATTTTGGTCAATAACTCCGGTTCTAAAAAAGATGCAAACTTGTTATTTTTACCGAAATGTTGAGAATTTATTCTGAAAGCAAACATATCATTGCATTTAACTTTTTTGAGAAAGAGCATAATTTTTGCTTATACAGTGAAACCTCCCCTAGGCGGACACCTACGGGACCGACTAAATGTGTCCGCCTAATAGCGGTGTCCGCACATGGGAAATTTGTTATTAGGTAATATGTAAATGCAAAATTATTACTATATGTATGTATGTACATATAACATAACAGAAATACACTAGTTTTAGTTGTGTTGTAGTACTAAAAAAATCTAATAACGTAGTTTGGCGTGTTTTCCTTTTATACTTACAATCTAGAAAATGTAATTCCAAATCTGATAACAATTCCATTGATGTAGAGTCACCTCTATTCTTTGCATACTCTTATAATTCCTTTACCATACTAATGGCTTATTGATAATTGGTGACATTTGTTTGATTACTGCATACTGATGAAGAAGTCATCAGAGTCGTCAGATAGTGATGTGGTTTCAGTTTGGACTACATAATACGGCATTTCATATACATCATGTGCTTCGGGTATTTCAATAAAAGATACATCTTTGTTCCGATCCAATGTTCAACCTTCAAGATTCCGCTTTTTCCTATTTAGCCCATGAGCAGTTAGGGGACTCAGTGAAAAAAATGACGTTTTCTCGAAAACGGCTAGGATTAGCGACATGAATGAAGAGTACTTAATTTTTAGCCAATAGTCAAAGGTATGTAAAAAACATTGTCCAAAGTTCTCATCATACAGGGCGTAAAAAAAATGGGCCCATGAGTGTTACAGCTAGTCCGTCCCTGCAGCTGTGAGTAATTCACAACAGTTTCTTGGGTAGTAATTTGACGGGTCTTACCTGGTATACATCATATTAAAAAATAATTGAAATATACCAGGTGGTTCAATAATTATGTGTAAAAAACTTGATTCCATTGGTGCTCTTTGGGAGCCCATATCTCCGAAGAGGAGGCCGATACGAAAGAAGTTTATATGAACCTATAGTATTATTTTCACGTATTTTCTTCATATCCTGGAGATTTCCCACATGTTCTCGGACACCCTGTATACCTACTTTAAATAAGGTATTATACTTTTTCTTAATAAAAATGCCCAATATATTTATGTAACCTAGGTTACTTCCTAAAGGTTATGTGTTTTTACCTTTACAGCTATCGAGCACCTTTTATAGTCTATGAGATAATATGTATATTCGTTCCCAGTTTTGTGATTTTGTTGTCCTAGATTTTTATCGGCACGATAGTACCTATCTAGATTTTATATATTAGGACGTAAAGTGCTCTGCCCAAAACTCTAAAGTCTATTTTCTATAAGTCAAGAAAAATGATTAAAATTGGTTCATTATTAACGAAATGACAGCTTATTAATAATTAGGACGGAAATTTTTAAATGTTCGATTGGCTTAGTGTAGTTTCTTTATTTACGTGGAAAGTGGGAAAATCTACTATTTTAAGGTATTATTCCATGCTAAATTATTTGCTGCAGACTGAAACTACTTGTAGCTATATCCAGATGGAGCACCAGAATAAACATATAATATTTTAAAAGTATTTATTTATTTATTTGGGATACGTACATGAACAAACCCAACAGGTGTCCGCAATTTACATTTTAGTTTAATTTCTACAATTAACGTTCCAATACTTCAGACGCGCGGCTGCTCTGAAAAGTTGTTCAGGTTGCAGTCCTGTCCACTGCCTTATGTTTCGTAGCCATGATAGTTTTTTACGTCCAATCCAACGTGTGCCCTCCACTTTTCCTTGGGCAATAAGGCTGAGTAGAGAGTACTTGGGTCCTCTAATGATATGCCCATTGTTTCAATACACATTTAGTGTAATATTAAATTATGCAGAAAAATTACAAATTATATATCTAGAAAAGAAATTTAAGTAATTTTAAACGAATTATTGCATATATATCTCTATTTTGTGTCCCAAGGAACTGATCTAGTGGCAAAATTTTGAAAATATTGAAGTAACGGCATGTAAAAACCTGGAAAAACCTCATTGAAACCGAAAAACCCACTATTTGGATTGTGGCGGATCGCCACTTTCTTAAAGTTATGAAACCAAATTTAAATAACTGGACAGCGATAATGGCTCTGAAATAGGCCATCAAATAACCCCTATTCCCGTTTAAAACTTTAAGGGTGACACTCAAGTTAGAGGGTTAAAAATATAAGGAAAATATTTTCCCCTTCGACACAAGGAATACACACATATGTCAAAACTTTAAAAAAAAGTGACTATAAATATATTTGAAAAATCGGGCTTGTTTCATTTCCGTTGGCCAATCCTGTGCATGAGTTTAAATGCAATGTCGTTCAATTCTACTTTCGCATCGCTAGACAAATTTTATGTTGCGTATTTTATACGCTGTATAGGAAAAAATTAGCTATTCAACTCACGGAAACACGCAGAAATAAAACCTAACTAGGACGTTTTTATAACTGCAATTTTGCATTCTTTGTTATAGGTTTCTAACAGATTGCAGCAAGTATATAAATTTGAATTTTACTACCATTTAGCAGCTAAATATTGTGGTTTGAATACATCGTCAATATGTTTTAAATTATAGAAGGTAATTAATTTCTTTATTGTTTAACCCACATCATTACTCATATTTTATAGATAAAACAACAAAGATGTTTGAAATTGATACTTTGCGTAACTAGTGGTTTACTTTTTAATAAATATTAAATTGTATAATTAGGACTAATATTATAGCTTAGAAAGAAGAATTGACTTAATAAATTTCCACTGTACAGTGCGGTTCTTTAATGTCCCTCCCCCCCCCCCCCCCCCCTCCTGCTAACTTTAACGCGCAAATTTTTTTTTATAAAATTTTGGTTGTGGTCAATAGGGGAAGATAAACTACGTTCTGAAGTAAGAATAATTGTTCTAACTATCCCATCTTTGCAAAGAAAAATAAATAGAAAAAGGGGTCTTGCGATACATCATTTTGAAAGTCATATCGGGTACTTTACGATGCCAGAATATTACATCTCTATTCGCAACCAAACAATTTGCGCGTCAATTGATCCCCAAATTATTTTAAAACATAGTTCTTTTAATATTTAGCTAGTTAAGGTTACGTTAGCTAAGGTCTAACTTAAGATAACATTCGAATATCGGCCCTAAATATCACAGTAAACAATATATTCATCAAATATGCACATTGCGTAGCAACGCTCTCATTTCAATATGGGCTATTGAGTTTATTAAAGAATAATAAGAGAGTAGTATGCGGCTGCTATCATAAACTCTGGGGAAAAAGCATAAATGGACTAAGTTTTTTCAAACGTCATGATATTATAACACTTAAACAGTTTGCGGAGAAATATTATTGAAATAAATATTAAAGATAAATCATTTTAGTTTTAATAAACATGATCGTGGATAAAGTAGGGTACGAAATTCGAGTTGTAATGCACTCATGGATCAAAGATCAAAGCAAAGAAGCTCATAACGTGAGGATCAAAAACAAACTTCTTGACAGTCCAAACGGATCAAGGTCCTTTTGGTCAGTCGCTAAGGCCGTCAGCTAAAATTTCACCAAATCAACTATTCCACCTCTAAAACGTCCCGATGGTACAATAGCATCCACAGCCGGAGACAAAGCAAACTTACTTGGTAAACTATTTTCTTCGCATTCCACTGTAGATTTCCAGGGAAGAACATCACCCGACATTCCTGCAATTCAATTCGAAACGACCGAAATCGTGTTCCGTCAGCGTCCCCTCAAACGAATCCTGAAAGGACTCGACGTCAAAAAAGCTACTGGTCCAGACGAAATACCTATTATAGTTTTCAAGAGATTCGCCGATGGACTAACACCAGTATTTTGTAGACTTTTCAACTTATCCTACAAAAAAGGAGGCGCCAGTCCGGCCTATTCAAAAGTAAGGTAAGAGAACCCTGCAACTATCGACCAGTCGCATTGGTTTCAGTTATATCAAAAGTAATGGAGAAAGCTATTAACCAACATCTTCTAAACTACCTGGAAGGCTTCAACATTATCAGCGACCATCAATATGGTTTTCGGAAGTCCAGATCAACTGGAGATCTTCTAGCCTATGTCACCCATATTTGGAACAACGCAATCAGACATCATGGGGAATCTCGGGCTGTTGCACTGGATAGTTCTAAAGCTTTTGATCGTGTTTGGCATCAGGGACTTCTAAGTAAACTGCGATCCTATGGTATGCCCAGTCGACGATAATTATAAAAACGTAATAGATTCGTAGAGTCGCTTAATAATGTAATAAATTTTCGTCTTCCGTAATAAATCTATTATGAATGTAACGACGCTCTCAACGCTGTGTATATATGCAGTAATTCGAGATGTGCCAATATTTTAATAAGTTATTTCGTTGAAATGAATTGTTTGATGATGGAATATTTAAAAAATAACTTTAGCTCTTTTGAGCTACTATTGATACATTTTCTGCAATTAAGAACAGAAGAATGAACTTTACATTTAAGCACTGTACACACTAAAAAAACTTTTTTGATTTTAAAAAAGTTTCTCTTATGTAAAATTATATATGTTTTATCTGACGCTTCTCCTTATTACTCTTTTTCCTTTCTACGTTTAGTTAAAAAAATTATTTGATCGTTACACCAAAATTTATTTTTAATAATTTCACGCCACCAGTGAACCTCCTCTGTCATAGGCCACGACGCCACTGATACTATTACAAGCAATAATTCCTAAATTACTGTCTTAGTTTCCATTGCTCTGCTTCAAGCATGTTACAAAGATGCTAGCTCAATGGTAGATATAAAATTAACAATAATGATAATACTGGCTTAAAATTCTTGTGCTTCTTTCTTTCTTTCCTTCGTACTTTATATAATATAGAATATTTTTTTAGGTCAGCGATTAAATCGTAAGGTTCAACTAAATATAAAACTTGACCCATAAAAACTAAAAAGCGCAATAAAACATACCAAGAGTAACCCAACGCACAAGAAACAGTAATCTTACTTATTTTACGACTTTTTTTCGGTTTGCAAAAATATAAAAAGTTTTCTGGAAACATATTAAATTAAGAGGAAAGTTCTTTGAGTCTTTAGATCATCGAAATATGTTGCCGGGTTCAGAAAAATATTTTAAAGTGGTTAACAAACAACGCGAGCAATGTAACAAAACCACCTACGTATATCTATGGATAGCCAAACTCAGCAATAGTGGCAAATTTATAGCCTCGCGCATGTAAACAAAGCTGATCGTCAGTTCAAAATAATAATTTTTCCATACATTGGTATTTGATATTATTACCACCTGATAAGTATAGACTTCTTATTTTTTAAATAGACAAATAGTACACATCACCGTGTTTACCGACAAAGGATATAGAGATATTAAAACAATAAGATGATGATGTTTAGTTAGATTATAATTTTTTTCTTCAACTATTTCAATACATGTGAGAAATACCTTTAATGTAAAGCCTGTATTATACAGGGTGTTTCTTAAAAATATACTAATATTTAAGGAGGTTATTCTTGGGTCCATATTTAGAAAAAAATCTATATGAACATATTATGTCCTAAACGTCTTAACTTTTGAGATACAGTGTGTTAAAGATTTTTATGTTTTTTACATAATTTGTTAAGGTTAATGATTTAAATACATGATACCTACAACTGTCAAAACTGTTTACAGAACAAGATCTTCTTCTTACCTATTAGATCCTTTTAAATCTTTGTTAATACCTAATTTCTTAACGGCACAAGGCGCATTATAAAATATAACTACTTAGAAGTGACTAGCTGAATAGCTGAACAGCTCAAGCCAAAAACTAATAATTTCATAACAGAGTAGAAAGGAATGAATTTAATTTTTCTATACGAAAACTGTGTCAATCGACAAAAAAGCAAGAAACGACATTTGCTCAGCAAGGAACGACTTACCTCAATACACTTACTGTTTTACCTGATGTTTTCCTTGACCAGTAAAACATCAGTTAAGGCGTCAGGTAAAGCGTTAGGTAAAACGTCAGGTAAGACGCCAGGAAAACCCTATGTGTTAGACGCAGCTTTAAGACGTCAGATAACACGTCAGGCAAAACCTTGTGTATCGATGAAAACAAACCCGATCAAACCTAAATATTATTCTATGGTGTCGATGCGGCTTAAATACACTGAAATTTTATTTCGTTTCCAAAGAAGAAAAAGTTTTATGTTTTATCCTTTTTCATTAACTGATAAAATAAGAATACATTAAAGATACAGGTATTTGATATTAGTGTAAACTTATGATGCATGCTCATTCTTTCCATGGCCCATCTGTAGTTGTTATTGGTGCTGCCGAAGTTACTCGATTAAATTTACTTTTAAAAGAATATATTCGTTCGTCGAACAGTTTCGAAGGTAAATGACGACATGCTAAGGATATAAAGAGGATCGCGATATTTTATACGCTCCAGTCTAGTACAGTAATTTCACAATTTAAATGTAAATTTAATACAATCAACATTGTTTCCGCGAATAATTGCAAAACATATAGGAATAGGAATACGAGTATTTTTCCAAAATTTGTTAGGGACATGAACTATCACAAAAAACTAAATGTTACATACAATTTTGTTCAAGTTTTATGATGTGCATCACAGTCTAAACTCTAAGTGTTATGTTATCTTATACCTCTTAGCTTTTGTGATTTTAATACTAGTATAGCAGCATACATTTTTTATATGTCAATATATTAAGTTTTTTAGAAATAGACTGAAAATAATAAAATTTTAAATAACATTGCTGCAGTACAGTAGAATTTAGTAAACTTTCTGCCATTTACTTTTTATTCCGTTAAGAGATATGAGCGCGCCAATAAAAGGGAATTTGGTAAAGTTCTCATTTTCTTTCATGCTTTCATAACAAAAAATATTGCTTGTGGTTTCATATTTTGCATAATATCATGCGTCACGTCAAAACGACTAAAAGTTTTCCAGAAGCAACAATGAATTGCCTCCGGAGTTCTTTTTTTCTTTATCTTTATAGAAATAATGCTTCTTAGAATACTTTAGGTAACTTCTGTATAGATCCAGGTTTGGCAAACATCTATTATTGTATGCCCGGCCGTTTCTGAACGTCGGAAGGAATGCGAACAAAAAACTAGGTTACACTGCCGTTAGTTATGTAGAAAACAGTGGCGGCTCGTGACCTATGATAGAGGGGGTTCACAAGTATCGTGAAATTATTTTTGAAATTTAATTTTTGTGTAACGACCAAATAATTGAATAACAGAGAAGTGTTGGACT
The DNA here is from genome assembly GCA_963991005.1 of Barypeithes pellucidus. Lineage (NCBI taxonomy): Eukaryota > Metazoa > Arthropoda > Insecta > Coleoptera > Curculionidae > Barypeithes > Barypeithes pellucidus. Next base: position 31,196,083 of record OZ022559.1, read on the forward strand.
TGCATTGTCTTTATTTGTTATATATCACAACGTTTCAACTGGTAAGTATCTCCAGTCGTCTTCAGGTGAATACTAAATAAGAAAAGTAACTACAGGTCTATTTATACTAGCTATGTGCACTGAAGCATAATTGAGATGGGTGCAGTGGTGCGTTCAGTTTTGCGCGATATTAGTAATTCTAAGCTTATATCTACTTAACAAGGGCTTCCAGATATTTCTTAAATCTAATGAAGGTTTACTAAAACAGCCAGGGTTCTGGTGTATGGTAGCAGCTTCCTTGAACTTCCTCTTCCTCCAGTGTGGTTCTTTGAGCAGGATTTCGGCTTCTGTCCACCTGATGTGATGGCCGTGTGTCCAGGCATGGTCAGCTGCACCTGATTTTTCCGTTTCTCCTTTTTGAGTGTTATTTATGTGTTCTTTAATCCTTGTTTCCAGTGGCCGTAGTGTTTCCCCAATATACGATCGGCCACATTCGCAGGGGATCTGGTAGTCACAGTTTTTCCTATCTTTCTGGCTAGTTGGTTTCGTCTTCGTTAGATGGCTTCTTAAGGTGTCTCTCGAGCTGAATACCGTTCTGATGTTGTATCGACCAAATAATTACTTTCTTAGGCGTTTTAAACGTAATGTGTTCAATTTCTTGCTCCAAATTCAAAGAGCTAAAGTTATTTTTTAAATAGTCCACCGTCAAACTATTTATTTTAACTTAATAAATATATAATATTAAAATATTGAAACATACACGCTCGAATTTCCACATACATGCACGAACAAACAGACAAGGCGCACACCAAAATTGTGCGACTTTCCCATGTTAAATCGCCATAGCCCCGCTATCCCCTGCTGTCCCCCGCCACCTGATACCACACAGAAACTGCATTATGCCCCGCCTATTTATTCGCATATGCGAGCATTTCTCGTCATAATAGTTATCAACCTCGATCGGCGTGCCTGCGGAATCGAGAGCCCATAATATACAGTTTGGTTTGACGGTACGATAAAATATTAGGGAGGGTCGGACTTTATACGATAAATAATATTCAATGAATGTAAATACAATACAATTTTTTTATTCGTTTTGGGGGTGCACGTGCGCATGTGCTCCTGTGGAAGAACCGCCACTGGTAGAAATCGTTAGCAGAAAATAATTATGTCGGTAATTTCCAATTAGACCAACTAACCTTAGCAGTAATGTAATAAATTTTTATATAGTGTTAGGCATGGTGTTAGCAAATCAACCTAGACAAACGTGAAGATGTGTAAAAATGATCATATTCCACAATATTTAAATGAATAAAATTAATCTATATTCATGACCTTCAGATATACAGCGTGTATCACCCAAATGGAATAAATTCTGTAACAAATAAATGGGGGCGTATGCGAAAAAACGCTCGGACACGTCGATTGGTATTTCTACTTGCGCATTTTTTTCAGTCCGAGTTGTCTCTGACTCTACCGGAATTGGTAGAAGCAGCGAAAGTAGCGTCACAAAAATTCTTGCCAGCTAAATCGCGCAAAATTTACGAAACCGCGTATTCAAGATTTATGGAATGGAAGATGAAAAAGACATGCAGTTCTTTGTCGGAGACGGTGTTTTAGGCCTATTTTTCTGAATTGGTACAACAACAAAAGCCATCAATAGTGTGTTCGAATTATTCAATGAATAAAAGTATGTTACAATCCAATAATAATGTAGACCTTTCAAAATATTTCAAACTAATCACATTTCGGAAACAAAATGGGAAAGGTTATACGCCCAAGAAAGCTGCTATTTTTACGATTACATATATTAGTGATTTTTTAAATAATGCTCCCGATGAAGTTTACTTAATAGCCAAGGATGTTGTTTTATTTGCGACTGCAGGAGCTTGTCGAATTTGTGAAATCAATCACGTAACATTAGATGATACTGAAGATTCGGGAACGTTATTAATTGTGAAAATTCAGCAAACAAAGAATGATGTTAACAGGAGATTTGTAGTTACTGGATAATATATTAAATTTTATCGAATGTACATAGCCCTTCGTCCAACAGCAGCAAAGGATCGCCGCCTATTTTATGCATATAACAATGGAAAATGAATTAATCAGATGGTTAGTAAAAATCAGTTTTATAAGGTACCTCAAACAGTAGCTAATTTTCTTCAACTTGAAAATATTAACGTATATACGGGTCATTCATTTCGAAGATCGTCTCTACACTTTTAGTGGAACTTGATGACACTAAAGAAACATGGCGGTTGAAAGTCATCAACGGTCGCTGAAGGGTATGTTGATTAATCGGTAGCACACGTGATAGAAATAGCCAATAAATTGTTTCAATAATTAATTTTATTAATAATTGGCCGAAAGTCCATAATTTCTTTCTACATGGAATAGTAAAAAAAATAAATCGATAAAGGTTCCGAAACAAAAAAATATATTCTTTCTGGAATTGCATTCCAAAGTTTTTTCCTTGGACATTTTTTTTCCTAGAACAGAAATAAATGCTTGGGGAGAAAACTCGTTTAGAAATACTCCGGAATACACTTAAGAGAGGATTTTAAATTAATTTGAAATTCGATTAGAGAATAAAATATAAACTATACACTCAGTTTGGAACTGACCACTGTGCAGTGTCGCAAAATGTTGCCACTCGACACAGAACGGCCTTTTGGCAATAGAAAAGTTCGCTAGTTATTTCCATATTCGTGAAATTTCCGTATTTGGCACGGGTCCAATGAAAATGCATAAAATTTTCACTTGGGCCGAAATCTATTTTGTCCGTGTAATGGATATTGTTATAACAACCTTGGCCCTTCATAGACAGTGGTCCATTTCAGTACCATTTCTACCAAAACTAGATAAATAATAAACAGTAGATTACGAGTAGTATGTTTCTTGTATTATAAGCAATGTTTTATAATCTTATCATTTTTAGGAACATAATACAGGGTGATTGATGTTAAATGGCCTATTAGACGTTTATGAAGAACTATTCAGCTGATCACTTTCAAAATTTGACAGTTTATATAAGTGAACTCTCTTTTAAAAATTTCAGCCATGCAGTGGTGCCGCTTCTGCTAAAAAGGATCAGCAACTCTTATAATTTCAATGGAACACTCTGTGTATTATTTTTTCAAAAACTTTATTAATTTCTTAGCAGCTCCCCTTAAAATTTTCATATACCCATCTGTTATTGTTCTTGAGATAAAAATTAATTTAACTTTTTTTTGGAAAATACAGGGTGTGTCAGTAAGGTGTCTGGCTTCGATAGCGCCTAAACTCTTAAAGATAGATAAAAACGTCCTATACAAAAGATAAATGGTTTACTAAGATGCGTAACCTGAAAATATTTTGCAATCTACAGGGTGGTCCCAAAAAGAATATTTTATAATTTTTTTTAAATAAGTCACTAGGTATCTTTTTCCACATTTTGATTTAGCAGATCAAGAGCGTTACAACCGTATTTAATTTTTTCAACTGAAATGCAGCGTTGTCAAGTAATTATTTTTTTTCTGAAATTGTAGTACTTTCAAATGGTACGATATAAATATCATAGCAACCCATTGCATTGGTACAATCTGAACAAATGCGATTTACATTGTGGATACCTTAAAGTGCTTTATATCGATTTATGTTAGTAATTTTTAATTCTCTTATACAAAGCGTTCGCGTTCGTTAGATCTTGGACAATTTAGGGATATTAAATATGCTTTAATTTAAGTTTTTTAAATAGAACATCCTATATATTTTTAGGCATATGGATTTATCTTGCGGATACCGTTATTTTTTGTTAAAATTTCTGAAATATTTTAAGATTTGTCTTAATTCAGGAAAAAAATGGAATTTCTGATTACAGTAATTATTTCATCTGGAGGACTTCTTCTTTATGGAATGATCTTCCCGAGGTCGTTTTTCCCAGCGAATATAACCTCCACCGATTCAAAACCAACGTGAATCGCTTTTTGCACACACGCACCACTCCCAGAGTGCCCTAAACGATTTTGACCGTATATTAAAATTCTTTTTAACTCTCATCTAAATAAATAGATCTGTAAGAACGTGATAATCTTCCACTTAACTCATTAATTGACCCCCAAGTTAATTTAAAACATAGTTTAGGTTTAGCTTAACGTTAAGGCTACCTTAGTTAAGGTCTAACTTAAGGTAACATTTAAATATCGGCCATAAATTTTCAATGTTGACTAGTTCTTCATAGATACCTAATAGGCCAGCCACCATCAATCACCCTGTATACCCTAGTAAAGTGGTTATAACCTTATTTTGAGTTTTGTCATTACTTAACCAGCAATCGATCCAACGCAGCGATTCATTTGACCTGTTTCAGACGTTATTTAAACAAAAGTCATCAACGCTACATCATTTATATGTTCCCTAATACCATAATCTATATTTAAATGTGATTACATGCATGTAATTTGTCTGTAATTATATATAGGGTGTTATTATATTTCAATTGGTGACTTCTTGGGTATCCGAGAGAATGCAAACAAACTTATGGCTTCTAAATCTATGTAAAATCCCTAAAATCCTCACACGTGCGGCGGCGCCGTAGATATATATGTTCATTTAACAACAGTAATGTAGGACAATATATTGCACTGCGCGTGCTCCAACCTTCCGTCGTTTGCTACCACGATTAGACGCGATGGAATTTCCCCCCACATCCACTCTGCCCGTTCGATATTGATCGACGAGCGAGAAAAGAGTCATAACGCGGCTAGAAACTTGAAAGGAATTACACGACGACACGATTGGCATGTTTCCTTGAAGTTGCCTTTAAGGTGTGCTTGCTTTCCTCCATAAAGATGATGTAAAATTTACCAGTTGCTATTATTTCAACAAGGTAGATACAAAATATAACTGCTTCGTCTTGATCACTGTTGTGAAATAATTTGCTTCCATGTGCTTTAGATTTGAAATGTGTGTTCGTTTGTTTATTTCACTTTAAGAAGCACATTTTCTGTTGTCATCTTTATGGAAATTATTGAAGAAATTGTTGAGGTAAATTGGAGCATAAATTTGAGGCCTATATAAGAAATAATATCGTTCTCAGAACACACATATATATATTTTGGCATAATTAGATTTCTGGAATACCTACTAAATGAATTCTAATTATATATATACATAATATTCCAAATATCTTTATTGAACAAGCTGTGTATACCCACTACAGCTCGACAAGTGAGTCAAGCTGCGCGATATCGGTAAGGGGGAAGCAATATCTTTTAAAACATGGCCGAGTCATGGGCGTGCTATTATTATCTTAATAATGTAATAATATATATTTTTTCATGGCATTAATATTTTTCGCTTATTTTGGCATTTTCGCCAATAAAATCCATTTGATTTCAACATGCACTTCAAAGTTTCACGGGAAAACCGAGAGTTTATGTCGCTTCTCAGCTGTTGTAGCAACTTTTTTAAGGTACGAACCACATTTAGTTCCAAATAAAACTTTCGTATTGTTCTCCTAACAGTGCCAAAGTCGATGCCTTCGATTTTTCCGATAGCAGAGAGCCCTTTTTATGACAGGAGACTACAACAATTGATCCGGGTTATTTTCTTTCCTTTCAGTATCTTCTTTGTGAATGTTTTTTACTGCACCCACGCTTACTCCCATATACATTGCGACCCTTTCTAGCTTTCAATTTAAATGTATTAATTTGTGATTCCTCTTCACACACCCTGTACACATTGGCAATCACTTCACGGATTTGACTATGATGGGTTTTACCAGGGTATATTCATTCATTATCACAGTTTTAAAACAAACCCTATCACTACGCAACTGTATGAAGCATATTGGACATCACCGAATAACCACGCCGGCACGATAGGCGTGTCACCAGATGTGTCGCATGCTCTGTCTGGGATATAACCTATAAAATTAGCTCTAGCAACCGGTTACCAATGGTTACCGTTGATATTGCACCATGTTACCATATTTTTAGATTATAAGTACTTTAATAAAAAAATATTTTATTTTGCATTTAAATATTAAAATAAATAGTATGAAAAGAAAGTTTTAAGAACATTGAAACTATAATAGAATATTAGTTTCTTATATACTTATGACAATTTACTTTAAATGGGTAAATTTGATTTTAGGGTTCACTTGGTAACATGTTATTAAATTAAAATTTAATATATGTGACAACATTGTTAACCCAAGAAATTTTCTTGCCCACATTCCTTTTGTAGATACAGATAAAGTGGTCGACCTGTATATTATACTTAAGTAATTTACATAATTAATACCACTTCTACAGTAAAGTCTTATACAGTAAAGCCTTATACAGTAAAGCCTTATACATACAGCATGTGGGAAAACTTTTTATTGTTAGATCCAAACACATTTAAATAGTGGTGTTCATCTTTAGGAGTTTGGCGTGAAAAAAAAACAGCAGAAATTACCTTAAATGAAAATATCTAATTTTTTTTTATAAAGAAATGTTGAGAATTCAATTATAAAGACATTCGCAACTTTTGAAGAAAATTGCATTAAAATTAACAAATACTTGTTTTTTGTCAAAATAAATATTTGTAATTTTCATAAGGAAATTTTTAGTGTAAAATACTATTAACTACACGTAAGCAATTACTTGTCACGTTTCCTCAAAATTATACTTCTTAATTGCCTTTTTTATTTCGGAAAAAGAAAATTGTTCAATTCTGGCCTGTACTCTATTGCTTTAAAACGAAATATTTTTATTGACTTTGCATTCTAGACCCTCAAATCAATTTATTATTACTAATAGACATACATGTCGATGTTTATTAATACAACTTTATTCTAATTACAAAAGTTTTTAAATATTACGCAAACGAAATTAAAAACTGAAAAATAATTCCTGCTATGTGATTTTTTTTTAATTTCCAACCAGACCCCTAAAGACAAATGCCAATGTTTAATAGTTTTTTGGATTTCCGATAATGCAGAAACGATTGCCAAAATCTATTTTGTTGAAACCTGACAATCAATTTTTTTGGGGATTTTCGGTGATGCATTTCGATATCTTGAGTAAATTTTGCTTGTAACAAATGGTGTAACAAATTCGTCCTTCACCATTGGGATTACGGAGACGGTAGGAGATGCGAAGTCGGTTAAATTAGGGCAAAGTTTCATAATTAAGGGACAATAATATGCCGCAAGAAATCAGAAATTAACCCAGGTATTTCCAAAGTATTTGGAGAAATCTAAAATTTCTCGTTTCAGTTTTTATTTTTTATGTCCAAAATTATTGTTCTCAACTCAATGGTATTATCATATCTTTAATGCGGCGTTTCGTCATGGGTCACCATCATCAACTTATTTTTTTTAAATACGGGTCTGAATTTTTTTTGTTTAAATTATGAAATACAAACTAAATCTACGTTCAGCGGTATACAACATTAAGTGGTTTTCCAACGTTTTGGTCTTTAAATTGACCATCTTCATTAAAATACCCCTATTACATTCATATAATTGGATATCTCTTCACGAATAAAGTCAGCAAAAAATATAAACCAAAACACATAATTTTAGATTTTTAAAGTTCCTGTATTTATTTTTAATTTTTTTGCGGCCTATTATTGATATTAACTTCATGACGAATAGTATAGTATTTGCTACTTTAGGTATGAATAATAAAAATAAAAAAGAGTTCTAATTTCTTGACGGTGGTAAGTTTTGGTAAGTTTTCGATATATACACCACCTGCATCTGTTCGCAGCCGCTACGCTAGCTGAGGTCTCCGCCGCTAATATTTTGCATACATCTTGTCCACCTTTGTATAAAGCATACCACTGCACATAATAGTTATTTTATCCAAATGATTTACGAAGTTTTGAACTGACCCAAATTACTAGTTGTTCGACACTACCTGTTCTAAAACTAGATTATACTAATAAAGCTGGATAGAGAAATTACAGGGTAAATATTTTAGGTATAGAGTTAGTTTCTAGAAGTTTGGGTTATATAATTAGTAGATTAATAATAAATTAGGGGTAGGTATTAGTATTGCTGGATTTTCCAGTTTTTTTTGTCGTACGGCTTAAATGATCTTTCCTGTGCTCTGAAGCACATAGAGCATAAAATATAATTTTTAATTTATCAGGGCCAAGCCTTGGCACGCATGCTTCACTATGAAACGCGAAGACAAAATTGAATAATTTGAAAAAAAAGTAATGTCGTCTTCAGGAATTTTCTCAAAATCCATATAAACCTACTCATAATATGATACTGAATACAACAGTGGAAAGCACATTATAACGATGCGGTTAAGTCTAGATTTTGGAGAAAAATATTAACACATTACACATTAATACAGGAAGTACCTACCACAGTCAATAATCCTCCGAACTATGATTTAAAACTTAGTATCTATTTTGCAAGATTCATTCAGTGCAGAGTTTGATGATTTTCAAGATGTAAAAAATACTGATCTTTTCAAAAATCCTTCTTCAATTCCTCTGCAACACTTTCATTGTTACCGATCTGAAATTCAAATCGAAACTATTGACCTACATCACCATACTACACTGAAAATTCAATTATTTCAACTGCAAGTGATAGCAAATTATATTTAATTTTGGAAACTGGTACCAACAAGCAATTTCCAAATTTGGATATCAAATTTTATTTTAGTTTATTACTATTATGAACATAATAAAATCTATCATAAAACACCTAATTTTGTTGGTTGCACTATAGATGACTTTAAACCACAAATTCAAATGCGATATTATTAAGTATTGTACTAGGGTTAGTTATTTTTTTTCATTTTATACATAAGCTAACTGAATAAACCTTTAAAAATGTTTATTTTAATAAAATGAAATTTATACTATATTTATTATATTATTTTTTAAATCTCCACAACTGTTACTCGTGCATGAAGAAAATGTTTAACAATTTTTTCGCCTTTTTATATTTTTTAGGATGTTGTAAAAATTGGCACGCATATTTTTTTTTCGAAATTCTCTTCCCAAAAAGGTTGACATTTTTGATAACATTTTTGGAACAAAAAGTCAATATTTTCGTAAACTTAGTCGTTGCTAGGCAACGGAAAATAACTTTTAGGAAAGTAAACGAGACTTAGCAACACACTGTTAGGGATTTCCTACTCGGTAAACAATGTACTATTTATTAACTTTTCCAAAATTGACACCTATCAAATTTTTGACACTACGAGGACGGGGCTGGCATTCTTGACTATATACAAGAATGACTGAAGTCTAAGTTTCCTAGTTCATATGAATTATATACAGTTACAAGATTTCATTAAAATATACAGGGTTGCTTAAAAGTTTTAATCGAAATTGTAAATCTTTAGATAATTTTTAGGCCCTGATATCTTTGTTAGGAGGGATAGTAGGAATAATTATTTTATTAACTACTAGTATTATTTTGACCTGACCAGTATGTTGCCGAGATGTTACCCTATAAAATAAAATAAAAACAAAACGTCTTATTCGTATTCAGCTTAATTTAATGCCGTGTCTGCTTTAAGTACCTTTAAGTCAGCTTTCTGTATACGAATAATGTATCCTAAAAATCGATACTTTCAAGAGATTTTTCTTTTCCTTCATTTCTTTATTTGGTAGAATATTTGGAGTTTTAAAAAATGTTTGCCTCTTTTGTGTCCATTGTTTGACTTGAGATACTCGTAGTCAACAGTCAGGTAACAAATATCATTCACGTATGTATTTATTTATATTTAAATGCAACCACCACACATATAAATTACATCAGAAAAAAATGGTGTTTAATCATTCACTTAGAACCACCACACGTATAAATAACAGCGGAATAAAAAAATGGTGTTTATTACTTTTGGGGTATGTTTCTGGGTGCCTGGGTATAGTTTTGATGAGTGAGTATATATTGTTTAATTTTAATTTGTTCATGCCAACAATCATGATAATTTTTAACTTATTTGAATATCTTTATATATATATATATGTATATCTAAGCTTCTATTATTTCTTGTAGAACCTTAGCACTGAAGATGACCATCTAATAGACCGAAAGCGCTAGGCGATGGTAGCATTAAATTATGCTGAATACAAATAAGACGTTTTGTTTTCATTTTATTGGACAAAACAGCGTACAACCGTCTTCTCCCTCTTATTACCATATAGGTACTTACCTGACAACCTATATAATAAGGCACATAGTACCTCTATTTAAAGCAGAACGAGCAGGGTAAGCGGACAAACCCTTTCCTATTATTTGTTATATAGAAATTATCGTTAGCCAAATTTTGCCGATAAAATTACTAAAAAATTTAATTATTGCGGAAATGTGCAAAACACATTTTGTTTCTGAATTCAGATAGACAATTGTATCTGTTATATCTAAATCGATAGATGCAAATTAACTTATAATTATGTTATATTTTACAAGTAAATAAATAACAACAATAAAGTTATTAGATATTTCTAGGTTGGTTTGGTATGTAAAACTTGAAATTTAATAACATCACGAAAATGTGGCTCGCTAAATTAATAATTATGTATTGTTTCCTTAAATATAGTGTTTCGTCTGAATCAAAGGTAAAGGAATATTATTTTTTAGATTATTGTATCACTTTCAACCAGAGATCGGTAGGGTAGAGAAATGCAGACGGTAATGGGAAAGACTCTTAAGCCCTTTCAGTACTTCAAGTCCTTTGCGGGTTTGTTGTTAAAAATTGTTCCCACTTATTTATAAACGGCCCCTTATTATACATATTATCCAATATAAGTTTCGTCATATTTTTATTTATTTAAGGAGGTAGTATTTTAGCTTTAATCTATGTTATATTTTTATGAAATAAATATACAGGGTGGCCCATTACTGCGAGGAAGTCCAATATTTCATATCCCAATGTGTAATAGAATGATATTAATAGAGAAAAATGGCTTATACATATATTGCTCCTTTTAAAGTAATAAACATTCATTTTTTCAAATAAAACACTCTGTATATTAATGCGTTATGTTTTTAAGTATTTTATGTTCTCTAAATTCGCAAGCATAACTTATATCCTAAAATCTGTCGTTCTGCCACAATTTTTGATTTTAATGGAATATGCCAAAAATATTGCAATTGTACCTTTGTTTATATTTTTTTCTTGATAGCTCATGACTTAAACAAAAGACGTCAAACTATTTCATTAATTACTCGTTAACACTTCATAACTGAAATATGTATATTTTCTAGTTTAGAATTAGGAAATGATAATTTCTTAACATTTTTAATAATTTATTAACATAATGATTTTGATTTAAATTTGGAATAAAACATGTTTACAACAAATAAAAAAAAATCAGAAAAGTGGATTAAGGGAACAAATAAAGAAACACACAAGTAGATATTTAAAAACTATAATTAATGTTCAAAATAGCCGTCAACGCTTTTCAACAGATCGAATAATCAGTAAAATCTTTCTTGTTGTATGTCTCGTAGGCCAATTCGCAAAAACTATTCTTGCACCATGATCCTGATGAGTCATGATTTAACTCCTTACTAAGCTGAATGTGGTATACGGATGCATTTTTTGATTATGTAAAATTCTCAGTATTAATTGCAGTGTTATACTGTTTTAAAATGCGTTAACATTACAGATTTAAAACTTAATATGAGATTAAGTTTAAAATAATATTTTTACTTCTGATAATAGTCGCTCTTGTTTAAGTCATGACCTATCAAAAAAAAAATAAACAAATTCCATTAAAATCTAAGATTGTGGCAAGACGGCATATTTTAGGATATAAGTTATACTTGCGAATTTATTGAGCATAAAATATAATGCATTAATATACAGAGTGTCCCAGTTGAAAATTTTTTTTGCATTTTGCATAGGCCGTTTTTATTTGATTTTTTTGTACGTTTTTAATTTTAAGTAGCGTGGCAATACCACAACGAACACGGAAATACGGCGATATACGTAGAATTTGATGCCGAATTCAATACCGCAATATAAAACGTGGGTTGCCATTTAAAATGTTTTTTAATTCGCTCTGCTTTTGTGGGTCACCCTGTATACTAGAAAATATTTTTAAAATATACATCTCTATGGATTTTATAGATTTTGTATGTAATATTTATTTGTATTTCTGTTGACAATTGAGATATTGGACTTTCTCGCACTAATGAGCCACCCTGTATATACCGAAATACCATCATATTATTCTTCCATTTCACACATTCAATGAATGAAACCTTTAAAAGATAATTAGAAACGCTAACAACAACGTGAATCTCCATACGCAATTTAAGAATAACTCACACCATGTCGTCACAGCGGGGGCAAAAGGAAATTGGATTTGGAAATAACATATGTTTATTGTATCATGATTTTGTCCTCTTATATCGCAGCGAACAGAGACCTCCATTAGCATTATACTAGATAATACTATCTTTAGCGCTAGAAAAATATCCTCAGGCAATGAACAAATACTAAAAACAAGATATGAAATTATTATTATGCACAGTCCAAAAAATAAAAACCACCACGTCAGTTGTTTGAAATTAAGAAGGCTCAAATGATGTCCAGAATTGAAGAATAATGGAAATTGGTGATATTCGAAAACCCCCAATAGACAATTTTTATGAATTCAACTCTATATGATATAAACATAACATATTCTAATATTTAAATTTCATTAATGCTGTTATACTTATTTAGTTTCCCATCAAGAGCAAATTTTCCTTACTACACGATATTATATTCAAATAGCCTTCATGTTATTCTACACAACTCTATATTATAGAAATTAATCGTTGTAAATTCACTTTCCTATTAGAATAATAAGAATAAATTTCAGCTGAATGCTTTTAAGGTTTTATGAATCTTAAGCTAATCATTATTTAGTAGAATTTCTTCTCCCTTATATGTATATTTGTTTTTCCTGGCTCAGTTCAGATTCAATAGTTACTGTTTCTGCTTCTGCGTGTGCGGTAGAAAGTATAACATACGGAAAACTTGTATATCCTTCATTTTATGGAAAAGAGTCACTCGCTAAAAAGTTTTGCTTGGTTGAAAACCTCCTTAGCCACAGTCGAATAACCGAAATATTGTACAGAGTGGCCAAAAAATGTCAAATTGATCAAAGAATAAAATACCTAAAGTACATAATTAGGTCATTTATTTTATTGTTATTATTATTAATTTTGTCTGAGTACTAACTTTTCTGATGGATAGGACGTGGTCTGCATAGAGACAAACAGTTTACAAATTGGCCTTCGAGAGCACCTGATTTGACGCCCATGGTCTATTATTTTTTGGGTTGCTGAAATTCTACAAAACAGAATAATGCACGCTTGTAATGAGTTACCGAGAGCAGAAATAGGAAGAACAATAAAAAACTAAACTAGAACGATGTACCATAAATGATGGGGGCTCAGCAGGAATTTAATAGTTAATAGTTAGAAATTTTTTACGTTATATATTTTTTACGTTTGATGGTTAGGACAATATTTCGGAGATTCTAAGGCGGCTTTCAACCAATCAAAAGAAAGAGGGAGTTTTTTCGAGAAAATGAAGGATAAAAATCAGTTATTCTGTACAATGTTCACTAGTAGACATAACATTTTAAACTAATATGATCCTATTTTCAGGAAAACATCGTTAGACTAACCAAATTTAACAATGGATGCCCTGAACAAAATCCTATAATAAATTTCACCGAAGTTGTGATAAATAAAAACAACTTAAATTTTAAAGCATATATTCGTGAAGATATCAGTGACGAACTAAAGGTATAAATGTGTAAAAATTTAAATCACTGAATATTTTCGTTTTTTTTGAAAATTAGCAGGTCTACAAACGATTTTATCCTTCCAAATTATGCTGTTTTAAAATTTTATATACAACGTGTCCAAGATAAGGAGGGCCCGTACAGGGATCTCGGAAACCGTAAGATATACGAAGTCGGTTAAATGGAGGTAAAGTTACTCATTTACGTGCCTAATAATATGCCGTTTAGAAAGTTTTAAAATTCAGAGTAGTTCCGGAGATATCCGGAAAAACCGAAATTCTAAAAAATCGTTTTATTGTTTTCCTGGGCTTTTTTGAGATCGAATTCTAAAGTAACTTGCACTTTTACATTGCGACTTTTTCCGCTCTATCTAACAGCGTTAATTGTTTTGTAATCCGACAAGTCGTCTTCGAAGGGCCATTATCAACTTTATTTTTTAAATACGGTCCTGTTTTTCTGATATTGGAACTTGAAAGCTTTTTTCTTCCGAATGTACGACACATTGTGGTTTAATGACGTTTCGAGGGTTTTTTGAATATCATCAGGAAATTTTGGGATACGGTCCTTTATTTCTCCTATTTTTATAAATAATATCTCATACTACTCGCTACGTAGCACTGTCCCGTAGAAGACAAAATATCTTCGGGAACATACAACGTGGTGACAACCTCCCACATGATAAGCTTGGTAGAAGGTTACTGGACCTCATAGAAGGAACAAACATCTTCTAACAAGATCGGGGTACACAATAAGCCGGAAGGCTGCAGTGATTTGAAGTTCGGGCCTTTAAACCGATCCCCAACTAACCAACCAACCAACCATACTACTCGGACTTTTAAAACTTCCTAAACGGCATATTATTCGGCACGTAAATGCGCAACTTTACCTCTATTTAACCGACTTCGTATCTCTTGCGGTTTCCGAGATCTCTGTACTGGCCCTCCTTATCTTGGACACGTTGTATATAAAATTTTAAAACAGCATAACTTGGAAGGGGAAGGTTAATCAGAAATAATATCACTATTTTTCTTGTTTTAAATGCAACGTCCTTTATATTTTTGAAGGATACTAAAATATTACTTTACTACGTAACAAACATAGTTTATATCCTTTTTTTTAATTCCCGGCCGGTATCTCGCTTGTGTCTTTAATTTTCATATTTTAGGCAGAAATCAATATTGAAAGATGTGTTTCCAGAGATTCACCAAGTACATGTGAAAAATTTCGTACATTAAAAATTCCATTTTACTGTAAAATCGTAAGCATGGGACCTTGGAAACATTTTACAACTGGAACTTCGCCATACTGGCAGTGCCCATTCAAAAAGGTATGTATATTCATTGTAACTTATATAAGACAGGGTGATTCACGACGAGCTTGCATTAGAACTTTATGGAGAACTACTGGATATATGTTTCTGAAACTTTGGGGATTTAGGTTTATCGATATGCTCTCTTTAACCAAAATATTCACATGTTTCTGTAATTTTCGGTTATACCGGAAGTAGCTGCCAACTTTCGTTTTTTAAATACAATATGGTAATTTTTATTATATTTTTCGATTAAGCGTTAAATACTGAGCACATTTTATAGAACATATTTTTGTCAAACTCTGTTAGTTATCTGGTCTTTTTGTAATTATTTGGCAAATGCATGACGATGAAATAATCCATATAATTTTTTTACCTTAGCTCTTGGACTAAAAAATTTTTTCTCAGCGAATAGCTAGAATATCATCAAGTCTCAAAAATATTTCAAATTCGGCAGAAATTGTACAGGGTGGTCACAATTTAAGCTTCATTGTGACATAATTCATCGATTAAAAACTTTCTAATTTTAAATGGAACACCATGTATATTTTTATTTAATTTGATGGCAAATTAGTTGTTCTTTATAAATAGTATTTACTATCCTATACATATATCAAAGCGTTTTCTCAAAAAATCCAATTTTATTCCGAAAATACTATTTGTTCAAGTGTGCTATGAAAACAATTGTACTTAGGGGCTGTATACTGATGTCTATACGGAGGAAAATTAATAATGACGGCAAAATTTTCTAGTGTGCTTTGACAAGAGAAACGATTGTACTGATACTCTTGGCGTATTTTCAAACTTTCAATTATTCTGTTACTAAAAAATGTCATGCTCCGGATTTTCAAGTGAAGATTTTTAAAATTTATACGGTTATGGAACAGAATTAAATACATAAATTAGAGCAAATCGTTAAACCACGCCACTGGCATATTCACTAAAATAATCTATTTAAGCCATTTATACAACCTGTCCAAGATAATGAGGGCCAGTACAGGGATCTCGGAAACCGTAAGAGATACAAAGTCGGTTAAATGGAGGTAACGTGCCTAATAATATGCCGTTTAGAAAGTTGTAAAATTCCGAGTAGTTCCGGAGATATCCGGGAAGAAACGAAATTCTGAAAAATAGTTTTATTTTCCTGGGTTTTTTTGAGATCGAATTCTAAAGTAAATTGCACTCTTGCATTGCCACTTTTTCCGCTCTATCTAACAGAGTTAATTGTTTTGTAATCCGACGAGTCGTCTTCGGAGGGCCATTATCAACTTTATTTTTTTAAATACGGTCCTATTTTTCTGATATTGGAATTTGATGGCTTTTTTCTTCCGAATGCAACGATGTATGACACATTGTGGTTTAATGACGTATCGAGGTTTTATTGAACAACATCAGGAAATTTTGGGATACGGTCCTGTATTTCTCCTAATTTTATAAATAATATCTCATAAGTAAACTCTAAATTTTTGTTTATGTTGGACTAGTTCTATAAATAACAAATAATTTAATAATAAACCAAAAATAAGTGAACAAAAATCATTCCAAAACAGTAATAAAACGAACAACGAAAAACGAACAGGAAAACAGGACCGTATTTAAAAAAAGTTGATAATGGCTCCTCGAAGACGACTTGCCGGATTACAAAACAGTTAACGCTGATAGAGCGGAAAAAGTGGCAATGCAAAAGTGCAATTTACTTTGGAATTCGACCTCAGAAATACCCAGAAAAACAATAAAACGAGTTTTCAGAAATTCGGGTTTTTCCGGATATCTCCAGAACTACTCGGAATTTTAAAACTTTCTAAATTATATTAGTCACGTAAATGCGCAACTTTACCTCCATTTGACCGACTTCGTATCTCTTATGGTTTACGAGATCCCTGTACTGGCCCTCCTTATCTTGGACACGTTGTATACAATTGTCGTAAGTTTTTGAGACACATACACTTTTGTTAATTAGTTTTTAACTGCAGTGAAAACTGTTTTATTTTAATTTAAAATATTTTTCTATATTTTTTAGGACCAAAAAATATTATAATTTTAATAAATAACTTGTTATTCTTCTACTTTGATGCTCAAATTCCTGGGTTCAAATTTTCAAACTAGCTTTTACAGAGAGTTACCGGCTGAGAATTGAATTCTAATATAAAAAGAACATTTTTAATAAAAATTTAGGAATTTAAAAAAGAAGGTTTGAAAACCCTGTTAAGAGGTTTGTCTCTTTGAAATTTATGTGGTTTGAGATCTTATACTTTGTTATGGATTATCAAAGAAACTGTCGTTTCTAATAAGAAAATATAATTAAAAAAAGAAAACTAGAAGTATATGAACTTTTCCAATAAGCATTTATTTTGCTGCTTCCTTCAATGGTGTTTAAGTGGGTTTATTCGAAAATGCCGTAAAAAATATAAATTCGCAAATTCTCGCGAGAACTTGCAGAATTTATAATATCTCGAGAATTTTATAACACTGGTCATATATCTAGAACTAAAGTCTGCCGGTGTACTGTTTGTTATATTTTAAATTTATACTAATTATTTTGTAA
Organism: Barypeithes pellucidus; assembly: GCA_963991005.1. Lineage (NCBI taxonomy): Eukaryota > Metazoa > Arthropoda > Insecta > Coleoptera > Curculionidae > Barypeithes > Barypeithes pellucidus. The sequence continues at coordinate 31,213,671 of OZ022559.1, forward strand.
AAGAAGGCACCTGAAAAATATAGACAGATTATTTTTGTAATGCAGTTCGAGCCTGATACTGTAAATAAAAAGTTACTCTACATCAAGAAACATTAAATATGTTAAAAGTTGAACTTTTATGATAATTCAGAAGACATGACTTTATGGATTTCATCAATAAAATATTAATGTATTGTGAACATTTTTTTAATTCTTAAATTTCACATTTTTCTTTTGTTTCAGGGATTTATCGCGACAACAAAAAGTATCTCTACTAAAATTAAAGATCTTGCATCTCTGTCCATAGGTGGAAACTTCTATTGGAAAGTAGATACTAAAACATACATACAAAAAACGAATAAACTTACCATGTGTTTAATTGTAGAAATGGAAACATATATAACTTAAGTTTCAATAGTAGACTATATTTGTCATGATTTCGTTACCATCTCTGAGTAAGAATATATCCCCTAACTTAACCATATTTGCATTATTCTCTATACAGGGTTTGTTTACGGTGAGTGGCCAATTAAAAGATCTATTTCACGATGTTTTAATGAAAATACGGGTGAAATCGTTTGAAATACCCTATAGGATATATTATTAAATTTATGGATTCGACGCAAGATGCTAGGCAGATTAGGTATATCATGTCCTATACCTAAGTATAAGCGCGTTTGACATATTTAAGGCTTTATGTCCAAAATGACTTTTGCGGAAATCTAAAAATAATTTTAAATTTCTTTCCAGTAAGTCTTTTTTATTTAGTTTGTGTTGGATTCCTTGTGGAGAAAAACCTGCTTTAATAGATTTTTTATAATATATTAACTATTAATTCAAGAAATAAGATTAAAAATGAAAGTGAATAAACTGCAAAAAAACTACATTTTCACCGGTAAGTTTGTTTAAGGCTGTCTAGTCGAAAAATTTATAATTTTCGAAATATTGCCAATTTAATATTTTTATATGACCATTTCGCTGCGGATTTAAAGTTTAGTTACTTCTAGTTAGCTATCACGGCGTTGAAAAACAGTCAAATGCTAGAAAAATATATGAAGCTGTCACTAACCATTTGAAAATTATTAATAATCATTATACAAACGAAGATTATTTACACTTTTTTATTATTTATGGAGAATGTGATAAAGTAAGATCATAAGCATGTTTATTTCTTTAGCATTCGACTGTTCTTTAACATCGTCATGACCAACTATGAGTAAATGAACTTAAAGTTTACAGTAATATCGCCATATAAAAATATTAAATTTGCAATATTTCGAAAACTACAAATTTTCAGTATAGTAGACAACCTTATACAAACTTACCCCTATTTTTAATGATAAATAGAAAATAATTATAATATTTGGAAGCTTCCATTTGAAAATGTAGATTTTGTGCAGTATTCTCAATTTCATTCTTAATCTTATTTTTTGAACACCTTCTATAAATAGTTATAGTTTTTTTTGAGATCGAATTCTAAAGTAAATTGCACCTTTACATTGCCACTTTTTCCGCTCTATCTAACAGCGTTAATTGTTTTATAATCCGACGAGTCGTCTTCGAAGGGTCATTATCAACTTTCTTTTTTTAAATACGGTCCTGTTTCTCTGATGCAACGATGTATGACACATTTTGGTTTAATGAAGTTTCGAGGGTTTTTTGAACAACAGCAGGACATTTTGGGATACGGTCCTGTATTTCTCCTAATTATATAAATAATATCTCATAAGTAAGCTCTAAATTTTTAGTTATGTTGGACTAGTTCAATAAATAACAAATAATTTAATACTAAACCACAAATAAGTGAACAAAATACAGAAACATTATTTTCAAAAGTAGGCGCTTGAAACAAAAAAATTAAGATGGTGACGCGTGATTTGTTTCACTTGACATTCCCCTTGTGATCGTTTGAGAGCGTTTTAAGAGGTTTTCTATTTTCCAGAAAATATGGACCATAAATTTACAAATGCTGAAAAGTTTGATATTCTATCGCATGTTTTATTTTATCTCAAAAAACTATTATGTGGCAGTTAGAAGATGTTATTTGTGCTTAGAGAATAACGGAAATCATTTTGAACACCTGATTATGTAGTTCCTTACTTTTTTTGTTGTTCGTTTTATTACTGTATTGGAATGATTTTTGTTCACTTATTTGTGGTTAATTATTAAATTATTTGTTATTTATTGAACTAGTCCAACATAAGTAAAAAATTTAGAGCTTACTTATGAGATATTATTTATAAAATTAGGAGCAATACAAGACCGTATCCCAAAATTTCCTGATGTTGTTCAAAAACCTCTCGAAATATCATTAAACCACAATGTATCATACATCGTTGCATTCGGAAGAAAAAAACCTCTCAAATTCCAATATCAGAAAAACAGGACCGTATTTAAAAAAAGAAAGTTGATAATGGCCCTTCGAAGACGACTCGTCGGATTACAAAACAATTAACGCTGTTAGATAGAGCGGAAAAAGTGACAATGTAAAAGTGCAATTTACTTTAGATCTCAAAAAAATCCCAGAAAAACAATAAAACGATTTTTCAGAATTTCGTTTTTTTCCGGAAATCTCCGGAACTTTACCTCTATTTAACCGACTTGGTATCTCTTATGGTTTCCGAGATCCCTGTACTGGTCCTCCTTATCTTGGACACGTTGTATAGGGTGTTCGATTTAAATTAAACAAGTTGACGTCGACATCCAGTAAAGCCGGAAATGATAAATACGTCAAAGTATCTTCACTAAAAAGATCAGCATCTTGACGCAAATATCTTTTTACGTTCCCGAGATCTTTTAATGGGCTACTCATAGTGAATGATAATAAATGTACATATTAAGAAAAATACATCAGGAATCTGGAGTTACCTGCAATTACTTTTGGTAGATTTAACGTAAAGGAATGCCAATGTCTGAAAATCAGAAGCAAATATATATATATATATATACCGGTTGATGCATCGTTGAGTTGAATATAGGAAATCCCATGTAATTTTTGCGGTAGCTGAATATTGGCTCCCCTGTACATTTTATAGAAAAACTGCATTATAACTTCTTGAAGAGACCGAAAGATAAATCCATGTTCCTAGTTTGAATACATTTCGGTGAGCCCATCCTAAGCTATTCAATTAAACGTGATGGCAAAACCAATACAACTCTCATAATTCAGGTAATAGAGCAAACACCCACAAATAATTTCTATGACGCTATTGCCAAAAATTGACGTAAACCTGAATATAACGAATAATGAAAATATTGTCGCTGACATTAATTTTCGTTTTGTCAATGTCAAAGTTTAATTTGCTGGTGTTTGCTGTAATACCTGATTATTAGAGTCCAGTGGTTTGGTCATCATCATCAGGAGTCAATATTCAGCCACCTCAAAAATTACATGGAATTTTCTATGTTCAACTTAACGATGTGTCACCCGGTACATATTTTTATTAAGGGTGCGACCCCAAGTCTCCATATGTTCGGCTTTCGAGATATACAGGTTTGGCAAACATCTTTTACAACCAGACGCCGGAGGAGAACGTAATATACCAGCTGGAAATAAAGGAAGATACAAGATTTCAGGAGATTTAAGGTCCATAGATAAAAAACATAATTTTTATCATTTTCCCAAACAATCAAAACATTTGTATTTTGAAACATCCTATACTATATTTTGGAACAGAGTGAAAACATCTGGATATTTTTCAGTTGACTAATTTCAGAGTTCAAGGATATCAGATGTTTTTGAAGGACATGAACATGGAAGTATTAATAAATTAATAGGGATTCTCAAAAAATAATACACAAGTTTTTGCATTTAAATTATCAAAACTGCTAATACTTTCTAGTAGAACCGGTGGAACTGCACGACTCAAAATATTTTTAAAGGATAGATCACATATAAGCTTCCAAATTTTCAAAACGATCAATTGACCAGTTCTTCACAAACCTTTAATAGGTCATCCACAATCAATCACCCTGTATTTATGTGATTGTTGGAAAAGACTAGGTATTCGATCTTTCGATGATAACTTCTATTTTATTTTATTTTTTATTAGATAAGATATAGATCTACTGGAATAGGTCCATCAGATACGTTTCCGCCACTAAAGGTAAATGAAATGATATATCCCCATTTGAAAATTTAGTTAACTATCTATGGCTTTAGTTACCTTGAATAACGTCAACTGCAAGGTACTAACAAGTATGTGTTTTATTGCCTTACTCTCTCCGAAAATAGTTTTCCGCAAACCTGACGTATTTGAAATTTATAGGATATTTTAATTTATGGGAAGATTTATCGAGGTCTAGATTGTCCATGGGTATATTTCAGCCTGGGGATAAATCAATATTAATTATTGCTATTTTTTCAGGTAGTCAGTAATTATGAGATTGTTAAGTAAAATTGATTACTGAATGAGGCAGCGGCACTAAATTATAGTGAAAAAAATTCTCCGATTATGGCGGTACTATTGCTAACTTCGTTATTATTAGAGCTACGTTGTTATTTAAATTAAAAATTAGGGTAAGTATGAGACAAATAAAATCGTAAAATCGTTTGTTTTATATTATATTTCTTACAAAAATAGCAAAGTAAATTTTAAATCATCCATAACATATATAAATATTAAAAATCCGAGAAGAAATTAATTCAAGGTTACAAAAAAAATATTCAAAAAACTGGGTTTTATGGCATCTCACCCCGAGACATTTGAGAGTTGCCGAGAGTTGTAGGGAGAGACGCATAGTGAACTTCCCCATAAGAGACAGCTGCCTTATTGATTAATGTCTTATTTTTTCAATTATTTACACATCTGGCACAACAAATCCAATCCACAGTTACAGTCGTGCAACTGTATTTTTGGAAATATTTCACACAGTAATATCGTTGATTGCAGTTTTTTGGGCATTGTAAACCTACAACCCATTATCCTGTTTATAAATCTGGAGCGCCATTATGTGAATTATTTCAAAATACAAGGAATAAAAGAGGCTATAGTCTTCTCTTTTACAAAATGTTTAATTTATTGGTTTACCCGGTTTCGAACACTTTAGTGTTCTTCTTCAGAACCTATACAAAAACATATAATGCCCATCAGAATGAAGCATAATAAGTTGGTGAAGGTGGGTTATGCCCTTAGACAATATTAAAGTTATGATTAATGAGTTTCCGAAAACATTTTGAAGAAATATACTTCCAAGAAGTAGGTATTAACATAATATACAGGGTGCTGATAAAGTCTGGAATAATCGATTTTTCTTGAAAACGCAAAACTTTTTCGAAAAACGCTCGTACCCGTCGATTTTATTTTATTCTTTGAAATTTTTTGGCGTTCTTCAATATTATACCGGATGCGCCAAAAACGCTAGGCAAGTGTCAACTTCACTTTTTCAAATAGAACACCCCTTTTTTTCTCTCCAATATTCAGATTCCTCTCTAAACTCTAGACAAGTTTCATATAACATATTGTATGGCTAAAGTCAACAGTAATTGAAATACATTATGGGATAACTATAGGAATAAGTAATATTTTTATAATTACCGTTTTTACCTATGAATGACATTTTTTCGAAATGAAGAATATCATTTATATATTTCCTGTTGAGGGATGACATTTTTTCGAAATGAAGAATATCATTTATATATTTCCTGTTGAGGGGTTTTTCTCGAGGCACCTACCAGTCTACATTTCTGAATGATTCTTTCCTTGACACCGTTTTTTCATATTTTTACAATTTGTATCTTGATCGAAATAAACTCTTTTCTGTGAAACTGTATGTGATGAAATAACATTCCACCACTCGCGTCACTAGCTGTTGATCATTCTTTAACGGGTGTTAATATGTTATTTAATCGTTATTACAAAACAACGCATTGGCTACAATGCAAGTAGTTCACTGAATTTTTTTGCAAATAATCATGTAGGTATTCATATTCTTGCATTAGATTGTTTAAGTTTGTAGAAAATATTTTGATTTCTTCTTTATTAATACCACTCACAATTTCAGGGATTCGAATAGAGCATTTAAGGTATTAACTCATTTGAACTATAATATAGTTGATATTTGATTCTCTGATCGAATTCCCACGGAAATAAATATTCTCTTTTAAATTATTTATTTCAATTATTACTTTTTGCTGGCGATCGCTTGTTTCAAGTCCGACACCGCTATGCTGGCATCGGTCCAATTAGTTCAGGAGGCGCCGTCGGCTTCGTTATATCTGCTCGCAAAAAATAATATAAAATATTAAGAGATAATTTTTATTTGTATGTGAATTCGATCACAGAATAGAATATCAACTATACCCATTCCTGCAATTATATTTGCTATGTTGAAATTATGCTTCAGTCTGGGTTTGATGGCAAAATCAAAGGCTAGTTCTTATTTTTATGGTATTCAGTAATACAGGTTCTGTATCTTCTTTGGGTCACTTACAGTTTTTTATTTACTAGGTCAAATAAGGTTACTCTTGATCTGGAAAAATCTTCTTACTATCTCCCAATGAGAAATCTGTTTCCATTTATAATTCCAATAGCTTCATTCATTATTGCAATGATCATAATATGCGTCCCTTATTTTTTTCTTATATACTGTTATACTCTTATATACTATAGAAGGTATTCTCTACACACCCTCTATATAAAGAGTAGGTAGTTAATTAACTGCGTACTTAGATTAAGCAATGAGCAGTCAAGAGCTACGTCGACAACTTATTTCGAAAGTAAAACCAAAGGAATTTGACACAATTTTCATTGAACAACAAACGGTTCTAGTAGTTTTTATTTATGAGACACAAAGTACCTCATCTGTTTATAGCGGAATAGGCTAATTCAACAAACCATTTGTATTATTTTTTATATTTAGAGAAATTATCGTACCATTAGATAAAATATACTGATAAAATTACCAAAAATTTAACGCTCTGCTGACATAGTAATAACCAAAAAAAAAAATTATAATTCTTCCTGTTTAGATATAAATTTAGTTTCTGAATACATATGAATAATCCAATAATCGATGCAGATAAACGATTTGTTAAATGTTGATGATCATTGCTAGGCAAATGATTTTTTAATGGTACAAGTAAATAAGCACCAACAGTGAGTTTGTTTTCAGGTTGGTACGTAAAGCCGTAAAATTAGGAAGATTACGGAAATGTTGTTCGCTAAATATAGTATAATAATATATTTTTTTCTTAAATATAGTGTTTCAACAGAATCAAGGGTAACAGAATATCATTTTTAGGTGATAAAGTTTAAAAAAAAATTATTGTTCACACGACGCTTATTATTATGAACAGATAAAAATAGATCTTAATGGTCTCAATGGGCATAGTGATATTTTCGTTCCTTTAAAAACACAATCCCCCGGTTTAAAATCACACAACACTGAAAATTGGATATACAGGGTGTCGAAAGTACGATGTGCCACTATTCCTACATCTAAAACGGTCGTTTAAATTAGAGAAAAGTTTCCTTCTCTAGTGATAATTTATCATGTGCTTATAGTGTTACCAAATAGTAAATGCCGATGTGAAAATTCCTCAAAATTTCTTCTTCAAATACTACGAATATCAATGCACTGATCCAAAATTGGGGAATAATAAGCAAATTTAATACATTATCGCATTTTTTTAAAGCTTTATTTTAAAAATATTTTCAATTACTTTTAATCGGTTTTAATAAAAATATCATTTGTTATACGATAATTGAGATCTTATATGTTCCGACTATAAATACTAAAGGGCAGAACCGTATTAAGGTATATGAAGACGATAAAATTAAAAGGCCAGAAGCGGCAGCAGAAGACGACAGCAGTTGTCGCTGAGCATCGCGTTTCATCATCCTACATTCTGATGATAACAGCAGTTGTTGTTGGTTTAAAAAATAATTTTGTGGAATTTTCAAATTCTGCAATCTGCTTTACTTTCAATGAGATTTTTTTTCGAGATATAGAGTTAGTCCCATCAAGGCTTCCAGGGTAAATTCATTTATAGTTTTTCTCTATAAAAATGACAATTTGAACGCTAATTTTAAATAATTAAATAGGGACAATGAAAATAAGATCTCAACATTGAACAAAAACTACTTGAGATGTCTATGCCATTATTAGCAATGCCAAGCATGCTTTAAATTCCAGTAAGACATTGTCAAAAGCACGCCCTCAAATTTCATGTACAGGGTTTCCTAGCAAAGAGGAGCTACTCTCAATAACTTTTAAAATATTTTTTGTGTAAAAAATCGCCAATACACGTCAACAATAATTAGGAGGTGGGCATCGTTCTACTGTCACTGTCATTATTCCCATATGACCCAACTTTAAAATCTTAAACGCGATGGTACCACTTGTGGCAGCTTATTGAATAGGTACTTTATTATGTAATCCAGTGTCGTACTCAGTTTGTTTTCGATTCAATGGACAATTTTAAATTGAAGATATTCTTTTCCCAAATTCTTAAATTTTTAATAGTTTAATGAAACAAATCGGCTAAGGACTAAAATTTATAAATGTAATGTCAAGTAAAATAACTTTTTCTAAAATGGTTTATTCGTGAGAAGAAAGAGTAAAAATTGTAACTTTATTTTAAAAAAATAATAAACATGCGCGAGCTGCTATTCGGAAATGTAATCCTTCTTATCCTGACGATTCGTCAGAAATACGCAATAAACTTGATTTCAAAATTTATAGTAACCGAATCTGTAGTTGACACAAAATATTTAAGGAAAAAACCAATACTAAATGAAGCAATTGAAATTGTTTCTTTGAGACACGTTTCAATGGAACAGAGTGCATCATTGTCACAACTTGAAATACAGAATTTTGAATCCACCCCAACAAAAAGTCGGGAAGCTAACTGAAGGTAACGCTAAGCGACGCTTAGGTTTTGAGTGAAATATTGAGTGAATCAATTATTAATAATAAAAATTTATTATTCAATACCAGTTTTTCTCATGAATGGGCAATTTAATTGGTCGTATAAATAAGCACAATAATTGTAAATTTCTCGTAATTTAATCAAGTAACTCGTACTCAGTGGACTAAAAAAATTAATATATGGCCTGGTTTTCTAGGAAACAACAATGTGAGACCCCTTTTTAGAGGAAAATTTAAATATAGTTGTGTACATTGACCTGTTTTAAAACACGAACGATCCTTTTATTCTCGTATTATTAGAGGCAGGCGAAATTTTTTTAGAAAGTGAGCTTGTTTTGGATTGACAGAGAATATCTTATTGAGTGACCAGTAAGGTCTCCAAATCATGCATTATTGGATTTTTTCAATGGGGAGACCTAAAGTCAAAGGTCTTTGAAACAAAGTCGGCGAGTATATACGAATTAAAAGTAAGGTTGATGAGTGTCGAAAATTAACTCCACAAAACGTCGAAAATATTCGAGCTCATTTTGAGCAGACCTTGTATTATTGTACGGAAGTTTAAACATTCGACAAAATATTAATTTTATTTAAAATTTTCCATTTAATCAAAAACATAGTACTGCACTGGATTACAGACTAAGGGCCGATATTTGAATGATACCTTAAATTATACCTTAGCTAAGGTAACCTTATCATTAAGGTAATTAAAAAAACCATGATTTAAATTAATATCAAGGTCAATTGATTATAACATTTTCTAAGGTATACATAACGTTAAGGCTACCTTACCTAAGGTCAAACTTAAGGTATCATTTAAATATCGGCCCTAAATTATCAATCTACTAAGGGGCCACAAGTGATAGTAGAAATGTGAACATGTATTTTTTAATTAAAAAAGATGTAAAATTAAAAGAATAGAAATAGGTGCATGTTTTATAAAGCTATTATAGCACTTGTCATCTTTCTAACGTGTACGCGTATTAAAATATATTTTATGAAACTTTAATATACTCTTTTCATATAGTATTTGCAATATTCCAGACTTTGTTGACATCATACATTTTTACATTATAATTTTTTTTTTAGAAAAATAGTATTAGAATAACCAAGTACGAAAATGGGTGCCCTGAACTCTATCCAATAATAAACTTTACAGAAGTTGTTATAAATAAAAACAAGATATATTTCAAAGCTTTTATCAGTGAAGATATTTATGGCGAAGGAAAGGTATACATATAACACATTTGTATTATATTAATGATGTCAATTTATTAAGATAATTTCGCTCATTATGAAATAGACCAATCAGACACCATCATTTTTTCAAAAAAAAATTGTTTTGATAACTGATTAAATCCCTTGACCTTTCTGGCCGCGTTTAACTTTTGGTCTTCTATATTGGGTTTTTGGCCTTTTATCATTAATAAAATTCTTGGTTGTTGGCTTTGATCTGAGTTATTCACAAAATAATCTAGTCGTATACCACTCGACCTATAAATTTAAATCGATTAAACTATTCAAATATTTTTTCGATGATTGCGCTTTTAAGCAAATGTTTCCAAACAAAATCATGCTCAGAACATGTTGGATAGTTTAACCCAAAAACATTTAATATAATAAAGAGACAGACAGACAGTTTATATTCTGTAAGAATCGTGCAAAGTTGTAAACAGAAATCAATGATGCCAAGTCTTTACCGAGGGGCCTAAATCTACCCGCCTGCGTGTGTATCGAATGGTATAATATTAATTATATTGAATGCATTTCTCATGTGTACCTATTGAGTAAAAATATTGTACTAAATATATGTGTATTTTTTAAATTTTCTACTCGTAAGTTATTTATAGTTTCCCAACATCATCAAATTACAATGTTTTAGAGAACTCACTGTGCCAACGCTGTATGGCCTTTTTACGGTTTATAATACACATGACCCTGAAGTGTAGGATTCTCATTCATTTCTCGGCGGCGGTGGTATTCACGCTTATTTGCTACTGCTTCTGTGATTGCTTGTGATCCAGTGTATTTTTGGATTAATTTTTAGTGTTTTTTCGAAGTAAAACTGTTTAGAGCTATTTATTAGCTATCTACGATGGTTCGCCAGTGCGTGGTGTGTAAGAAATTCGACTATTCTAAACCCGGATTAATATTTCGTCGGTAAGTGAGAATATGAGGTTTTGTTTTTTGGGTAAAGCAGTGGTGTAGCTAATTGTATATTTTAAGTTAACATTGCAAAAATATTATTTATTTATTTCTGTAAAAACTACCTACGACGATTACCTATTTATGACTAATGTTAGATCGAAATTATCCAAACTCATACCTTATTACAGCGATGCCATTTTTATTAAAGCCATCTTCTTCTAACTTATTTGAAACTGTAGAACTGTGTATTAGTGTAAATAAATGGTGTTTTATGAATGAAACGTTTAGTCTCCCCTTTTATTTTATATATCTATGGTTTAACATATTCAATTTGTAGTCCTTGGAAGTGAAGTTTACTGATGCGGAGAGTAGAAGGAAATGAATGAAGTAAAATAAAGACAGTAACCTCTGGTGTCTCCGCGGATAAAGCGGTTGTCAGTGGGAACTTCAGGACGAGAGTTCGTAGTCTTGATCTTGCGGCCAGGAAATCCATTCGATTGATTTTAGTGGAATAATTTATGCCACAACACAAGAAACCAAGGGTTCGGGACCCACGTTAAGCTCTAGGCCCCCTCGGGAATGGCCCTGGCAGCGAACGAAGAGGTTATAATTGAGACAAAAAAATAAAGTATATATTGGATGCAGTGGAATTTATGACGATGTGAGCATGAGCCAGTAGCGGCTCGTGGGGGAAAATATAGAGGAAGAGCCAAACAAAGATATTCTTAAACATATAGACTATCTTTAGGCGTCAATATTATTCACGCCAATAGCGAAGAAGTGGCATTTCACCTACTTCGTCCGATGGCCTCCTCGGGCATGAGGCCTCCAGGAAATAATTTATTTGAAAATGATGACGATATTCTGAAGCGATGTAAGGCACCAGATAAACTAGGGATAACTATTGTTTTTTTATAAATTTAATGTATTTTCTATTATATCTATCATTGAACTAGATTCTCTAAATAAAGGAGCAAAAAGAACAAAACTGTGTTTTTGGTATGTTTTTACATTTTGTTGCATTAAACGTAAATCTATGCAGGGCGTAGCTTAATGACATGCTAATACCTCAAATTGATGGTTAGGTAATTTTATGAAGAAAAGTTCATGGGTCCGTAACTCCTAAACTTTTTTAGAATAGGTTGTTAACTCTTCTTAAAATCGTTATTTGTTAATAGATATCTTCGAAAGCATTTTAGATATTAATTTGAATTTTGATGTTACTGTTAATAGCATAGGATACCATATATTGCAGTTAGAAAAGTCATTGTATCGATTGATAATTTCTAATGCATCCATTTAATTAAATAAGGTCCAATAAGAAATTATTGTCAAAAATATATATTTTCTTTTATTTATAGTTTTTGTATTTATTTGTATAAAAATAACATTTTTATTTAACTTATAAAATATTTTCATTATTGGTATTTTAATTTGTTAGCAGTCTGAGTCATATTTTTTAAAATATTAATAAATTATTAATACTTATATACTATATCAAAATAAAGGATAAGTTAGTACTCCTATTGTAATCTGAATTATTCGTAGTTTTTGTCTAATAATGTGTTATTCAATAGATTAAAAAGCTCATTGGGCATTATGAATGCAAAAATCACGAAAACGGTTGCTCTCAGCGACATTGACAAGGTACACAACTTTGGATAAAAGTGATGAGAAAATTGATATGTTTAATAAAAACATAAAAACAGTAAATCGCAAAAAACTTGTTTCTATTTAACCGGAGTGTCGCAGCGAGCGCACTCTACAATTTGCATTAAAATTATTAACAAATCAAATTTTCAATCAATTTCAAAATATTAGTTCAAAGGTAAGTTAATTAGGAAATAAAATTTTTGCTTGGACACCTTTTATCTCGGTTATAACTTTTGAACTAGGTAAGCAAAGTTTGGTTAAATCGCAATATTTTCACCCAAAGAAAATGCAGTTTTATTGTGTATTATTAGTTTTGCGACTATATAGAAGATTTAAAATCTATATCTTTTGCTTTGGGGTATGAGTTGATTTAGTAAATTGTGCTTACTTCTCAACTAATCAGGCATCTTTTTTAAAATTACCAAATGGTATCTAGAATAGCTTTAATTTTCTTTTTTTCAGACAGAATTCATTATTGAAAGATGCCTTACCAGAGATTTATCAAATACATGCGAAATATTTCGTACATTAAAAATTCCATATTACTGTCAAGCCTTAAACCTGACCTTGTGGAAACATTTAACTATTGGAACTGTGCCAAAATGGCAGTGCCCACTCAAGAAGGTATATAAATTAATGACTTTTTCGTTGTATGTATTAAGGCCGATCCGTACTATGCTTGCTCAGTGCTCACCCTGCAATTTTGAATCATGAATCAGCTGATATTATGATTTTTAACGCATATGGGTCATTCTTTTATAAACCGCACAATTTTTAACCTTGATATTTTAGAATTATCCGAAATTTTTTACAACTTATATACATAAAATTACTGGCCGCGTATTTCAGGATTTTAGTGAAAAAAAAATGTTTTTTCGAAAATATCCACAAATAAATTTTTGATAATGTGCTAGATTTTCTCATGTTGAAATTTAATATCTCCAGTTTTACTGATCGCATCAATGTCGGACTTTTTTTTAATTTACACTCTGTTACGTCAGCTTCGAAATGTTTTAAAAAAATGTTATTGTGAACAAATAAAAAATAATACCAACACATGCTGTTAACCCATCTTAAATTAATTTTAAAAAATACCATTTTGTTCTGTATCCTCTCATCTACAAAACTTGACTCCGAACTAAACTTCAGTGCGCTAATTTGTCAGAGTTCAAAAATATCAGCCCTTTTTAATTGATATATTTTCCAAAAGAGGGTGTTTAAATTATCAAAGTCTGCTTATACAAGGTGTCCATTTAGTGTGTAATTCGTCGATATCTCCTATAATATCATGGATAGTGGAAAACTTTAAATATAAATATTAGTGAACTGTTGAAGATATATATTTTAAAAATATTTTTAAATATACAGTGTGTTTCATAAAATCGGGACCATTAAAACTTAATTTTTTTCTAATGGAATGCCCTTACTCGAAATTAGTGCCCCTCCTTATTGTTTATGTAATCCCATTTCTTTTAATAATCTGTTGCAGCGTTGTTAAGATATTATTATTTCCTATTTGTACTGATTTTGTACGATCGCAATAACTATGCTACAGGTTCATTATTGATCTTAATTTGATCAAAAAAAATTACAGACATTTAAATCTGGATTATATGAGCAATATTTATAAAATTTCAGAAGATTTTTTTATACAGGGTGCTTTAATTTTACTTTACTTCCATAATTCGGGAAGTTTGGATTTAATTTACTCAATATTTTCAAATAGAATATATTGTATATTTTATCAAGAATTGAAACTTCTACTAAGTCTCCTTATAACTTCAAAATATTGTTATTTTTATTTGCAGAATTGCCAAAATTTTTATTTTAAGTGTAGATGGTCTAGATTATTTTTTATCCTGTATTTTATTGTATTATAACGTTCATATCCTTAAACAAAATACTATATTTTATAACTTCCGAATAAGTCAAAAATTAATAAAATAAAATAGAAACTATTTATTTCTGTATCATAACATTTTTGGGGCGTTCCAGTCATAATAATTAAAAATAATTTACTTAGTTAAATAAATTGTACAAAATGCCGTCCACTTTAATTAATAAAAATTTGAATTAGATTGAAAATTGTCTCTTGCATAGACAAAATGTATCTCTCATAATTCATTTTATTTAAGTGTAATTACTACATATATATATAACAATTATATTGCTAATACCATCTGCAATTATGTCCCCGCTATGGGCATCGAACGGGTAATAGTGAGTTTGCGCAGTTTCTGAAATTTCCTTGTGAAAGTAAACATCCCACAGGGCCGGATTTCAACTTTTTTAATTAAATTTCACTGGTTAGTTAGGAAAAATATTGCAATCAAAATTTCGATTAATTCGATTTAAGACAGCGTTCCATGCATACGATTTCTGACGATATGATGATCCGACGGTGCCCTGATTGGTGTAAACTTTTGTTGCCAAATTCCGTCCGAACAATCGATACGATGAGCTTTATTTTAACTTTCATTCGACGTCGTATGTTTCTTAAACTCACTTTTTTCTAAACCAAAAATTAAGAATAAATGACTATATTGACTATTTTGGGAATTATTATCAGCTACTAATGCACCAAATTAAAAACACATTAATTTTAAGGTTAGGAAGTGACCACATATATTTTATATTATATACGAGTGACACTCTCTTCTTTTTTACAAGCTTTTTAGAGAAATTCGGTTCCGAAGATCGGATAATGTAATAAGCAAAACATTTTCGTATATATGTACATACCTGAAATACTTTATACCTGGCATTGATCCACGACTTTTGCAAAAAAGCAACATGCACTTGTGTCCTTTCATCTTAAACAAAATAAACCTACCAAACAGCGAATCGAATCACCACAAATTAAAAACTCCTTTACAAAAATTGTTGTTAGGTAAAGAATGAATGAATGAATGAATGAATATGCACTAATATACCGACAACAATGTGGATGAACAACTTGTTATTCTGTAATTTGTAAAAGCATCCAGAACCAAAGATAGCGACGAATAACCAAAAATAAATAATGTCGAGCCGGCTCTGACACGATCGATAAAATTTCCACCCTACTGCGCAAACTCAATGCTGCCAAGCCATCTGACATACCGGGGACACTTTTTGTAATTTGGAACGTTCGTATTGGCAATATAATGTATATATACTATATGTGGTAATTACACACAAAAATTTTTAACAAAAAAAAGTAAAAGTTAATCAAATTTCAATTCTCAATTGTTAATTTTTATAACTAACTTCAACTTATAGTTTTTATATAATTTTTAAATGGAAATCACTGAAACTTAATGACTTATGAGAATTATTGAGTATAAGATTGGATATTCTGTTATAAAGCGTAAAAGATACGTAATAAGAAATACAGGGTATTACAATAATTCGGACCATTTATACCTACAATAAAAATAAGAAATAAAAAATAAGTAATGACAATTTTGAGAAAATCATTACGATTTGGCAACGCCGCAGATAATAAAAATATTTTAGAGTTATGGGACTTAGGTAGTTGAAATTTTAATTCTTGAATGGGTCTTCTATTTGAAAATATTGTAACTGTGAATTAAAAGACCCTGTATAAAACAGTCTCGTAAAACCATATAAATAATACTCATATAACCTAGATACAATTATCTGTAAAGAAGAAATTATCAAATTAAAATCAATGAAGAAACTGTAATATTGGGCCCGTACGAAAGCAAAATTAATTGGAAAATAATTAATATCTGGCAAATAATAGATTGGAAAAAAATAATTGGACTTACATTAGCAATAACGAGGGATACTAATATCGAATGTTCCATTTAAAAATATTAAAATTTTAATCGTCCCGCTTTTATGAATCAGACTGTATATTTAAAAATATACATCGTTAGTAGCCAATTGATTATATTATACGAGGTATCGAAGAATCATACACTAAATTGACACCCTACATAAGCCAGCCAATTCTTAAGGTGACGTTAAGTGGTTCTTCAATACGTTATACTTATATCATCAATTACCCTATATGGTGTTATTTCAAAATTAAATTATATATTTTGTAAAATGGGAAAGACACATCGAGAGAATAATCAGTTTATTTTCAAGAACTACATACGTAAAAATTGAGCTTTTATAATTAATAAGAAATTCTGGATTGCATAAATGAAATATTTATTAAGGACTAAAAATATTTGATTCTTTTGTTTCTTTCAGGGATTTATTATAACGGAAACGAGTATTGCAATTGATATAAAAGATTTAGCAGATATTTCTATAGGAGGAAACTTCTATTAGAAAACATATGCCAAAGTATATGTGCAAGACACGAATAAACTAATAATGTGTTTAAATATAGAAGTGGAAACATATTTTGTTTAGGGTCCAATATTCACATTATATTTATCATAATTTAATTAGTAACTTTTTCTTCAACAATATTTTATTGACCAAGGTGTTATGGCATCGGGCGATAGTCCGCCAAGACGGACTTCCTACGTAGATGAGTAAACCATTTTTTTCTTTGTTGAAATACTGGTAAGGCTCCAGATGCATTGTTTTTGTCAAGCGCGATTTGAAGTGATCGATGCATGGTCCCTCCTTATTTTACTTAGGTAAGTCGAAAGCGCATAATTTTCTTTGCCATTTTATTTACGCTCCTGCTGATTTTCGAGTTTGTTCGGGTTCGAAAATCGCCAAGAATCAGCGGCAGTATTAAATTTTACTTAACATTCATAATTACTGATTAAATGGAAAAACACTATGGAAACGTTGATTTATGTCCCAGTTTTAATACGTTCGTAGATAAGCTAGACCTCGATGAATCTTCCCATAAATTAAACTATCGGATAAATTGCAAATACGTCAGGTTTGGACAATTATATTTTCGTAATGAGTAAGATAGTAAACGACATATTAGTTGGTACCTTATAGATGGCGCTATTTAAGGTAATTGAAGCCAGCCTACACAATTTAATTTTATAGCAAAAAATACAGCACTTTTAACTTATAGTGTTCTTTAAGATCAGCGTTTCTCAACGTTTAAGTGATGGCGGACCATTAAAGCAAAACTTGGAACCACGAATGGTTGCGTGGTGGGAAAGAGAACGAAAGCTCGCCGTTTTTTTCGGGACCATGCCCAAATGTTGCTAAATTTGGTCGATAATTTATATAAAACTAACAAAATCGCTGGGTTACCACTTATATTATTATAAAAAAACTAATTTTGTATAAAACGTTTATTAAGTAACAGAACAACCTAAAAACAAATCCAAAATCATTATTAGGTTCTAAAAACATTTTCTAATGAGACTTGTGAGCCTGCATTTGCTTGATTAGCAGAGAAATTCTGGGGCTGATGTTGCTGTTTAATGCTACGCTCATATCGTCGCCTGCATGAAATCTCTTACTGTTTTTACTTTTTATTTCAAGTAACGCCGAGTGTTGCTAAACCTGAACGTGCTCCTAACATTGCCAGAGCGCCATCTGTGCAAAAAAAAGAAACTTTTTTCCACATGATCTTGTGCTTCTCAAAATAATCGGACGAAAACAAGTAGCTGGGAACATTGTGCCACATCAGTAGTCTCATCGCATTGTAGAGCAAAAAATGGTGATTTTTTAATTTTATCCAAGAGAAATTCATCAATATCTTGCGACATTTTCTGATTTCGATTCTTAACTGTGCTGTTTGACAATGATATTTCCTGAACCTTGTTTTTGGCTTCCTCTCCTAGAACACCTTCCACTGCTTTTAGCAAATATGGCTTTACTAATGTCTCACCGATTCTATGCGGTTTTTTGAATCTGCAATCAGTTTTGAAATTTCCATAAAATACCCACTGTCTTCTACTGGACCACCTGGAAATTGGTCACGGACCACCGGTTGAGAAACGCTGTTTTAGATGAACCAGTCAAATAGTCAATATATTTGGTAATTAATAATAATAATAATAATAATAATAATAATTCTATGTGCAATCCAGGACCAGGTGGTGCCCACCCGGACTTACCGCAGACATATTTTGAAAGAGCATCTTCCAACCACAAAATGCCGACTGTGCGATAAAAGCGAGGAATCCATTCAGCACCTTCTCTCAGCTTGTTGCTACCTTGCCCCAAAATGGTACCTGGATCGACACAACAATGTTGCCAAAGATATACATCAAAGGTTATGGCCTGAAATACAAACTTATTGCAGATCGTACAGAATACTACAATAATTACTTACCTGGACAAGTTCTAGAAAATCAAGTAGTTAAAATATATTGGTATTTACTCATAATTACTGACCGTACAGTGGATCATAACAGACATCGTTGTATGGCATACAAGATGGCGAACAGTACAAACAATTGATGTTGCAATTCCCGAGGACGAGATCCTACATGAAAAAAATATCAAAATATGAAAACTTGGCTATGAAAATAAAAAGGATCTGGGAACTGTAAAAAGTTGAAATTATCCCTATAGCGATTTCATCAAATGGCCTAGTTCATAATCATTTACCAAACAGTTTAGGAAGCTTGGATCTCCAAACGTCAGACATCCTGATCCTTCAAAAGTGTACCATTCTCGGCTCCACAGGTATAATTTGCAAGGCGCTATCCAAGTAGCTAATACTAATGCCTTAGTCCTTTTTGGACTCGGCAATCTATACCGGCAAGCGTGAAAACAAAATAAATAAAAATAATAATACATTTATTATCATAAAATTCAAAACAATTAGCACAGATAAATATTCACACATTCAGTCAGACCAGTAACAATTGTAACAATAAACAGTAAATTGCTAGTGTAAAAAATCAATTAATCTATAACATTAAATAATTCTAAATTAACTTTATCTAATATAAAGAACTAAAAAAGCACAATAATGAGAAGTCTGGCTTTAACCTCATCCATCATTTAGGTAATCGTAAATAGAATAATATTCCTTCTAAATTAAGAATGTTTTAAGAATGGTAAGTTTGTTCCTTATCATGCGTATTTTAAATATACATATTTTTAAAAAGAGATAAAGTAAAAAGTAACAAAACCAAAATTCAAAAAAATCAATTCAGAAACAACGAAAATATAAGCTTATTTCCATTATAAGTGGGACACACTATTTATAAAAATGCTGGTATTTAATAATTTACCTTACATACCTACATTAACTTAAATAGTTTGATAGACGAAACTGTCAAAAACTTCAAGAAAAATTTGTCAAAAATTTCTAGTGATAATCAGCAATTATGGATCCCTTGATGAACAGCACAATGAATAGCGTAATGACTGATATTGATTTGGACAACATTTTTAAATCTTGTCACTGCGGCGATCCTCATGAAGACGAAGAAAAAACATTTGTATACATCGAAGGAACAAATCTGGACAAAACTACATCTGAAGATGATACGGAACTTTCAGAAACGGTATGGTTTAATATGAAACCACCAAAGTTGTCCAATTTTGACTACGTGCCTCTGATATCAGCAAGACAGCTTCAAATTAAAAGAATTCAGCTGAAAGGGAAGAGGAAATTAGCCGGAGATGATCAAAATGAACACAAAGGAAAAGATAAAATTACTGTTAGTACAGATAAGAAGAAATCAGCAGTTAGATTCATTTCTAATACGTCTCTAGAATTTGAATAATGTATGTAGATACAATTTATATGAAGTAAATTATATATAATATATTGTTTATTTTAAACTTTTATTACTTCTATTGCATTCGGGAAGAAAAAATATGGATTTCGTAAAAGTGGTAATTTAACACAACTGATCTCCTATGAACTTATCAAACCACTATCTTATTTCCAAAAATAAAAGTTTAGTACAATGGCAAGATAGATGGCATAGATATTGAATAAACCAACATAAAAGACTGTCACTGATCCATCCAATTATCCCTAGGACTTTCTGGCATTCCAACTTTAAGGTCTCAAGAAGGTATAATAAGAATAAAATTTGGTCATGCATCTTACCCTGCTCACTTAAAAAATATTAATGTTATCGAATCAGATCTATGTGAACATTGTGCTGTTTAATGCGATCTGGATCAGATATTTTTCGAAAGCACCCAATACTCCAACAATAAATACAATGCTTTAATAGAAGATTGCCATTTATCGGCTCCTCTAAACATGCTGCATGCCTAAATTGAATTATGTCAATATACAGAAGACCATTATGTCCTTTCTACATCAAAATAACATCAAATTATAATCCTTAAATACCTTAGATATCCTTAATTCCCTTTGTTATTTGTTTTCCCCTGGCCCTCCTGTTTGTCTATAAAATGCTCTGATCGGTCCAGAGCGAGAAGAGTGTGACCTTGTGTTCTTCCTGTCAGGGAATATAATACTAATCTGTATATATTGAGCTACATTAATCTATATACTTCATCTAACGAATCAATAAACCAATTAGCGGCTGGCCGAATGGCAGACTTGCCAAAACCAAAAACAAAAACACAAAATTGATCACTTTTAAAAGCGCCCTCTCCCAATTATCACAGAACAAACGAAGAGTCGCGTTATGGCTTTCCAGCTTCACATTGCCTTAGATGTCATTATAAGTGATGTAAGTGATAAGAATGGAAGGTTCAGACCAGCCAATGCAAAAAAAAGAATGAGAAGGTAAATGATGAGACCGGTAATGCCCGTATTTGTATAATATAGTCGTTACGATGGCTGCAAGTTTCCAAGCAGAAAATATCATTGTAGCGGTAAAGCTTTGTGAATCTATAGTATATAAAAAATATAACTTAGATAGGGATTCTCCCGTTGGATACACGGGTTTGTGGAGATCGCATAAAATACGGAATTTCGCGGACAAACAACCATTGACTATGAAGGTTAATTCAGACAATTAACTGGCAGAAGACATAAACCCGTCAATGAGTAAATCACACTCATCAAATAAGGGTACCTTACTATTTTCAGTCACAGTGGTATTGAAATTCTCCCTTCTTGCTATTCACCCCTGTAATTTTTTTAACATACTGAGCGAACTGTCAATACATATCTAGTTAACGGAGAAGGTGGAGGGACCACTATGACTATTGAACAGACGCCCCCGCTAAAATTACTCAAAGATTAATTCTATCTAAAATTTAGCATCCATGGACTAGATAGTACTAGATTTAAGACAGTAGATCTCCTCTCCTCGCTGTAAAATTTTATGTAGGACTTTAGGATAGGGAGGATTATAGATGCCATAGAATGCCACTTGAAGAGAACTGTTTTGTAGAAGCTTGGTAATGAAGCACACCCTGAAACAATGATCATATCGGCCTGCCAGGCAGGCAGGGAAATTGACCAAATATCACGTGGGTGGGGAAACCCGTGGAATCGAATCAGAATAGAGGATAAACATTTCGTGAAAGTAATACTTAGATAATGAGAAAGGCTCATATCGGCAATCCGAATTCCTTCACGAGAGCTGCTGGAGGGGCGAATTATGAGCTCCTAGATAACGTGAAAAGACAAACGCATTTTGATCGTCTAGGGCAGGGGTCGGCAACCTGCGGCTCTCGAGCCACATGCGAATCGATTAACGAGGATTAGGCACCGATCTCTCAGCCATTTGTACTCGCTTTTCACCGCACCCCTCCCAAGTGACATGCGTCGTTACCGTCGTCAGTCCGTCGAAAGCTCTCGAATGACGCCGTCGTCGGATGTTTCCATCCACGCAAGACAATTTGGCGTCTTCACCAGTGCTTTGGTTGGGACTAGGGGTCGGCAACCTACGGCTCGCGAGCTGCATGCGGCTCTTTCGATGTCAAGTTGTGTCTCTTTCGATATCAAATTGCGGCCGTTAGTACCTCTTTAAAAACTGAGAAATTGTGTAAATTATAACTTTTGGCTCTTCCGTCTCAAAAGGTTTCCGACCCCTGGTCTAGGGCCGCTATTCGCCAGTGCGACAAAGACAGTCTTAACAATGAATAAATTAAAATGATCCATGTACATATAATACTCCAAGAAGTATTTGTAAGTATTGCTAATTATAGGAAACGAAACCTATTTGAAATAATTCGAATCTCTGCTGATAATAATATAATATATAATTCTTATGCTCGTAAATTTCAGTGAATATTAAATACAGCAAAAAGCATTGTAACATTCTAAGCTCTGACCCTACATTCATAATATTTTACAGGAGTCATAAAATATACCTTATAAGAAGTACGTACTCGGATGTTCAATAAACTCCTTTTTTTCTTAGTTTTACGTTCGATTTTAACAGGAAAAGCAATAAAAATGAATTAATAGTTTGAGATTCCCCCTAGACGTTATACAGGGTGTCCATTTTTCGACGGATTTATGGAGTATCTCCGTTATTATTAAAGTTCTCGCAACACTTTGCTACTTTTTTGTGAAACAAAAGATGCCGGTACTAGAATTTCTCTAGATCTCCACGTTTCAGTAAATTTGATTTTGCTTAACTCTTGATATGCACAATTTAAATGAATTTAAGTTATGATACATGAAAATATGTGATCAAATTTTTCCGTAGGAAGAAAATAAAATAAAAAATGCTGGTTTCAATTTAAAAAAGTGAGGTGTCATGTGGAATATTTTGTTGAGTTAAACTGTATCAATATATAAATATATACAGTGTGTCCACTGATTGACTATCGAAGAGGGAAAACTTTTTTATTTGTGGGTTTATGAAAAAAAGTTATTTTTCATAAAAACTCCTGCTTGTTCTCCAACGACCAAAAAGTATATTATTTTTTCAAATTTATATACCGGGTGTTCAGAATTTAGAAAAATATGAAAAAAGCTAAGAACAAAGTACCCTTATGTGTAAAGATAGGATAAAAACTAATTAGCAAAAGTTGTTGTGGTTGAGAACCTACGTCTCATTACCAAGTTTTGACTTATTAGCTAAATGTACAGAGACAGGCAAAAAATTCCAACTCATAAAATATGATTTGCTTTAAATTAACGCATTTTACAAATTAGTTAATCTTTAGAACGTATTTCTTTGTATAATATTTATCTTTATACGAGGAATTGTCGAAAACGGCTAAGTAACTACCCATGTTATTAAAAAATCAATACGTTTTAAAATAAAACCGTGCACTATTCATAATTAAACGAATTTATTAGAGAACGAATGAAGAGTAAAAAATTGTAACAAGTATAACAAATGTAAGTGAAAAAAGGCAGGTTATCAGCAAAAAAAAACTATTCAAAGGTTTCTCCACCAACCTCCTCGCATCGTTGGACTTTCTTAATAAATGCTTTATATGCATTTCGTATCTCTTGCAAAGGGATAGCCTGAATCGCTTCTCTAATTCTAATTTTTAAATTGTCAAGATCAGGTTCCAAATGAGATGCATACACTTTCTGGGTAAGGTAGCCCCATAAGTAAAAATCCATTATTGTAAGGTCGGGACTTCTTGGCGGTCAAGGGATTGGTCCATATCTCCCAATCCAGCGCTCCTGAAATTGTCGATTCAACCATTCCCGCACAATAACAGTGGAATGCGCAGGATGACCATCTTGTTGAAAATATGCAGTTTGCCTGTCAATAAGTGGCATATTATTTAAATAATGAAAAAAAATTGAATTTAGCATTTCTAAATAACTATGCTGATTCATATTTGCTTCAAAGAAGTACGGTCCAATTATTCCGTTGTACGTAACTGCACACCAAACGTTAACTTTCTTGGAGTACTGTCTTCTGCAATGAATTCGAAAATGGGGATTCTCAGTTGACCAGTAACGTACATTTTGGGAACTAACCACTCCATTAGTTGAGAAAGTAGCTTCATCGGAAAAAATAATATTATGAAAAAAGTTTCTATTTTGTAAGTATTTCTGACCAACCCATAAGCAAAAATCAAGTCTTTTTGTATCATCATTTGCTTCTAGAGTATGAACAAATTTAGGTTTATATGGCCTGACTTTATTAGCTTTAAAAATTATTTGCAAATATGATTTACTAATGTTTCCAATATGGGATGCTCTAATCCTTAGCGATGTTTTGGGAAAATGCCGAACGGAATCCAGCGCAAGAGTTGCCCCAACATTTTCTTCTTCATTGATAGGAGTCTTCTTCTTTTTAATATTTAAAACGCTTCCTGTTCTTCTAAATTTTGAAACAATAGATTTAACTGATATTCGGTTAACGGTAATATTTGGCCATTTCTCGTTAAACATTCTTGTGACATACGAGTATGAGATATTTTCCCCTAAACCATAACATTGGACAATAAATACTTTTTGTTCTAACGTTAGCATTTTTTTTCACTGTCATAAATTAAGCAATATGACATTGACAACATTTTTATTTGTTTGTTCATTTGTTAAATACGTCGCTCCGCGATGTGTTTTCAGCGCCGTCTTGTCGGTAAAATGTACGTCCATTGTCATCGCAACGTATACTATAAAGTTTTTACAAAGAAATACGTTCTAAAGATTAACTAATTTGTAAAATGCGTTAATTTAAAGCAAATCATATTTTATGAGTTGGAATTTTTTGCCTGTCTCTGTACATTTAGCTAATAAGTCAAAACTTGGCAATGAGACGTAGGTTCTCAACCACAACAACTTTTACTAATTAGTTTTTATCCTATCTTTACACATAAGGGTACTTTGTTCTTAGCTTTTTTCATATTTTTCTAAATTCTGAACACCCGGTATATAAATTTGAAAAAATAATATACTTTTTGGTCGTTGGAGAACAAGCAGGAGTTTTTATAAAAAATAACTTTTTTTCATAAACCCACAAATAAAAAAGTTTTCCCTCTTCGATAGTCAATCAGTGGACACACTGTATAATGTTCATCTAAAAATGAAAATTGACGGGTCCGAGCGTTTTTTCGAAAAATTAAAGGTTGTATTTTAAATGAATTTATTCCAACCTATTTGACCTCACTCAATACAAAGTTCAATTTTATCTTATTATTTACCCTTAATCGGTGTCAGTCAGATGTAAATAGTGATCGACGTGACCTTTTCCAGATCAAGATGTTCCGGCCAAATGGTAACTACTTTATATACTACGAGAATTTCTGCTCGAGAAATGGTGCAATAACTCTGAATTCTATACGATAATGTTTTCTGATTACTCTGAAAGAATACTAAGGGTAGAGTGTGAAGGTCAATGAGTAGAGGGTGGATATACCCTGGTCGCACTATGCGATGGGAAAGTAACACACCATCGGACAATCCCAAATCTAGAATCATTTGATCCAGCTACTTCTACCGGAATCTATTCTAAAATCAAATTGTCTATCTTTGTATGAAGACGTAGAGTTTGAGTTGTTGTAAATTTCTCCATAAACGGAAGTAAACTTTTAACAAATAATAACTTAGGGTTTTCTCATGCGTTCATTTCTAGTTCATGTAGCTCTACTTTCCGTGTTTCCATATCCAGAACTTCAGGCTTTATAGGCAGCCGAAGTTAATTATTCTTCCATCGCGCCTAGTTGAAATTATCCTGATTACCTTCCGGTTTGCAAGCGGTTTGCTCGGCGGCTCGCTAAGCTGGTCAGTTAGATAGCTGATAGCACAGTTTGATGATTTGTGACGGAAATAAACCTCGCAGGCTTGATTGGTTTGGTGGGCTACTTGCCACCCTCGATGAAAACCGTCTCCATCTTTATAGTGAATGTAATGCAGCCCATCTACTCTTAAGCTATGATTTGTTAGAACGTTAGACAGTAGACTTTGTCGCGTTGAACATACTTGGTTCTAACTGTGTATAGTGGGAGATGTTCTTGTACGAGATCTACCAATTTCTCATTTTGTTCTGGAATAAACATTCCCATTTTGAAATATGTTACGAAATTATTAATAATAAACAAAACGGGTACGTTAAATACCACCTTTTATAGCACTTGCAATTATGAGTTTAGCTTAACGACTGCGTCCAAATCAAATCGAGTTTGATTTGAACGGACACATCGACATACTGATTTTTCTGTTTCTTTTTCTGTTTTCTTGAGCGGCTTCTAACAAATCAGTTATGCATTTAAGTGTTTGCTAGATTTCAATGGACTTCAGTAGCGTACAACTGATTTGCTTCGAGCATCGTCCTAACAATCCATAGCTTTAGTGATAGGGTACATCTTGCGGCTCCATTTTTTCCAGATTCGATATTCTCGTATATCCAGGGAACGGCAATAATTTGTACTAAAGTAGTTAACCCCTGTCAGTGACTTTGTTTTGCCTAGAAGTTACTGCAAAACCACCACACAAAAGATGAGACAAAAAGTAAAGTTATAGGTGGTAATAAAATCTTAAAGATCGTAGAAGTACAACTATCTTAATTTCAAATTCTCCAAAACTTTCACTTTGCCACGAGACTCGCCTTCCGAGGCAGTATTCATGTTCAATGGTCCGAAAACTAATTCGAAAAATACCTATTTTATTATACGGTCTCGGTTTCGATGTCGTCTGAGAAAATGTTGTAAGTAGTCTGGGAGTCAAGATATAATTTTTACTAATTTGCATGGCAAGCTTTCATATTCTTTGATGACAAAAATACGTAAGATCGGATAAAAAATTAATTTTTCTTTCGACTAATGATTATATTGGATATACAGGGTCCGGAAAATATGAGTTCAACATTTAATAACCTTTTATGAAAGAGCGGGACTTCCATTATTTAAAATGACAGGTACATATGAATATTTACATGGTTGGGTTTGTCGGTGTTTTATGACCTTTATATCCTTCTTGTGCATGTACGAAGAATATAGGTTAATTTCAAACACTAAAAAATAAATGAATAGAGCCATCAAACAAGACTATAATGTAATTAATTCGTATATAACAGTAAACAGCACATTTTTAAATTGTTCCAAATCCCGATATATTTAAATTATCATTGATGCAATTACTTTCAATCGATCGCTAAATTAATTTTATTTTTTCCGCATTTTGATTCACTTCGAATTTATAACTTAATTGCACTAGATCACACTCGATCAATTTAAAATGTATATGAAGTAATTGAAGTAAGAGTTCACATTTCAAATTAAATTTCCAGCTAATATGGATATATTAGCTTCACTAAATGAGTTATTATTTTACAAACCGCACACTTTTTAATATTGACATTTTGGAATCGAAATTTTCAAAAATCCATGTAGGGATTAAATTTTTTCATCAAAATCCTAAATACGTGTCAACTAATTGTATTCTAATTTTCAGTGTGCGGTTTGTAGAAGAATGACCCGAATGCATATTTGGCATAATTAGCTAACCAGCTACTGACTTTGACAGAAATAATTTTTTTCATATCAAAGTAGCTCGGTTAGCTAATTATTGATTTGCTAACCAGGCAAGAATGTGAATGATTTTTTAGGTACAGGGTTAAATTTACAACTTCAGTTATTTCCTTCTATTATTATTATATCATTCCCATTATTATATTGTCAGAACAATGGGTAGAATTGAACATTTTTTTTTTGATTCGTGAATTTTATCAAGAATCTGTAAATCATACATTATGAAATTGTGTTAAAGTTAAGATAAAAAACTGTAAATCATTGTACACTACCGCTCAAAAGTATTTGGGCACCTCTGGCTATAATGGAATTATTACCAAAATGGATCAATTTTGCAAAAAGATTTATTCTCCAGGTTAATACACACACATTTATCGAAATTTATTAAAAAAAAGAAAAAAATATTTAATAAATTTAAATGGAGGATTCGTTTATGTGTCCTACTCTTAAATTTATTATTGTAACGCATAAATGGGGCGTTCGTGTGATAAGTTTTGCCAAAGTCTCGTTTGCTATTAGGTCCCAAGCTGCTTCCAATTTATTGTATAGATCGTCGGAGGATGTTACGGCAAATTGATGCACCTTTCTGTCCAGCTCGTGCCATAATAATTCAATCGGTTTTAAATCTAGGCTCTGGGGAGGCCATTGCATCAATTTCACCAGATGCTGCATTTCTAAGTAGCGTAAATAATCTTTACATAATTTCGATGTGTGTTTTGGGTCATTGTCTTGTTGCAAAATAAAATTCTGACCCACAAGCATTAGTCCTGAAGGTATAGCATACGTTTCTAAAATGTCACGGTATCCTTCTTTTCTTAAGATACCTACCTTCTATTCTCACGATGCCACCCGCACCTGTGCCAGTAAAACAGCCCCAAATCATCACTGAACCACCCCCATGTTTAACTGTAGGAACAATACACTCCTCTCTTGCGCGTTCACCCACCGCTCTTCGAACAAATACACGTCTCCGTGAACTGAACACTTCAAACTTGGACTCATCCGTCCACAATGCTTTGTTCCAGTCTTCCACTGTCCAATGTTGGTGTTCCCGGACCCACTGTAGTCACTGTAGTCTTCATTGCTAGTCGTCCATGAAATCCAGCAGACGACTTTTCTGTTATAGGAATCTTAATTCTGCAGGTCAGGCTAATCATAATTATTGAATTCTTATGCCATAAAACTGCATTTCAGAACAATAATTAAATGTACCAGAAGGGGATTTCCTAACCGCACTTATATATCAGCAGTGCAATAAAACATGGGTGCCCAAATAGTTTTGAGCGGTAGTGTACATACCTGAAATACTAATTTTTACTATATATACTATTTCCACAATAGTATTTGATATTAACTGATTGCTAGGCCTAACCAAACGGTAAATAATTTTCTTACCATTCAGCGGATGGTAAATCAAATTCATAGTTTAATGAATACCTACGAAGATTTTGTGTACCATTTCTTAATGCTAAATTTAAATGTACAATTGTTGTAATTAGAAATACGAATACTGAGTTATTTGTATACTTGTAAGGCAATTAAAACTTAACTTTCTCGTATTATAATCTCAATTAATAGAACTTTTCTAATTAATTATTTTCGGTTACATTGTTATTCGGGTTGCTAACAAAAATACACACGGTTGTTACAATAATTTTAAAGCATTTCTAGGATCACTTCTACCAATTAATTATTAATCTAGCAAAATATTAAAAAAAATACCTATTTTCTAATAAATCTTATTCCGATTGTGCAAAAATGAATATAATCGACCATTAAGAAGTTTAGTAATCTCAGAAAGCATTGCCTTGTATCGGTGGACGTTTCTTATTCTTTTATTCTTCTCGATTCTTAATATATATTACTAGTAAGTGATTCTGTAAAGTATATTTATAGATAAGACGAATAAGAAGCAGTGTTCGAACAAGAACATTCAGAACACTTGACGAAATTGTAACGTATGCCGTCTTATTTCATACGGAGATCATAGTGTTTTTATAAATCTAATTTTAAGTATTTGATTAGGTCTTAGTTTTGGGCCAAAAATGTATGTATTTCTTTCTCCTTAAAACGCAAATGCAAAATAGGAAAATGGAATTTGAAAACCAATATTTTCTGCATGATTTATCATGCGATAAGGACAAACCAACTACTTAACTGAAAAGCAAAAACTTTTTATACAGATGAAAATTTTAGCTTTAAAGTACATGTTGGAAGTCCGCTGACCCCCCACTAAATCATTTAGGTGGAAGCTAAATGTTTTAAAGTAGATTCGTAAACTAATTTACCGCATACTTTGTTCAGAGGTTGTGGTTAAATAATGGGATTTTAAGTAACGTTGTAAACGAGTCTATAAAATACACGAAATCTATAATAAAACAACAAGACGTTTAAAATCGAATTGGGTTTTATTGTCTGAATACCGGGTTGTGGATTAGTAAATCACATAATTGTATGGAGGGGAAAAATCTATTAAAGGGTATTATTTATTTAACATTATGAGACACAGAAAAATAAAAATGAAGTTTAACATAGTTTTACTTTTTCTCGTAATATTAGTTATGGATTTCCGCCAATCATAGGATGATTCAATTCATTTAATGGAAGTAACCAATATCTGGCAATAGGGTGTTGAAAATGGTCGGTTATCCTCACCCGCGCCCGGGGGCTTTGGGGGTGGGGATAGTTTAAATTGCAAACTATTCCTCCTTCAAAACCAAACAACTTTTTCCTCAGACATTTTCCGCTGCAATGCGATGCACCGGAGCTATTCCGGGGTACCGACCATTTTTCAACACCGTGTATAGAGCGAAATAGCTTGGTATTACACCAGAAGCAAAGCTACGCTGCAAACCTCACGTCGGAAAGGAAAGAAAATTGGTATCAAAAATAGAAAAATGTATTGGCTTATAGGAAGAAATTCCATTGATTTTCAGAATCGTTATGTCAGAAATAATTACCTCTATCGAGACCTGGAAATGGGAACTATGGAGAGAGAAATGAAGAAACTTCAATTATCAATAGAGCTTTGGTTAATCCACTGATAGTAACAACAAAAACAGAGGTATTGTAATATATGGGCCTAAAAAGTAAATACAGGAACTTTCAAGATATTTTTTAAAAATCTAGAATTTTCCGCTTTTCGGTTTTCAGTTTTTCCTGACTTTGTTCAAAGAGATGTCCAAAAGTAAATTTCACTTTCTCATAGCTACTTTTTATTTTCCATTATATGGCATCATCGGATCTTTAATGTGACGTTTCGTCTTTAGGGCACCATCATCAACTTAATTTTTTAAAGACGGACCTGGATTTTTTTATGAAAGAGGACCGAATTCTACGTTCAGTGGTATAGCACTCACTGGTTTTCCAACATTTTGTTCCTTAAATTGACCATCTTCATTAAAATACCCCTCGTACGTTCCTGTAATATTTACTTTTGTTTCAAAGAAACTGAAGCTTTTGAAATTATTATTGATATTTCTGTCTTTAATTGTTATTGATATTACGTACTACTGCTACTGTTTTTTATTTCAAAATAATTGTAAAGAATAAAAAGTAGCAATGAGAAAGTGAAATTTATTTTTGGACATCTCTTCGAACAAAATCAGTAATAAATAAAAACCGAGACCGAAAATTTTGGATTTTTCCAAAGCCTCTGTATTTATTTTTATTGTTTGCGGCATATTATCGGGCCCATAATTACGTAACTGACAATATAGGTTAAACCTCAGAGTAGTTAGGATTTTATTAATATTGGTTAAATTTCAATTGGTCATCTCTCTTTTTCGATCTAGAATCAAAAGAAAAATGCTAAAAGCAAAACTGGAAATAAAATATTTATCCTATTATCTGCGGCTTGAGATTAAAATACATGCTTCGTCCCTAAAAATACCATCCTAAATTAATCTGCTTCTTCGGCTTTTTATATAAATTTTTAGGAGAGCTACGCAGCAGTTTGAAGCTAGTAAGTTTCAACCTTCACTTATTATAAGGACACTTATTAAGACAGGCTCACTTTTCACCATTTTAATAAAGTTTCCTCCGTTAATACAATCTCCACTTCCAGGATAAGATTACTGAAGCTATTTATGGGCGTTCGAGAATAATATGGAATTTAAAATATTAGAGAAAAGTATTAAGCCTTAGTCGATGAGAATTTTAATAATGGATTGTTTAAAATATTTTATGTACAGGGTGTCCCATTTTCAACATTTTATAGGGTATCTCCGTAATTGTTAGTACTATCAAAAAAGTAATGTAGGTGTCATGTGCTCTTTTTGGGTTTGTTCGCTCGCTTAAGAGATAAGGGGAAAAATCAAAAAATTAACAATTTCTAAATTACCCTATATTTTCTTAGTTAAAAGAGATACAGTAAACTGTTTTATACAGATGATTGTTGAATAATCTGCCATTTTCAGAATAAGTATACGGGGTCAGGTAAAAAAGTTATCGGACCAAACCTAATTTCTTTAAATGGAACACCCTGTTTATTTTAATCTAAAAAGATAGCATTTTAAATTCTCTTCTCAAACATATAGCACACCATGGATGATAGTGATTTTCTAGGCGATTTATTTAAACTTTTCTTTCTTCTGTTAATAACAACTAGAATGTCAAAACAGTTGTTTCTACGATATTAGCTTTTAAAGTAAGGAAGTTTAAATAAATCGCCTAGGAAACCAATATTATCCATAGTGTGTTATATATTTGAAAAGGGAATTGAAAATGCTATTGTTTTAGATTAAAATATATAGGGTGTTCCAGTTTAAAAAATGATGTTAGGTTCGATAACTTTTTTACTTGACCCCGTATGCTTGTTCTGACACCGCCAGATTATTCAGCAATCATTATAAGGAGACTTTTGTATAAAATATTTTTCTGTATCTCTTTTAACTAAGAAAATATAGGGTAACTTTGAAATTGTCAATTTTTTTATTTTCCCCCGTATCTCCTAAGCGAGCAAACATTTTCAAATTTTGATTTTACCATTTTAAGTTTGACCCAAAAAGAGCACGTGACACCTACATTACTTTTTTGATAGCACTAACAATTACGGAGCCTATAACAGTGTCGAAAATGGGACACCCTGTAGAATTAAAATTAAAATATGTAACTATAAATTATTCAGGTCGTACTTAATTTAACAACAAATATATTATTATCTTAAATAGAAAAATAAAGATGTCAGCATATTATGACGACTTATCAATAAGGCTAGAGCCCTACAAAAGAAGAAAGGCAAAAATTCTATATTTGTGGTTTGTTCGTTGTTTGGACAACCATTTATTTTTCCATTTAATACTTTAACCACTGTAAGATTAACTTGAATTTTAAATATATCTTATATGTACCAAATTTGATGATTCTTAATATAGGTTCTGTTATTTTAATTTTTATTTATATTATTTCTTTCCTGTCATATATTTATAATAGTCGAATAGATACAATTTAAAAAGCATGCTTTACTACATACATTAATAAAAAGCAAATAGCATAATTCTATACAATTTTCTTATTTTCGATTGGAACCCCTGTATATTTCCATCATTGAAGAATTAAAAACACATATATTTTTTCTAATTTAAACCTTATCATAATTTTTAACATATTGAACCTTACTTGAAGAAAACCTGTAACTATTCCAATAGCCATTTTAATGAATAATCGTTACATAAGCTTTTTTTAATAGAGTACCCTGTATATTACATGTTATTTTAATTTTATAATTAATATTTTTCTCGAAATTTAGAAAAAATATATCTCTATGCAAAAATTGGCTTAACAATATTACGATATTTATTTTTTAAGATGAGACGGTGAGACACTTAAAACACATAATCATTAAAGGCTACTTTTAAACCGTATCTCCGTACCGTAACGAAAAATAAGTTATCACAATTATCTATTTTTGAAATCAGTCCGATCAGTAGAATTTATTGGTCTGATCAAAATTTCCATTTAAAAATATTGGTTGGTTGATGGCGCCAGATCTATCAAATTTGACAGGTCAAATTATATTTGATATAAAAATTAATTCTATAGGAAAAATTATATATAATTACACTATTCCTTTTTTAATATTGCCTGTAGTAAAGTTGCTAATCCGGCGAGCCCCTTAAAGTAATGTCCCTGCACCATATCAAAAAATTTAAATTTTCACATAAACGTGGTACAGAGCCACAGACAGATCGACAAAAATGGTTTACGATACTTCATTCAAGCCTTCCTAGAGGAAGCCAATGGATTATCAAATCAATAAAATAACATGAAAAAATTATTTTTCACAATGACGATGTTTTCCTTTCCGCTAGAAAAGTATAAAGTTATTAATAGTTTGTATACCTACTCGATGATATCGCAAACATAATACAAACGCAGTTTTAGTTTACTATATCATCAAATAATCTAGGTCAATATATTATAATCTGTTATATCATGTAATTTACCTCGTAAAACAAATCCAATATACTTTTGTTTGTTTTATTCCTCATTTATTATAGATATAACCTGTCGATTTAGGTAAGGCATAAAATGGAACCTTTTACTTCAATTTTAACTGAAAAAGAGAATTTAATAAATTAATTATTTTCCAAAAGTCTGATATACTAAGTTAACAATATAGTGAATAAAGATGTTCATTATTTTTTTAAGGTAATAAAAAATTATATCTCTAAGGTCACAAAGACACGTAGTAAATACTTAAACTTCCTAAAAAATGTTTACTCTAAAATAAACTAAAAATGAAATCACCAAAACTAACGAAGTTAGCAAACGTCCCTTTATATGAAGACTACCGATGTAACGTCACACGGCTGTACGAAGAAACTCGAACAATCTTGAGCGTCAGTCAAACTCAGTCAGTCAGTCATTCAGTCACACTGAGACCTAACCACTATAATCCTTGGCACTTAGCTGTTCCGCCATGTGACGTCAGAGCGCGTTTCATGCATATCCCTATATTTTGTAGTTGAAATAATTTAAAACGAATTAATTACTACTAAAATCTATTATTTTAAAGAAAATAAATAACATTAAAAGATCTAGGGAATTATATTTGTAGTATCCGATTCTATATAAAAATTTAATTAAGGTTTTGTTAAATATTTTCCTATACCCAACCGTTTTTGAGACAATATTCATTATTTTTTTTAATATGGCATGGAAATTTGACCTTACTAATGCAATTACAAGCGTGAGTAAATACTCCGGAGGTAAACTCGTTCCCCTATCGGATCTCCCGGCAGGGGATGGTCTTGGGGCCCCATTCCGCAAAGTTCATCAAATAACCACCATTTCCGACAACTTACTGGGTTCCTAAAACAACACTCAACCCAGAATTAGCAACTTCAAAATTGATTTCTGCAATATTAGAGGGCTTAACACGAACATCAATTCAGTCTACCAGCACTTACAATCTTCCAAGCCTCACGTGCTTGCACTGACCGAGACAAAGGTGAGATCGTCAACAAACACTGTCAGCTATTTATACTCTGGATACGATTTTCATTTCCGATCTCGACTCAACTTTGGGGTATGTCTTTTTGTTCGATATGATCTCTGCTGCCAACGAGAACTCACACTTGAACCGACAGAATTTGATGTAATGTGGTTTAAAATATCAACGCAGAAAATCACCGAGTTTATCTCCTGCTTTTACCATCCTCCAATTTACATTACAGAGTCCTTTTGTCATCACTAGCCAACACAATAGACTCCTTTCAAACCAACCATGCCGAAATTGCTATCTTTGGCGACTTTAACGACCACAATGTCAACTGGCATACATACCCAAATACGAACGATGAACAAGGTTGTGAGGCCGAATCGTTTGCGATCAGTTCTGATCTAACTCAACTCGTAGAAGAACCAACGCGGATTCCAGACAGAGATGGAGATTTTGATAGTCATTTGGATATTTTCTTGGCGTCAAACCCAAATCTATATAGAGTCACTGTACAGCCTCCGATAGGATCTTCTGATCACTGATTTCGACTCTAAGGGAACTACCAATTAATTGATAAGATAAAGCTATTAACCAACAATTTCTGGAGTACCTGGAAGGCCTCAACATTATCAGCGATCATCAAAATGGTTTTCGGAAGTCCAGATCAACGGGAGACCATCGAGCCTATGTCACCCATCTTTGGACCGACGCAATAACATCATGGAAAGTCTCGGACTATTGCACACACACAGCCTTTGATCGTGTTTGACATGAGGAGCTTCGAAGTAAGCTGAGATCTTATGGTATCAAATCCAGTCGATTCTGTGCAGGGTTGTCTAGCTTTCTAAGGACCGCTCTCTGCTAGTTGCAATTGACGGATTTCTCTCAGATACCTTCACCATCAATGCCGGTGTTCCTCAAGGGTCCATATTGTCTCCCACCCTTTTCTTACTTTACATTAACGATCTTCTAGTGACAACTAAATATCCGATATTTAGCTTTGCTGAGGATAGAACACTTGTCTCATTTTTCTCTTTGAATTCACAAATATCGGCTGCCGACACACATCTTCGCAGACAGCATGGAAGAAATTTTGGCTTGGGGTGACAGTAACCAAGTCAAATTTAACGCTAAAAAAACTCAGGCAGCAGTTTTCCCTAGAAAGGTGGTTAACATTACAGAAGATAGATAGGTCAAAATATTTTCATTGAAAATATGTAACGATTTTCTTGATGCGCAATTTATAATATTTTAAGTCAGTAAATCAATTGAAAAATTAAATTATTATCGATCATGAATACCTGAAAAAATAAATATTTTCATGTACTATAAAAATTTATTCTATCAACAGCACTCTGACTAAAAGTAAATATGAACGTTGCATTGAATATGG
Source organism: Barypeithes pellucidus (assembly GCA_963991005.1). NCBI lineage: Eukaryota > Metazoa > Arthropoda > Insecta > Coleoptera > Curculionidae > Barypeithes > Barypeithes pellucidus. The sequence goes on from OZ022559.1 coordinate 31,250,378, forward strand.
TTTATGAGATAAAACGGATAACGAGTTGTATGAAGTTTGAAATTGTACTTTGTATTTATATGCATGTGTTATGGATGCAGTGGTTAGAAGCTAAAATATGAGATGCGATATTACTTATGAGGGATTTAGTACTGTACTTAGCTGCTACCCATATTCATAATCATTCTTATAAAAAAAAGATTAATGCTTTCTTTGCCAGTTAATATGCAAACATTAACAACCACATAAAGTTCATTGCCATTTTGCCCGAAATTTATCTGATTTATTACTTCTGTATCTGAGTTATGAATATTCAACAATATTTTAACTTTTTTCTCTACAAAATCTTAGACAATGATAAATGATGAGAAATCGATATATTTTACGGCATTATGTCTACTCTAATAATAGTAAAAGGTATTTTATTCAAACAGAGGATTAGACTCGTCGGTACCAATAACGATGTCGCCAGAAGCAATATTATCTATAAGTAACTATTATTCACAATATGTATACAGGGTTATTCATGAAGAGTGGTCTATTAAAAGATCTCGGGAACTTAAAGATATATTTGTTTGAAATAGTGAAAATCGTTATAAAACCTTGCTGTTCTAATGAATATATTTTGAGGTGTCTATTACTCCCGATTATACTAGAAGTTAGGCATAACAGTGTTATTTTAAATAGAATCCACTGTATATTTTGGCCTTCTTCGATTCTATGTAATAATCCTAATAACTATTGTTAACAATTTCCTATACCCATCTACAAAATTATTCAAGGTTTTTTTTATAAAAAAACATACAAACTATTGCATCTTTTTTATAAATAATTCTTTTGATAAATTTTATATCAAAGGGTTGGAAAAGTTATATTAATTTTCACATAAAATCGAAAATTGATAAAATATAGATATAATTCAATTTAAAATAACAATGTGAAGCCTAACTTCCGGTATAACCGGGAGTGATGGATACATCAAAATATGTTCATTAAAAATATCGATATCTTTTATAGCGAGTACCAATCCGAGCCCAGTTATGTATTGGACCGAGTTCTTGACTGATATATTATTTATAAGAAAGGATGACTCGGCCATCCTTAAAAATGCTATGAGAATTCGATTTGTCACCAATAACAGCATCTAAATGGCTCTTCCACTTAGCGTTTTCGTTTTTATTCTCTGCATTAAATATACAAAAATTAATAATACATAATTTTATATTGAAAAAATATAATGGTTCCGATGACAATCGAATCCTAAACCTCACGATTACTCGTAGGTAGGCTGATCTACAAATGTGGTGTGATGTGACCCTGAATATATTCTTATACCTTGGACATTAAGAGCATTGTAAATGCTAAATTGTAAAATGTAAACTAGATTTTAATATTCAATAAATATGAATGAGTTTCCTTTCTCCTTAATAACACCTCGTAATTGATGAAACAATCGGAAAGTTCTGGCATCGATTCCCAATAGACCCATAAAGCTTTTCTCAATTTTGAAAACTTTATCTGAATGCCCATTCAACTAGCATTTATCCATGGTGGGCATAGGCAATATTTGGACACCTTTTGACTAAAATTCAAGAGAATTGAATGTGAGAAAATCTAAACTCAATCGATTTCTCGTCGGCGAGTAATTTGTGTTGTGTTACCTGCAGAGGTCGATATTCATCAATTTACTTTTTATAATCGTGAACAACAACTGGTCATTATGTGCATATTATGCTTGTTTTTCATTCCATATTTGTTGAAGGATGCTAACATTTTGTAGTTCAATATTCACATTGAAATTTAAAAAGAAAAAATAATCATAATAATAATTAAATAAACGTTTAATAGGGGCATAAGAAAACGTGAAAGGCAAGCAAAGCTGAGAGAACTAAAAGGGATAAGAATGGGCGAATGAAGGATGAAGAATATTAAATTTCGTAATAATGAGTATAATTTAGATATCCGTAATAAATGTATTTTAACCAACCCAACACATGGTTGGCTGGTTGGTTGGTTAAAGGCGGGGGTAGGTTTAAAGGCCGGAACTTCTATCACTGCAGTTTACCGGCTTATTGGGTACCCCGATCTTGTTAGAAGATGTTTGTTCCTTCTATGAGGTCCAGTAACCTTCTACCAAGCTTGTCATGTGGGAGGTTATCATCACGTTGTATGTTCCCGAAGATGTTTTGTCTTCTACGAGACATCGCTACGCAGCGGTGTATTATGTATGAGGCGGTTTCATCCTGTTCGCCATAGAGCCTGCATTCAATAGATCCGTTGTTTATACCTATCCGTTGAAGGTGTTTTCGCAGGTTTCCAATTACGGCCCGTGCGTGTATTTGACCAGGTATCCCTGGCCATCGAGATAGGTATGGTTTTTTTCGACCATCTATCTAACCGAACAAATCCCAATACATACATCTTTCTACTTTGAAAGATCATTTAATTTTAATATAGCTAAACTATACAATTTGGTGTCCATTGATATCAGATCTATTTCTGGTTTGCGATTTAACTTAGCAATTCAAGATATATTACCTGTATTAGTCATTACTGTATTAATAGAATAGAACTATTTTTAAATATAAATTACTAAGGAACTCATAGAATATAAAGTGTTGAATGAGTAAGTAATGTAAATTATATTTTCTTATATAATGATATGTATTGTGTAGATCTAAATACTCGTATATATGTGATTCGTTAAGGCTGTTTTTAATTAAGATTAATTTTTTCCTACTCTATAATTGGATTTAAATCTGTACAGTTTGTAATAAATAAATAAAATAAATAAATGTGAGGAAGCCTAGTCTTCAACTTTGCCCTTCGTCGCTTGCAGATGTTACAATAAAGACATTGTTTATTTAATGTGAATAAAAATTAATAAAAAATATATAAAACTTTTCTTATATCCTCTAATGGTGTTTAAAAATCAATCGTGACTTCATTAGTAGACGGAAATTATGCCAGAATGTAGAATAAATCCCCTTAAAGACAAAATTTTGACAAAGAGTTAATAGATGATAATAATCAATAGTCACGGTCTTGACTTATGTCATTCTGCTCCGATTAATCTGAAACGTTCATATTGTCCGAAGGGGGTAATGTGGGTAGTTCTTTCATTCATTTAAAACTAGACTCTTCAGATCCAGTTCGATTTGCTCCAACCTTTTGGACCGACGACTGCGAGCGATGTGATAATATGCTAGGTTTATTAACCTTAAATTATGTTCCAGTTTGTTTATGTTGAATATTTGTTTAAAAAATGAACAAATTTACTTCCTGACCATGAAAGCCAACAAACATATAAATTAAACTTAAGTATATATATGGAAATCATCGAACGAGGAAGTAAGGAAAAAAAATTATAAAGGTTTGTAAAATGAACCCCAAATGCGGCCAATATTAAAAAATAATACATAAGTAACAACACTACTAAATTTGTGGAATTACTTAAAACACAACATAAAACTAGACAAACAAGCTACAAATAATAGCTACTGTTAAATTTTTCTCAAATTTAAAGCATCCGTGGAAATTAATCTCTTTTGCGCCTTTTAAATCATTAACGTGGTTTACAAAAGAATCTTAATAAAAACGTTCTTTGTTATTTACGTTAAAATCTTAATTGTATTCTCTAACTAAACTGGATGTTGTTTATCATTAATCACACTGCAACGATTTCTGATTTCATAGCAAGTTTTACGCTCTAATTTTCTTAATACAAAAATCGATATGGCAGCTTTTTGTGTAAAGCCGGGTTCAGATGACTAGGGCGCTTGACAAGTATAATAATATTGGTATATTGGGCAAATAAGTCAGCTCACAAAGGCATATAACAAGTAAAGGCGCTCACTTGACGTGTACCATTAATATGAGCGGTATTTACCAGTAACCTATAATTGTACAAGTAAAGTCGATGAATGGTTACTTGTACAAGTAAACCATTCACACGACTTGGCAAGTATATGCGATCACCAAATATTGGCCAAGTACACCAATCATCTGAGCACAGCTTAAGATGCTTTATATTAAGCATATTCGATTGTCAGGTTTAGATCGATCTGGATAGATCTATCTGATTCTGATCGATTAACTGATCTGAAATGTGTTCGATTGGCAATTGCGTCACTACTGTCAAGGTCATTGAATTTTGTTTGTTTCGGTTAGTTATTTTTTTAGTATTCTCGACTTTTTCAAGAAAATGTAGTGTGATGTAGAAGTAGAAATTGATGAAATTACTTCTTTTAAGCTTAAGTATAACTGAAACCCAAACAAACAACTGACATCAATGACAATGACATCATGTTTCACGTTGGATCAGTGAATTGATTTTGAAGGTCGGATCCATTCAAGTTCGGTGTCAATAATTGAATACTCCGTTGGGCGTTGGTGTTTTATTACTATCAGTATCAGATTATAACTTGCCGCATCACTCATCGAATATTAACCTAAAAGACGATTACGATTTACTTGCCATTGACGTCACTTTACACAACACTCTTTTAATGCATTCGTTAAAATTGGAAACTTGAATTTCATCAAACTAAATTACGAATCCGCTGCTACATCTTATCCATCGGTAAATTAGGCATTTATACTGATTATCCAACCTCTCAAATGCATATTGCGTGAGCAAAGAGTAACATAATTCGATCGGCAAGGTAGGTGGTGGATTTTGGTAGATAGCCATTATCACATTTTATAACTAATTTCATTTACAGAACTGACCTGAATATTATAAATTAGACGATTCATACATAGTAAAATTTTTACTATACAAAATCTTTAGAGTAAAAACAAAAATAAGTATAGTAATGCAAGAAAAAAAAAAGTTGTTAATAAAATCAGGCAAAAGTATTGAATATTTATATTAAATTTATATCTATTTTTGCAAATCAAATCACGGAATGACAATCATTCCGTGATAGACCGCGTCCCTAAATCTTGGCTTGAGGATATGTCTGAGCACTTTGTTCCAGAGAGTGTAATTTAGTAGGATGTAGGGGATACTTATTTTACATTTTATGAGGTATATTGTGAACAAAAAGATGCAGTATTTATGATTTAGTTGTTTATGTAGCAAATATATTTAAGTAGCAGAAATATGGTAATTTAACCGGTTTGAGAATATAGAAAATAGGAATATAAGAGGATAATATATGTATATGGATTTCCATCCACTTAACAGTTAAATTTTAGTATCACTCCACAGAGTGTCTCAAAAATCACTGCAAAGTCGTTACTTTCTTTCCGCACTGTATTTTATATAAAGACGAATCGTTCAAAAATCTTATTGGCCGAAATCATTCCTGAAGAATCAAGCTACAATTAAAAGAGAACGTATCGGAATTGAGTGGAAGATTTAAGAGAAAATCGAAAATTTGTGGTAAATTTTGCCCAGAAAAATCTTTGTATAATGTCCCAGATATACACATATCGGAATAATTAGAGATGCCGATATGTGTGTATATCTGGGACATCTGGGCATAATTAGAGATGCCGATATGGGTATATCTAGGACATTATACCAAGATTTTTCTCTCGATTACAAAGAGTCTTACTAAGTTACTAAGAATATGTTAAGAATACGATTAAATCAGACAATGAGAATTTATACACCTAGTACCCAGAATAAGTCACCGGAGCTGAGATCCTTTTGTCTCATCCTCTACCAAATATTGTGTATATATGCTGTATCTAAAACTGTTGTTGAAACTAATTAACTATACAATAAAAAAAAGTAAACTTTTACTTACGGACAAAAATGTTGGACATCAAAGTAGCAGGCAAGCAAAACACTATCACCAAAATATCCGCAACAGCTAAGTTCACAATAAAAAAGTTCGTTACAGTGCGCATGCGGGGGGACCTGAATACCACCGCGATTACGAAAAAGTTACCGACAATACCGACAGCGAACACCAAAAGATATGCAACACAATATACAGCAGTCATGGCAGCGGAATGCCGATAAAACAGTTCCGGCACATAAGCCGAGTCAGTGGCGTTTAAAGAAGCGTTCATCACTAGCGTGGCTCCATTGGCTTTGATTTCGAATACTGCTGTTTTGTGAATGTCACTATTTTCGGTGTGAACCTGCAAATAAAAGAAAATATTAATAAATTCTATAGTACATCTGACCGTCGTATTTTCCTCGATTCTCATTACGCAGGTCATGTCAACTGGATGATGGTATTATGGAATAATGAATTGTCCCAGTTTTTGTATAAATTTAGTTAACACCTCAGAAGAACGTTAAAATAGGCTCAAATAGACTAACTTAGGTGATCACAGGTATATCGGATCACTCCAGTAGAAATTTTAGGAATGTGACACAAATGCTTATTTTTTTTCCGGTATAGATTGCCGAGCTCAAACAGGATCAATGCATTCATATTAGCTACTTGAATAGAGCCTTGCGGATTATACTTGTGGAGCCGAGAATGGTACAGTTTTGAAGAATAAGGATGTCTGACGTTTGGACCTTCCTAAATTGTTAGGGCCATTGTCCAAATCACTATAGGGATAATTTTAACTTTTTCCAGTTCCTGTATACTTTTACCAATTACTTTTAAAGAATTTCACCCTACTCATTGTTCTAGGTTTATAGCTTATATCACTAAGAGGAGATGGACAGGACAGGAACAGGGACAGGGATTGGACGCTTTGAAGGTACTGGTTTGTTTTTTTAACTGATCTTCAACTAGCCATTCCATATTAATTATGCTCCGGCCTCCTTCCAATCTGGAGAGGTAAAGTCACTTTTATTACCTTGCTGCAGGGAACTCTGCAACTACTTTTGATCTTTAGCATAGATTTTCGGGATTTAGAGAATGACTATAACCACGTTATTGTCAAGAATAGCAGGATTTAGAAACAGAACCAGAGAGGGCTCAAACTGTCCCCCTAAAATATTCCTCGCTCTCTATGGACTTCCACTTCAACCGATCCAACATCGCCCCCTGCCGTGATCAAAGTTCTCCATGACTTCATTATATCCTAGCCTGTTTTGTCAAGACATTGTCTATAAGAAGTAGCTCTTTATAGCCATTACAAGTAATTTTCAATTTTGTCTATTCCTGGAGCTACTCAGTTTTTCAGGGTCTTAACAACTCTTTGGATATCTTCCTCGCTAATGGGTGTATAAGTCATTTCATCCACTGGCCGAGACCAAATATTTAACGAGAATGTTTTCATATCCTTTGGACTAGGAAGTTCCTCAGCATGAACTGTTCTATTGCGTTCTAAGTTTCTGTAGAACTGCCCTTGATTAGCATAAAATTGAATGTTTTCTTGGTATCTGCTAGATCTTAAACGATATCTTTTTAGTCCACATCCCATCGCTTTGACCTTCTATTTTAATATTTAGCGAGCGATACTAAGCAGACTTTGAGTCAATTCGAATTCGTTTGGCTATATGCCTAACTATTCTCTATACCTTGTCACTGAGGTTGCTGTCCTACTGCTTCCTAAAGAAGTTTATTTTGATCCTTCTTTGGAATTTCCAGAAGACGACATGTTGCCATTGCAGCGCAATAAGCAATGAGGTGAGTATCAGCTAGGGACTTAGATGTATTGAATAATTTTAGAGCTAGTTCATTTATCGTCTTGATTATAGATCCGGCTCTAGCTGTGTATTTAAGTTTTGTCAATTTTGGTCCGGCCTCAACTGCCACTCCATTATATCGCATCACCATATCATTTAAGATGTTAGTTCCAGTCTTATTAAGCCCTCTTCTGTTTCAGGTACTACCTACTCTTCGAGATTCTGGATTTCTGCCTGCTGCTCAGCCTCTTTTATTTCAACTAATGGATTTTGCTGAACTTAAATGGTAAGTTTAATATTTTGTAGTTCAGCATCTGATAAAGCTTTTCTACGGATAGTTGATCTAACTTGTGTTAGAAGTCTATTATCACTAATTCGTATGTATTGAAAGCCATAGATTTTTAAATCTCTCAAGGTATTCAGCAGTCTATCTACCCAAATCAGTATGCGCTTATGAGATAGATCCACGAGACCGATCCTAAAATAGCACATATTTTAACAATAAAAATGTGTAACCATGTTTTTTGAAATACCCTATATAAAGAAGATCACAGTTATTCTAGAAATATTAAAACATTTAGTATTAAACGAAAATATATACGAAGTTTGAGCCCTCCCACCACCCACCCCCAAACTGAAGTTCTGGATTCGCCCTTGGTTATGTGGCGGTTTACGATTATGGTTACAGTTGCACGCCTTCCCCCCTATTACTATATTTCAACCCAATTACATACCGCCACTTATTATTAATATAGATGAAAATGACAGCAATAGCGGAACCGAATTAAATATATAATTACATTAAAGTAATAATTTTTTATCGTATTTATTGCAAAGTATTTACTTTTAACAAAATTATTACGAGATTTAAAGCACAGAGACCCTGGCGCCTTTAAATAATCTTGCACTGAGAGCTAAGTAGTAAAAACATATTATACAGGGTGTTTCTTAATATTATGCTAATATTTAATTTATTATTGGGTTCATTTTAAAAAAAAAAACTTCATATGAGCAGATGGCATGAGGGGCTTCTAAGTAAACTGCGATCCTATGGTATGCCCAGTCGATTCTGTGTATGGTTGTCTAGCTTTCTTAAGGACCGCTCTCTGCAAGTGGCGATTTTAAGGACCGCTCTCTACAAGTGGCGATTGACGGATTTCTCTCTGATACCTTCACCATCAATGCCGGTGTTCCTCAAGGGTCCATATTGTCTCCCACTCTCTTCTTACTCTACATTAATGACCTTCTAGTGAAAACTAAAAATCCGATATTTAGTTTCGCTGACGATAGCACACTTATCTCATCTTTCTCTTTGAATGCGCAATCATCGACTGCCGACGCACATCTTCGCAGACAAGATGAAGTATCACGCCTCAACAAAGACCTGGAAGAAATTTTGGCTTGGGGTGACAGTAACCAAGTCGAATTCAACGCTAAAAAATCCCAGGCAGCAGTTTTCTCTAAAAAGGTTAACATTACAGACTATCCGACCATCACTAGAATACTGCTCTCATGTCTGCAGCTCTGCACCCAAACATACTCTTCGGCTACTGGATTCCATCGAAAGGAGGGCTATTCGTCTGATCGGAGACCACGAGCTGACGAAGAACCTCGACCTCCATATGTGGTTAAGCTTAGTACTCCTCAAACTTCATTATTTAAGAATTCTTTCATCTGGATGACTTCATCCTTGTGGAACAACCTTCCCGAGGTCGTTTTCCAAACGAATATAACCTCCAACGATTCAAAGCCAACGTGAATCGCTTTTTGCGCACACGCACCACTCCCAGAGTGCCCTAAAAGATATTTCCTATAGTGCTTGTGTTTGATCATAAAAAAAGGAAAAAATATGTTGTATATATATATATATGTCTTAACTTTTGAGATACAGGGTGTTAAAGATTTCCAAAAATTCTCATTTTTTTTTCATTAATATCTATGATACTGTGCCATTTTATGATGTATAACATGTTTTTTTTATTCAGACTAGTGGCGTTTGTGCGGGTATTTTTTAAGAAAATAATGATGCGACACTTCTTGTTTTTTAAATCATTTTTGAAATTCTCATTCCTTGCTGAGCAAATATCGTTTCTTGATTATTTATCGTTTAATGTTCAGTTTTCGTATAAAAAAATGAAATTCATTCATTTGTATTCTGTTATAAAATTAGGTATCAACAAAGATTAAACAGGATCTAGTAGGTAAGAAACAGATTTTGTTTTGTAAACATAAACATTATTGATAGTTATCTACCTAGTCTAGTAGTCACGTATTTAAGTCAGTAACCTTAACACTAGTGTTGTAATATACTATTAAGGCTCTCCGAGAGTGGTGCTTGTGGGAATAGTCACTCTAGTTATATGGTACACCACTGGTATTGAAGATAAGAACTGGTAAACGCTGGCAGTGATTTTGTTTGAACCTCGCTGTTTTTCTTACTAGAATGACAATTAATTGAAATGTGACTAAGACTTGCATCGAACTTTATCTATTATATATAATATTTTTAGGAGCATGTTTTATTCCGAAACTTATGACTTAGTTGAGAAGTTCATATGAAGTTTTTCTTTGAAAATGTACCCAAGAATAACCTACTTAGATATTAGCATGTTATTAAGAAACACCCTCTATACAATCCTTACGAAAAGAGCGTTTCGTGGTAGATACTTATCATGTTACATTCATTCAATAATTTGTCTTTCCGAACTAGTTGTAAAAAGTATATTTTTGAAACAATAATGAAATTTTTCATCGTATATAAAGCTTTGTACGGTCCTGAGTAAACTTTTGTGATAAGATTAGTCAGATTTTAGTTGAAGCAAGACTCACGTCAATAAAGGAATTTTACTTAACTGCGTAATTAAACTTTGGATTTAATTTGAATTTACTGTGGGAGTTATTTTCGTAAAATTTAATCATTTCCTTAGCAAGTGAATGATCTCAGAAAATTTAAATGCTCAAAATGAAAAATCGTCTAATGGCATTATTGAACTTAAAAAATTAAAATTTTAAAATTTTATTTAAGATAATGATATCCCATTTAAAATTTTATATTCACTTATTTCCCTTTTATTTAGACTTATGTAGTAAAGTACATTATATATATTTAAATATGTATAAAAAATTATTACCTAACAATCTGAAGATACCATTACAATAAAGATAAATAAATAATTCTAAACAGCTATTCTCTCTGGGCCAAGGGCCCAGTTTATCGCTGAATTATAAGTACAACTTATCGTAGTTTGTCTAGCACAGTTCGATATCAAAATACTAAATCAAATTGGAAAGAAAAAGGAAATAAACTGTTCGAAATCGGTCTGCAGGTGGTGACGTCGTACCAATAGAAAATGCCAGTAATTTCACACAAATTTAAAATTACCTTACAATCATATGAAAGTAAATCATTTCACAATAGAACAGAAAACAATAGTTTCACAACTGATAAATTTGACACTATAATATATTAAGCAAGAAACACCATAAATATAGGACTTCTTTAGGGCTCTCGTAGAGTTGCATATTAAAAAATAATAAACTATTTCCATAACATGCTGTATAGTAAAATGGTGTAAGTTCTTACTCTACATGCCTTAAAATTTTTGGGGAATACGAGTTTTTAATAATTATGTTTTGACAGAATATTTTCTACTAGTTTCTCTAGTTTGTAACGAAAAATGTTGATATTTATTTTCGTTTAATGCAACTTTTCATATTCGGTCTCTTTTCGACTAAGGATTTATTACTTTTACTGACCATAAAGTAAGACGAAATATATACATAAAATTTTCCTATAGTATATTGATCCACTAAACTTTTCTTACATATTCCGAAAGCAAACATGACCCAATTTTGGATATAAAAATATTTTAATATATTTTGTTGCTATTCTTCTTAAATAAAAAATAGTTTGTTCTGGGCATAGCAGAGCAACTTTTAAAAAAATATTATATTCATAGATTTTTTGAGTTAGTTTCCAAATAATCGCGTTCCAGAAATGGACTTCAACTTACCTGCAGATAATAATTGTTTATAGATTATTATTTAAAAAAAAAAATATTCATTTGACTACTCTTTTAGTAGAACGATTAGGGTCTATTGGTAGCACTCTGGGTAATACCCTTTCTAATGCTTTAGCAGGAGCATGGTCCTAAAAAAAAGTTCTGATAAATAACATTTACATGTCTTTTTGATTCTTAATTTTATTTACTGGAAGCGCGATAGTAAAGGTGGGCAGTTTTCAAATTGACACTCTGTATTTATTGTATAAAATTAGATTCAAATACCGGGTGAATTGAATGAATGATCGAAAGCTTCTTAAATTTTCAATTCAAATTCATTCAAATATGTGTTTCTTAAAACGGAACGCCATGTAGATTATAATTTTTATGAATTGTTTTTGATATTTTTAAATTATCTTATCTACTCATCATATTATATCCAAATTGAATGGTTCTTGATATATTAATGTTTAAAATAATAGTTTTAAACATAATTTAGAAAAATTATATGTATCAAATGAAATATGTATTGAACTCAACGCAAAATTTAGGAAACCATAATATTATACAGGGCTTATTATTAAAAAATGTGTGTTTGGTCATCCAAAACTTCTGGTAATAAACCCGAACAAACCTGAATAGTTATATAGCTTTAAATTGCAATAATCACGAGGCTTCAGGATGTTATGGCGTTATAATTCGACTAAATTAAAAAATTTGCTAATTATTCCTACAAATGGACCACATAGGCACCTTAGTGTTTACTTGATTATACAACTCCATGTATATTTTTCCCATATAGAAGGATGTGATTAATAAGTGATAATCATTTAAGTGATTATCACTTGGTGGTCACATTGTTGTAATTGTCATTTTTTGACAAATTACTTCAGAAGTAATTTCTGTCAGTTCTTGTTACAAAATGGCAAAATAAAGATTTGGTAAAATTTTGTTGTCTAAAGTCGACGATGCTATTAAAAATGTGAAGCCCAAAAATACCGAGCGTTCCGACAAATATGTATGTGTTTTATTTCGTTGTATAATCCTTTGAATACAACTCGATGTTTCGGTATTACCTAATACTTTTACCTGACACTCAACGCGTTTCGTGTCAGGTAAAAGTATTATTCGGTAATCCCGACACATCTTGTGGTATTACATTCGATAAGCGTTGTTAATAATTATGGTTTGTTTACTAGTACACCAGTGGTGCAAACGGCTTTCAATGAATAATACATGTGGTGAATTTTTTCGCTTATTATTGCAAACTGCCATTTGTTATTATTAAAGCGTTTGCATTATACCATGTACAGGGTGTCCCAAAATGTTTTCCTTTTTTCAATGCGGTATAACTCGGCTAATGAAAAAGTAATTCGTAGTATATTTTATTTTACAGCTAGAGAAAAAGGAAAATTATTTATGGAAAATAGCATTATCAAGATGTCTTCCTTGGCGCCGCTGCACCGCCTCAAGACAGAACCGGAAATGTCCAACGACTCGCCGAGTGATCTCTAAACGGGGGGAATATTAACTGGCCACCCAGAAGTTCCAATTTAACCCTCATGGATATTTTCCTATGGGGCTATCTTAAAGGAAGGGTAAACTGCACGACACCAAGAAATTTAAATCAGTTGAGACACAGAATCCATGAAGAAATTCAGAATATCACTTCAGATCTCTGTAGGCGGGTCGTTGGACATTTCCGGTTCTGTCTTGAGGGGTGCAGCGGCACTAAGGAAGACATCTTGATAATGTTATTTTCCATAAATAATTTTCCTTTTTTCTAGTTGTAAAATAAAATATATTTCAAATGATTAACTTTTTCATTAGTTATACCGTATTGAAAAAAGGAAAACATTTTGGGACACCCTGTATAAAGGGTTAAATGTCCTAGAGAAAGCCTATACGTACTTTTTTTAAATCAAAATACTTAAAATAGGTGAAAACTCCTAAAATTATCCCATATGCGACGACCCCCATAGAGATCTGTATTCACATAACTACTCTAATGTATTCATATCATTATGCGTAGCTCGACCTTCAGTCGTTTTTAGCATACATTTTATTCGAGAGTTTTATCTACGGATAAACTTGACAACATCGTTGACAACTGACGTTTCTTGAGTAACAATCTTGTGTTTGTTTATAAAATATCAGTAGTGCGCGCTGCTTTTTATATTAATGAGATAAGGTGATTTTCCTCGATTATTAACCAAAAGCGTCACTTAAGGTTATTTTTCTGCAATATGTTTTTATTTCAGGATTTGCGGGTTTAGATGTTTTAGCACCCTCTATGTCTAAGGATATAGCTATATTATAAAAAAAAAATTCAATATGATATTTTATAGATTAGAATAGGATATGAAAACATTCTAAATAGTACACCACATAATATTTCCAGAAGCGCAGTCAATTAATTGGGGAAGCAAGCTAATTAAAGGGAATCGAGAGGGTTGTTTATATTTACTGAATTCCAAGAAGCTTGCTTTAACATAAAATTTAAGTTTAACTTTGTTGAAATTAAATTATTTTAAATAATCAATACACACTTCTTTAATATACAGGGTGTCTCAATTTCGACACTTTCTGATGGTGTTAGAGTTACTATCATTTCCCACTTTTTAACGGAACGAAAGATTCATCTGTCAAACTCGTCATGGGTCTTTTAGATTTTAATCTACAGAGTGATTTTGAAAATTCTTGCTTTTCAAAATGGTAACAACTGATCTTATTAGTTGTATTACACCTAGGTGTCTATTATTGGTTTTTGTTATTCATTATATTACATATTAAAAATGTTAAAACAAAATGTTAAATTATAAAATAAAATGTTAAATTTACATAAATTGTAATTGAGTTTTTTCTAAAAGGTTAATTTTATGAGATATTAAGAAAATTACACGTTTTAAATGGGACATAATTACATAAACGACCACCCAAGTAACACCAAAGGCTTCAAATAGGCTGTAGCAACGTTATTCTAGCTAAATTTAGAGCATTTTAGCTTATACAGAAAGCTGCCTAGACACTCTTGTGACGTGCTTAAAACGCCGTTACAGCCGAAATGGTACAACATTTTCCGGCTTTTAAATGGATTATACAGCCATATGGCTGCCAGAATTTTTTTAGGTTAGGGCACGCCAATATTTAGATTACTATATAGATTTGGACGGTTGACGAAGCATAATGGCGGTATAGTATTAGTTATTTATAGGCGGTATTATTTATGGGTGTTATTCGAACTTCTCGGACAACAAAATGAATGTGGGGAGGTAATTTTATCTTTAAATATGGGTACGGTAGCTCCTCTTCTCTATTCTCTGGCTTCATTTATTTCCTATATTTTAGAAAATTCAATAAATTTTGTAATAATTTAAAATTATTTATTTGAAATAAAAATGCATTAAAAACATTCCTGAACATAGTTTGTCTAATTAAAAGTTAGATATGCTAATTTTTATTCGTTAATATTGTTGTTTTTAAAAGCAAAAATAAAAATTATCAATTTTCTTAAAATGGCCGATGTTCTCTTTAATTCTCCTGCCCCAAGGTTGTACGAAATAAATAAGACATGGTGGTTAATCATCCAGTTATTTTGAAGGAATATTTACCACTTTTTGGCCTATAATTTACTACATTATTGTATGGTGTTGTTGGATTTCCATTTGTTAGCCGTAAAGTCAACTTTACAGCTAAATATTATGATCTAATGGCATTGTCCACAAAATAGCTGTTTTTTGGCAAAATAATGGTACCAGCCAATAAAAAAATATGACCATTACTTCCAGCTGTAGTTTGGCAATAAAAATGGCATTTAAGTATAATATTTAGCAAAGTTTGAAAGCAAACTAGTAACGTTGGAAAATTTAGTTGTAAAATTATGCCGCTTTGAGGTTATTACAGATGCAAATTAAAATCAAAGAGCTGCAGATTTTAAAAGCCGGATAACAGCAATGTGGGGGGTTGTCGCAACGTTATCCCTGCCAATGATTAGCTTTAAAATCTTTTTTGGACAATCCGTGTTACTTGGGCATTGTTAAGAATAAATAAACAAAAAGAGTATTATAAAACTTCTTATGTAATAAGTATTTCAGAAATAATACAAATGTTTTGGACATTTGGATTTGTCTCTAATACATTTAACCATCGCCTACTGTTACAAGTACCGAAAATTATTAAAAATATCGAATTTTTAGCTTCTTTTTGAATACAAATATAAACAACTATACATTTTTATTGAGCCCAAATTCTACTCAATTAATAATAATATACAGGTTGTCCCATTTAAAATATTTTACTTCTGTTAATATCTCGAAAACTAAACATTTTAGAGAAGTTTACGTAAAACTCTCGGACAAGATCAATTTTTACCTTTTTGATAAGTTAGCTGATAAGGGAAATACGTCTAAACCGAGAAGATTTTCAAAATCACTCCACCCAACTAGGAGAGCCAAAGAACTGATTTTTTTTAAACTTTTATATTAAAATGAATAATTTTTTAATTAACTTAGAGAAATATCATTGGCTAATATACATATTAATTAGGTTATCTTTCCAGTTAACTAATAATTTATGGTTTGAAGAAATAAAAGTGAAAAGTTGTCTTGCTGTATAAGAGTTTTAGTGGTGTTTTAAAGATTAATTAAAATTTAGGTGAATTAAGAGCCGGTTGTATGAACACTTTGAACTGTAGTTCACTCCTGGACTCCAAAGTAAAAAAGTTGTTGTACAAACAGTATTCTACACTGATCTGAGTTCAAATCAGGAGTTCACGTGAACGTTCCTTTTGGCGCTTCAGAAGTTGAACTGTCGATCCAAGCAACTTTCTAACCTGAAATATATTTTTTTTCGTGTCAGGTCAGTATCATATTGTACAAATACGGTGAATTATCGTTATTTGTTTATAAAAATATAGGAATTTAATGAAATTATAACTGATGATGAAGATTTTTGGGTCTTGTGGATACTTGCAAAGATTACGCTTAACAAAAAACATAGCTGATTGTTTTTATTTATTATAACATAGGTACCTCATAATATATATTGTTTTATGAAATCGATAAGCTCTATCCGCTTTAGAAATGTATCATCAGTCTGCAAATAAAATTGAAATATTTTAGTTCATATTTTTAACAATATTTTATAAGTAAACCCTAGTAGAAAACCCTGGAAAGTAAGCCCACCAAACGCCAAATCAAATAAAAGGTTATATTTTATGTCGAAAATCTAAAAAAATAAAATAAAAGTAACTAAATAAAATTAATGCCATAAACTGATCTTATTTCAGCTGGACTTAAGTTCAATTTATATTGAATAACATAATATTGAATGAACGTAGTTCACAGGTTGATCGGCATTCCGTTGAAGTTCAGAATTGTTTTATATAACCGGCACTAAATGTTGTGTGTGTTAAGGCATCGTTGTTAAATATTACATTGCTCGGTTTAGAATTGTTAATAATTAACAATTAAAATACATTATCACTTTTTAATCAGTTACTATGTAATATTATGAATATGCTTCTATGAAATCGACAGCAAATTGTTGCAAATATTTGGCATAATCTTGTCTATATCGACTGATAAAAAATTTATTACATAGCATATTTTATTTCCGTTTTATATCATTTCTTTATGTGCATTTTTTCAAACTCAATTTCCCTTTATATGACTATAAATTTCCTATAAACGCTGCCCTTAAACCCAAAATGCCCCTTTTTCATATAAAAATAACATCTGTTGGCATAATTTTTATCTGCTCCTTTAAATCGTTTCAACTCCGTTTGGCATATCGCTTAAACTCTGCTTTTCACTTTCCATCAATCTTACTCCTTAAAATGGACTAAAACCGACGTATAATTTTGTACAGGCCAACATTTTTTCCAGGCCGATGGGATTTTTTTCGAATAACTAAGGCCTGTAACGAAGAATAAAACATGTTATCTTTTCAAGTATTTTGACTACTGAAATCAGGTCATATTTATCTTCTAAAGATGTGAAGCCAAAAGAAAATCCAGCCGTGACCTATTTATAAAGTTTGGCTGATTTGGGGGAAATTAATGTATATTCCATTTTATTTTTTATAATCGATAAAATAACTTTTTAATATAGTAACTTCCTGATGTAGAAAGTGGAGCCAGGTGTAGAAATTTTGTTTTAAAAACTAGAATTATTAGGATATGAGAGTATAAAATTTAGAATAGTAAAATATTTAGAGATTATTCAGAACTCTTTTTTAAACCTGTTTTGTGCGTTCTAATTACAAATTGGATAGCCAAGAATAGTCATAGTGGCCTTGTTTCGGGCTAAGCTCCTCTTCTATTACTACTATTGTTGATTACTTTGTAAGTGACATTACAATACATACAAAACTTGAAAAACAAGTGCTGAAGTTACATGTCTTTAATCTTCTGTGAAAATATTTTTGATAAATGTATCTATGCTTATATGTGTCAAGGATAATATCATATCGGGAATATTTCATCTGTGATGATTGGTTTGGTAAATAAAATATTCGCAGCCTATTTAAGAGAGTGAATAAAAATAAGTATGCTTTACGATATACAAAGTCGGTTAAATTGTGGCAAAGCTGCGTAATTATGTGCCGAATAATATGCTGAAAAAAAATTAAAACTAAATACATTTCAAAATATTTGGAAAAATTTAAAATTTTGCGTTTCGGTTTTTATTTTTTCCTGGCTTTGTTCGAAAAGATGTCCAAAAATAAATTTCACTTTCTTATTGACACTTTTTATTCTCCACAAAGTGGCATCATAAAATCTTTATATACTCTAATTTAACCGACTTCGTATCTCTTACTGTTCTTGAAATCCCAATGGTTAATGACAAATTTGTTACACAATAAATCTGTAGGTGGGCGACCCGACGTAATGTAAATTATCTTAAAGAAAGAAGAAGTGTCAGTTATTTATTGTTTTATTGAATGCGGTTACAGCTTATATTTTGCTAGTTAAATAAGTAATTTTGAAGGATTCTTAAAGAACGTTCTAGTCAACAATGTAATCTTGAACGCAACTTAGGCACTATTTGAGTTTCCGATTTTAAAATCCTGATCCATTGACATTTTTCCATGTGGATATTTTTCTGATTAGCCTGGTTAATTATACATGAAAATGGTATCTTGAGTTTTTCTGGTCAGTTATTTATTAAAATAATAAAATTCAAAATTCGGGCGCAAGAATACCTGTTGAGTGAAGGTGGCCATTTCCAAGAATTTCCATTAAAAAATGTATCAATATCAATTTTTCTACTCTTATGTTAGGTTGCGAAAAGATTTTATTCAATAATCAACTAACCTAACCTATTTATATTAAAAGTGTGATACATCACATATTTATAACATTTTAACTACTACCACTTACAGGTTATTTACAGTACATTTAATAGAGATACCAGATACAATTGTATGAGCTTATTCTCTTTTCAGATTTACCGAATTAAAAAGATAAATGATTGCATGGAGATGCCAGGAACTACGAAACAACATTGAATTACATCTTTCATCATCATAAATTAGTATTTCGTTTAACTTTGTAAAAATTTAAAAACAAAATAATATCTAAGAGCAAAGAAAGTCTACCTCATTGTAAGCTGGTGGGAGCAGGAAAATCATTTCCTCATCACCTAAACCCATTAGTCACTTTGTCAGTCACAGTCATAAAGTAACTTCTAAGGTCTAAACCTAATAGAGGAAAAGAAAAAGAAGAACATATATTAAGAGAGAGAAAAAGATTTGTGACACAATATGAAACAATACTTAAATTTAACACAAAAAGCAGGTATTAAAGACTTCCATTCCAATAAGGGTTTTATAAAAAGTACGTTCCGAACGCTCAATGGCGACGTAATATCTTTGTCTAATTAAGAGTAATACGACAAATAAAAATTATACATTATTAATTATATAATTTTCAGAGCTCCGCGATTATTTTTGTGGGAAGTTGTTTATAGCCAACCTAAGAATGTTAGTTGTTTATTCTTCAAAGACTATGGACCAAAGCAGTATCCTCAATGATCCTTGACTAATCCGAATTAACCCCCACATAAATATGACGTACCTCGAAATCATTTATATTGACATTGACAGTTCTTGTAATAGCTTAACATCCTGCAACAATATTATGTACCCAGTTCCTTGTTGAGATTAGGTAAATTAACATTATTAAAATAAGTCGCTAAAAGTTCTATTATAATTATAATAATTATTTGTTTCAATTCAATTAATTAACTAAACTGGTTTTATAATGATTTTAGAGCTCGCTGCTTTATTCTATTTCTCAAAAGATAAGTGTATGTTATAATATATACTGTATTTTGGTAAGTCTCAAAGACTATAAAAATTACAGCAATAATTATTTGCCATTCAAAATTAAGACTTTCTTATGGGGTTGGCAACGTTGCCTATTAAACAAGCCATAAACAATTGCATATTAACAGTCACGCATGTAGGTTGCTATATTTGATAAAATGTTTTAGTTTACTATAAATAATAGCATTTAGTCAAATAATCCTTGAAATTCCTGACGATATTTGTTGCAAAAATTTAAAAAAAATTTGTAATTAAACCTCCTTGTACGAAGTAAACTTGTTGATCCCTGAAACATAAAATATAATGCAATATTCCGCTTATTACCAATTAAACCACCTTAAATATACACCAAATAAATAACAATATAGAAAAATTTGTATTCCAGCATAAATGCAAAATAGTGGCATTTGATTTCAGGCTTGAATAAATGTTTTTCGGAAGTAGGAATTTCATTTACATATATTTTCTATTAATCTGGGAACAAGAGCATTTTGGGCCTTCAGGGTTTCCGTGAATTCGTTGGTGTTTGGCATTGGAAATGCGTTTTATTACTTCTACGATGTATAATATAAATATATTATTTTAATAGAATTTCAATCAAAGAAGGGCTAAACATAAATTAGAAATATTATTTGTTATTACATCCGTTTATAATAATGTAATTGTATTAAACTATTTACAGAATATTATCTTCATATGCCTTCATAAAAGAAATAAGAACATAATTGGTATATGCGGCGGTTACCAAAATTTAAGAATATCCCATTAATACAATTTTTATTGTCATAATTTATGAAATGCCGGTCATGATTAAATAAATTGTGACATATTTAATTATGGGAACAAAAAGTGCTTCATAATACTAGAAGTTGTAAAGAAATATTTGGAAACTTCAATTAATTAAAGAATATGCACATAAAGAGCACAAAAGTTGAAATATACATTATTCCAAAATGTTAAAGCTCTAGCCAATGTTATTATGAAAATATACTGATTTTGTCATAATTGTATTATTTATTCCTAAATATAAAGTTTCGGTTAGTTAGCGTCTCTCATCTCATCTCTCTCATCAACTAACCGAAATATGGCATTCAATAAAATAAACACTAAGCAACTCCCCCAAAATCAGTCATTTATATCATTCAAATTAATATTAATATTTGTTTTTGTTGAAAGGTATTAAATATTCTTATTGACTCGATATATTCTTTACTAACTTTGAAAAAATAAACTGTACAACTATGAACAATGATCAAAATGCAACAGAATGATTTCAAATGAAAGGCGGGAAATCATTATTTGTGATTAATTTTGAGGGAAAGTAATTTTAATCGTTTTTTAAATTTAATTTTACCACATTTTAATTATATTTTGAATAATATTTTCTCTAGTCAAATTAATCAAATGTGGAACAGCAGAGGAACGAAACTAAATGATATGAAAATTACTAATGGATTTTTCCCATCATTGGTTTGTGCGTATATTGATTTTCTAAGCGATTTATAATTTGTTTTTGTCGATTTTTAACCTTGAATATCAAGAAAGAATAAATTTCTAACGATTTCTTATTTAATATTATTTGATGATATAATAATTCTCTCAGGATGTATAACTAATAATGGGGTAATGGATATAATTACAAAGGTTGGTCGTTAAATTCCAGAATAAAATTTAAACTAGTTTAACTATTCATTGCTTCTTGTTACAGAAATATAGCGAAAGCTATTATTTTAGTGAATACTATTTTCCGTGGTCGTTCACTGCAGTAACTGTAAAACAATTTTATTGTACCAGAGTACAATGCTACGAACATTAAAGTTTTATTCATTGTATTATCTTTTATCTTAATGGCTGAATGTTTGGAATCTGTAAGAAATCTCAGAATTAGATTTTAAAAAAATTGTAAAGTGAACGTATTCCGTCATTACGTATCATAAGTATCAAAACAAAGAATAGGGACTAATAACATGCCTTTAGCTAATTTTCTACGATGAATGTCTTTAAATCATTTAGTTTACCTCTCTCATATCGTAGCCACGCTGACTTTTGTACGTTATGCAATAAGCTCCATTTACAATTTTTAATGATAAAGGGAAATTGCTACTAAATATAATTTCTGGGTTTGTTAACATCTGTACACCAAGGTATGGTGGGATTTGTTGGTGTTATATCACATATTTTTTTCAATTTAGACTATTTAATTTACATTTTGATACCAAACCCTTATGGATATTATCTACAGGTATAGTAAATTACAACTGTAGCAACGACCTTTTATCTTGCTTCGCCATCTTTTTGTGTGTAAAGATTTCACAAAAAAAAACACAAAGGAAAACAATAATAACCGTATTTTATTTAGAGAATAATTCCGAGACTAAAAAGATTTGCTTTACACAGATAGCACAAGGTTTAACGTGATAACGCGCTCTAAGAATTTTATTACTTCAGGGTATGCGAAACTTTGCCAGCTGTAAATTTATTGGTTCGCTATTTTAATCCCTTTAGCTATTTAGTAGTTTAGCCAATCTAAGTTACTACAACAAGTAATGTTAATTAAGCATTTTGGCTACCACTCAAACTATTTCAAGAAGCTGGTTTATTTCTACTCAGAAAACAAATATATATATTCGCCAGCTGAACGATGATGCGACCCGCCAGGCGATAAATTTTGATAACCACGCCAAAATCTTGCTAATTTTTCTCAATAATTTACAGTATATATTAGAAAAACCAATGCGGTAAGGTGTCTATTCAGATAACTTTACAGATATTTTGACGATTTTTTAGTGATAATTTCAAAATTAATATAAATTATATCACTAGTCTTGGGCTGTAAAATTATTATATTATTAAGGAATTCGTTTTCCTCAGAGGATACTGAGGAATCTGAAGATGTGTTAAAATATTTTTAAATAACTTTTTATTATGTAGGGTGTTGAAAAAAGGAATGTCTAGTCACATGTCTAGAAAAAAAGTTGTTTGGTATTGAAGGAGCAATAGTTTGCAATTTAAACCACCCCCCACCCCCTCAACCCCGGGCGCGGATGGGGGTAAGTTAAGATTTTCAAATGGAACCCCATATTTTTTATTGACGTGTCGTATTCTCCGACCAAAAATAAACATCTTTTGTCCGAAAAATTTTTTTATTCGGGCCCATCCTTCACCAATAATCACCATGAGAAAGACAAAATCAGAACCGTGCGAAAATTTATCCCGGAAATACTCTTTTTCTCTGTCTTGTACTAAAAAATGCCCGTGGAATACAAACAACTTTTTCCACGGGTATTTTTTAGTCAGAAGTCAGAAATTATAATACCAAATTTTGTAGCACATTAAAGGTTTTTGAAATTTTCAATGCTTCCTAAAACACCTGCACACCTTTTTAATAATAACCTAGGGTCATATTATCAAAGTCGACAAAATTCTCTATCCAAGCTGGGATCACAGGTTTCTGCTATAAAATATTTATCCTCAAAATGATACAAAAAATTTTCAGTTGCCTATTAATTTTTGATTATTTATAATAAAAACTGCATTATTCCACTTTAAGGTACTCAAAGAATAATTTAATTTCCGATATAACCGGAAGTAACATAAAGTTCACAAATATTTTTAAAAAAGGTCCGAGTTAATTATGCTTAGTGCCAGTTTCAATCGTTTCTGAGATTTTCTAATATGTCAGTCGCCATAATCATCATTGAATTTAATAAAAAAATAACTTAACCATAACAGGATTACAATCATTTTTTTTAGATAAAAGTGTATTGGTTGTTTCATCAAACAAAACGTCGTCATGATCATTAAGTGTATAAAAATGGTTTTGTTACCAATAATTTTGGCCTAAAGAATTATGATAAAAGGTATTTTAAATTTTTTTCTCTGTATGCCAAAATCGATAATTATTGATTTTTTCCTGAATATCTAAAACTATTTATGGCATGTTTAGGTCCTCTAAACATAGCTCGCAGACACCAATTACTGTTTGGCCAAGTCACTTAATAATTGCGAAATTGTCTAAAAAGTATCAAGACTTGCAAACTAGGTTCAAGTATATAAAATTTAATATTTAACATTTTTATTTTAACATTTTTAATATATAATAAACTCCTCGACAAAATTAACGCAACATCATAAATTTGTAATATTTTGATGCTATTTTTTTCTGAATTAATGATCCGATTGGAATATTTTTTTTTGCATTGTAGGTTGGTTCCTTGACAATGTCATAGTTTTCGCTGTTTATGATAAAAATTGAATTTCCGATTTATATTGGGTGTACTAAAAATGCTATGTTTTTTTTTCCGAAAATTCGCATCACCCTGTGGATTATATTAGCAATCGAAACATATTGACATTAAATGGTAGGTCCATCTTTCCCCTATATTTTATTTTTTGGTTTACTTCATTATCTCTGTTATTAAAGGAGATATACCGTTTTATAGAGTAACATGTTTTTATAGACTTTAATATTCAACACATTCATTGTTAAATGTTTTCAAGTAGACTATGGACTTTTTCTGACATTGCAAGCGACGTATCAGCAGATGTTGTGTTTTAAAGTTACAAAGGTAAAATAAAATTCGCCATATTGATAAAAACTGTTCGGAAACAGCTTATTAAACATTCGTTTCGTATGCCCAGTTGCCCGACGAGTATTTTAATCTTGAAACCCACTTGAAAATATTTAACAATGAATGTGGTGAATATTAAACTCTATAAAAACATGTTACGCTAAAAAACGGTGTATCTCCTTTAATAACAGAGATAATGAAGTAAACCAAAAAAGAAAATGTTGGAGAAAGATGGATCTACCACTTAATGTCAACTGCAATATGCTTCGGTTGCTAATATACTCCACAGGGTGATACGAATTTTCGGAAAAAAACATAGCATTTTTAGTATACCCAGTATAAATCGAAAATTAATTTTTTATCATAAAAAGCTATGACATTGTCAAGGAACCAACCTACAATGCAAAAAAAAAATCATTCAAATCGGATCATAAATTCAGAAAAAAAAATAGCATAAAAAATATTGGAAATTTACGATGTTGCGTTAATTTTGTCCAGGAGTTTATAATATAATCCATAGCAAAATACAATAATAAAGAGAGACCTAGATGCTAAATACCCGTATGTGTAAAAATCTATAATCAGACATAATTAGGTATATTATTATTTTGTATATTTATTTATATTACCTATATTTTACAGGGTGTCCCATTTTCGATACTTTTATATGGAAAAAATTTTTATACAGAAGTTTCTTTATATTGATTGTTGAATAATCTGCCGTTTTCAGAATAAGTATACGGGGTCAGGTAAAAAAGTTATCGGACCTATCATAATTTTTTTTAATTGGAATACCCTGTATATTTTAATATAAAAATATACTATTTTAAATTCTCCTTTCCAATATATAACACACCATGGATAATATTGGTTTCCTAGGCGATTTATTAAACTTTATTACTTTAAACCAAAGTAGGCCATGAAACAAAAACTAATATACTAGAGACAACTATGTTGACATTCTAGTTGTTATTAACATTTAACGTCACTTTCATTTTTACATATTCATTTGTGAAAAATATTTATCAACATTTTCAAAAATTTGATGATATCTATCAACCATGGTGTGTTATACTTATACATTAAAAGAGAGTTTAAGATGCTATCTTTTTAGATTAAAATATACAAGGAGTTTCATTTTAAAAAAATGAGGTTAGGTCCGATAACTTTCTTACCTGACCACGTATACTTATTCTGAAAACGGTAGATTATAAATTAAATCTGCCGTTTTCAGAATAAGTATACGGGGTCAGGTAAAAAAGTTATCGGACCTATCCTAATTTTTTTTAATTGGAATACCCTGTATATTTTAATATAAAAATATACTATTTTAAATTCTCCTTTCCAATATATAACACACCATGGATAATATTATCATTATAAATAAACTTTTGATTTTCCCCCGTATCTCTTAAGCGAGCGAAAATTTTCGAATTTTAATTTTACCATTTTAAGTTTCACCCAAAAAGAGCACATTACATGTACTTTACTTTTTTGATAGCACTAACAATAACGGAGATACCCTATAAAAGTGGCGAAAATGGGACACATTGTACTACTATGTGATACACATGACTGAAACATGCCCACAATCCTTAATGATTTAGTAAGTTATTCAAAACTTTTCTGTATTCCGATAAACATACTGAGTACATACGCTTTTTACTAAAAGTTTTTATATTTTTTATTGATTTTATATTATCTGGGAGGAAATGAAATGATTTTGGTGCTCAGCAATCCATAAACATTTTATTGGCTATTGTTAAATTTTTAATAATATATTAATTAATAAAAACAGCTTTATACGAATTTAATTGGACATAATATACCTAAGTTTCTATAATTTTTCTGGTTTAAATAGGTTTATTATATTTTAAGACAAACCAACCGAAACAAAACTTTTAAATTAGGTTTACCTAACTAAATTTAACAGAATTATCATAACTAACCTGTACTACATCCAAAAACCCAGCATAATACTCTGACGAAAGCATGTTGTCTGCCGTTTCAATAAGCTCCTCGTAAGTTTCGGTAACTTTATTATAATAATCCTCAAATTTAAAATTGTCCCTATTAAAAAAGGACTCAGATTTAAGCATCTGACTATTATCTATGTCATCCATTTACTCACAAACCTAAGCATAAACTATCACCAAAATAACAGATTAAATAGTGTTCTTAAAAAGTTCAATAAAAGTTTTAAAAATTTCACATGACTGGATATACCGCGTAACTTCGCGCGTCTTTTTACACAGCGCTCAAGTGATGCCTGTAACGTGTCGAGTGAAAATGCGATTCGGCGTCGCGATGCCTCCAAAAGGGCCGTTTAGACGGCCTGCAATAGCGTTTGTATTAGCGGCTGCGCCAAATAATTTTTCTCTCTTTTTTTGAAGACGTAACCACAGCCTTATATATAGTAGAAGGTAGCTTTAGGTTTGGATAAATTAAATAAGAATTATACTTATTATTAATAAATATTGATCAATAATGTTAAAAATTATCAGAACATACAGGGTGTTATGGAAATGACGTATTATATTTAAACCGGAAAATCCTTAGATGAAAATAAATTGAAGAAAAATACCCATAAATGGCGATTTCAATTAATGGATTATATCACTTTATGTCAAATCAGACATGCAGGCCGTAATATGTAAACAATTTATGAAAAAATATGATTCCAGAAAACCGACGGCGAAAGATATTTTGCAAAATAAATAATGGTAATATCACACACAAATTTCAAATTCGTTACAAGCACTGGAAAGTAAATAGGTCAAACGTCATTGACCTTTTAAATAATAATTATCGTTCAAACTCTTTAAAGAAAATGCAATTTTATTTAAGACATATTATGCTTTCTTACCTTTACTTATTTAAATACAATTGTTAGTTTCATAATTTTACACAAACCACACAGAATCTAAGTTTTAGGAAAAAACCTCTCATATAACCTCAAAAATAGCAGCTATTCACATGGAAGAATACACGCGAATGCTGTTTTAATTTTGGTCCTTTTTTTCTCGCGTAGATTTATTTATTTAACTAATTTAAAACACACACATTTTAAATACACACAATGAAATTCTTCAATTTAAAAATGACATTTTATCTACGAACCATAAAACAGTTAACCTACGAACGAACGAAATAGATACCTTCAAAACTGGGAATAGAGATGGGCAATATTTGACAGTTTGATATTTCACGAGATTCTTCTCTACTACTTGCCTATTTAATTGATATGGCGTTAATGGAATTTCGACCAAATTGAATAAAATGATAGTGGTAGCTGATAATACTGTACTTTTTCTTTTGAGAAGCTTAAAATATTAAATTAGCCAGCTCTACTCCAAATGACCAGACCGAAGAAGATTTTATTTTCTTTCTCACGCGGCCATCTCTCCATCTCTTTCACACAATCCACTCGGTGCCGGGCCGACGTAGGTCTATGGGTACAAATAATGTGCGACTTGCAAGTGTCAGTAATTGAAGAACAGAGATAGAGTGCGTTCGCTTCTGTTGATAACCATTTACACTCTCGACTATCCGTTTTGTTTTCAGAAGGTACGCGTATAATAGTTGTAATGATTTTCGGGCTACGCGTCCATATTATTTGACATTGTTTTTATAGACGAACCTAAGTTGCTCAGTTAAAACGAGTAGTTTGTTTTAGACGTTTGACTTGACAGAAAAATGGAATGTCGCCGACGAATAAGTCAAATTAATAGTAATAAAATCTAATCTGATCTCAGTGTATTTTTAAAAAGCTTGTATCTGGAGGTATATAAATACAAGTTGGTAGATAAATAATTAATTTTTATAATTTTATATGGAATTTCAGTTTTGCATTAAGTTTGGCAACATTGCACGTAACACCTGTTTCCTGATATGCCACCACAGGGTGACATGGCGAACAAACCCGAACAAACGCCCGATGAGGTTTGGGTTTATGGGGCTGGACCCCATTTTTGAAACGGTCGATTTAAAAAAAAATATGTAGCGTTTCTCTAGGACACCCAAAGAGTCACCCATTTAAATATAATACGTCATTTCCATAATACCCGGTATTAAGATAAAGTGATGGCAGATATTTACCAATTCTAAACCTTATCTTGAACATAGTGACAAAATTAAAACTAAAAGCTTAATTCGACCTAGGCAACAGTAGACGACATGCAGTGCTTGATTAAAGCTTAGGCCAACAAGGCTTCTAAATCTGGAGGAGTCCCCGAATCAATGTAATGATTACTTTTTTTAGGATGTTTCGATTTATGGCAGTCTCGGGCGGCAATCATTGGAAGGTCTGGGGGCAGCAAATATCTTGATCCGCTACTGATGACATGTAGCATACTGCATGTTGCCAGTTTACTGATATGTGACCTTGCTGCACACTTTTAATAATGTTGCACGCGAAACTTGTCGTCTAATGTGCTCTTTGTCGCCTGCGATTGTAGCATGCGTCTAAATCATATAAGCAACCGGAGGCAGCAATAGTTGCTGCAGCTGCATATTTGGTTATAGCGTTGAAGAGAAGAAGAGGAAGCCAAAGTGGTGAAGAAGAGAAATATAGGGTGTTATGGAAATGACTTATTATATTATATTAGATGAAAACAAATTGAAAAATAACCAGTACCATAAATGGTACTTTGAATTAGTAAGCGAGATAATCCACCTTATGTCAAATTCATAAAACCACGCGGTAGGCACTGGTGAGAGATTGAAATAATCAAATGTGGTCATGTCACACTATCAAAACACGTCGGGGTCCATTTGAACGTTGGCCAATGTTGTCATATTTGCAAGTCAAATATTTAGAAAAAAAATTCTATAATTTTAACACCTTTCATTCTGGCATACCTTTTTGAATAATTCTTATCACAATTTGAATAAAAATTACGTCAAAAAATTTATTTTTCCGTTGGCTTTGCACACATCATAACATTTTTTATTATTTCACTACAGAACAAAAACCGGTAATTCTACAACTGGTAAAATATTATTATTAAGCCAGAAATACCTTAAAGTTGTAAGTTCTTATGCAAACACTTCGGAATTCAAGGGCAAGTCGCGCAAAAGACGTGTACCTCTCGCATATCAAAACATAATGAACCGTTTGTACAACAGGTTTCAACGACCAAGGTGGCGGCACCCGTTGTGATCTGGCATCACTGTGATTCTCGATCACAGAATGTTTGTGTTTATCGCCTACTGTTCCAGTCTTTTTTTTAATCTATATACTCAGCAGTTTTATTGGTCCACAATTTCGTGAAAATTATAAAACTAAAACATACCCCGAACAAACCCATGTCTACCCATATGTTGCTGAAATGTTTCGTTTATTTCATATACAGCGTATGTGGTAGAAAGTGTAACAAATGGGAAATTTCTTTTTCCTTATTTTATCGAAAAAAGCCACTTTTGC
Organism: Barypeithes pellucidus; assembly: GCA_963991005.1. Lineage (NCBI taxonomy): Eukaryota > Metazoa > Arthropoda > Insecta > Coleoptera > Curculionidae > Barypeithes > Barypeithes pellucidus. Next base: position 31,280,231 of record OZ022559.1, read on the forward strand.
TATAAAGTTGTGCTTGGTTGAGAACATCCTTAGCTCCATAGTTGAATATTTTCCGAGATACTGTACACTGACCAAAAAAAGTGAAATTAATCTAAGCATGGTTTTCTATTATTTTTAAAATTACACGACAAAATGTCGCCGTCTCGTTCTAGAATTATGTTCTCTCTCTAATCATGCTAGAAACAGCCATCAATGAGATATAGTTTGGTAATTTTATAAAACTAAATAAAATTGTATTTCGAGATAAAACATAAAAACAATAATTTATAATTAAATAAAAATCGTAAATGAATAAAAACAGCTGTCAGATTTTCGATAAATTATTTTATTTTACAATTTTCCCTATTTCTGCTTTCGGAACTCATTACAAGCTTACATTATTCTGTTTTGTAGAATTTTAGCACCCCATAAATAATAGTCCAGGGTCGTCAAATCAGGTGCTCTTGCAGGCCAATTTGTCCTGTCTCTATGCGTATCGCGCCCTATCCCTCCATTCGGGAAATTAGTATTCAACCCATAAAGCAAAATGAATGAATATAATAATAATAAAAATAGAATGATCTATAGTATATCCCATAGGTGGCTGTTTCTGGTCAGCTTCAAAACGGCATTTTGCTTTATTTTTAGGAATAAGGGTGCTTTATTTTTAGGAATAAGGGTGCTTTATTCTTAGATCAATTTGACATTTTTTAGATATTCTGTACAATATTTCGGATATTCGCTAATGGCTAAGAAGGTTTTCAATCAAGCAAGACTTTTTGCAAAAGTATCTTTTTACGATAAAACGAATGATAAAATAGTTTCCCATTTATTACACTTTCTACCACACACGCATATTAAGAATTATTTACAATAATTGTTAATTATCTTTTCCGATTTAGGTTTCATATATTCTGTAGTTATAAATAAGAACTATTATATTAATATTATTAAATTTGTGACAAATAATTGATTTTCATCATTTTTACCGGGGCTTTTACGGTTTATAATAAATATTTAGTGCTTGAGTTCAATAAAGAAGTTTGTATAGTCAAAATTGGAACACGAAACTACAAATTAATGTTAATAAATTATTTCATAGAATAGAACAGTTCTGTTTTTATCTATCGTATAATTAACCATTGAAACTTTTCACAACACTGTTTCTATTGTAGATTCGATAACGTATTATTTCTGTAAACAAATACCTTTTTCTTATTAAAATATATAGGGCGTCACACTTAAGATGGAAACAAGCTTATATTTTCGTTATTTTTGAATTGATTGTTTCGAATTTTAGTGTGCTTTAGTGTGCTTCTGTATGATCCCGGTGCGCACTTTTCTATTGCTTAAAATTTTAGTGAACTCATTGGCGTGCCATTTCTAGAGATTCTAAAATAATAACTAAAAGAATTATAAAAAAAATCATTGGGTTTTGAACAAACGACCTTGTTCGTGGAACCGGGAGCTATACCACTAAGCTAATGAGACAGCAGGTGGTTGATTTTTCTAATAGTTTATGAACTGGCAATAATTAGTTTGAAAGATTTATTCATTATTAAAATTGACATTTAAAAACGAGTAGTTACCTGGGTATGTAACTCTAACTGTGATTGGTCATTGTCATTTCCTAACTAGGATGGATATGAAACTATATCCATTCAGTTAACTGAAATGGCCTTCATATGGATTCTGTAGATTGTGAAGGAAACAAAAAATATAGATGTGGGAGTAGAAAACTATCTTTATGGTTAATACTATATGGTTGAAAAATATCTTTAATATCTTTTATAAAATATAAATTTGTGTTATTTCGCTGGTTTCCTTCCATTAAATTGACCTTCATATTACCAGGAAACCGAAAATTTATAGCAACACCTTCTCTGGTCGGCACGTGCGTGCAGAGCTAATTTTACCTGGGAATTTATATAAGATACACCATAAATTCTTACCAAAAATCGATATAAGACGGTAAAAATAAACGAAAAGTAATTTGTATGTTGCAAAGTCAAGGTTATCAAGAAATCTACGTAAAAACCCAACTTTGGGATATAAAATGACAATAAAATAGCGGAAAGGATGCTCCCCAGATACACATTTAGGGCGGTTTGTTTCGCACTTTCGTCTGACGGAGTAGTTGAGCTGAATCGAGAGGAAAAACGGAAAGACGGTTTAATATCTGATAAATCATTCTGGTCAAGGTTGCAATCTGCTTTAATGTTAATGCCAGTTAAAGGACCCCGCACGGAACATATGGGAATCAGCCCTCGGTTAAAAACTTTGATACTCGGGGATATTATCCATAAATCGATGCTAATCAAAAGTCTCCATGGGCCCGAGATCCGAAAATATACAGGGTGACCCAAATAAGTGTGACAACATCTGTATTTTTTTAAATGGGACACCCAGTATTTTATTGCATATTCAGGTTCGTATTAGTGTTCTTTATAATTGCCTAAAGTTTTATTTCATTTGGTTATGTAGTTACTACCTAAAATAACTTTTTTAACCAAGGCATTGGGTGGAATTTAAGACAAGAGGTCTAGAGATACTGTGAATATAATAGCGTTTATCTATTTTATACAGGGCGTTCATCATTAGGTTTCAAACAAGACACTTTTCAAAATAATTTTTCTCCAGATTTTCAAATGGAACACCCTGTATATTATTTGGCTATTGGATGTAGAATTCATAAGCATTCTTTTTTTTTGTAATGGAAGCATATAAGTTATTTCTAGCCGTTCTCGAATTAATTGCTTTCATAAATTATATTGTTTAAATAAGTACAGTTTTTATTTTGAAACTTAAGCATAGGCGACTAGATTAATAATTATAAACTAGAGTAAATGTTCAAAATGCCTACCATGTTGATTTGAGCACAAGTTAATATGCTCTTCAAATGAGCTATTTAGATTCATCAACGTTTCAGATGAAATACTATCAAGGCGGCTCATTAGTGATGGTATGCATGCCTAAAAACCATGGTAGACTTTGAAATAAAATAAGAATTCGTTTGTTTATTATAGTTTGACAGTTTTTCTTACTAGTTAATTATCAATAAATAATAAAAGCATAAAATCAGGTGTTATATGCTTCAATTACAAAAAAAAAATGCTTATGAATTCTACATCCAATAGCCAAATGATATACAGGGTGTTCCATTTGAAAATCTGGAGAAAAATTATTTTGAAAAGTGTCTTGTTTGAAACCTAATGATGAACACCCTGTATAAAATAGTTAAACGCTATTATATTGACAGTATCTCTAGACCTCTTGACTTAAATTTCACCCAGTGCCTTGGTTAAAAAAGTTATTTTAGGTAGATTTTTTGAATTTTTTTCTAAAACTGCAAAACTTTTTTTTTTATTTTTAATTTATTACTCTTCAACTACATAACCAAATGAAATAAAACTTAGGCAATTATAAAGAACACTAATACGAACCTAAATATGCAATAAAATACTGGGTGTCCCATTTAAAAAAATACAGCATTACTTATGTCACAAGTAATTACTTAAATTTAATTCTAAGAAAAAATCGTATTGGTCGGAACCCTTATTATTAAAAAGAAACCTTTATTGTACAATTTTATTCATATTATTGTTGAAGTTTAGCTACTTTCGCATTTCATTTCGTAGAACTAAAGATGTTGAAGTGGAAGTTCTTAAATGCTTTGGGTTTTCTGATTGGATAATTTTTCAAATTTAGTATTTTCCAAATGAGAACGATGAAACAACTTCTGTGATACTTCTGTTTTTCTTTCTATGGGCTCTTCTATATATCTTTCTGCTAAAATCGCAGAAGGCCATCTGTGTCTTTTCAGTGTGAGTAAATTATCACCAACTTACACCTATAAAAATTTTACTATTAGAAAATAAAATATATGAATATTAAATAAATACAGGGTGTTCCTTAATGACGTGCTAATATTTGAGGATATGATTCCTTAGGTCATTTTATAAAAAACATATGTCTGCAACGGCTTAAATTTTTTGTTACAGGGTGTTGAACTTTTATTTTTTAATATCTCTGAAACTGCTTTAGATATTATTTTCAATTTTGGTATGTGCTAATAGGATATAGAACCACAAATATTAGTTAGAAAAGTTATTCAATTGTTCCACCAGTGGCGTCCCTGCAAACATATCCTCTCATATTTTTACAAAGAAGATGGTACGCCACTGATATTTTTCCATGTGGATACTTTTTCGGATTTTATGGAAATCTTCATAACCATTCAAATAATAAATATTCAAAACCCCGTAGCAAATTATTTAAGCCGTTGCGGACATATGTTCATATAAACTTTTCTTTATAAATTGACCTAAGGAATATACCCTGAAACATTAGCACGACATTAAGGAACACCTTGCATATGTTCATATTGCAATGCAACAACTCTCTCTAATTAATAAAAAATCAAAAATAACAATTAATATATTATGCATGAGAAAAATATAATTTTATAAAAAAAATTGTTTCACCCGTTGACTTAAAACAAACATGTGACACTAAAGTCATATTGAGTTAAGAATTAGTATTTCTTAATCAAAGAATACTTAAATTCAACACACAAACACTGAAAGAGAACAAAGGATTTTATTGAACAATAACGACAAATATGATAGTTGTTAATTCGGTAGCAGTGTGAAAGCAGGTATGTAAGACGGCCGTTCCAATAAATGCTTTATAAAAAGTACGTTCCGACCCCTCGAAGGCAACGTAATGTCTTTGTCTAATTAACAGAAAACAAGGAAGAAAATTTGTACTGATTTTCAGAGATCCACGATTGTTTTTCTGGGAAGTTGTTTACAACCTACGTAAAAATGTGAATTGTTTATTCTTCAAATACTGATAACCAAAGCAGTATCCTCCTTGATTTAAAATCCTTGGTTTTACCTAAAATATATTTTTTAAATAAATCGTTTACGATATCTAAAACGTATTTGCTTAAATCACTGGATCTCCAAAATGATATTTGAGAAATTGCCTATTTCACAGTTACTTTATTTTATCGTCTATCAGTTTTTTTATTGTACGTATGTTTGCCTCTTCTGCGCCCTCGAGATATAAAATTTTCTATTTTAGAACATTTTTAAACAAATAAGAAATAGAATATATTCTTCACAGGAGTGGTAAATATTCGCGTTTTGTTACATTTTTCGGTCGAGCTTAATTAAATAAAAGCTTTAAAAGGGCTCTAAAAAGCAAAATGTAAGTATGGTAAGCTTGTTCAGACGAAAACTATATAAGTATAGTTTATAACATATAAGTTATACTCATAGACAATGCAATGCTATATTAGGGCACAAATAGAGAAGTTGACTTTTTTAAAATGCCACTATTGCAATAAAACGTTCGTTTTGGGATCGAAAATGTTATATTTTTGTCATCATATTATTACTATATTTTTCTATTTATCTATTTCATAGAAATGACTCTCGGATAATTAATCCATACGAAATATGGTATATTGCTCACAAAACATATCCAATAACAATTTTATTAGTTCCATAAAAGGGGAACTAATTTTAAAGATCTGTTTTGAAGGGTATCTATTAGTTTTTATGATTACAATATCTAATGTCTCTCTCGTCGAAAAATAGTGTATTCTATACTGAGGAGATATAGTATTTCTGGTGGATCATCCTGTACATATTATAGTATTTTAATCCCAAGAGTAAAGTTAGCAGTAACAGCGCAGACATTACTATTATTCCTTTAAAAGTGTAAACGTTAATTCTGGACATTGACATAATTTCGGTAGATTGAATATCGTATTCTTAAATTCAATTTTTTTCTGTTTTCGGGATTGGAAGTACTTTTAGATTTAGATAATAAAAGTATCTTTAATTCCTTTACAGTTTAATACTTTCTAGTAGTACTGTACGAAGAATTACAAGATATTATTAATATCTGGAGGATTAAAACTATTTAAAATAATTAAGTTCCTAAAAATAGGTACTTAAATATTTATTTCTAGCTAATAAGGGGAAGAAATTTTATTTCGTAAAGTTGTTATTAATAAACAGATGAGATATAGGATTTGTATATATTTTGAATACAACCCACCATATAAGCAGTGTCAGTATGAAAATATAAATTTTTTTAAATTATGGAATTTATTGGAAAGAAGCAGGAAGAAAATATACTTTTTTAGATGCAGCAATAAAGCAAAAGTATATATTTTAATAAAATTTCGTAACGTTTTACACTTTTATTCATGTAAAATGGGTACACTAAATTTATTATAATGTAAAATCGGTCTTAACAGATTTTGACTTTTTCAAAAGTTTATAGTTAACAATACTGTCGCTGCCCGAATTCTCAAAATCCATCGCCATTTAGCAGCACTTGAAAAAGTATCCATAATTGAAGATGGGTGGTCACTAGCAAATTTTTACTCAAAAGGCAAGAACACAATTTCAATAGTTAAACAACTTTTGGCGCAAGAGGGGTCTTTGAAAAGAAAGACTGGTACTGGTCAGGCCCTTCATTTCATACCCAAAAGTATCGGAGCTAAAAAGCTGCGGCAATATGGCAAAAACTAGCAATAACACTTGTCCCATTTTCAATAAATACAACTGTACAGTTCATATCGACTACGAGATTCATACTTGAACCAGTCTTGTATATAGCTAGGGAAGCCAGAAACGACCTCTGTACCACACTCATAGTGGAAATTTTGATCGGTGGCGAAATATTACCTATACATACCTGACACCTTGTATAATCCAAAAATATGAATAAATTACAATTTATCCCCAAAAATGAAGTCAGTAGTTTTTAAATAAATCACTCAATTTTTGAAATATGAGAAGGGAAATTCCTTGACTAATTTTTCATGCTATCTAAAATATAAATAATCAAATAAAACAAAGTATAGCTTTTTTATTAAATTAATAGATGAATGCAACTGCTAGAAGCAAAATATTCAGTTTGCAACATAGTCAAGTCAAAATTGTGTAAATTTTAAAATTTAATTTCAACCGTATCTGTATAATAATCAGTTGAAATTCCAGTTGAAATAATGAAAGTTGTATTGCTATGGGTTACTAGTATCATCCAAATTTCACGACATTTAACTTGTAACTTTGAACACAACTGTGAAAAAACCCGAACCCACCCAAACAAACCCTGTATCATCAATAAGGAAGCCAGACAGGACCAATATTTAGAAAGTAACTTAGATTCAAGGAAATAATCCATTTTCTCCACGAGACCTGTCTGATAAATATCAGGAAGTAAATTCAAAGTCACAGTCTCATGATTACAATATATATTTATTATCAAACGACGATGGTTACATGTTTCGCCCAACTGGGCATCATCAGACCTAAATTTCTTATATAAAAGTCGGAATAAGGAAAACGACAAGACCATGAAAAAGTTATCAAATTATCTTGAAATAAAATAAATAACACAACCATAACAAATAAAAACAACTACATTTAAAAAATATTTATGAATGAACCCTTATTTTTAAATATCTTTTAAATGTAGTTTTTATTTCTATACGGTTGTGTGTATTTTGTTGTTCATTTTATTTTAAGGTAATTTGCTGACGTTTTTCATGTTTTTGTCTTTTTCCTTATTCCAACTTTGATATACAAACTTTGGTTCTGATGATGCCCAGTTAGGCGAAACATCAAACACTCGTCGTTTGATAATAAATATATATTGTAATCGTGAAACCGTGACTTTGAGTTTACTTCTTGATAGTTAGTTACTTACATTATTTCGACTTCCCGTATATCCTATCATTTATGACCACTAGTTCTTGGACCCCTTGTATACCTAAACTATTCTACAAACGGTTCTCAGTCCCGGCAATCCCTCCATCAAAGTTTATATTTTTTTCATTTGGATCGATCAATGAGCTTTCTTCCCCAACCTACCCTAACATCAAACCCATTGTGCTTTATTATAGTAAGTTTAAATAGGCACACGAAGCACCGTGTATTTGTAGGTCAGGTAGGTCGATAGCAATCTTTTTGATAATTTAGCTATCTCGCTTTTCTTTAAACATTATGTAGGTCAATTTGATGTTTTATTGACTAAATAAATAATGGTAATGGAATTAATTCGGCATTACAGAACTTGCTCCGATATCTCATACAGGTATGGAAATGAGTTGTCCGTTCAATCCTAGTAAGAAATTAGAAGAGTAAAAATGTTAAGTACCTATCACGAAGCAAACAGAAATAGGTAGATTATGTTACTTCCACGCCATCGCATCGCACTTCGCTCATTGTTCTCGTGGTGGGCTTTACCTGGTGTTTATTATATCATGATGAGCGAGTTTGTTCGGGTTTGTTCTGGTTTCGATGCGATGGAGTGGGGAAACATAGTCTATCCATTTCTATACCTGCATATTTTATATTTAAATAAATTATAGCTTTTGGCACAATCTTTCTATTTATACACCAGATGATCACGGATATAAAGGATCTACATGATATTATTTGATAACTTTTAAAAATACGAAACTGGGATTTAAATTTTTTCCTGTAACTTCCCAGCCCTTCCTACTTCCTGAGTGAACTGTTAGTTTTACTAAAGCCGCCTCCAAATTTACAATCTCGCGACCTACCTTTGTCTCAGATAACCTTTGACATAGGAATTTGGCATGACCATAACTATTTATTTATTAAACACAGACCAAAACTCGCTTTGTAATTTTAAAGGTGGATTCTATCAAAAGGCTATTTTATTTTGTGGGAGAAAATTAAAGTTTCAAGAGATACCGGAGGTTAACAAATATTTTATAATTTATGATGATTTACAATTTTCGGAAGTTTATTCGACTTTATAAAATTTCGAGAATTTCTTGTTTTTTTTCTTGATAAAGCATTAAAATTGAAGTGCAACTGTATGCACAATGGATTGCTGTTTAACTTCCTATTTAATAAATACAGAGTAATTCACGATTGATGGTATATTAGACGTTACTGACAAACCAGCACGGCTCTAAATATTTGGTATTTTGCATAAACGGGCATGCTATCATGCATGTCACTTCTAGCAGAACGTAATACCAACTTTAGTATATAAAATGGATATCAACTTATTTTTAGAATCCTTATTAATTTCATAACAAGTTTCTGTAATAGTTTTGTTGGGGTTTGGGATAAAGAACAGAGTCAGTGGACTACTGTATATCGGTACATGAATCGAATAACATTGTAAATGACAAATCGTATTCTTACACGAGAAGACATTAAAGGTTCGAGTATATTACCTTACCATGACACTACAGGCAAAATACCAAAATAATCAGATACAAATGGGATGAGAGAGGCATTTAAAAAAAAATTAAGCTAAAAACCCAAATTTTAGGTTTGAAACATTGAAATTAATTTTGAACTCTGATATTGATTAAAATGTCACTTACAATGTTATTTGATGCATGTATCGATATATTATTGGTCGAGGTGATGATATGAGGATGAATTTAAAATATATAAAATGGAGATGCAAAATACAGCGGCAACGTGACACAGAGACCAAATGGCTTAGTTTTTTGGATTTCTTCCTAGGTGGCCACCACTGGTCCTGTATACAACCACGCACACTGCTGCACCTTGGAGGGTAGTTTTTTTATATTAAAGGGTTGCTGATTCGCACTGAACCGGGAATTCGAATGGGGTTTTGTTAACGCGCGTTCTCTGGAGAGTAATATCGAATATCTCATCTTAGAACATAAATAAACCTCGTGCCAAAGGTCTTCGGGGGTCTAGGTACATAAGTAACTATTATATAACTGAGTACTGTATGCCCTAATCTTATATACCCTAGTCCGATGCTGTTATTTACTAATCATTTATATAATCTATTTTAATGTACGCACATTTAAAAAATATTAATATATAATTATTTTCTAATGGAAGAATAACTATATATATTTTTTTAGTCATTTAATATCCCATTATATTAAATTGCCTATGCGATACTTTGTTGCTACACGCATTATCTTCCGTTGAGCAATATGTGGATTGCTGAAGCGTTCATTTTCCTTCTGTTTAACTATGGTGTTTCATCGGACTCAAAGGTAAATATCTACATTATGTTTTATATTTGAGAAGATGATCTGCAAACTACATTCTTCAAGCAATTATATGCTTTGGAGTAACCACAAAATGGCTGTTTCTAATTCCAAATATGCTAGAAGATTGAAAAACTCAAATTTCTTGGCAACTATTAACTTCTAAAACAACATTTTTGGTTTGCTAAGAAAAAAGTGTATTACTAATTACTATAAGTATGAAATTTATCGTGACGGTGATGCATTGTTGAGTTTACCATAGGAAATCCCATGTAATTTTTGAGGTGGCTGAATATTGGCTCCCCTGTACAGGGTGTCCCATTTTCGACACTTTTATAGGATATCTCCGTTATTGTTAGTGCTATCAAAAAAGCAATGTAGGTGTTATTTGCTCTTTTTGGGTCAAACTTAAAATGGTAAAATTAAAATTTGAAAATTTTCGCTCGCTTAAGAGATACGGGAGAAAATCAACAAATTGGCAATTCCTAAATTACCCTATATTTTCTTAGTTAAAAGAGATACAGAAAAATGTTTAATATATAAGTTTATTTATAATTATTGTTGAATAATCAACCGTTTTCAGAATAAGTATACGGGCTCAGGTAAGAAAGTTATCGGACCTAACCTCATCTTTTAAATGGAACACCCTGTATTTTTTAATCTAAAAAGATAGCATTTTAAACTCTCTTTTCAAATTTATAACACATAATGGATGATAGATATCATCAAATTTTTCAAAATGTTGTGGGTGTTCCATTTAAAAAGATGAGGATAACTTTTTTACCTGACCCCGTATACTTATTCTGAAAACGGCATTATTCAACAATCAATATAAAGAAACATCTGTATAAAAGATTTTTCCATATCTCTTTTAACTAAGAGAATATAGGGTAATTTTGAAATTGTAAATTTTTTGATTTTCCCCCGTATCTCTTAAACGAGCAAAAAATATCAAATTTTGAATTTATCATTTTAAGTTTGGTCTACAAAGAGTATTACATTACTTTTTTGATAGCACTAACAGTTACTGAGATACCCTATAAAATTATCGATAATGGGACACACTGTACCTCGCACAGGTTTTTTTTTTCTATAGATATTATTTTATGTAGAAAACATAAATCCTTATAAGACAGCAATACTTGATAGCAATAACTGTGTATTAGTAATAAAATATAGAATTAAATTTTAAATACTTCATTAATGTAATTTTTTTTAAATGTCAAATAGACCCAGGTTCATTAATGTCTTGTACCTTGCGCAGAGAGGGCTTGTACCTAAGCCAAGAGTAGAGAAAAAAAATTTACCAAAAATGTTTTATTACCTTAAATTATAATCTAAAGTAATTATTATTAAACTTAAATATTTGTACTCATTTTACAATATAACTTAAAACAAAGAAATATATAATAAACCTTTTTAAGAATAGTTTACGAAAATAAAAACGATACAACGTTTTAATTAAAAATTATTTATTCCACCTTATAAATTGATAAATTTACTGAAAATGCCACCTTGCTTGACGCGCTGAACCACCTACACTTATGAGAATAGGTAATTTGATAATGAAATCATCATTTTCTATCGTAAATATTTTATCTGATTCATATAAAAATTTATTTTCTGAACGCAGTATTTTTTTAAGATACATTATTTTAATCTCTTGATCTATGATTTCAACCACCTCTGCAACATAGTAATGAACGGACTTTTTTCCTGCCAATTTTATCACCCAAAATTCCCCCTGACATATTTTATCATGTTCAACTTCTCTCTTCTCGCTGGCGCTTGGTACAAGATCGAGCATTGGCTCATGGTACAAGGCCTGACATTCAACAGGTAGTTGGCTGATATGTACCTAAGCATTAAGAGAATAATATGACCTTTAATATAGTTTATCACTAACATCCTACGACTAGCATCAGTCTATTTGACAAGTAAAAAAACTCACCTTTAAATTTATCACTTAAAAAAACTGTGACTGATATTATTTACTTTTAACCTCCAAAAACACATTGACAAAAAAACAAGGAATATTTTCATCGTACTGGAAGACGGCGCGAGTCCTGCCTATACCAAAGAAAGAAAAAAGAGAACCCTGCCTAAAAACTATCGACCGGTCGCATTGCTTTCAGTTATATCAAAAGCAATGGAGAAAGCTATTAACCAACATCTAAAGTAGGTACCTGGAAGGCTTCAACATTATCAGCGATCATCAATATGGTTTTCGGAAGTCCAGATCAACTGGAGATCTTCTAGCTTATGTCACCCATCTTTGGAACAACGCAATAGAACATCATGGAAAGTCTAGTGCTGTTGCACCGGATATTTCTAAAGCCTTTGATCGTGTTTGGCATGAGGAATTTCTAAGTAAACTGTGAACCTATGGTATGCCCAGTCGATTCTGTGCATGGTTGTCTATCTTTCTTAAGGAAGGCTCTCTGTAAGTGGCGATTGACGGATTTCTCTCATATACCCTCACCATCAATGCCGGTGTTCCTCAAGGGTCCATATTGTCTCCCACTCTCTTCTTACTCTACATTAACGACCTTCTAGTGAAACCGAAAAATCCGATATTTAGTTTTGTTTTGCTTTGAATGCACAAACATCGGCTGCCGACGCACATCTTCGCAGATAGCATGAAGTATCACGCCTCAACAAAGATCTGGAAGAAATTTTGGCTTGGGGTGAAAGTAAGCAAGTCGAATTTAACGCTAAAAAAAACCCAGGCAGCAGTTTTCTCTAAAAAGGTTAACATTACAGAACCGGATATAGACATGGACGGACACACAATCCCACTGGATTCATTTATTAATAATTTGCTGGGCGTCAATCTGGGAGCTAATGTGTCTTGGCATAACCACGTGGTGGCAATCGCCAAGCTAGCTTCTCAGAAACTTGGTGTACTCTTCCGAAGCAGAAAGTTGTACACACCTCAACAACTTTTGACACAATGCAAAGCCCAACCCAGCCAGACCCCCTAGAGTACTGCTCTCATGTCTGGAGCTCCGCACCCAAACATACTCTTCGGCTACTGAATTCCATCGAAAGGAGGGCCATTCGTCTGATTACAGACCACGAGCTGACGAAGAACCTCGACAGCCTAGAATATCGAAGACAAGTTGGGGATTTGACTTTCTTTTACAGATATTTTCATGGAAAGTGCTCGGCTGATCTTGCCTTTTAATTCCGCCCCCGAGCGGCGAATAGCAGAAATACACGACGAACCACTGCCGCCCATCCATATGTGGTTAAGCTTAGTACTCCTCGCACTTCATTATTTAAGAATTCTTTCATCTGGAGGACTTCGTCCTTCTGGAACGACCTTCCCGAAGTCGTTTTTCCCAACGAATATAACCCCAAACGATTCAAATCCAATGTGAATAGCTTTATTCTCACAGGCACCACTCCCCGAGTGCCTTTCCTGCCTCCTCATAAAAAGTTATCAAAAAACTTTATAAACCCATCCTTAAGGATTACTTATTATAAACCTTTACTACAATTTTAAAATTTTCTGTCCTATTTTTAGAAATACAATCTAAGATTGAACAAATTTGCGAATGGCTGTCCTGAACTTAACCCCATTGCAAATTTTACAGAAGTGATCATAAACAGGAACAGACTCGACTTTAAATTGGAATTTTCCGAAGATATTCTTGACGATGAGAAGGTAAGACATTTTTTAGCTTAAAAATAATGAAACTTGAATTGTATTAAAATATTTTGTATAATTAACTAATTTAAACAAATTTTATTCAAATGCTGTGTAAATTAATATTTTTAATCTCACAGGTGTTTTGATAATTTTATTTTTTAATATAATCTCCGGTAACAACAACACGCGTGCGACAAATGTGCTGCGACGACTTTATTCCATCCGAAAAAATGATTCCTAATGGAATTCACAATTAATGGATAATGGATAATAACAATTTAAGCCTTGTACGCAAAGGTTTTAATATTTATCTGCTCTTTTAGGCCGAATTTACAATTGAAAGATGTTTGGACAAAGATTCACCAAGTACATGCGAAAAATACCATACTTTAAAAATTCCATATTATTGTAAAGTGTTAACAATGGGTGCTTGGTCAAATTTTAAAACTACTCCAGAGTGGAAGTGTCCTTTTAAAAAGGTAACTAATACTATGCACTGTTACTTTGAGAAGTTCCCACCCTTAATATCCCACTTCCAGTAACTAATGTTAAAAATTTGAAAGACAAGTCAATTTTATTGTGATAAAGGATATTTGCAGCCCCGAGGGAGGTTACCCTTAAAATCTTAGATAGGAAGGGGCGGGGGCAAATGATACATTATTTTAAATCTTTTAACTAATAGTTTTCAAGAAATCGCTTTCCAAAAGGGACTTATTCATTTGAATGTATTATCGAATAGCTGCAGTAAAACCTAATGCTAAATGCAGGAAATTTATAAAGTTTATTAAAAGGTCAAGACAAATAGGATTAAATTAAATTAAAATATTGAGATATTAGAAATAATAGTTACTGAATATACTTTAGTGCATCTAGCAGAAATATAATACTCAAACGGTTATTCACTCAAGTAACTATGCGATAGAATAAATGCTTGACTAGACACTTATACACGTAACGGCATTTTATGCTTCACCACTACACGGAACGAAAACGTAGTTAACTTTACTATAAAAATAGGAAAACTAACCATAATTTATGGCTCTATATGCGACTAGAATAAGTTTTGTTAAAGGCTCCCATAAAATTATAGCAAAATTTTAACAAAAATTTTTTGTCAAAATTATCAAAAAATTTAGTAAACCATTTATATTTTTGTAATATTTACCAATGATATCCCTTAGGTCTATCTATTAACTATTCACACTTTCACTTAACCACTGTCCTGTCTGACACGCTATACTAGGTCGAGTGGTTTTGTTCTCTTCAATCTCCTAACATGGTGTTGTTGTCCAGAAGTTTATTCTCTCACGTTGTCGTGAAGATGTAATCTTGCCTCATATTTGATCTTAATCTCATCTTTAATAGTGGGAATTTCTGTCTATATTGTTTTTATGGTACTGATCTTGGTACAGCCCCACAGCTGAATGCCATAAAGCCACACTGGTTTAAATATCTGATTGTATATTAATATTTAATTATATATCGACAATTTGGAATTTCTACCAATAAGCCAATAATACTGTTTGTATTTCAGGTCAAGTTCGGTCCTTTTCCTTTTAACGTGCTCTTTCCATCGTAGCTTGGCATCAAGAGTCATACCCAGATACTTTACTTTTAGATCATACGGAACAATTTTTTTATTGATGTTCACAGTAAGAGGCTGCGTTATATTTTTGTTAGTAAAATTAATATGTATAGATTTCAATTCGTTAAGCCGAAATTTCCATTTTTTGGTCCACTCTACTACAGAATTGCTAGCTCGTTGTAATCTTCTGGCGGCTCTTTCCTGCTCATGATCAGCGGCAAGAAGAGCAGTGTCAAATGCTATATGATACATTTTAAAATATTTAGCTACTGGAGTCATAAATAAATTAATTCAAAACTATATTCGTTGTAAAATTTACAATATATTTTACTTGATTTTACAAAATTTATTAGAAATACTAACTATCCTTTTTTATGAATGATGTGTATCTACAGTATATTTTATAATTAATACTATATTTTAAAACAAATCGTACAATAAAATATTTACTATAATAATTTTACTATAGTGTTTATAAAAATTTGCAATATATTTCAGTAACTACTTAATTTTGCAAATTCGTAGAAATCCCAATGATAGTTTTTTGTAAAATGTTTACAATATTATCTTATCGCTCTGTTTTGGCAATTATTCAGGTTATGGCAGTAGTAGTTCGAATAATGCAGAACAGAGTAATACACACACACACAAATGGAAAAACCGGCCCACTATCAGCTATTTCCATTTTAATAAATAAGTTTAATATTTTAGGGAATATATGTTACGCAAAAGACGATTGTGTTTGACATCAGTGATATATCAGTAATATCTATTGGTGGAAGTTACTATTGGAAAGTTAACAGCAAGATATATATAGATAAAACAAAAAAAGTTGTAATGTGTTTAAGAGTTGAAGGAACGACATTTCTTGCTTAGTCGCCCATAATAATGGAAATAGATATACAGAAATACAGATCCCATCTACCTCTTTAAGTGCCACTATTAGGTCATTACGCACAACTAGACGGGTGAATTTACATACAACATGATTTATGTTGGAATCTTGTACCAATAAAATGGCCTAATTATTATACGCTACAATCAAAAAAATTTAAACTATGTTTATTTAGATCAATTAGCATCTTTACTCTATATTTTTATTAAAATTATTAAATAATGTTCTACATAAAATATTGTAATTTTTAATTACGATGTAGATATATAATAACAATGTAGATAATAATATATTTAAGGAAAACTACTAACATCTAAATAACATGATTGATGTGTGTGTATGTGCAGTGTTTTATTTCACCTAATACCTACGCTTTAAATAAGGCGTAAAAATAAGGACTATTAAATAATTTAAGGTTCCCTAAAATATTTAATTAATCCCTAAAATATTAAAAATTCGTTTGTTCGAAAAAATGCATTTAAAGATATTAAACTTTACTGAAAGAATACCAAGATTTGTTGCTATGCTAATTTTCCACTCTTCTAAATAGGTATAGGTAGGTAGGCAGTCCTGTCCCCTCTCCTATTTAATAGATATACAGAGGAAATTTTCAAGGAGCATTATAATTATAATGCTGTTGGAGGTATAAAACTGAATGGGGAATTAATCAACAACATCCGATATGCTGACGATACAGTCATACTTGCCAGTGATATCGAAGAGCTGCAACACCTCGTGGAAATACGGTCTAAAGCTCAATGTCTCAAAAACCAAATGGATGCTTATCAGCAAGCATCAGCAACAAGTGGGACAACTAATACTTGGAAATGAACCAGTAGAACAGGTTGATAAATACTGCTATCTTGGATCAATCGTTAATTCGCAATGGGACCAGTCTATAGAAATAAGATCAAGAATTGAAAAAGCAAGAACAGCGTTTAACAACATGAAGCCACTATTCGTTAGTAGAGATATATCTCTAAAATCAAAAATCAGGCTTGCGAAATGCTATATATTTTCAATTCTCTTATATCGAGTTGAAGCATGGACAATGACGGACTCGTTGATGAAGAAATTGGAAGCATTTGAGATGTGGGTGTACCGTCGTATTTTGCGCATATCGTGGACCGATCGAATTACCAACGAGGCTGTTCTCCGAAAGCTCGATAAAAATACGGAAATTCTGTTTGCCGTTAAGAAGCGTAAAATGGAATATTTCGGGCATATAATGCGCCATGAGAAATACCGACTTCTCCAACTCATTCTACAGGGCAAAACAGAGAGTAAGAGAAGTCCTGGTAGACGAAGACACTCGTGGTTGCATAACCTGCGTCAGTGGTACGGGCTCACTTCGATACAACTTTTTAGGACTGCAGTTAACAAAATTCAGATAGCCATGCTAATCGCCAACGTCCGCAACGGATAGGGCACCACAAGAAGAAGAAATAGGTATCTATAAACTTAAAAAAATAGATAAATAGATATTAGTTTTTGCTAAAATTTTAGTCAATAAGCGCTATCCAGTTAAATTTCCATTTGTTGTCTCAGAATTTACTAAACAGCAATATCTAATATAAGAATGGGCGCATTTAGCAGAACCCATCGATTTGTAAGCGATTAGTAATAATCTGCTGAATCCCCAAAAAATCGACTTTACAAATCGTTGGAAAATCGGACGCCATTTTTTCCATCGAATTTAAAAAGCGATTTGTGATTTGATAGCGATTTATGTCAGTTTTGATGTCAGATTTTCGGAGTGATAGAAAAAGCCATTGAAAACCGCGCCAACTCACCGCATTTTGTCTTTTTGAAGACAGGATCGGTGAAAAATATCACTACACTGCCCAAATAACATAATTTTCTTTTAAGAAAATCAAGCATATGCCCTCCTTTTTAAATAAAACTCGTTAGTATAACACAAATATAGTACTAATCCTTAACCCTTTTAGATTCATTTTCTCAAAAATGTTTAAAGCGCCAGGATGTCGGAGCCATCCGAAATCGACAACATGAACGAGATGACCGCATGGAAGGAAGAAACCCTAAAAGAGATAAACGATGCTATAGGCAACAACAGCACAAAGATGACGTCGGAGTTCAATGAGAAACTTTATTAATTCAACGCAATGCTGGCCGCAAGAGAAAAGGAAATATATGCCCGGCGAGCCACAATTAAAAGGTTAGAGAGTGAGAATGTACAATTCCAAATAGCTAAAAACACAATAGTCGCTTTACCCCCACGGAATTAGAATCCGAAGTAAAAATGCACATGGTCACTGAGTCTGAACCCGAGACTTCAGACGCAGAGGATACTGGTTTCCAAAAGGTAGTCAACCTTAGGAAACATAAACGTAAAACAATAACCAAAGTAGAGACTAGTGCTGCAAAGCGGGCTAACGCAGAGTTCCCCACCTTGCCCACTCCCAAGACTACAAACCCCGCTCTAGTCAAACAATTAAATAAATATGCGAAAATCGTCAATAAAGGCACGCCAAAAATTGATACGGTGTCAGGCCTTAGCCAAGAAACCGGTCAACGTCATTCGAAAATAACAAGGGGAGTGATTTAGTGACTGAGTCTAGATTGAAGGTACCTCCCATCATAATACTGGACAAAACGAAGTATAACGACGTTACCAGCAATCTGAAAGCCAGGAATATCGATTACGGAATAGCGATTAACGTCCCGGAAGGCGTTAAGATACATCCAGACACTCCAGTAGCCTATAATAAAATTTTGGCTGTCTTAAACAGTTCGTTCCGCTTATGGGACGAAAACATGTTGCAAGTCGTGATTAGCAGCGTACTAGAGACGTGGTCAACCGACAAAATCAAGGCTGACCTAGAAGAGCTGGGCTACATACCATCAATGGTCCAACGGCGGAACTATAAGAACGGTTTGCCAATGCCCCTATGTCTGATAATCTTACCAAAGACGCAGAACAGCATTTTCAAACTAGACTCACTAGACAACCTGAGAATGCGCGTCGAATCACAGCGTACAAAACCAACCAACACTCAGTGCCATAGATGCCAAATCTATAGACACTCACAAATAAAATGTACTGCGCCGGTTAAGGGCATGAAATGCGCCGGCAATCACAACTCGCGTGATTGCACTCAAACCGCGGAAACAAAACCAAAATGCATAAATTATGGTGGGGAGCATACCTCCAACTACAGGGGTTGCGCGTGCCACCCTCTAGAATTACAAGAGGCAGCTGCGATACGGAAAGCAGCAAGCCCTAGTAACTTTAGATGAGAGCAAGAAAAGAATAAACTGTTGCAACAACAACAGCAACAATCTAATCCAGTAGCTCCACAGGTAGTAGCTCCACAGGTAGTGAAGACAGATATCCTTCAGAGCACAATGACGTCACTGATGGCTCAATTCACCTAGGCTATGCAGCAACAACTGCAAGCCTTGGCACCCCTGATGAGAGCAAACAACAACAACAATAACCAATAGTGATCCCACACCCAGTGTACTTTCTAAAAATTGCAACTATAAACATTAATGGGATTAAAGTCAAAAAATTAGAACTAATCAATTTCTCCGAAGAACATTGCCTTGACGTGATTCTCATCCAAGAAACATGGTTAAAAGTAACAAGATTTTCCTTCCCAAATTATAATATATACAGAAACGACCGTGAAAATAGACCACTTGGCGGAACCATGATTCTTGTCAAAAAGCACATTCAAGCAATTTCTATGCCAAATCCGGATAGTAGGAATAAAATAGAAGGTACATACGTTAAGATTAGCGTGAGGAATGGGTTCATAGTAATCGGATTCGATCCCCGATCCTCGCAACAATTTTGACAGGGGGTGTCTCAGAAATATATTCGACAATGACAAAACAATCGGAGGAGATCTGAATGCCAAAAATCGAACTTGGAACTGTAGATCTACCAACATTAGAGGGCTTGTGCTATACAACAACTCTGATGTCTTCGATTACCATATATTACCACCAGAGGGCCACACACATCTAAGCGCTAACGGTTTATCGGAGCTTCTAGAAATATTCGTGATCAAGAACACAGATCGTATATCACAGGAGAAAGTAATCAATGATCTAACATCTGATCATCTCTCAGTGATAATCGAATATGGTGATCCACGCAGAAGGGTATTAGCACCAAAACTGACTGGAAAAAATTCCAGGCACAGCTGGAGAGTTGCGACGCTATCGCTCCCCTTGTAAGTAAACCGGACATCGATGAGGCTATGAATGTGCTCACAAAGAACATACAGCAAGCACATGCTAGAGCAATATCAACAAGAACAGCTGATTACTCAAAATATGGTAACTTCAGTCAAGATCTAAAAAACGAAATAAGAGCGAAGAACCGTCTCAAAAATAGAGCGTACAGAACTGGAGATCCGAGGATCAAACAACAGGAAAATCAGGCAACAAAGAACGTAAAGCCGCTGATAGGCGACTTGGAATCCGAAAGATGGGAAAGAAAGGTATAAAGCCTAAACATACAATATAATAGCAAGCTCGCTTATCAAAGGCAGCAAAACTCCAATGCCACCCATAACAACATGCGACAACACTGTAGTAACAGAGCCTCAAGACAAAGCGGAAAAATTCGCTGAAACGCTCTACGAGCAATTCAGCAAAAATCCGGCTATAGACGTAGCCCTAGAAAGTCGGATCGACAGGATTGCCGACATATATAAAAGCATGGATCATCCTCCCGAACCAAACCTGCAAGAAGTCACAGCGGAGGACGTCAAAAAGATCATACATTACGTAAAGGTCAAAAAGCTCCCGGGCTAGACGGAATATCCATCCTGTCACTAAAAAACCTACCGGAGAAGACAATAATGGACATAGTAAACATCGCAAACGCTATGATGAAAATTGGACACTTTCCCGCCACATGGAAACGGGCAAAAATCATCATGATATTGAGCAGCTACAGGCCAATCAGTATTTTGTCTAACATAAGCAAGATAGTGGAACGGATAATTTCGGGTAGGATTTGGCCTTTGTCGAAATTAACAACTGTCTACCAGTGGAGCAATTCTGCTTTAGCCTCTTGTGCACAGTAAGGCAAACTACGAGATTTGCCTCTAACATAATCAAGGGATTCAATAGACGGAGGAGCACAGGAGCCATCATATTTGATATCAGTACGGCTTCTGACAAAGTATGGCATAACGGCTTACTTGAAAAATGATCAGGATAGGAGTACCAAACTATATGATAAAGCTTATAGCCTCCTATCTTGTAAACCGATATTTTAAAACATATGTTGAAGAACATTATTCAACATCTAAAATAATCAGGGCCGGAGTCCCACAAGGTTCAGTAATAGCCCCCCTACTTTTCAATATCTTTACATCGGATATCCCAATGCACCCGTCTAGTGAAAAATACCACCGAAACCCCGAAAGAAATAATGCTGAAGCTAAAACAAAACATCATCACTCTGGAAAAATGGCTCAGTAAATGGAAAATAAATATCAATCCAGACAAGACCCAGGCAATTTACTTTGCCAAGAACTCATCAAGGTTTAGAAGACTGGAAGGCAGAGTCACTATTGGAAACAAACTAATCGACTGGAGCCCGAGCGTAAAATACTTGGGACTTCATTTCGACAAACGCCTCAATTGGAAAGTAAATACAGCCAATATACTCAGGAAAGCCAACGCACAACTTAGCGCCATATAACCGATGCTCAACAAAAGAAGTAAGGTAAACACAAGAACGAAAGTTATGATGACAAAGTGTTCATCAGGCCGCTGCTATCATACGGAGCGGCATCATGGTGCATACTGACTTGAAGAAATCCAAGTAATGTAGAACACAAGGTACTTAAAATAATACTGAATACACCTAGATACACTAGAAATGACATCATCCACCGAGATCTCCAAATTGACACAATTTCGGAGTTTCTCGACAAACTAATCACTAAACATCACACTAAGACGAATCTAACCAACAACGAGAAGAGAGCCTCGTCACACATACAAAATAGCCACACCACAAATATAAATAGCCTAAAGAATTGATCAATCACTAAAAATTATTTCAGAACTTGTTCTGAATATAAACCACATGACACACATACACTATATAACTATTGTAAAAATACACCGCTTACCCTACTACAATCAATATGTTACGGACCTCTTATATTTTGCTCATTTGATTAATTTCAAATGAGAAAGATACTAGAGCTGGCACCAAAAACATAGCAACGCCTCAAGACTCAAGACCAAAAAATCATTCTTATAATAAACAAACATAACACGTCGAATGAAAAGGAGTTAAAGGTTTCTTATACCTGACTCACACGGGTAGTGGCGTCTGTGAGTCAATATCACATATTTTCAGCCGGAACAAGAGTCCCCCCCCCCCCCGCCGTTTTCGAGGATGCTGAACAAGATGGCGGCATCAGAATTTCTCTTTGGGGTTGCGCACCCCATAGAGGTTAAACTCGCTTCAAGAGGTTTCCCTGCAGAGAAACACAATTTCTCTCCGTTTTCGAGGATGTTGAGCACGGTGGTGGTGTTAGATATCGCGTCCGACCCCTTCCAAAGGAGTGAATTTTTTCATTTCCAGTATCAGTGGCAAATATATATCCCCCCCCCCCGTTTTCGAGGATGCAGAGCACGTTGGTGGTGTTGGATATCGCGTCCGACCCCTCCCCCCTCTCCCCCCGTTTTCGAGGGTGTTGAGAATGGGGAAAATAGTTGTAATTATCTTTTTGGTTGTAATGGTCTCTCATTCCGGTCCAACTGAAAAAATATAATCAAACACTTTACGCGAAAAATCGCCAAGGCGTGGTCAGTTTATTTTTAATTTTTTAGAAAAAATGTTAAATTTTTTTTTTTATTTCAATTAAATAAAAAAGTCATGAAACGAAAGAGTAATTTAAGAAAAAAATTTGAAACACTTTCGAAATTTTTTTTTTATTAACAGGTAATGTCGTTCCGGGGGAGTATTGGTCGGTGGAGGGGTTGGAAGGGGTCGGACGCGATATCCAACACCACCACCGTACTCAGCATCCTCCATAACGGGGGGAAAGTGTGTTTCTCTGCCGGGAAACCTCTTGAAGCGAAGGTTAAACAACAAAATGCATTCAGCAGTATTACAAATCGATGCGCATCGTGAAGCCACTAATAAAAAATCGCTTACAAATCGATGGGATCTGCTATATGCAGCCAATAATTACCAATTTTATTTTATTCTGAAAAATACATTGTAACTTATCCATCTTTGTTAGCTTTTACTGGAATTTAAGGATCAAAAATCCATATCGACAAAATTACGGTAATAGATGGCTTCATGAATGATTGCTTCTATCTTTCATAAATTAAAATTGGTCTAATTGGTCTAATTGGTCTACGTGATGATTTTTAATTTTTTTAACTATTATCAATTAGATGTCGCCTGATATTCAGCGGATTCAGTATTATCATTTAATGGAGAAATAATAATCATTATTACTCGTTTAAAAACATTTAGCGGTTAGGTAAAAACTCCATAAGGTGGATGTTATTAGTATGACCGAGATTATACTGCGAACCACTACCGAAAATTCCGCAATAACGGTAGCTAGAAGATAGTCATTATTTTCAAGTATGAAAAGGGGCAAGACAACAAATATGGCGAGTGGAGTTTGCGAATTTAAATAGGATGTTTTACGAAGCAGGTACCATCACTATAATCACGTGATAATTCTAAAAATAAGACAAATTGTTAATATCAACACGGGTCCGCAGATGCTTTGTTTGAAATGATTATTTTTTCGGTCTTTTCAAGATATTTCCGAAACGGTCGTAGATTTAGTGAAATTTTGGTTCCAAAAAGTACGTAAAATAGTCCGTATTTTAGTAATAAAAATGTGCGTATAATAATAAACAGGGTGTTCGGTTGAAAAATTATTTTAGAATGTGTCGTTATTGAAACCTTATTATATGAGTACCCTGTATAAAATATATAAAACTATTAGATAGGACTATGAAACTATATTTTAGCAATTTTGTTTCCTTGACCGTTTTTTCAAATTATAGATACTTCGTTTTTGGGTTTCGGTCACTTTGAAATGAAATTCCAGTGTTTGGTTAACGTTTCGGTTTATTATACTAAACCATCGTCAGAACTATTTATTATAAAGAAAAAAAGGCGTATAAATAAAACAGAAAAAAGCCATATTTTTGATGGTGTTAGTGACAAATATCTTATTTTATGTTATTATAAGTTATGTATTGAATGAAATGAAAAAATATATATGGCAACGGGAAATATCTGGGGAAAAAGTTGTTTGGTTTTCAAGGAGGAATAGTTTGCAATTTAAACCACCCCCTCAACCTCCGGGCACGGGTGGGGTTAAGATTTTCAAATGGAACCCCATATTTACCAAAAATAAACATCTTTGAGAGACAAAATCAGAACCGTGCGAAAATCAAGTTTTATCCCAGAAATACTCTTTATCTCTGTCTTGTACTAAAGTGGAAAAAGTTTTTCGTATTCCACGGGCATTTTTAGTACAAGACAGAGGATAAAACTTGATTTTCGCACGGTTCTGATTTTATCTTTCTCATGGTGATAATTGGTGAAGGATGGGCCCGAATAAAAATTTTTTTCGGACAAAAGATGTTTATTTTTGGTCGTAGAACACGATACGCCAATAAAAAATATGGGGTTCCATTTGAAAATCTTAACTTACCCTCACCCGCGCCCGGGGGTTGAGGGGGTGGGGGTGGTTAAAATTGCAAACTATTCCTCCTTCAAAACCAAGCAACTTTTTCCCTAGACATTTTCCGCTGCAATACGATGCACCGGAGTTATTTCGGGGTACCGACCTTTTTTCAACACCGTGTATAATTTTTCTTGTTGGTGAGTGGACGTGAACTAACTAAGTTATACCATTTAGCAGTAAGGTAAGTTATTATTTAAATAAAATAAAAGGTACGCATATTTAACATTATTTACATTTTGGGTATTTAGTTTGTTTACATTTTTAACAATGATGGTTTGTTCGGGTTTGTTCGTTTTTCCTATATTAAAATTATAGAATTTCCCAAATCTTTTCTGTAACCATCATTGTTAAAAATGTTAACAAACCAAATACCCAAATTGTAAATAATATTAAATACCTTTTATTTTATTGTATTTAAATAATAACCTACCATACTACTAAATGGTTTAACTTAGTTAGTTCACGTCCACTCAACAACAAGAAAGTTTTTTACCTATTTTAGTGCAAGTTAGTAAAAATTGTACAACGTATGTTTATTTATATATTTTTTTATTTAACTCTATATATAACTTATATTAACATAAAATAAGAAATTCGTCAACAAACCCGATGAAACACCGTCAAAAATATTGCTTCTTCCTATTTTATTTATACGCTTTTTTTTCTTTATAATAAATAGTTCTGACGATGGTTTAGTATAATAAACCGTAACGTTAACAAAACACTGGAATTTCATTCCGAAGTGACCGAAACCCAAAAACAAACTATCTATAACTATACAGGGTATTATGGAAATGACGTATTATATTTAAATTGGTGACTCCTGGGGTGTCCTAGAGAAGCGCTACATATTTTTTTTTTAAATCGAACGTTTAAAAAGTGGGGTAATTCACCCCTAAACCCACTCGGTTACTCCTCGGCACATTTATGTATGATCATATTACATTGCCAAGCTGTGTAATCAACAGATTTTCAAGCCCAATGTTGCCAACTGTGTAAAAAATAATATAACTTTAGATTCTTATAAAAATAAATATTTAGTTTACCTAGTATCCAAATAGAAGTGAATCCAGGTGCCAGTACACTAGCAAGTAATCCAGAGCACAGACATCTTCAGGTTTTTGTTTCTTTCTCTATGGGAAAAGCTTTATGCTCATCACGTACCCTGATGATAATGTGGAACTGCATAATTAGCTTATACCCACTAAACCCCATTCGGCTTTTATATTTCCAATCTCTCGGAACATTTGCACTAAATCACTTAAAGAAACACACAGACACCCACGAGTTTCCAATAACTTTTTTTGGAGATATGCACTTATTATTAGATTACACAAAAGCAATAAATACTAACGCATAATTAAACATTACAATTACCTACCGTACACATAAAACAAGAGCACTATAGGATACAAATTATTTCGCAATAGAAATTCAGAAATAATAAAAACGCTAATTTCTAATGGGCTAATCAAATTTATTAATCCTTTACTGAAGAAGAATGATGAAATAATTATGTTGATAGACCCTTCCATCCCTTTAAAATAAATAGTATCGTCTATTTAGCGCGGTTGCCATTTCCAAGATTATCATTATAAAGAAAAGTATTTCAGAAGGAAATTCTTCGTTTTATGAATATAGCCCTATAAAACATCGAATGTGACAACGCTGTATTTTTAAGTATCAACCCCGGTAAGAATATGCAACTGTTTCTACAAGATCAGTTGTTCCTCCAAAATTAGCCGTACCGCTTTCATACTGCTGTTTCAAGCAGATTTGTGTGTTAAATTGTATGTTAATACTTAAACCCGCGTTTAAATTATTAAGTAAGTGGCATTTATCGGCATTTATAAACTTTTAAGTTGTCCAGATCTGACGGGTGTCGTTCGAATTGAACAAATGAGAATATACCTTACCATTTAAAAACTCAAGTTCAAGTTTATAAATCAGAGATTGTTTCCTAGCGACCTGAACTGAACGTAAAAGTTTATAATAATGTACCCTGAAAAATAAACAACTTGCAATCTGTCAAACGGTTATTGACTTTCTAAAGAGTTTACCCTGAAGATATGACAACACTGTTGACATATTATGATGCTTTGTTTACCTTCCTGACAGGGGCATCATATGGTCATTTTTGGTTTGACATAAGGTCATGTCCAGGGCATATTAAATTAAAGCGCCATTTTTGGATATTTTTCTTCAATTTGTTTTCATCTCAGGAATTGCCGATTTAAATATAGTACGTCATTTCCATAACACCCTGTATTTTAGTTTTTATTGCTCTGACACTACTAAAGCAAACTAAATAAAATTGTAGATAATTATAAAGGTGTAATAAAATACTGGTTCTCTACAAAAATAATGTAAGGATTATAGTTAAAGTCGGATTATTTGGTGGCTTTTTCAGTCGATCGTCGACCTATTATTTTAGCTTTATTTCCCTAAAATTTGTTCGGGTTTGTCCGGTTTATTTATACTCCGTAAATAACATACACAATATTTTTGAAATGGAAATGAATTCATAAGATTTTAGGTGGTTGTAGATTGATATGAATTACGAATAAGCCTACGAATGTATTCATAATTTTCTTGAAGTAGTCCATCTCAAAGTGGAGTGAAGTTATAAGGAGGTAAAGAAACTCACAGTCTGCTCCACTAGTTTAAACTAGTTTAGCAGACTGTGAGTTTCTTTACCTCCGTATTCATAATTGATGTATGCGGATTTATTCATAACTTATTGGGTCTCACGAAGTTATTAATTAATAATTCTAATTTAATTTATTTTAATTGCTTTATGCCAGAAAATGTTGGTTATTTAGTTTACCACTCGGTGTACCCCTAATAAACTACGTAGTGGCTTTTTAGAAGTACATGGATCAAATAGTAGATTATCTCTCGAGAACTCCATATAATGCACATTCGCACTCCCTATTTTATTATTTGAATCGCCAATCCCGTTAGTTTGTTCGTCAAACCATCCCCAAAGTGCGAATCAGTAGTTCTAAGTTCCAACCACGGAATTCGGGTTTGTTGTAGTGGTGACCATCCAGAAAAGACCAGAATCGGCGCACAGGTAAGCCATATTAATAATAATGTGTCACGATATCGTTGTATATTGCATATAAATCTTATCTCTCTTAGTCTTTAATTCTTCTCAGCTCCGCAACCACAATTATAGAGGGTGCTTCAGATTAAGGTGACACTATTGCTAACTTTATTATTATTAGAGCTACGGTGTTGGTTATATTAGTAAACTATATAGGGTGCCCCAAGTAAAGTGGCTATAAGAGATGGTTTTCTACGTTTATAAAATATTTTCGATGGTGCGGTGTTGCCGGATCATACCGAAAGTGGTAGCAACTTCGGAATTTTAAATGAATTACCCTATATATTATATTTTTTTTGGAATCTAGGTAAAAATCTAGAACAGTTTTCTGTATATTATCATATACCTATCTTTAAGAGTTTTTGAATTATAAATAATTTAGTGATTTTTTTAACGGCGTATCGGGAGCTGAAAAGAAAATCGTATCGCATTTAAGGTGTTTAAGTGCATTAGCTCAGCAAGCAAATAATATTTTGTTACTTTTTACCAATTCACTTTTACATGATAATTAATGTTCTTGTAACGGTAGTTGGGAATAATAAATACAACAATTGGATTGTTCTTTAACTTATTTTAATTAAAATAACTTTGATCCTAGAAAATATTTTCTCGAAAAAAACCAACAACAATGAAAACACAAACTTACGATAAACTCAAAAATGAAACATTTTCTGTTCCATAGCAACTGCATCTCTAAATTTTATTTGTTTTCTCATAGGTTATTTTAAGAAAAAAAAGTTTGCAAATTAATAATAATTGGACAGAGTGCACTAAACAATTTAAATGCAAATATCTCTGAAACGGACTTTAGTATACCTTTTTTTTCGTAATAAATATGAGAAAAATATTATTATCATTAAAAACTTAAATACACTGAGGCACAAAAAAGCTATTACCTAATAAGAAATCCATTTCTTATCCTAAAAAAACTATAATTGCCAAATTTTCTAAAAATACGTTGGTTTCCTGCAAAGTTATTAGAGAAAAACAGAAATAAACTTTAAACTTTAACACCCTGTACCTCAGGTAATATCAACTTTCGGATATAGGTAAGTATACTTAAATCCCAATATTTGTACGTAAGGAGTCTGTGGTTTTTCCATGTCACATTAATTAACGGACACCCTGTATAACACTTATTTTAAACTTCGTTCATATAATTTTCGTTTATTTTGCTTAATTGGTAATATTTATTTTTAATATAAAAATGTAAAGATATAAGTAACCCTAAACAGGGAAAGGTATATTTTGCTAAATTTTGAATATATCGTAGAACTTATTTTGAATAAAACACTTAAATAAGGTAGCAAACATAACCTGGCGTTAGTCTGGGCGTAAGAAAATATCTTTATTGTTCCAGCAAAGTATCTTTTCAATTGGTCGTGGCTTTGCAAGCGAAAGCATCTTCATTTTCTGGGCGTAACAAAATATCTTTATTTTACGGACAAACCACCTTTTCAATCGGTGGTAAGTGGCTTTACAAGCATAAGAATTGGCAGTTGCTGTAACTACATGATAATATTTATAAATCGACTTTACTACTACAGCAATGATATACCCAGCAAAAATAATTTTACTGTCGCAGCTTTATATTTTTATTGTATGTGAGTATTTTTTGCTGCTGTAGTAAAATTATTATAACGGTAGTAAAAATTTATTCTCAGTGTAGAAGAGATTCAATATTACAGTTTCACTTACTCGAAAAAAGAGACGGGCTGGCTCGGTTTGTTCGGGGTTTTATAGGGCTTAGTAAAAACTCATTTTTACTAAAATATGTTTAGGCAAAACCATGAATTAACTATGAATGATTGTTAATTCTCGTTTTCACGAGTTAAATCTAGAATTAACTAAAATATGTTTAGTCAAAACTAGAATGGTAAAACAAAAACTTTGCATTTAAGTGCAAGATTTGAAAAAACTGGCACTTAAATAGAAAGTTGTTGTTTTACAATTCTACCTTGTGAAGTGAACACAGCCACACCAAAACTTCTAAAACTAGACTGAACTGAGAATGTTTGTAAATTCTAGTTTTAACTAGTTAAATCTAGAATTGACTAGTAAAGGATAGTTAAAACTAGTTTAGAATAGGAAAATCTAGTTTTAACTGAAGTCGGGTTTTTACGGTAACATATAATAATATAATCTTTTGACTCGCATATGAGAACTGGTGTTGGTTATAAATAGCTCAATTTATGATATCGAATAATGTAAATTTTTATTTGTTCTAAAGTACCACCAATACCATGATAATATGAACTTGTAAATGTTCAATTTTATTTATCATTATGCAAGATGTAACAACTCGATTTAGTTTAAAATAAATTAATATCCTTGACTTTCCATAAAAGCCCTTTACATATTTTATTTGAAATCCATGAATAATTTAAGCATTCCATAAATATTTATTATTTTCTTTTAATCAGTTCAATATTTTGAACCAAAGCATTTTGTCGACAACAAGAAAAATTTGTATTAAATAGAAGGTCTCGTTGAAAGTGAATCGTCCTGCTGAAGGAGACCGCGGCTATTTGACATCGCTAACTAAGGTCAGATATGCTAATTTATTGAGATACTCATGTCTGTGAATAAATATATATGTCACTTCAAGCAGATTAGGTAAGATTTATGACAGCGAAGTTTGAACGGTAGTATTAACGATGATTATTCCCAAATATCAACAGTCTATTATTCCTTTCTAAATTTACTGCATTTTTCATCCTATATTAGTTCAAGTTTATACATTTTATCACTAACTATATTTATGTCTTTAAAAGTAGCTTCGATAAATAATATTTGACGTTAAAATCATTCCTCATTAGGTCATTGTCGTGAATCTAAAATATTCTGTGTGCATTTCTTACTTAAAATTGTAGGAACTCTACTACACAACACAAATCTCATACAAGATGGAAGGTACAGAAAAAATATGGAACTTAATTCCAAGGTTCATAAAAATCCTTATTTTTATTTCAAATCAAGTAATACCTTATACAGGGTCCCAAGATAAGGGGGCCTGTATAAGCATCTTGTTAATATTGGTAATATATACCACTTCGACTAAATGGAGAAAAAGTATACCAAACAAAAAGGTAAGACTCTTAAATTTTATTTAAAGAAACCGAAAATTTGAATTTTTTATTTTACTGTTTTCCTGCGTTAATATTAAAGTTGCAGCAAAACTGACCAAACATTCTCACAGTAACTTTTAGTGAACCCAAAGAATATACAATTTTTTTATACGACGTTGCGTTTTCAAGCAATCAACTTCATTTTTTCTAATACCTGAGTTTAATACCATTTTCATTTTAAATTCAACGCATTCTCGTTTAATTATATTTCGAGCCTTTTAATCATCTTCATGAAATTTTCGGCCTACGAACCTGCATTTTCCATAAATTTGAAAAAACAATTCAGTTCAGTATGTACTAAAATAAATATTTTTAAAATTCCTATAAATAATGCAATACATAACATAAAACAAGATAATTTATTAACATAAACAAAACATTAAGTGAACAAATAAACAACAAATAGGTACATCGGCAAAAAAGCATTAATTAATTTAACAGTAGATTATTAGAAATTAATTTCCCGAAAAGTGTTCGAAATGATTTCCGTCATTCTCCAGAAACACTTTAACGACTAGTTATTGAAGCATTTCAAAGCGTAACGCCACAATTGCTTTAACTCATTAACGCCGATAATAAATATTTTTATAAATTGATTTATTTTATTACTAAATATGGAAGAAACAACAGTTTCTTTGAAAATGTTGTTTGAAAATTTATGTTGTAAAACCAAAAATAACTGCGCAAAAGGCCGTTCCCATATTTTCGGTTCGATAGAAATTTCAAATAATTCAAAAATTATTTGGTGTGAAACCCCCGAAAACACTCAATACAGAGTCCCACATCGTATTTGCTGCACATTGTTCTTCCCCGACTTCAACATCTGCTTTCAGCGCATCTTCTTCTTTTCCCATCGAGTACCGGAATCACAAAATGATGTAAACAATCGTATCTAACATCGTCGCTTACGCAAAAATCGCTCGCCGCAGCTTTGGGGAATCTCCCAGAAGCTTTTGGGGGACTTTTGTACCGTGTGAAAATAAAAATTATTAACATAAGCTTGTTTCTAATAATTTGATATGTATGAAACGACAGATTTGTAAGATCCGATCTCGCCACATTGCTTCCACGACCAGGATATTTTACGAATCATTCGCAGCTTCCCAATAGCTTCTCTTGGACGGTAAGTTATTATACCAACTCAAAATAAAAATTAAAAGGAAAACTTTCAGTACTTCGATCGATACCTCTGGAGATGCGCTATTTTAAAACAGCGCATAATTAGTCGTTTGTCGTATTATATCTTGCAACAGCTGCATCAAAGAAAAATAATTCAAAGAGATCCATGCAGCTCAAAAAAATCATATTTACTATAGTTTCCCTCTGAAAATTCGGTATGGTGAGGTTCCAAATCTCCTAACTTGAGAAAATTTAAATTTTGTGGTCGCCTTGTGATTGTTAAACTCGAATTGGCTAGAGGCGCTGTACTACTAGTGGGTTCTGCGCTAGTGCTAGGTACCGTGTTAAAAGTTGGTGCTGCGCTTGTAATAGGTTTATCTACTACAGTAATTGAATCTTCCTCAATACCAATTCTTATTCTATCAGACATCACAATTTCTGCACCTGAACATACTTGACGCCTATTTAGATTATCTACTGAGCCAGCATCGTCTTCATCCGCTGAATCTTCATCGGTTAATACATTGCCCTCTGGAGATTCAATATAAATCCCCGCGAATTTCACCTCACTCTCAGTTTCTTCATAAGCGAGATCTAACGCCTCTGTTGGGGAAACACTACCCTTTTCCCTCATAAATTCATTATAAAATACTTAAATTTGCATAAACTTATAATCAAGAACAAACAAAGACGTTTCAACAAGTTTCGACAACATACAGAAAAACACATGACAAATATAAGACAAAACTCATTTCCCAGTGCATTCTGTCCTGCATAAATAGCCAACACTTACTTTCGACGTTTACTTTCAACCCATATCATATGTTAAAACTACCATAATAAAAATCAATACTTCAAACCTTGAAATATTCACGACGTAAAAAAGAACTGTCTTTTTGGGGTATGACCACAATAAAAATGTCATACCGAACATATTAAATTCTGTAATAAACAAGCTACCGCAGGGCGAGTACTCAGGTGCCGCCTAATTACCAACTTGACTAAATAACATAATTACCTAATTGTACCATGCATACGAAGTACTAATTACATACGTCACCCGGCAATTATAACATTTCCCTTGCTGTTTGGCTATAAACACTCGTCAGCCCCAATGGGACAGACGTGCAAAACACCCATCGCCCAGCGACAGGTTCTAGGCGGTGATTGGCCAGATAGACGTACGGCGTCACGCTTTCCGTTGAAGGGCTTTTCACCACCAAGAAACCACACTGTTGCTCGAAGACTCGTCCAAGGCAGGTTGCCGATTTAGAGATTCGTTCAAACACGTCATTTCTAGGCCATCGCGGCCGATCTTCTATTTTACCTACTTCTATTTTAAGTACAGTGAATTATAAAGTGAATCTATACATTACTGTTGCTCGAAGACTCGTCCAAGGCAGGTTGCCGTTTTAGACTCTCGTGCAGACACGTCATTTCAAGGCCTTTGCGGCCGATCATCTATTTTAACTATTTAAAGTGAACTAAGTACATTATTACATTACTGTCGTTCAGACACGTTATTCTAGGCACCTCGTGGCCGATCTTCTTTTATAACTAAAAAGTGCAACATACAAGTACAAATACAGCGAAACTATGCAACAAGTACAAATACAGTGAAACTACCGATTGCAGAGTCGTTCAAGGCGTAGGCCAATTTTAAGACAATGCAGTAAAAAGTCATTCTAGGCACTTCGCGGCCGATCTTCATTTCTAACTAAAAAGTGTATTATTATTTCACAAGACAATCATTGCCGATACGCATTATCGGCTATTATTTACCACAAAAACCACGGCAGATAAATAAACCGGGTTTTCAAACCACGAGTAGTGAATCGGATTAAATCGAACTTTCTACTTACCTACATCGAACTTTCTACCTTTCTTAAGTGAACTTTTTACCATTCTACTTCGCGGCAATCCGACGGAACCGGGAACTTTGACCTACAGACTACAGCAAAATGCATATTACGATGAACTATACATTAAACTAATTTAAACAAGTATCAGTACTCGTGAACCGAATCGTTAACAGTCAAAACAGGCAGGTTTACCAGCAAAAATAAACCCTTTTGTACCGTACCCATACATCTAACCGTTGAAAATAGATAAGTTATTTGTGATATATTTCTGTGTTTGTTCTTACGCCTAATTAACAGAACCAGTGAAATTCCTATGCTACACAGTACTACAAAACCCGATTGGGCTTCAGGATATAACACCGTAGCCTAACATTTGTTCCTACAGAGCCGGACAGGCAAAGAACAACCAAAAGCAGATTAAAAATAACCTAGACAACGGAAAAATACACAGTCCAAAGGAGACAGGAAATAAAAATAGAAGAAAAATACCAGTGTCCAAGGTGAAAAACTGTCAGTGCCAACAAGGTCATGACCCAGTGATAAGAGACTTTCTTGTACCCTCTAACTAACGGGGTAATACAGCAGCCTGGCGATCTTCAAGCAGAACAGCAATAGTTTATTTTTCAGGAAAGTGTTCATAAAATATTATTTTATTTTTCAGGAATTTGTTGGTATATTTCATTGTATTATTTTAGAACTGTGTGACAATTTATTACCAGGTATTTTCAGCATTTTTTAAGTAAAACTAGTACTAATTTCAAGCTCATTTTTTTTTGTGTGAAGTCATTAATTATTAAAAAATGGAAGAGTTAGACGTAGATTCTTTAGTGCAAAGGCGTGGCACTGCCAAAGGCGCAATCACGAGAATAAAAAATTGGTTCGACCAAAACAAAACAGATAAAGATGAACTGTTACAACTCGCTCACAGGGAACAGTCGTTGAGAAAAGCGTTTCAGACGTACTCAGAAGTTCAAGATCAAATTGAAATCATAGATATAAATGATGCAGACAGAAATGAAATCGAAAAAAAGTACTACCGATTATTGGCTGAATTTGATAAACATAAAAGTAGTAGTGTACAGTCAAGCGCCAATAAGGCAAATATTTCTACGCCACAGGCGCATGCGCACGTTAAATTACCAGATATAAAAATCACGCCGTTCAATGGTACGATCGCGGATTGGAGGTCATTCTCTGAAGTATTCAACGCTTTAATCACGCAAAATTCAAATCTTGGCAATGTCCAAAAACTAATATATTTAAAATCAGCATTGCAGGGCGAGGCTTTTAAACTGGTAGATTCGTTAGAACTAATAGGAGATAACTTCGCATTAGCATGTGACATATTGAAAAACCGTTATGAAAATATTACATGTGTTTTAAATAGTTACTTAAATCAGCTACTAGACGCGCCTGTTTTGACGAGATCAACTTCGGCAACCCTTCGCGATTTTGTGGCTACAAGCAAAAAGACCATCGAGTCATTTAAAAAATTAAAATTAACTGAAAAAGAACTTTTTGAATACATGTTAGTATATATCTTGGAAAATAAACTTGATTTCAATACAAAACGAGATTTCGAGACACAGAGAGACTTAGACAGATTACCAATGTTGCCAGATTTATTTAAATTCCTTGAAAAAAGATGTATTGCTTTTGAAAATTTATCCAGCAGTGACAGGAGTCACAAAGTCAATAATAATAGAAGTCCTGTACTAACAGGCACTGATCAAAATATTCACACTGTAAATCATAATAATAATAATAACAATAATTATTCGACAAATCAAAATATGAACGATGCACACATTCGGTCGCAGTCACCTGTTCAGAATTTTAATAATAATACCAGACGAGTGTCTCAAGATTCAGCGTGTCAAATAAATCAACATTTTCAGAATAGAAATTCACATAGTTCAAATCGCGAGTCTCGGGAATTCACGACTAATCCGAATGAAGTTACATCGCTTTCCACGACTAGTACGCAGTCAAGCGCGCTTTTAGCAACGGCGCAAATAAACGTGATGACTCACTCCGGAGAAATTGTTACCGTTAAAGCCCTATTAGATAATGGCAGTCAGAGTTCTTTCATTACTCAACGACTTGTAGATAAACTACAAAGCAAAGTGTACGAACATAATTTAAATATTACTAGCATTTCGAACAGTGAAATTTCATCAAATAAAATGGCAGATATTTATATTCAATCTAAAACTCAAAATAAAGGCTATTCAGTATCATGTGTGATTTTAGATAACATTACGGCGCAGTTGCCACACCTCCCTATTGATATAAATAAATTAAATATTCCACAAAATTTGAAGTTACAGTTAGCGGATCCCACCTTTAACTTACCGTCGGGCATCGACATTCTGCTAAGCACAAACGTGTACTACGCGATCTTAAGACAAGGGTATTATTCTTTAGGCAAAAACAGACCCACCCTCGTAAAGACTACTCTCGGTTGGCTGATAGCAGGGAATATACCTAAAGCTTTTATTTTTAATGACAATTCTGGTAAATCACAGGACGTGGTTTCATTTGTTATACAAACAAGTCAAATTGGTGACTCAGCCAAATTTCCGGATACAGGAGAACTACCCTCAAATCCAATTTTAAAGGCAGAAGCCAAATTAAAGAAATTAAGTTCAAATAATAAACAAGTAAATAAGAATAAGTTCTTTCAAGTAACCAAGCAAGTCAAAATATTTCATAAGCAAGTTCAGCAAAACAAGTTTTCACCTGTTCTACAAATACTAAAAAACAATAAACATGCACAAGACGTTCCGCTGGTCTTACAAACCAGAGAAATAGATAAGTGTGTACAAGAATATCAGCCTAGTTGCAAATATAAAAAGTCAAGTTTTTGCCGACGTCTGTTCAGTGGCGTACGGAGTAAACAGTTTTATCCGAAATTAAATAAAATAAATTCAAAGTCATAAATAATTTTATAAATACTTTTATTAAGCAAAAACTTTTAAGAACAACTTTTTTAATAAAGATTTAATTTTTTCGTGGTCTTGCATTTTTTGCATAAATTTGGTTTAAAATACAGTTTTAATGATAAGTATCGCCTGCTATCATCCAGAAACCAGAGGAGTACGGTTTTAAGTTCAACATTTTTTAAATTTTTATATGACATTTAAAGTGACCTTATAAATATTTTTGCAAATATCTTCCGCATGTTCAAATACAATGAATGCTATTGTGTTTATATTACATTCTAATCTACATTTGCTTGGGCCTGGTAGGGTGCCCTTAAACTCTACTGGGAGCTACGGCCTGTCTCCCTGGGAAACCTAAACAAGTCAATGATCTTTGTTCTTTTTGTTTGGCCCTTTGCTCAATGAAAGCATCGTATTGAGTTGGTTTAAGCGTAACCGCTTAACAATTCTTATCATCTAACTTCCTACATGTGGGCCTGGTAGGGTGCCCTTAAACTCTACTGGGAGCTATGGCCTGTCTCCCTGGGAAACCTAAAAAAGTCATTGATCTTTGCTGTTTTTGTTTGGCCCTTTGTTTCACACTGAAACATCGTACGAGTTAATCTAAGTAAATCCCTGAACAACTCTTTCAACCTACTGCTTACGGAAACGTAGTTCAGCCTTACAACCTGGTCTACGATCTTCATGAGCATTCCTACCAAAGTTTTTGTTACTAAGTATTTGCCAAGAGTGCAAAATAAAAAGATGTGCCAAAAGTGCAACATAAAAACATTTATCTTAAATAAGTACACTAATTAAATTCTAGGTAACATGCCGCTTTAATAATTTAGTGTACTGATTTCCTGCCCTAAGGGCATTTCTACCAAAGCATTAATTCAAAAGTACTCTAACTACACTCTAGGTAATATGCCGCTTTAATGAGTTAGTGCACTGATTTCTTGCCATAAGAGTATTTCTACCAAATTTGCCAACGAAGCAAATTAAAAAATAGTTACTTCCTACAAGCGCAACTTACAAGTTTTTCGCAATCACATTTCTAAACATTACTCAAACTACTTCTTGTGAATACATAGTTCAGCCTTACAACCTGGTCTATGATGTTCATAAGTACTCCTACAAAATATTTGCCAACGAAGCAAATTAAAAATAATTGCCATCAGTGCAAAAAATAAGTTCTTCGCCATGAGTGCAGAAGATAAGTTACTACCTTAGTCAACACTTTCTATTTACTACGCTCGAATCGAGCTTTCTACATATTACTTATTACTTGTTCGGTGAAACCTGGATAGACTTACAACCTATCTGGTGCTTTCATTCACATCCAGAGTTTATCTATGATTATTATTTTTTGTTAACGCCAAATACGGCATTATTATTATTCTTATTCTCTTCAGTTGTATTATCTTAATAATACTGGTCCTTCGAGCATAACTTATTATACAATCGTTCCTCATTACTTTGTCTGCCTCACAGGCCACTCATAAAGTAATAACTTGTTTATTTTCTCACTCCAACTTTACTTCAAAACTTAAGGTAGGGTTGCGGTATCGGTTGAGGCACTAGCACTAGCACTAGTTCCCTCAAAGGGGGGAGAATGTTGGGGAAACACTACCCTTTTCCCTCATAAATTCATTATAAAATACTTAAATTTGCATAAACTTATAATCAAGAACAAACAAAGACGTTTCAACAAGTTTCGACAACATACAGAAAAACACATGACAAATATAAGACAAAACTCATTTCCCAGTGCATTCTGTCCTGCATAAATAGCCAACACTTACTTTCGACGTTTACTTTCAACCCATATCATATGTTAAAACTACCATAATAAAAATCAATACTTCAAACCTTGAAATATTCACGACGTAAAAAAGAACTGTCTTTTTGGGGTATGACCACAATAAAAATGTCATACCGAACATATTAAATTCTGTAATAAACAAGCTACCGCAGGGCGAGTACTCAGGTGCCGCCTAATTACCAACTTGACTAAATAACATAATTACCTAATTGTACCATGCATACGAAGTACTAATTACATACGTCACCCGGCAATTATAACATTTCCCTTGCTGTTTGGCTATAAACACTCGTCAGCCCCAATGGGACAGACGTGCAAAACACCCATCGCCCAGCGACAGGTTCTAGGCGGTGATTGGCCAGATAGACGTACGGCGTCACGCTTTCCGTTGAAGGGCTTTTCACCACCAAGAAACCACACTGTTGCTCGAAGACTCGTCCAAGGCAGGTTGCCGATTTAGAGATTCGTTCAAACACGTCATTTCTAGGCCATCGCGGCCGATCTTCTATTTTACCTACTTCTATTTTAAGTACAGTGAATTATAAAGTGAATCTATACATTACTGTTGCTCGAAGACTCGTCCAAGGCAGGTTGCCGTTTTAGACTCTCGTGCAGACACGTCATTTCAAGGCCTTTGCGGCCGATCATCTATTTTAACTATTTAAAGTGAACTAAGTACATTATTACATTACTGTCGTTCAGACACGTTATTCTAGGCACCTCGTGGCCGATCTTCTTTTATAACTAAAAAGTGCAACATACAAGTACAAATACAGCGAAACTATGCAACAAGTACAAATACAGTGAAACTACCGATTGCAGAGTCGTTCAAGGCGTAGGCCAATTTTAAGACAATGCAGTAAAAAGTCATTCTAGGCACTTCGCGGCCGATCTTCATTTCTAACTAAAAAGTGTATTATTATTTCACAAGACAATCATTGCCGATACGCATTATCGGCTATTATTTACCACAAAAACCACGGCAGATAAATAAACCGGGTTTTCAAACCACGAGTAGTGAATCGGATTAAATCGAACTTTCTACTTACCTACATCGAACTTTCTACCTTTCTTAAGTGAACTTTTTACCATTCTACTTCGCGGCAATCCGACGGAACCGGGAACTTTGACCTACAGACTACAGCAAAATGCATATTACGATGAACTATACATTAAACTAATTTAAACAAGTATCAGTACTCGTGAACCGAATCGTTAACAGTCAAAACAGGCAGGTTTACCAGCAAAAATAAACCCTTTTGTACCGTACCCATACATCTAACCGTTGAAAATAGATAAGTTATTTGTGATATATTTCTGTGTTTGTTCTTACGCCTAATTAACAGAACCAGTGAAATTCCTATGCTACACAGTACTACAAAACCCGATTGGGCTTCAGGATATAACACCGTAGCCTAACAGCCTCTTTCAACGCAATTCCTCTAAAATAATTGAAAATAAATTCAACTAAAAATGTGATGGAACATTCACCTAGGAAGCGCTTAGTGGTCCCATATGGGAACATCATTGTTTTCCATGTTATAGCAAAAAAAATTTATTTAAGAAACAACCTGCACAGAATATAGTCTAATGTTTGTTGAAAGTATTTTCAAAAGCAAAACGGCATACAAGCGCATTAAAAAAAAAATAATAATACTCACACAAAACGCGGCTCCATATTTTTATGTAAATAGATACAAGCATAAATTGACACAACTTTCAATTAACAAGAATCACCGAGAACTTCAAAACTAAATTTCTTCGTTATCAAATGGTGTTCGGTCTAAAAATAGATCATATTATGCAGGTAGCTGAAATATGCTCTATGTTTTTGCAATAAATTTTATTGCGCAGGCTGTTTGCTGGAACCGTATGGTACCGCTAGGCCCTAATGGGTTAAATTCTGAGAATCATTTCGAACTCCTTTTGGAAAATTAATTTCTAATAATCTACCATTGGTTTTAAATTAATTAATGTTTTTTGCCGATGTGCCTATTTATTGTTTATTTTTTCATACTTACTGTTTTCTTACTGTTAATAAATTATCTTGTTTTATGGTTATTATGTAGTGCATTATTTATAAAGGAATTTTGAACATATTCATTTTAGTACATACATACTGCATTGAACTGTTTTTCCAAATTTATAGAAAATACGTATCCTGAAAATTTCATGAAGATGATTAAACAGGCTCGAAACGTAGTTAAATGATAATGTGTGATACATTATTGACTTTAGAATAGCAAAAGGTCTTAAATTTCACATTATAAAATCAGGGACGTATTAGAAAAAATGAAGTTGACGACGATTGCTTGAAAACGAAAAGTCGTATAAAAGAATTTATTATGTAATCCTTGGGTTCACTAAAGGTTGGTGTAAGAATTTGTCAGTTTTGCTGTCATCTTTATATTAAAGCACGAAAAAAATAGAATCAAAAATCCAAAATTTCGGTTTTTCTTTAAAGAAAAATTTA
Organism: Barypeithes pellucidus; assembly: GCA_963991005.1. Lineage (NCBI taxonomy): Eukaryota > Metazoa > Arthropoda > Insecta > Coleoptera > Curculionidae > Barypeithes > Barypeithes pellucidus. The sequence goes on from OZ022559.1 coordinate 31,321,559, forward strand.
AAAATCGTACCAAAACTATTTGTAAGGCATATTGTTGGTACTACTTTGACTGTTACACTCTTTCCCTATTTAATCGAAGTTGTATCTCTTACCAGTAACGAGATCCCCATGCAAGCCCTCCGTATCTTGGGGACCCTGTACAAGGTGTCTCCGACTAAGAATTAAAATGACAAATAGGAAGAAAAATAATTAAACATTTTTGAGCGTTTTGTATTAAATTTCACATTTTATAATAGTTTAACTTATTCTATTAGATGATTAGGATAGTTGGGTGGGTCGACATGGCCAAATAAGCTGTGTTCCTGGCTTTTTTACTTTATTTTTAACTTTGGGCACTTTTTAGTCATGAATTTATTTACCGACATATAGGGTGCACCAAGTAAAGTGGCCTATTAGAAGTGTCTCGAGAACTAAATGAGATTTTATTTTGAAAATTTGGCTGTGGCTATAAGAGATGGTTTTCTACGTTTATCAAATATTTTCGGTGGTGCGGTGTTGCCGGATCATACCGAAAGTGGTAGCAACAGGAATTTTAAATGTATTACCCTATATATTATATATTTTTTGGAATCTAGGTAAAAATCTAGAATAGTTTTTTGTATAATATCATATACCTATCTTTAAGAATTTTTGAATTATAAATAATATTGTGATTTTTTAACGCCGTATCGGGACCTGAAAAGAAATCGTATCTTTTTAGCGGTTACAGCTAGAAAGCTGAAAATTTGACAATAGTTTCACAAGACCATCGCAATTTTATAATTTTGAACAGTATAGTTTTATACAGGGCGTCTCCTTAACAATATTTCTGAGGCAGATGAATTATTGCAAAAATCTTCTTTTTTTTAAATGGTATTTGATATATTTGGCTAATGGAGGATCGAATTTTCTATCTAATGATATTAAGTGTTCCTATACCTATCTTCCGTATTTTCGGAGTTATAGCGAAATTTGAAAATTATCTTATAAAACTATATTTTTTGGTAATAATTTGGTATAATTTATACTTTCATCGACATTCATAAAGAGTACCTTTTTTTAGCTTAAGGTTTAGAGTATCCAAAAATATTATTGCCGTTCCTTCATCATACAAGGTCTACAAAAAAAAACATTCTTGTGTTACGTCTAGTCCGTCCCAGCAAAGTAAATAACCCAAATGTGTTTCAAAGGAGACTCATCTACGAACCATTATACTAAAAAATTATTAAATTACACCTAGTACTTAATAAATTATTTAAAAAACAACGATTTCCAGGAACGTCCGTTACGGGCCCGTATCTCCGTAGGGGAGGCCGCAGTAAGAAAAATTTATAAGAACTTCTCCTGTTATTTTTAAATGTTCTATCTGAACCCGGGAGATTGCCCACATATTCTGGGACACACTGTATATATATTTACTGAAACAAGGTAACGGAAAATTGAACTTAATGCGGACATAATTACGCTTATTACATATGACAAAAATAATTATGTTTCTTCCTGTTTAGATACATTAATACATTATTTTTTATGCTAATATTTTTTATCTATGATGCACCTATCAATAATAATATTAAATTTTAATGATCATGATTTTAGTAAAATTAACTTGATATTTTATTTCGCTATGTACAATTTTATTAGAAACGTTAGTTAGGCTTGCTAAATTAATATTTCCTAACTTCTTTCTAACACAGGGTGAACCGGGAGGAATGGACCAAACTCGAGAAGCGTATTGTATACTTTAAAATAATGTAAAAAACCTAATAATATGTCCTTATCCGATATTCATTTGTTTTCAACGTATTGCCTAATTAATAAATCCGTTTGACAGATTTGAAGTTGTATATTTTTCAGGGTACATTATTATAAACTTTTACGTTCAGTTCGCTGGAAAACAATCTCTGATTTATAAACTTAAACTGTCTCGAACGAACCGCCGCGAAGTTTATAAATAGTCAGGTAGATACCTATGTTCTCATTTGTTTAATTCGAACGACACCCGTCGGATCTGAACAATTTAAAAGTTTATAAATGACACTAGGCAAAAAGATACAATTTTACCTCACAATAACCTCATAAATCACATAAATCCACATTAATTTTCGCTTAGATTTGTATGCGCCTCATGAACATATCTAAGTACCATTCAATCGGAGTTAGTATTTTAAAGTGCTTTCATCGGGTAGTATGGAAAATAATATAATTTTTCCATACATTGGTATTTGAGATCTAAAAATTTTGAAAGTAAATAACATGTTTGAGTCTGGTTGACATGTTCGGGTTTACTCGGTCGATCGATATTGAGCTACTTGGGTTAATATCTAAAAAATACAGCGTTGCCACTTTCGATGTTTTATAAGATTATATTGTTAAATTAGGGAATTTCCTCATATTACTTTCCTGTATAATAATAAAAACGCTAATTTCTAATAGGCCTAAAACATCAAATTTATTAATCCCTTACTGAAGAATGATGAAATAACTATGTTGACAGACAGGACATCCCCTTCACATAGTCGCGTCCAAGGTTCGAGTGCTTGGTACATATTCGGAAAATAACTGGAAATAGCTCGGTTGCCATTTCCGAGACTATAATAATTATAGTATGACTATAATAATTTTATTATAGTATGACTATAATAATTATAGTCTCGGAAATGGCAACCGAGCTATTTCCAGTTATTTTCCGAATATGTACCAAGCACTCGAACCTTGGACGCGACTATGTGAAGGGGATATCCTGTCTGTCAACATAGTTATTTCATCATTCTTCAGTAAGGGATTAATAAATTTGATGTTTTAGGCCTATTAGAAATTAGCGTTTTTATTATTTCTGAATTTCTATTGCGAAATAATTTGTATCCTATCTTCTAAGTGCTGTTGTTCTATGTGTACGGTAGTGTTATAGTAAAGTGGAATTGTTCGTTAGTGTTTAGTGCTTTTGGATAATCTAATAATAGGTGCACATCTTCAAAAAAACTAATTTGAAACTCGTGGGTGTCTGTGAGTTTCTTTAAGTGATTTAGTATAATTTGTTCTGTTTGTGTTTTTTTGTCGCGACGAAAGGCCGGTTATGTTCCGAAATTGGACAAAAGAGGACGAATGGGGTTTAGTGGGTATAAGCTTATTATGCAGTCCCACACTAGTATCAGGTTAAGTGATGAACATAAAGCTTTTACCATAGAAAAAGAACTAAAGGTGTCTGTGCCCTGGATTCCTTACTCGTGTCAGCGTCCTGGATTTACTTTCTAAGTGAGCTAAATATTTATTTTTATAAGAAGCTAAAGTTTTACATTTTTACACAGTTTGGCAACATTGCGAGTAACAGGTGTTTGTGATACACTGCCACAGGGTGCTATGATTCATTACCGAGGAGACACCTGTGAGTAAGAGGGTTTGTTACCCCACTTTTAATACGGCCGATTTAAAAAAAAAATATATATAGCGCTTCAATCAATCAAAATCAATATATTGATGTATTTTTGGCGAATCGAAAATATTTCTTCAATAAAGTGAGCGGGGCGAGTATATTGAAGAAATGTTGACCGCGTGAGGGCAATATTGACAATATTTCACCAGTGAACGCGATGGAAGTCATATCGCCGGCGGCTTCGCCTGGGACATAGGACCCATTTAAGGGGTTAATGTATGCAATGGGTCTTCATATACCTCGTTATTCATTCAAAAATACACTCCCCGACAATAAATACTGGACAAAGATAATGTTAGTCAAGTAGTAACTTTTTAAATATTTTTCCGATCTGGGTGAAATTTTTAGTAAAGTGTAGGCTTGCGTCTTGGAATGATATACTGAATTATAGTTTTCAAAAAATACGGATGTCTTGATCATTATACAGGCAGGAACAATACTTACTGTTTTTACCCTTAATTTCTAAATGCCCTGTCGAAAAATTGAGCAGTAGAATTTAGTTTCATTATGTGTTGTTTTGAATTGTGATCTTTTCTTAATACAATATTTTTTGGTCAGCCAACATAAGAAGCCATCCCACGCTTTTCTTTCTCAGTGAAGCAGATGAAGGCGCAAACGTCAGTCGAGTACATATTGATCCGATTATCGAATCCCAGAAGAAATGGTACTAAACCTCCGCTGCTGACATTCCCTAGAAGTTATTTTGGTCTGGTAATCATATTTCTCGATTGTGTTTATTATCCTCAGATTAGATTTTCGAAAGTAAAGGCATGTTCGATGTAAGTTTGTGTTCCATAGGAATTTTTCGTAATCTCCTGTCTAGCCTCAATTTCTAACAAACTTCCAGACCGCGCACGCCTCGACAGAGTCTTGACAGTTTACTATATAAGTAAGTAGTTCGAAATTTTTATCTCCTTTTTTGCCAAGAGTGTTCAACAAGAATATCGAACAAAATACCGTATCGTAGTTGAACGTGACTTCCCAAGGCAATAGAAATTGACTTTCTTTTACTAGTTTCTGTTGTGAAGCTATCTCTCTCTAATTCTGTGAACATTAAGGAGGACAGGCACTGAGAATCGTTTTTATCTCCATTGCAGGCCTCACTTCATCACCTCCTCACCTCTTCTACTCATTTGTAGCTAGATGATCATCATTATCTCCTTAACGTTGTTAAGTTCATCTTAGCTAGACTTGTGTAAATGTTCTAAGATGCATTCCTGTTAGGAACCAACAAGCCTCCAAGGATCAGTTCCCAGGAAGGTTGTTCTCGCAGTTCCAGGGATGTGTTTGCCCCCATGTGACGTCCGTCTACTTCAAAGCCTATACTTAAAAGCCCAGGACAAAATCCTGCAAGGTTGGCTGCAGCTCGTACGAGTATCCAGCACCATACTTGGCATGAGACCATAAAGTCTTAGCGGTAACTACAAAGAGCTATTTTTCAATTGATCAATTTTTTTATCCATTATGACAAGCGTATGAATTCTATAATATTGAGTAATTTTACATAAATTTTCCCTTTATTAAATTTCATATATACAGGGTTCCCCATAATAGACTACCCATTTTATATTATTAATAAATTCCCTACGAGATAACTAAATAGGTTGTTCTCTGTGGGATTATCTTCTGTAGTCTTTGGGATTTAAGTAAATTATTAATCAAGTAGGCGCCTGTCACAAATAAATTTTAAATTAATAATTTCGTGGAACGTCATTTTTCCGCGAGAAGTTTGTTAGTTTTCATCAATAATTATTTAAGTTTTTTGCTTTGAAACATTATTTCAACATCCGTTTTAACTTTCATGGATTACTCAGTCCAACAACGTCTGTTTTGTGTAGAAACTTATACATAAGAAGCAATTCGATAGAAGAAGTTAGGCGTGCATTCCGACGTCAGTTTAATACAACAATAGGGGCCACGCGCCAAATCGTAAAACTTTTAAGTTATGGGTTCGACATTGGCGTGAAAAGGGTTCTGTATAAAATTTGAAGAAGCCTGGACGTCGAAGAACAGTTCTTACCCCAGAAAATATTGAACGAGTTAGAATGGCGTTTACGAGAAGTCCTAAAATGTCTGCTAATCGACAAACCCTTATCCTAGGAGTATCTAAGGGAAGCTTAGATCGAATTCTTCAAAGGGATTTAAAATTTCATCCCTTTAAATACCAAATGGCACAGCACCTTAGCAATCAAGATAAAGAAGCAAGGTTAGCATTTTGTCAAGAATTTTTGGATTTACATCAAGGAGCGATTCACAGTCTCCTAATGACCGACGAAGCAAATTTTTATTTGAACGGCATGGTCAATAAACAGAATTTTAGATACTGGTCAAATGAAAATCCTCGTGAAATCTTTACACAGAACCTCCATAATCCAAAAGTTGTTGCGTGGTGTGTAGTAGGATCTTTTGGTATTATTGGCCCTTATATTTTTGAGGATGAAAATAACCTCGCTGTAACAGTAACATCCGAGCGCTACGTTAATATGCTAGAGATATTTCTCATTCCAGAATTAAATAGACGAGTATTACTAAACAATGCCTTACTATTCCAACAAGATGGGGCAACAGCTCATACCGCCAGAAACTCAATGAGGGTCCTGCGAGAAATGTTTAATGGCCGACTCATTTCTCGATTCGGAGATTTGCCTTGGCCTTCGAGGTCCCCCTACTTAACGGCACCCGATTTTTTCCTGTGGGGATATTTAAAAGCCAAAGTGTTTGCGAGTCATCCAGGTACTATCGAGGAAGTGAAAGTCAAAATTCGTGAAGAACTTGAAGGAATAGACGAAGGTTTGCTACGCCGTGTAATGAACCACTTTTTATCCAATATTGAAAAATGTGTTGAAGTTGGTGGAGGTCATTTAGAAGACGTGATTTTTAAAAGTTAGAATTAAATTAGCAAAATATTTATAAGTTATCATAAATCCCAAAGAGTTAGCTGAAATTTAGTAAGATAAAAAGTTTGTTTTGTTAACTAAAAAATTTTTAATTCAACTATTAAAATGGGTAGTCTATTATGGGGAACCCTGTATAACCATGTTAAAGCTCATCATGGCCCTCTGTAGCAATTTTTCCTTTCGGAAATAGGTAACCCCGAATAAATGCATTTATCGTAAGGTATTATAGACTACTATAGTACTATAGTCTGATAATTTTTTTTACATATACATTGCGAGATTTAAGGCAACTTATGTGACCCCGTATATATTGTAAATTTTTTTATAACATTTTTAAATAACTTCAAATAATATAATCAAACGTTAAATTAATTCAATTCAAAATTTACAGGAGACTTTAGCTAATAAAATGTTTTTACAAATTATAATTTTTTTCTTTTTTCGAGTTAATAATAAATTTGGTAAAACTAAAAATTTGGTGTTATGCTTTATTACATTTTGTCCAGTTTATTGAGTCTGCTGAAACGAATACCTTTTCACTTTAATAAATAAAATTCATTAATAAAAAGGAAGGCTTGGTTGGCGCCCAAATCATATATAGGTAAAAGAAAGTTTATTCCCACGATCCAAAGTCCCCCTGAGCTTAGCTTGTCATCAACACCCGTATAACCGACACCAAGTGAGGGTATAGGTACTCTTTGATGCAGAAATAACTAATGATCGAGCAAACCTTCTATTACTATCATTCAAGAAACTATCGCACCATAGCTAAAGTATACTGATAAATGTTGCCAAAAAATGCAACTGAATGCGGAATGTGAATTACTTTTTCCTGTTATTTGATACATTAATATAAATTTTATTGTTGCACCTACCGATGCATATAATTTATGATAAATGATTTACTAAATATTGATGACAAGGTTCTCAGCCAAATTATATTATAATTGATTCATGATAAACAAGTAAACAAAACAAATAACAAGTTGTGTTAGATATTTTTGTAACACTACGTAAAATTTGAGTGTTAAAAGCACTACAAGAATGTGGCTAGCTAAATCAATAATTATGTATTTTTTTCTTAAATATAGTGTTTCATCTGTATCAAGGGTAAAAAATTATTCTTAAAATTATTGTAATACTTACCAACTAATTTTAAAAGTGGTACTAGAAAAGTTTTCTCCCTGACAACGAAACAGAAGACGATTTTCATCATAATTTTTAACATTATTGACATAATCTATAATTTTTGTAAAATAGCAATAACAAAATCTGGACTTGGATCGTTAAGTTTAAAAGAGCGAGTTTTTTTATTTCATAGTTTTTCGTCTTCTCCGGGTGCCTATCTGTTCCAGACGTTGGCTATCATATTGGGTAATCTAACTTTGTTTACAGCTGCTCGGAAAAGTTTGGTGGTTGTCAGTGAGAACCGAGTTCTCAAATTTTTTAGCCATGAAATTCTTCTCCTTCCGGCGCTTTTCTTTCCTTTCACTTTTCCTTGCAATATGCACTGCAAGAGATTATATATTTTTTCATTTCTCATGATGTGACCTAGATGTTGTAGTTTCCTTGTTTTAATTGTACTCATGATTTCTTTTTCCTTTGACATTCTTCTAAGGATTTCAATGTTAGTTACATGCTCTGTCCATGATATCCTTAGCATCCATCAGTAGAGCCACATCTCGAATGCTTCGATCTTTTTCGTCATTCCTTTGGTCAGTGTCCATGACTCCACTCCATATAGCAATACGGAAAACACATAGCAGCGTAATATTCTTAGTTTTGTGTTCATGGTTAGGTCTCGGCTCTTAAAAACTGCTGACATTTTAGTGAATACATTTCTGCTCTTTTGATCATTTATTGTGGTGACGAGATATGTGTATTTTTTAACTCCTTCAATTGTTCCACCCTCCAGCCTTAGTTGTCGGATGGGAACGTTAGATGTAAAATTTATTTAATGCTCCTTTTTATACATCTGTAAATAAAGTCAGGAAAATAGAAATAAAAAAAAATTAATTTTTTACGAAAATCTTCTGGAGAACTAAAATTTTTTAAAATTTAACAACTAATTAATCTTTTATTGTTTACGATATCCCAATCGTGAGTAATATATAATAACCAGTATTGTAATTGTAACTATTTTAACTTTTTTTTCTTAGAAAAGTGTTGTAGATTAGTTATATGGTTTGAAAATTACCATTAAACGTCAAAAAGTATGTATGTATAGTGTTTTTTACCAGTGGTTCGTTTAGAACGAAAAGTTGCACATATAGATTGTTATGCATATAATATTATATATAACCGTATTCATATTTACGTATAATGTAAATATATTTTTTTGTAGTTATAGCAGGATTTTGTGGGATTAAAAATTAAAAAAAACATTTTGTTTCATTCCTCTTACCAGTGATACGTTAACGCACCACTATCTTTTTTGTAAAGTGAGAATTTTTTTAATAAAATAAACAGAAATGTTCTTATGGAGGCTTAACTTAAAGGGTATTTAAAAAATTTACGGTTTTTTTAAATTATTTTTACCCTTGGGATGATATGGGTTAAGCCATACTACAGTACATATTTTATTTACAACCATGCATGTAATAATGACATGATTTTTTAATTTTTTATAATAAACCTAATGACATTTATAAAAAATAAAAAAATAACATAGTTTCTGTTTTACTTAATTACATTAAATATAACATTAGCATTATTGTAGGCAGTCACTGATATATTATTGCATTGAATATTGTGACCAAATCGTTGATATCTTCTTTGTATTGGCATTTTCACTTAAATAAGTTAGTAGCGCCGACGCAGAATCAGAATTTTGAACTTTGTTTCCCGTACACCATTCTTTCAAACAGTTATATGCCTTATCATATCTCGGGCGGCTTTTAGTTCGCAGAAGGTCTTCTTCTACTATTTTTGCTGCTTCTCGAATTTCTGGTGCAGAAACAGCAAAATCAAATTCTTCATCTGATAACATTTTTCTGTTGTTAAAATAATATATTGTTTAGTGACATGGAAACGATATTCAAAAAATGATATTTACCATCTTGATGTGTATTATTACCTACGACATTTATCTCTTATTAATAATTTGAATTCAAAATAATAAGAAGTGGATGTTAGATGTGGCTGTAAATAAAATAGTATACAAACCGCGGTGAAAAGTTTGATTACTGTCTCGAGATTTAGTTAACCTCGCCGCTTCGCTCCTCGGTTAACTACCGACCATCTCGACAGGAATGAAACACTTTCCACCTCGGTACGTAATATACTATTACATGGCACCACTCGTTGGGCCAAAATGGTGACTAGCGTCATTTGACAGTCCTGAAATCTGATTTTTTGAATACTTGGGCATTTTCTCTTTAAAAAAGTCTTTCGAGTTCGGTTTTCCAGATAACTCGCTATTAAGCAAAACACTCAAAAGGAACCAACGATAAAAATCGGGTCAAGAAATACTTGTCAATCTTCGGCCAAAATTAATATTTTACCAATAATATACGAGAAATTTATTGTTTGTTTATTTTTAAAAAATACTTGCCAAACTTTAGAATGAACACCCTAATGCCAAATTTTATTTTTACCTGTTTGTGTTTGAACTTGTAACTTTTGTGTGTTTCACATAAAAACCGATTTATCGATATATATTGAAAAAAAAATTAGTTTTCAGCTCTGTCACATGACACCTGTAAATATTTTGTTCTCCAGTATATATTTTATATCACTTAATCGTTGGGTACCCTTTTGGGGCTCCGTATCGCCGTTAGGGGGGCACTTAGGAATTTTTTTCAATGACAAATAAGTTTGTTTTGACCTCCCCGATAGATTGGTACTTACCGGGCATCCTGTATAAGACGTAAGATGTGACGTGCAAGAAAAATGTGTTGTCTTACGAACGCATCTAAAAAATGTGCTTTACAGACTACTATTTACTATTACATTCTTATTTTTAGAGAAACGGCATTAGAATAACTAAATATCAAAATGGGTGCCCTGAACTCAATCCTATAATAAATTTTACAGAAGTTCTTATAGATAAATCTGGTGTCAATTATAAAGCTTTTGTTCGTGAAAATATTATTGATGAGGAGAAGGTATGTAACTACAAATAAATATTTTTTTATTAAAATAAATGTTTTTCTCATTTAAGTCTATTGGAAAGTTGAAGAAAGCTATTATGATAATAAATAATTGGTACATAAATGTGTATTAATCCGTATAATTTAACTGTAAATCCACTAATTTAATATAATGCCTATTTAAATATTTTATTTTTGCCACTTTAACATCGATAAAAAAGGTGTATCCTTTTTTACAGCGACAAAAATTTCAACAGCTAAAAATTAGATTGTAAAAACGTCTCCAGCTCAAAATGAAATAGCCTTTCTTTCACGTTGCCCAAGCAACGTGACATGTTGTCACAATCAATTTTGATTCTTCCGAAAGCTTTTTGCCAGTGATAGAACTGTTGATTTGCGAATAAGATATTACAAATAAACTTCGTTAGAAAATAAACATAGCATTATTGCTTAATACCTATTCATGAATTTATCTTGCTAAAATTACTGGATCTTTTTTTTTTAGGAACGGATTAACTTTTATTTTGAAAACTCAAACTAGATTGCTTTTTAACAATTGAGACTCGAATAAACGGTACGACATTGAAGCTGGAGCGTTTTTATCAGTTCGTTAATTATCAGTAAATTTCTAAACAATGTAGTTTCCGTAGAAAACAAAAGTTAATCCCATAAGAAGAAAAGCTCTTGTGTTCCAGCTAAAAATTGGATGATGAAAACCCCTCAAACTCAAAATTAAATACTTTTTCTTTTTCGTTGCCAAGCAACTTAACATATTGTTACAATCAAATTATATGTTGTCAAACGCTTTTTGTCAGTAATAGAGCCGTTGATTTGCGATTAAATTATTGAAAATGTAATGTTATGAGAAAATAAACATACAATTATTTCTTACTACTATTACTCGAATTACATTGTTTTTTTAGAACTTAAACTAAACGGTACTAGATTAATTTTATTAGTCTGTTTGTAAGGGTTTGTTCGTTAAATTTCTAGGCAATCTAGTTTTTGTAACAAATAAAATTTTATCAGATAAAAAAAGTTTTTATTTACAACCATGCATGTAATAATGACATTTTTCTGATTTTTCTGTTGTTAAAATAATATATTGTTTAGTGACATGGAAACCATATTTAAAAAATTATATTTGCCATCTTGATGTGTATGTATTATTACCTACGTTATTTTACCACCTGCGGTTATTCGAAATTTCTGTCTAATTTTTCAATGGAAAATTCAAAATTACCTTTATCTTTTATTAATAATTTTAATTCAAAATAATATGTGGATGTTACATGTGGTTGTAAATAAAACAGTACACAAACCTCGGTGAAAAGTTTCATTACTGTCCCGAGATTTAGTTAACCTCGCACTCTCTCCACAGGGATGAATCACCTTCCACCTAGGTACGTAATATACTATTGTGCTTTTACGAATGATAAAAACGATTTATCTAGTTCGTCCACTTCTTGATGGCATCATTGGTCTCTATGAGGCCAGAAGGAATGATCTCAGATCGCTTCGAAAAATCAATATGTCGTATGCCATCAGGAAGATCAGTCGTCAGACTCGTTACTAGATCAGAACGAGCTTTTTAAATTATTAAATATTGTGCTTTCAGCAACTTTTACTATGCTCAGGAATATCGAGTAAAACGCGTTGATGGCGAGTATACTTACTTTCCATAAAAATAACTATATATTATGTTTTTAGAACCGCAAATTGTTACTACTGATAATCTTTAATTTTAGCTACATATCGTTATTGAAAGATGTCTTTCCAGAGATTCACCAAGTACATGTGAGAAATTTCGTTCGCTAAAAATTCCATATTACTGTAAAGTATTGACCATGGGAGTTTGGGCAGGTTTTAGAAGTACAACTTCGCCACGATGGCAGTGCCCATTCAAAAAGGTTTGGAAATTAAATATATTTTCCTTCTGTGTCAGGACTAAAATATTTTTGCTTATAGTCGATTGAGTAGTCCGTTACTATCTCATGTTGCATATTAACAATAAAATTACTTTGTTTTTCATTCACTTAATTCAAGAACTAGTGACTACAGTTTCCTGGTACTACTACATTCTCAAACTGAATGTGTGCCTATAAATATATTTTTTTTACATGTGCCCCGAAAGTGCCCCTTTTCATGCATGTTCTCTTCCCGAAAGTGGCGTTTTCCAAGAGAGCGGGCGGGAAAGTATCGAAGCGGGCGGGAAACATTTTTCCCGGCCGCTTCGAGTCACCATGTGCTCATAAATAAATAAAACCAGAATTGTCGGTGCTGGATTTAAACCCGTTGTCAAAAATAATAAATAGATATTTACATTCTCCATGCGCGAGTGTTTTCATGTCATGTAGATAGGAAAACTGTCTGAAGAATTTCTTTATTTATTTGGCATCAAAGCTTCGGAGCACTTGTAGAAAAAAATACGGTACATATCTCGGGCCATCGGAGGCTTTTCCGGACTCGTCCGGTAGCCTCCCTCACCTTCGGCTCGGTCGGCCATCTCCGCATCCATCCGTAAAAGCCTCTTTTCGGCCCTTGATACGTAATGTACTATTTCATAATGTTACATGGAAAACAACGATAGTAAAGATTTTATGGTACAATTTAAGGTAATACCCTTCACTATTACTATCCCCTAACTTCTCAAGGGTTTGTTAAATATGAAAAAGCGGAATTTTGAAGTGTTGAACATTGGTTAGGAACAAAGATGTATCTTTTATTGAAATACGCCAAATATATGATGTATATAAAATGCCGTTGTTTCGAAAACGGTTAGGATTAGCGACATGAATGCAGAGTCCTTATTTTTTAGTCAATAGTTAAAGGTATGTAAAAACCGTTGTCCATAACGCTTATCATAAAGGGCGTTAAGAAAAGGGGCCATGAGTGTCACAGCTAGTCCGTCCTTGCAGCTGTGATTAATTCACAACACTTTCTTGGATATTAATTTGAAGGATCTTACCTGGTATACCTCATATTAAAAAAAATGTAAATATACTTTCTGAAATAGACTTTCTGATTAGACAATCCTCTATATGTGGACTTTATTGTCTATTGCGTGTCTGTTTTTGTAATTTCTATTTTTTCTAGCAACTCGCACTTACCTTTCAAGAAATTTTGTGAGTCTTGCATAGTTGCCATGTTACCACTAATTTTATACGTTTCCCAGTATCGCCTTGTTCTGAAATCGAGCTTGCTTGTAATCAAGTATATTAATAACGTGTCCCACTGGTCCGTAGGTTGTCCCAATTGTGTCAATGACCTAATGTTTTTGTTAAAGGTATCTAATAATTTGCGAAAGTCTACGTACGACTCTTTTGTCAATATTGGTATGTCAAAAAGCGATTTGACATAATTATGTAAAATTAACGTGGTATTTTCAAACCTTTTAACAAACTCCAGGCCCAATCATAGTTTTGGTCGGTAATCTGTATAGAAGCTAATAAATCTGCCGCTTCGCCCTCAAGCAGCCCTTTTCAATGATGAAATTTTCTATCCTTATCTACGGTAATATCATTGTCAACCAAAGAGACAAAGGAATCTCGAAATTCTAACCATTTGTCAAATCCACCCGAGAATTTAGGTATATTTAGTACCAGAAAATTAGATTTTTCGGTACCAAAAGCTGCAGTCGGAGGTGCAACAACCTGAAGTATGGGTGGTTGTTGGGTTTGTTGAGGATGGTGTTGAGGTAAAATCGGTTTTTCATATTTTTCCAAAATACTTTGATGACCGAGATAATTTCAAAATATTCGCTTACTATGATTTCACCTTCTGTCAACTCGACTTCCTTTTGATCTTTAGCCTCATCATTAGTGTGAGGATAACTGTTCAATTTCATATTGAATATTTTCAAAGTTTGTAAAATCTTTCTGAATTTTATCAGATCTTAATCTTAAGTTTTTTATTTCACAAACACTTAGCACTTTATTCAAGATATTTGCTTAACAAAGCTCATTGCCTTTTAAATTGACCTCTTAATATTCTTAATTTTTAGAGCTCGTCGGCCATCTTTAAATTCGTAACTTTTATTTTTTTTGTTCAAAAAACTAATACGTTAAAAATAACCAATATCAACGCTAATAATGAAGGAACGGACTCACGGAATTTATTCCGATCTGGTTGTCACCATCGATAGTCTGCCTGAGTATTACGTCTTCAAAAATTGGCTCGTCGGCCTTCGCTGTGGCTTGGCACTTTTCACAACTTTTTCCGATCTTTTCGGCTTGAAATCCGGCTCGAAGGACCAAATTTTAGGTCTAGCTTATCCATGGATGCTGTGCTAATCGTAAAGACTTTTAATTAAACTTTAGCTTCCTTTATTATTAGGAAGAACTTAAATAAAAATGTCTTCTCTACTTTTCTTCCTTCAAATTCTCTTACATTTCACTACATTCTTCCTGGTTGCGCAGGTAAACAATATGAAATGACGTAACACTGGTGGTTCAATAATTTTGTGTAAAAAACTTGATTGGAGCTTTTTGGGAGCCCATATCTCCGAAGAGGAGGTCTAAACGAAAAAATTTTATATAAACTTGTAGTACTTCTTTCACTTCTTTCCTTCATATCCGGGCGATTTCCCATATTTTTCCGGAGACCCTGTATATAGCATTAAATTATGGTTGGTTTTAATCTTTCTTTAGTAAATGTAACTTTGCGTTTCTGTCCGTGTCGATTTAACGCCAACACAAAAATGTATTATATTCGGGGTTGTGTTACAGTTTGCATTGTTTTAGAAACAGGTCCATTCTTTCCCAGTCCAAAGAGTAAAAATTTTAACATCTAGAAATCAATAGAAATTTATAAACAGAATAAAATCCCTAATACATACTTAACGACCAAAAATATGTATAGAATTCTTGTCTTTTCCTGGTTCTTTAAAAAAATAATTTATAGGTCACCTTTTTTAGAAATTATACAGGGTGTTTCAAAATACATATTATGCTATCGCTTGTATGGTGATTTCCTTACCCAAAAGTCAGACAAATAATTTTCATCAACACAGGTCTGCAGATACAGGGTGTTAAAACTTTAAAATGTTTTCGATATTTTCAAGATATTTCCGAAACAGCTTTGATAATTTCAGTGAAATTTGGGAAATGAAAAGTACCTAAAATTGCACATATTTTAGTAATAATAATGTATGAACCGCTTTACAAGTGCGCACGATCAGGCGCACTAATAATTTTTAACAAAAAATAGTTACGACACTGACTTTTTCACATTTTGATACCACAACTTGGTAGAAATTGAAACGACTAAAGAAAAACATCTTATTTGAAGTCAGATTCGTTTGAATCGGTCATTTGAGAAACCCCGTAAGTCCAAAAAACAGAATTGTGGTTCTTATGAGAAATTAGATATATTTAAAGTTATTACAGTCAATTATCAAAAAATTGGATATTTAGAATGTTTTCAAACATATATACACATTTAAAAATGATTAGTTGACCCTAAGAAAATGTTTGAAAATTCGAAACATGCAGGATTTCTCAAATAAATGTCAATTTTCAAATAATGAGGGAATTTATAAGAATATTACAATGTTTTTTCGAATATATTGTGTATTTATTTGGTTGTAATTTACAAAGTAGACCAGCATGCTAATTGAGCATTAAATTGTTGATCCTCCTCGTCTTGAGGTATGTACTGCATTAAGCTTCTTACGTCATTAAGTTTGTTTATATTGATAGGAACATAGAGGTCATAAAGTGTCTCTTAGGGCAGAACCATCCTAGTTGACGTCAATAATTTCAATGAAAATGTGTGAAATTCTAAACCATCAATGAAATCACGCGCTACAACGACTCCGTCTTTACCATAATCAAACTGATTAAATTTAGAGATAGTAAATGATTGTTTTCGATCTTTGGGTAACCTCCTTTGGTAGGATTCGATTCTTTTTAAAAAAACTTTGGCCACCATGTTTGGAAACTTAGAATTTCATGAGTCTGCAGATGTTTAATAGTGAATTCACTGTTCCACGAGTTGAATAGGAGTTTGCAATCAAAGCAATATATTTCTTCATTGTGTAAATTCGATCTATTCTCTTTATTTTTCGTTCTACGACACTAAAGTCTCTGTCGCATGGCAAAAAAGAGTGCCCCTGGGACGAGAAAATATTGAAAAATCCTTTCAAGCCATCCAATCTTTAAAACATTAACACCATGTATCTTTCAAACAAAGCATCTGTGGACCCATGTTTATAAGATCTGTTTGTCTTGTTTCCCGGTATATAAACCGACGACGTAGTTTTCAGTTTGAAAAATGTAGTAGTACTATGAAACTGCAGTCACTAGTTCTAATGATATTAAAAATAAGGTAAATTTCTTATTCCCACTCTTCCTTATAATATATACAGGGTCCGCAAACGAAGCGTGGACGGAAGATTAAATCGTTATCGAAGAACTTATCAACAATACTAAAATAGCTTGAGATATTGGATTAAAAGCGGCATGTTTTAAAAATATTTTACATTATACAGGGTGGCCGAAAAAAGTGTGACAGCATAAAGTTATATTTTTTTAAATGGGACACCCAGGAGTTTATTGCATATTTAGGTTCGTATTGCTATCGTTTATAAGCGCCTCAAATTTTATTTAATTTGGTTGCGTAGTTTCGGAGAAATAAATTAAAAACTAAAAAAAAAAGTTTTGCAGTCCTGAATAAAAAAATCAAAAAAAACAATCCAGAACTATTTTTTTAACCTCGGCATTGAGTGAAACTTATGACAAGAGGTCTAGAGATACTATGATTGTAATTGCGTTTATTTATTTTATACAGGGTGTTCATAATAAGCTTTCAAAAACGCCACATTTTAAAATAATTTTTCTCAAGTTTTTCAAATGGAACACCCTGTATATTATTTGGTTATTTGACGTAGAATTCATAGACAATTTTTTTTTGTAATACAAGTATATAAGATATATCCAGCCGTTTTCGAAATAATTATAAATTTCATAAATTATGTTGTTTAAATAGAGTTTTTATTGGGAAATTTTGTTATAGGCGACTAGACTAATAATTGTAAACTAAAGTAAATGTTCAAAATAGCTTCAATTTACTTAATTTATTGATTTTCCTCTACTGCCAACATAACTCTTAATTCATTTTCTTCATTAATAACGGGTTTATTGATTATCTCCTTTGTGTGTACGCAATGCTTCCTGTTGCTACAAATCTTTGCAACAACTTCTCAAAGGCTTCTGGTGTCGGCTTTCTCTCAATATCTGGATATCTTTCAGCATACACACGGCTCGCGAGGAGGCAATTTCTTGCACATTCACCCAGTATAAAAATCATATTTACCATTTCTAAAGTGTAAATAATTTTATTTGGCTGTCATAGTGACAATCTAAACAACAGAAAATCATGGCAACTCGATTAAGAATAAAAAATAAAATTAAATAAATACAAGTAGCAAAAATGTAGGCTTTTAAAAGTTATATCGAAATAATTTAAATACGGTAAACTCTAAGAGTAAAAGGAAGCTATTTTGAACATTTACTTTAGTTTACAATTATTGGCCTAGTCGCCTATAACAAAATTTCCCAATAAAAACTCTATTTAAACAATATAATTTATGAAATTTATAATTATTTCGAAAACGGCTGGATATAACTTATATACTTGTATTACAAAAAAAAATTGTCTATGGATTCTACGTCAAATAACCAAATAATATACAAGGTGTTCAATTTGAAAAACTTGAGTAAAATTATTTTAAAATGTGGCGTTTTTGAAAGCTTATTATGAACACCCTGTATAAAATAAATAAACGCAATTACATTCATAGTATCTCTAGACCTATTGTCATAAGTTTCACTCAATGCCGAGGGTAAAAAAATAGTTCTGGATTGTTTTTTTTTGATTTTTTTATTCAGGACTGCAAGACTTTTTTTTAGTTTTTAATTTGTTTCTCCGAAACTACGCAACCAAATTAAATAAAATTTGAGGCACTTATAAACGATAGTAATACGAACCTAAATATGCAATAAAATCCTGGGTGTCCCATTTAAAAAAATATAGCTTTATGCTGTCACACTTTTTTCGGCCACCCTGTATAATGTAAAATATTTTTAAAACATGCCGCTTTTAATCCAATATCTCAAGCTGTTTTAGTATTGTTGATAAGTTCTTCGATAACGATTTAATCTTCCGTCCACGCTTCGTTTGCGGACCCTGTATAGTTAGACGCCATGGAAAATCCGCCAACATCATATAATTTTTAAAACAAAAGTCCACCAGTATATAAGATAAACTTTCAAATGATGTTCTTATTATACGGAATCTTCGACACTAGTGTAGTCATGTGGGTGAAATTGTGGTAAAATTATAATATTTTTGAATTTTTTTATTTTTTGCCAACACTGAATTTGAGTGAGTTATTATTGTATTTGGAACTTGAAATGTTTATTATACAGGTACGGTGGAAATTAAATTATAATTATACCTTGTGTTATTCGACACATTTTCGAGATAAATCTGTTTTATTTACTACAAAACCAAAATGACAAAGTTGGCAACATCATAAAAATTCTATAAATTTTAAAATTTAATTCCTACCGTTACTGTCTGTATCATAAAGCATTTCAATCATCATTTTCATGGACGTCAAGAAATAACAAAATTTTCACAAACTTAAATTTCATTATTTAACTTTTAACTTGAACTATGTAAAAAAATATTGTAATAAGAAGCAATAAATACCCAGTTGAAACTGCATTTTAGCACTGACGGTAAAATAAACACAAATTTTATGCCCAATTCCACTTTATTTGTGTAGTGGAATTGTGCATAAATATAAGTCACCGTCATGAATATTGAGAAGAATTTGTATATATTATACACATTTTTCTGATGGATTTTCTAAAAAAGTTTGTTTTGTTTCAGGGATTTATTGTCACCACGAGAGGTCTTAGTCCGAATATAAAAGATTTTTCAGTTATCTCTATAGGCGGAAACTACTATTGGAAAATATTTAGTAAAACCTACATTCAGGAAACGAGTAAAATTGTAATGTGTTTAAATATTGAATTTGAAACATATTTTGATTAAGTTTCGATATTACATCTATAGTATTTATGCAATATACACGAAGGGTATTATAATAGTTTTCTGGAATTGAAGATTTTTTTAATAATTTTATATCTCAATATAATCTTCCTTAAACTCAATCACTTCCATAAGCTGTGCTGCAACGATTTTATTCCATTAGAAATTAATAATGAATATTTCAACATTTTAACAAGTTGATTGCAATAATGTATATTATCGCCTCTGCTTGCGCCTCGACAGGCAATCTTTACGGTCGTCCGGGAATGTGGCTTTTCCTCGAGATTACGTGTTTATTATGCGTATACAGGATACCCAAGGAAAAGTGGCCTATTAGAAGTATCGCGAGAACTAAATGAGATTTTATTTTGAAAATTTGGTTGTGGCTATAAGAGATGGTTTTCTACGTTTATAAAATATTTTCGATGGTGCGGTGTTGCCGAATCATATCGAAAGTGGTAGCAACTTCGGAATTTTAAATGAATTACCCTATATATTATATTTTTTTGGAATCTAGATAAAAATCTAGAACAGTTTTCTGTATAATATCATATACCTATCTTTAAAAGTTTTTGAATTATAAATAATTTTGTGATTATTTAACTCCGTATCGGAACCTGAAAATAAAATCGTATCTTTTTAGCGGTTACAGCTAGAAACCTGAAATTTTGACAATAGTTTCACAAGATCATCGAAATTTTATAATTTTAAACAGTATTTAATTAGTTTTATACAGGGCGTCTCGATAACAATATTTCTGATGCAGATGAATTATTGCAAAAATCTTTTATTTTTTAAATGGGACACCCTGTATTTGATATGTTTTGCTAATGCAGGATCGAATTTTCTATCTAATGATTTTTTGGTAGTAGACTATGGAATGGATTCATAGAAACAAAATAATGAAAAATCCATGTGACGTTATCTCTGTGTTATTGTAATAAAAATGGCTAATTCACATTATTTGAGCTTAGATATTTTAAGTTTATTTTATATTCATGGGGAGTGTGGTAGAGTTTTATTTAGAACTTTTAGAAAATTTAATGAACTGCATCCTGATGCAGCTCCTATGACTCCAAAAAAGTTGATTGGCCGAGGCAGTCCATGGAAATGGTCCCAAAGTCTCCGGATCTTACCCCCCTAGATTTATATCTTTGGGGTAGGATTAAAGAAATAGTAAGACATCCGTCACAACAAGGGAAGATTTAGAAAATCGAGTAAACCCGAACAGCTTTGGGGTCTCTAGAAGGGAAAGAAATGAAGAAGGTGACAAATGAACATGTTATAACCACAATTTATAAATATTTAAGAGCCAAGCATTTTAAACATTTTAGTTATTAGTTGTTGCGTAATTTTCATTTTGTTTATTTATTTATTAATAAATTCCTTATTGGTTAACCATTTTTTTTTACAACAACATAGACATAACGTCACATGGATTTTTCATTTTGTTTCTATGAATCCACAGCCAACTACCAAAAAATATATTTTTAAAAAATAATTTTTAAATTTCGCTATAACTCCGAAAATACTGAAGATAGGTATAGGAACACTTAATATATATATATATATGTTATATATCAGATAGAAAATTCGATCCTCCATCGCAAAACAAATCAAATATAGGGTGTCCCATTTAAAAAAAAGAAGATTTTTGGAAAATTATTTATCTGCCTCAGAAATATTGTTATGGAGACGCCCTGCATAAAACTAATTAAATACTGTTTAAAATTACAAAATTTCGACGGTCTTGTAAAACTATTGTCAAAATTTCAGCTTTCTAGCTGTAGCCGCTAAAAAGATACGATTTTCTTTTCAGGTCCCGATACGGCGTTAAAAAATCACAAGATTATTTATAATTCAAAAACTCTTAAAGATCGGTATATAATATACAGAAAACAGTTCTAGATTTTTACCTAGATTACAAAACAAATATAAAATATAGGGTAATTCATTTAAAATTCCGAAGTTGCTACCACTTTCGATATGATTCGGCAACACCGCACCATCGAAAATATTTTATAAACGTAGAAACCCATCTCTTATAGCTACAGCCAAATTTTCAAAATAAAATCTCATTTAGTTCTCGAGATACTTCTAATATGCCGCTTTACTTGGGGCACCCTGTATATACTATAACTATATACGATGTGCATTAGGAAATTTTTCCGTAATAGAAGATTTTTTGATAATTTTATTTTCCTGTGCTGCTGTGTTGCAACGATATATCTACATAAGTATTATCTTTCATTATAGAGAGACAACTTTTCTAGTGTTCTAATAAAAACAACAGTTAATGACAAAGTTATTTGTTTTGCATATCACCACGTATTTTTATTTATTAAAAAATATATACCTACGGGGTGGTCGGTAATAGTTAGAGAGACGGTGACAATAGGGGGTCTGTGAAGTGGAATATCAGTAATTTGTGTCTGTTTGAAGGTTGTAGACAATGGTGTTTCTTGAATGTTGCCTCAACAATTCTTATTTCCAAGAAAAAGATAGGTTCTTCAGCCAAGTGGACCGACTACCGATGGTCTCAGCTCTTTCGCCGATAATCGCCAACATTTATATGGAATGGTTTGAAACTGAAACAATAAAACAAGCAAAAAAGAAACCAAAAACGTGGCTAAGATATGTAGATGATACCTTCATTATTTGAAATGGAAATGATGATGAACTCCTACAGCACATTAACAGCTTAAAATCAAACTTTTCCTGATATGGCTGAATATGCAATTCAATTTGCTAAGTAAGTATATATTTTATTTTTTGACAGTTGGATAAAAAAAAATATTACTGTTTTCTGATCAAGGAATAACAGGTTATTTTGATAACATTTCTATTATATCGATAATTGTTTGTTATGAAGCTTGTAATATTGATTTTTTTAAAGTGTAATATATATAGTACGACTCTCTATTATATTTCAGAAATTTTTATTTGGAGCAAGCGATAGCCATGCTAAAAGATGATAAGGAATTAGTAACAAAAGTTGATAGTGGTACCCTAATGCCGCCAATCAATGCTTGCGGCTCCATTACGGATAATGATTCGGGTGACGAAGACCATCAATGGGTAAATGAGGATCTTATACGGCCCAATCGAGAATGTTGTCACATATGAAACGAAAACTTCACTTGAATGGTCTCTACACTAGACCACTATTCAAATACCTCAACTGAAAGTTTTTAGACAAATATTTTCTTACACAGACGCACTCAGTAGATGAGGCAATGGTTCCATATTTTGGTCGCCATTCCTGCAAACAATTTATTTATGGTACACCCATAAAGTATGGATATAAATTATGGGTGTAGGTTGTAGTTGCTTCCAGTTACGGATACTTATATTGGTTTGAACCATACCAAGGTGCAACTAAAGTTCAGAAGGCGTATTGCAACAGCTTTACTAAACCAAAATAAAAAAAAACTTTCTACTTATTCTCGTGGTCGTTCGGCAACTGAAGAAATTATCGATATCCGATATGATCATCTAGATCATCTCGTAATACCAGAAGAATGGCAAACTCGTTGTGGTTTCTGTCACGAGAGAGCAAGAACAAGATGCTCAAAATGTAATATAGGACTCCATGTTAAATGTTTCACTAATTATCACATCAGACCGTAAAAATGTAATGTCGTTTAGCGTACTATTTATAGTATGGCATTTTTTTTAGTTTTTTTGTTAAAATCAATTTTTTTCTTCGAAAAATATGTTAAATATAAAATAATAATTTAACAGCTGTTTTGCTTGAAAGATATCCGTTCACAGAATATTGTGGCTACGTGTAGCTATATTATTATTTTAGCCTTTGCTTAATATGTCGTAGAAACAAATAATATTTACGGATATCATTAAGCTAAGATTTTATAAATTATCTCTCCTATAATAGGTACTCTTATACATTAGAAAAGTCTAGCGCTAAGCCGATTGAATATTATTTTTCAATAATGATTACCTATTAAATAATAGCAACAATTCAATTATTTTTGCAGCAGAAATCTACTGATAAATGTATCCAAAAATGCAACTTAATGCGTAAATAATTTTATATTTATACGCAAAAAGAATTATACGTTTTCCTGTTTAGATGCATCAATATAAATTTTGTTGTTGAATTCAAATTATCTCATAATGCACAAGTAAATAAAACAAATAACAACCAAGTGTTTGTCACATATTTTGTGGTACGACTTAAAATTTAAATGTTAAAAGCATTACAAGAATGTGGCTCGCTAAATCAATAATTATGTACTTCTTCCTTCAATATAGTGTTTCATCTGTACCAAAGGTAAACAAAATATTTTTTAAATTATTGTATTATTTGCCAACTAATTTTAAAAGTGATATAAGAAAGGTTTTCTCCTTAAGAACAAGACAGAAGATCACTTACGTTTGTAAAATGATGTCCACATTAAGGATCTCCCCAAATTTTTCGAATCTGGACAAAATCTGGACATGGATCGTCAAGTTTAAAGAGCGAGTTCTTATTTCATTCTAGATTTAAAACTTATTCAATGCTGTTTGTTAAATAATGCCAGGAAAAATTAAAACAAAAATTTTCACTTTTTTACGAATATCTTCTTGAGAACACGAATTTTTTTAAATTTAAGTTAATTCTATTAATCTTTTATCGTTTTCGATATTCCAATCGTGAGTAAAATATAATAACCTGTATTGTAATTGTAACTATTTAAACTTTTTATTGGAAAAATATAAGTGTAGATTAACTATAAAAAATTATAATCCCAGGTTGCTTCACTAATTTTATTTTTGGTAACTTATGATACTAAATATATTTAGCATAAAAATGACGTAAAGGTTGGAACCAATTCAATTAAAATTCAGGTGCTTTATTTCGAAGAAACACTTATTATGTCATTGGATGCGGAGTTAAAAGTCAAATATTTTTCCTGATTACGACCCGAACAACAAATTAAGAGCACTAATTTTATCCAATTAATCCAATAGTAATTTTAATGAATTAATAAATCCTTTATTCATTGAAAAATCTATTTAAATCGTTGATAAAATTAGTTTATTGGAAATAGCTCTTAATGTGTGAAGAATTGCTATACAGAAAAAAGGCTATAGTAAAATTATTCAAGTAAAGATTTTATTTGTAAAATTTGCTATAAAATATCGTATTAATTACATTTTTTATTAGTAATCCATACCAAAATATATTGTAAATATAAATTACAAGAAACTATAATTAGGATTTCTAAGTACCTATATTGTAAATTTTACAATAAAATATAGTAAAATTATTATAATAAAGATTTTATTGTACGATTTGCTATAAAATATAGTACTAATTACAGAATAACATTGTAGATACACATAATCTATAAAAAGTATAGATAGTATTTCCAATAAATTTAGTAAAATCAAGTAAAATATATCGTAAATTTTCCAACGAATGTAAGTGAGTGCTAATTAATTTATAACTCCAGTATAGTTGAATATTTAAAATTATATGGTACATTTTACTGGCGACTATTATTGTATTTTTTATTGTAAAAATAGCCAAGTTTAAATAAAGAAAAATATTTTTACAAGAATAAAAGACATGAACTAGATGCAACGGGTTCCCAGGATGTCGCTATTCACAACAGGTAAAAGTGTTGATTTATAATTCTGGATTGAATGACATAAAAATATACAGGGGCACCAATTGAAAATAAGAAAAATAAAGTGCTTGCATGAAAATTCGAAAACGTGACACAAAATTTTAGAATCCCTATTAAATCCATATCAATAATATTGTTATACCGTATTTAATAAGTTCTTTGTATAAATCTATTTTCCATTAGTTTTTAAAATAGTTCGCTGATGTCTCTAAACCGACTTCCATCAAAATTTAGGGGTAGTATGTAACTAAAACATAAGCGGCACCCGAATTGACAACAAAATATATGGCATGTAATCTAAAAAAACAATAAAGTCATATTAGTTTGGGATATCCTAATTGACAATTATACCATTTACGTGACACTTGACAAGTATACGCCATTACAAATATTGGCCGGGTACACCAGTCTGCTGAGTCCAACTCACTCACCAACAACAGTATAATCGGCTAGTGCGCCTCCCAATCATCAAGAAAAATATGTTGTCTCTTAGTGCGAATAATCCGTCATTCTGCAGCTAAAAATATGCACAAATAAAAAGGGCGAGGAATCTAATAAATTTTTTTATTAATGAGCTACTGCCAATAGTGATACTTCTTCTCTGATGATACATATCTACATCTACCCTGTACTGACGAAAGCATATGCGTTCGAAACTGGTCTGCGGGTAGTGACATCCTATCAATGGAGAAAGCTTCACTTTTCCGGCAGTACCTTTCCAGCTGAATTAGTATTTTAGTAGCTAACTGTGTTCGATAAAAATACGTCCTTATTGTGACGGTTAGATAAGCCCAGCTTATAGCTGGATCTTGCCGTCCATTGATAATTTCTTTTTGTAATTCTTCCTGTAATATAAAAGACATTTTTATTTATTTATTTATTATTTATAAGGTCTTTCAGGTGAGCAAATAATTTGTCCATACATATTTATATGATATTACCACCTAATAAGTAAATAGACTTGTTTTTCTTGTTATATTTAATTAATGTTAATATAGTGAAGCACACTTTATTTAATTTCTCTTTTTCGTTATTTCTGGTTCATTATTTCAGAATATTTATATTTGCTTCCTGGTTCGTTCTCACAGGAAATATTTATAATTATTGCTCCCTTGTATTACTACAAGGAAAATAGATCTATTATTCTTTATACAATTCAGGTGTAATACACCTTTAGAGACTACTATTTGAAACTAACGAACATTCTTATTTTTAGAAACATATCATTAGACTAACTAAATATGAAAATGGGTGTCCTGAACAAAATCCTATAATTAATTTAACAGAAGCTCTTATAAGTAAAACTGCTGTAACTTTTAAAGCTTATGTTCGTGAAGATGTTATTGGCGAGCAGAAGGTACAGATAAATATTTTTTTATAATCATATCATTTAAGTATATCGGAAAGTGGGATGAAACAGTTATGATAACACAAAATGGATATAAGTGTATCAATCCGTGTAACTTAAGATGAAACGCATAACAAATGATTTATCTGATTAGTCCTTTCTTGACCGGTATAAGATAGCTTTGCAACATCATTATCTTGTATGCATTCAGGTAGATCCATCGTCAGACTCGTTACTAGACCAGACAGGACTGTTTAAACGTGTGTTTCAATTTTATTTATTTCAATCAATGAATTTATTACTTGCATATCTGTAGTTTGTAGAGCTAAAGTACTCATAAAAAGATTTTCGGGATTTCAGCAACTTTGCTGGAGGTGAGTATACTTACTATCCATAAATCACTATGTTTTTAAAGAACCGCGAATTGTTACTTGTTGCTAATATTCTCCGTTTATTTTAGATGGAAATAGTTATTGAAAGATGTCTTTCCAGAGATTCACCAAGTACATGTGAGAAATTTCGTGGCATAAAAATTCCATATTATTGTAAAATACTTACGATGGGAGTTTGGGAACGTTATAAAAGTACAACTTCGCCAGAGTGGCAGTGCCCTTTCAAAAAGGTATGAAAATTATTTTTTTAACTAACACCTAACGCATTTTTACTTTTAGTGGATTGAGTAGTCCATTACTCTGTGGTTTTGCATATTAACAATAGGAATATGTAAATTACTTTGTTTGTCACTTTATTTAAGAACTAGTGACCGCAGTTTCATAGTACTATTACATTTTCAAACTGAATATTTATGAACTATGTTGTCTGTTTATAATATAATTTCTTCAAAGATTGAAATGAAATTTTGAGATTTAAACAATTTTGACGGTGTGTTTTTTGTTTCATATTTTGTTTCAGCAGTCCATTCTTCTATTAATTTACTAAAAAAAGGTATACCTTGTTTTATTTGACATATTTGTCCATTTTGTTTATACGAAACGAAAATGACAATTGATCCCAAGACCGTCAAAATTCTATAAATTTTAAAATTTCATTTCTACCCTACCTACAGGTGTTAATTTCAAAAAATTTTCGAATTGAAATTTGATGCTTGATTAGAAAATAAAATTTGACATATTTTGATTTTTATGAAATCAATTAGGGCTTGACCGGAGCATTATTTTTATTTTCTGTCCAGGTAAAGTGCCTCTTTTTCGCAAAATATCGAAAAACTCTATTAAGGAAAGTTGCTCAGAAAACAAAATCATGGAAGCGTGCCGAATTTAATAACCATCAAACATTTTTTTTAAAATTTTTTTAAACTTCTAAACAGAAAAAAATCTTCATGGTATTAAATACACTAATTAGAAAAGATTATACAGGGTGATTCACGACGAGCTTGCATTAGAACTTTATGGAGAACTACTGAATATATGTTCCTGAAACTTTGGGAATTTGGGTTTATCGATATGCTCTCTTTAACTAAAATATTGACATGTTTCTGTCATTTCCGGTTATACCGGAAGTAGCTGCCTACTTTCGTTTTTTAAATACAACATGGTAATTTTTATTACACTTTTCGATTAAGCATTAAATACTAAGCATATTTTATAGAAAATGTTTTTGTCAGACTCTAATAGTTTTTGAGATATCTGGAATTTTTGTAATTATTTGTCAAATGCATGACGATGAAATAATCCATATAATTTTTTTACGTTAGCGCTTGGACTAAACATTCTCAAAAAGTCTCAAAAACATTTCAAATTCGGCATAAAATGTACAGGGTGGTCACAATTCAAGCCTCATTGTGAAAAAATTCAACCATTAAAAACTTTATTATTTTAAATGGAACACCCTGTATATTTTTATTTAATTTGATGGCAAATTAGTTGTTCTTTATAAATAGTATTTACTGTCCTATACCTATATCAAAGCGTTTTCTCAAAAAATCCAATTTTATTCCGAAAATACTATTTGTTCAAGTGTGCTATGAAAACAATTATTGTACTTAGGGGCTGTATACTGATGTCTATACGGAGGAATAGTGATTGATTGCTTGAAAATACAACATTCTAAAGTGTTTCTTAATAATTTATAAATAAAATGCAGTTTATTGTTTTAAATTGTTTTAAATTTAATGGTTTAAATATTATTTTTTTAAAAATAGCAAGGAAACAAGTTAATAAACTTTAAATTCTTTAATTAAAAATGTGTTTGAAAATTATACCTAATATCTTTTGATTATATTTTTAAAATATGTTCGAAATGATTACCATTTTCTTCCAAGCATTTATGTATTCTTTTCATCATACTATTTCTTGTAGCATCCCTAATTTCTTGTGCAGTGAGAGATTGAAATGCTGCCTTCACCCTTTCAATTAGATTTTCCTTCGTGGTGATGGGACGCGCGTAAACTTTATCTTTAATGGTTCCCCAGATGAAAAAGTCCAGTGGAGTTAAGTCTGGCGAACGAGCTGGCCAGTGGAAGGGACCTTGGTTTGCGATCCACTGGTCATGAAAAAGTCTGTTTAGGGCAGTCTTAACAACTTGGACGTTGTGTGCTGGAGCCCCATCGTTTTGGTACCATGCATTTATTCGCTCTTGGAGCGGCAAATCATCCAGACGTTCTTCTAACTGATCCTCAAGAATTGTCAAATAATTCTGACCATTTAAATTTTCGTCGTAAATGTGTAAGCAAAATATACGGTCATGTTTAATAGCACAATAAACATTAAATTGAAATGATTCCTGGTAACGTCCTATCCTGACAATATGGGGGTTTTCGTGAGCCCAATAATGGCTGTTGTGTCTGTTATGAAAACCATTACGAGTAAATTTGGCTTCATCACTCCATATTACAGAATTAGTAAATTGCTCATTTTCTTGGGTTTTGATTAGAAAAACTCGCAAAGTTCGACTCGAGCTGGCAAATCTTGTGGTTTTAGATGCTGAACTTGGGCATATGAATATGGCCTCCAGCCATATTTTTTTAAAATTCTTTGTATACTGGAATACGAAACTCTTAATTGCATTGCAGCTTCACGAATTGAGTCTTTTGGGAAAGCGTAAAAATAGGCTAAAATGGTAACTTCAAATACCTCATTGTCCAGTATTGGTTTAATTCTTCGTACTTTGGCTTCAAATGATCCAAATTTTAAACAATTATTATTTAGTCTTCTAATAATATCAGGTGTGGGAATAGGCCTATTCGGATATTTATCCCGATATATTCGACAAGCTCTTAGCTTAATTTTACCACATTCAATGTAAACCGTAAATAAATTTAAAAAATCTTCACTTGAAAATCCGGAGCGTGACATTTTTTAGTAACAGAATAATTGACAGTTTGAAAATACGCCAAGAAATATCAGACAATTGTTTTTCTTGTCAAAGCACACTAGAAAATATTGCCGCCATTATTAATTTTCCTCTGTATAGACATCAGTACCCTAAGTACAATTGTTTTCATAGCACACTTGAACAAATAGTATTTTCGGAATAAAATTGGATTTTTTGAGAAAACGCTTTGATATAGGTATAGGACAGTAAATACTATTTATAAAGAACAACTAATTTGCCATCAAATTAAATAAAAATATACAGGGTGTTCCATTTAAAATAAGAAAGTTTTTAATGGTTGAATTTTTTCACAATGAGGCTTGAATTGTGACCACCCTGTACATTTTATGCCGAATTTGAAATGTTTTTGAGACTTGATGATCTTCTAGCTATTCGGTGAGCAAAAATGTTTAGTCCAAGCGCTAAGGTAAAAAAATTATATGGATTATTTCATCGTCATGCATTTGCCAAATAATTACAAAAATTCCAGATATCTCAAAAACCAATAGAGTCTGACAAAAACATTTTCTATAAAATGTGCTTAGTATTTAATGCTTAATCGAAAAATGTAATAAAAATTACCATGTTGCATTTAAAAAACGAAAGTAGGCAGCTACTTCCGGTATAACCGGAAATGACAGAAACATGTCAATATTTTAGTTAAAGAGAGCATATCGATAAACCTAAATCCCCAAAATTTCAGAAACATATATTCAGTAGTTCTCCATAAAGCTCTAATGCAAGCTCGTCGTGAATCACCCTGTATAAGCAAATTCTATATCCAAGGATAATTTTATTATTTAACTAAGTCATTGAGAAGTGGATTTTGTGAAATTTTGTTCTGTTTCAGGGATTTATCGTCACGACGAAAGGTTTTTATCCGAATATTAAAGATTTTTCTGTTATCTCTATAACTGGAAACTATTATTGGAAAGTATTTAGTAAAATGTCTTTTCAGGATACGAATAAACTTGTAATGTGTTTAAATATGGAATTTACAACACGTCTTGAATAAGTGTTGTTAATACAAGTATAGTAGGTATTATAAAACCTTTTTGGAATAGAAGAATTGACCTCTTTTTTGATAATTTTATTTTTTTCAACATAATTTTCCTTAACGTCAATTACTTACGCTTGCTGTGCTGCAACGATTTTATTCCATTAGAAAACCAATTATTACCGTTGGCTTTTAAAATAGGCATCGATGTTAGCAAAGGTACCTGGCTGACCCCAAACTTTACTATACAACGTGTCCAAGATAAGGAGGGCCAGTACAGGGATCTCGGAAACCGTAAGAGATACGAAGTCGGTTAAATGGAATTAAAGTTGCGCATTTATATGTCTAATAATATGCCGTTTAGAAAGTCCTAAAATTCAGAGTATTTCCGGAGATATCAGGAAAAAGACGAATTTCTGAAAAATGATTTAATTGGTTTCCTGGGTTTTTTGAGATCGAATTCTAAAGTAAATTGCACTTTTGCATTGCCACTTTTTCCGCTCTATCTAACAGCGTTAATTGTTTTATAATCCGACGAGTCGTCTTCGAAGGGCCATTATCAACTTTCTTTTTTTAAATACGGGCCTGTTTTTCTGATATTGGAATTTGATAGCTTTTTTCTTCCGAATCCAACGATGTATGACACATTGTGGTGTAATGACGTTTCGAGGGATTTTTGAAGAACATCAGGAAATTTTGGGATACGGTCCTGTATTTCTCCTAATTTTATAAATAATATCTCATAAGTAAGCTCTAAATTTTTACTTATGTTGGACTAGTTCAATAAATAACAAATATTAGGCACGTAAATGTGCAACTTTACCTCCATTTAACCGACTTCGTAGCTTACGGTTTCCGAGATCCCTGTGCTGGCCCTCCTTATCTTTGACACGTTGTATTACAGCCAACATAGGGTATTGCCAAATACCAAAAGCTTAAGTTTCATCGTTCAATCATAATCGGTTAAAGAACGAGATATGATTAATAAGTATATTAATTTTTACAAAAAAATTGAATTTAATAACTTTTCGCCTTCTTTATACCTCCATCTCCATTTAAAACTTATGTATAGTATAGTATTGCATTATTTCTTACCATAATTTGCCCATGGGATAATATCTCTTTATTTATAAACTTTTAACGGGAATAATATTTTTTCAAAAATAAATAATGGCTTTTATTTAAAGTTTACTACTACTTAAATTAAGAAATAGTTTAAGTTGCTTGTGTCAGTTCAAACTGTAAGTAAGATGTCTTCTTTTTGATTGTGTGTTCTAAGAAAATCTAATTTCCTCCGCATTCTTGCTCTTCACAAATTCCATATATAAGTTAAAATAAAGTTAATAACGTAAATTAAGATCTTTATATTTAAATTATACTGTATCTACGGAAACATCAATGTGGGCAACAAATTTAAATGTAACGTAATAATGTAGTGGCTACAAAAAAGCGATCAGAATCAAGTGTAAATACGACCTTGGTTTGCAATCTGAAGAATAAACAATTCACATTCTTAGATTGTATCGTTTTCCCTTGTAAAACAAAAGAAAAATGACCAAATGCATCCGGCAGTTGAACGTCTGGTGAGCGTCGTAGGTCGGTCGTAGCTTGTTAATACACAGTATCAATAGTTTGAAAATTTTCCAATAACGATTTATAAATTATTATTTTGAAAATTATTTGGGCACCACGTAATTAATATATCTTTCTTTTAGAAGTCTTTTAATTTGGGGAAAATTACGAAACCAAAATTAATAAAAAAAGGTGTTAAATACCTGAACTAGCTTATGTTAACCATGAGTAAGGTAAACAAGTGTCTAACGGGACATTTTAGTTTGTATAAGTGAGATGATTGAAATTAGGCAAAATTTTAAAATCAAGAAAATGTAAATTTGATTTCATATTGTATAGGAATAATTTTTAATTGTAGACTATTGTATATTTAGATTAAAAGAGATAAAATAATTAAAGTGAAATGGTGAAATATTAGGTTTATATAAGAAGAATGCGCACACCCTCCCATAGTCGACTATAGTTTACATTGTAGGGTTGCACTACAATGATACGTAAAATATATAGATTAACCTAATGATTGTTTCGGTAATATTATCAATACTGAAATAAAATTTTCAAAAGAAATACCTAGTATTTTCGTAGCTTACGGGTACATTAAGAATCATAATAAGTCATTAAATTATCATTAAAAATCAACGTAAGATTATCGCTAATAAGAATGGAAATCTTTAAAAAATATCTGAAAATTCTGGCCTGAATTAATCCAACGTAGAATACTGGCGAGCCCTTTATATCCTGATTGATCTCTAAACATGGCCCCTTAAAATCCAAAATTGGCAGAGCGTCACTGTAGCATCATGGATACACCTGGGGGGTTTGAACAGGAAAACATGAGGTGACATTCTCACAGAATCGGAACAGCACCATGAGAGCAGGGAAGAAAAAGAAACCCTGTACAGATGGGTAGTTAATATCCACGCTCTGGATCGAAAGGGCAGGTCGCCGTCATTATATTCAAAAAACAAAACTGATTCTCTTAAATAAAATCGACTCACCTTATACGAAGGGTTCTGCGGAAGGTAAAATAAGTGATGATTCCGGTGTGCCTGGGTAACTGAACTTTCAGGGTTGCAACACAAAAAACTACACAACCATCTACCCTTTGGCGGTAGTGGGCACGGGCTCCTTCTAAAGAAAATTTACTGTATCACCCGATTGGGTTTTTGGGAAAGATATCCCAGTTTCTTTAAAATTGCCTTGAAACAGCCTTAGTTTCACGCGTGTTCACCCCGGACTGGTGGGCGGAAGCCAAAATCCCTTTCAGTCAGATAGTACCGGAAATTCCGATTGGTATAATTCAAATTTGATTGGTTCTAAACCGGGGGTAAACATCGCCAAGTAAAAATCTGCCCAGGAAAACTTGCAGATAAATATGGGAACCTCGCAAATTGGAATTGTTTCCACCTATCGAACGATATAGATTTTATTATCTTATCAGGGATTCATTAGGCAACCAACAATTAATATATCGGAGCCCTTTCGGTGAATCTATCAACAAAACCAAACACAGGTAAGTGTCAGGAAAAGGTTAAACGCTACAAGATGGATTGTAAACAACTTTCCAGAAAAACAATCGGGGAGCTCTAAAAATTAGTATAATCTTTGTCGTTTTCTGATTATTACACAAAGACATTACGTCGCCTTCGACAATTCTGAACACATTGGAACATATTCGGACTTATTGGCACGGCCATCTCACATACCTGCTTTCACGATTGACACTACCAAATTAAGAATATATATAATATATTTGTCGCTATGGTTAAATAAAATTTCTTAATTGTTTTTCAGTATTTGTCTGTTAAATTTAAGTGTTGTTTATGGAAAAAATAGTAATTCTTAACTCAATATGGTAAGATATGGTAAGACTGTGCCAAGTTTGTCGTAAACTCGATAAAAATATAGACTTTTGAGTCACGTTCATAGATTGTGTGTTTTTCCTAACAAAGACCCATCAAACCGGTTATCTGAAAACAGAAACAGGTAGAAGATAAGAACAGATGTAGATTCTACAGATCTCTCTTTCTTGTTGCGTATATTTTCGTAAAAACAGGCGTCATATTGACGTGTATAAATACCGGATCCATGTTTGTTACAAGTCAGTGGGTGGGCCAAGAAATTCATGGCATTCATTGT
Organism: Barypeithes pellucidus; assembly: GCA_963991005.1. Classification (NCBI taxonomy): domain Eukaryota; kingdom Metazoa; phylum Arthropoda; class Insecta; order Coleoptera; family Curculionidae; genus Barypeithes; species Barypeithes pellucidus. The sequence continues at coordinate 31,356,044 of OZ022559.1, forward strand.
TATTGTTTCAAAGCGCGCTAACCATGACTTCCGTATTTATACTGGAATCAGCATGTCTTATGCGAAAGATATATACAGTATGTCCACGGATGGTGTTTACAAGAGGACAAATGGACTAAAAATTGAAAGATACGAAAAAAAGTCACTCTAAATAAACGTGTTTGCTTGTCTAGAAAATACGATTCATCATAAGAAACTTCAATTTTTTTTATACAGGGTGGGTAAAAACTTCAAAAATGTTATTTTGCTTAAGAGTAAACATACTTTATTTTGAAAGATACGAAAAAAAGTCACTCTTAAAAAACGTTTTTACTAGAATAATAAATGGGTGATTCTTGTTGTCCAATGTCTTTATTTAATGAAGTAATTATAATAATAATAATAATACGAACATTTTTATTAACATGAAAAGAATACGATAACGATTTCATAATTCAAAAAATCCACCCCCATACTCGACACATTTTTCTAATTGCTTTCTCAAATAAGTGAAAGAATTTCTGATTTCTTCCTGAGATATCGATTGGACAGCCTGGATAATTCTGCCCTTGAGCACTTCAATATCATTTGGTATTGCGGTTCCAAAAACAATTTGTTTTAAACGGCCCCATAAAAACATATCGGCCAAGGTTAAGTCGGGACTTCTTGGGGGCCACAAACTGGGCCATTCTTGCCAATCCACCTTGGACCAAATCTGCGGTCAAACCATTCTCTAACCTCACGAGCAAAATGGGCTGGACAACCATCTTGCTGAAAATACATATTTTGTCGAAAATTTAATGGTAGATTTTCGAGTTCATCATTGAAAAATGTATCCAGCATTTCTAAATATGATAATCTATTTCACGTGTTATCAAAAAAATATGGCACTATAATGCCATGGATGGATATCGCACACCACACGTTCACTTTTGTGAAATATTGTCTTCTCGTCATAATTCTGAATTCGGGATTTTCTAAAGACCAGTACCTAACGTGCTGGGTTGCAACGGTTCCATTTGTTGAAAATGTACTTTCATCAGAAAACATCATACATTTATAAAAATCAACATTTCCACTTAGAATTTTGTCTCCTATTCACAGGTTGTCTCCAATTCACAGGCAAAATTCAAGTCGTTTCGCGTCGTCTCCCTTTTCCAATCTTTGATTAAAGTGCGGTTTATACGGATACAATTTATTTGCTTTAAGGATCTTCTGAATTTGACTTTTTTTCACAAAATCCAACTGAGTAACGCAATTTCTAAGGGACGTCATAGGATTTTCTCCAACAGAATGAAGAACTAAGATTGTACCAGCATCATCATGGTCGCATTTATTCTTTTTTTTTTTGAGGTCTAAAACCGAACCAGTTCTCTTGAACTTTTTTATTAAGTTGCAGATTGCTATCCTAGTTATTGGGATTCCTAGAAATTTCTCGGTAAATTGTTCCATGACGTAGCGGTATGAAACTTGACCATCCCCATAACATTGTATTATAAAATTATAAAACTCTTTGTTCAGTAGATAGCATTTCTACTTAAATAATAACTTCATTAAATAAAGACATTGAAAACAACATAGAATAATATTTAGGGACAACAAGTACCTATCACCTTAAGTGTCATTATTATCTTAACTAGGTTCACCAGTTGGAGAATACTTTTTGGGAAATAATTTTTACATAGGTAAACCTTTAAATGAATTATTCTACTTCGGTTTGTTTTATAGAAAACATATTCATTAAGAGTGATTTTTTTTTCGTATCTTTCATAATAAAGTATGTTTACTCTTAAGCAAAATAACATTTTTGCAGTTTTTACCCACAGAGTGACTTTTTTTCGTATCTTTCAATTTTTAGTCCATTTGTCCTCTTGTAAACCCCATCCGTGTACATACTGTATACCTGTTATTGACAGGTATTCAATTTAAATATGCGTAGTTCGTACAATATTTTATTGCCTTGCACTCCATATTCTATAGCAATAAAAAATATTTAATATTTCTCCCCTCACTTTTAGACAAATTGAAAATATAAACAAATTTAGAAAAGATTTAATAAAGTCTTCTAGTTGTGCGTCCTTATTATGAATTTTTTCCAGGAAAATTTTAATTAAAGTATAGTACAGCTATTCTACCATCCTGGCTGACTCTTAACAATATCTTTTAGACTTATCATTTGTACTTCATCATCTTCCTGATATATGTTAATTTTATTATATTCCTTTTTTTTTTTTTTTTTTTTGGGACACACGATGAGAAATCTGCTTACAGACACCTGACCCTCGCGGGGGTCAGGTAAGCAACATTGCGGGGAAAAACCAGACCAATGTCAACTTACAGAGTGTAAGTTTCGCCTACGAATGTAGACGAGCCGACTGACTAAAACTCACCGTCTGAGTTAGGTATCATACCTATAACTCACTTTCGCTAGATCACTACGTTATCTGCATATCCGATGTTGCTGACGTTGTTTATTCGGTTCCAGCTCTCGAAACTTTTTCACTCGAATTTAATCGAGTGAGCAAGTTTCAAGAGCTCCGTTCACTTTATGGTAGGTGTAGAGGGGTAGGTAGCTCTTTGTTTACCGTTGTTTTGAGGTGTAGTGTTTCTAGTGTTTATGTTGTTTGCTATTATTGCCGTAGCAACGTAAGCAGAGCCGGGGTTTTTTGTAGTGCTGTAGCGAGGATGGAGAACCTCTCCTGCAGCACTTTGGAGTCTAACAGGAGCAGACTAAACAGCTGACTGTTTGCCGCACCTGCCAGAAGTGACTCGGGAATGGTAGTGATGTCGGGGTTTTTTGGAGTGTTTTGGCTCTGAGTTGCCGCTGCTGCGTAGGAGGTGTTTGGATTCACCTTCTTGCAGTCTGAGATGTTCTTTCGGGAGGGGGTGGGCGGGGCTGGGGTTTTTTTGGGGGGTTTTTGGAGATTGCGGGGGTTTTGGGGGCATAAACTGTAGTTGGCAGGATGTGCGCCACCGCAGTTTATGCATTTTGCCGGGAGGTCAATAGATTTAGCGCACTCAGTGTAGTGATGCTCGCCCGCCCGAGGAGTGGCGAAGCATCTCACCGCTAAGGGGCCAAATTTCTGACATTTGTGACACTGGTAGACATGTCTTTTGTTGGATGGGTTTTGCGTTTCAATGGAAACGCGCATGTGGGCAGGTACTGGACTTGGAAGATGTGGATCTCCTTCTGGGGAAGGAGCACTTTTATGAGGGGGCATACGGTTTTGGCGGCCCCCAGACGGAGCCTGTAGATTTGGGCGGGAAAAAAACCTAGGCTCTCGAGATCAGCATATTATATTCCTGTTAATTGCACGTGTTAAATTTAATTTTTTATTTTGATGGAATAGTATGTGGTTGTGTTGATTTATTTTATTTCTTAAGAGCTTTGTGTACAAGAATTCTTGGTCTTATGAAAATAAAGCATTATTTACGTTTACTTAGCTTCCATTAATCTAATGGTCATCAAAAAAGCTGAGAGTCAAGAATTTATCATTTACTTATATATACAGGGTGTTATGGAAATGACGAATTATATTTAAACAGGCAATTACTGAGATGAATACAAATTGAAGAAAAATATCCTTAAATGGCACTTTCAATTCATTCAGCGGTAAAAATGACCTGACGTCAAACCAGGAATACATCTGTGCGGCACTGCGGCGCATACGGATTCTCACCGGTGTTGTCAGAATTACACCTTACACTCTTTAAGTTTGAAATACGCAACTACGTAACTAGGTCAAATGTCAATGACCTTTTGACTTTAAGTAATTGACTGACTGATTTTTTAATGTAATTTTATTTAGGCCACACACATTCACTTACCTTGTCGGTCATATTTAAAAATTAGTGTCAATTTCTATAAAAACTTATACAGCACACAACCCATAACCGCAAAACTTCACATGAACAATGGCCACCATAATGCACACAATTCACTTGGAGACATCGTTTTTATTAACATTGGCTTGTCTCGCCTTGATTTGTATGCACTTTTGTTTTTAATTAAAAAACACATTGTAAAATGTAAATAACATTTCTTCGAATTAAAAATGACGTCTAAACTGAAACATCTGTCAAAAACTAGAGATGTACTACTAATTATAATAATCTATAGCACTTATTTATTATTTTCCTTCACTGCTGTAGATACCAATAAAGATTAAAGAACTTGCTAATCGCTGCTCTGGTGCTCTTTTTCATTCGAAAAGCTGCATAAGCAAATTAAATCGATCGTTTCACAGTGGGATTTTAAAACCAAAGATTAGCCATCTCTACTAAAATCGACAGAAGGTTAGAAGTTGACATTTGCTTGACAACAAGATATTCCTCTTCGGCTTCGCGCGAAATAGTTTTTTCGGGATATTTAATCAACTGTAACAGTGCGAATATGTGTGAAAATGTTTAGTACATACAGAAAAATCAAGTCGAAGGTATATTAGAAATTGTTCCTTTAGTAAGAGACTGAAAATCGCAAGGTCACCGGATCTTACTCCATGCAATTTTTTTCTATGGGGTACGATGAATAAAGAAATAGTCAATAAAGTCGAAGATATGGATCAGTTGCGATATAAGATATTGGATGCAGCAGATAAAATAATTGCTGGACGTTTCAAAGAATGCATTAGTGTGTAGCGATTTTGTGTGAAAAGGGCCTATCTTCAAAAAACTAATTTGAAACATGTGTGTGTTTCTTTAAGTGATTTATGGTAATTTGTTCAGTGTTTCAATATGTGTTCTGTGTCTCTGACGATATACAGGGTCATGTTCTGAGATTGGAAGAAAAACGCCGATGGGGTTTTAGTAGGGTATAAGCTTTACCCACTAAAACCAAAAAAACTGAAGATGTATGTGCCCTGGATTACTTGCTAGTGTACTGCCACCTGGATTCACTTCTATTTGGATATTAAGTAGCTAAATATTTATTTTTATAAGAATCTAAAGTTTTGCACTGACAGTTTGGCAACATTGCTTCAGAAAATCTGTTTATTACACAGCTGCTCAGTGTAATATGACTGTGCTGAGGAGTTGTGGGTGGGTTTATGGGTGAATTTTTCACTAAAAAGCGTCATCTTTCTGCCCACGTCATCATATTACTTACTAGCTTCCTAAAAAGATTTAAATCATTCCTTCTTCCGCTCTACCCTTCCATTGACATTTTGTATAGCGTTCCAAATCTACACTACATATTATTATCTAGAATTATGAATCTTGAAAAATTTAAATGTTTGTCGACGTTATGTCTCCTATTTCGCCGCAGTTTTACTGGCAACGCCAAGTTCAAGACCGAATAACTCCCTGGATAACTTAGTTTTGCAGGATGGAGAGTTTCGCTTGAAATTTATGTATTCCGAACGATTAACTACACAAAAAACAAAAAAATTAACAAACTAAATCGTGCAATCACCAATTGTTTACAAATGCAGGAAATTTACATTTAATTTTGTTTATCTCTGTCTTCCAAAAATAACATCACCAAATATTGAGGTAATCTTTAATTTGCAAGCTAAAAAGAATGAAGAAACAACCATGAAGCTGACAATAAGGATTTATTAATTACTCTCTAGATATCAATCTTTCTAAATATCAAAAAGCAGCCGGTATTGCGCTGTTTGTTGCTGTTGCTATTATAAATTTAGAGCTAGACTGTGACAACAACGAATCTTTTTACTGGCCCTTTAGCTAGGTCAACCAAAGCCGATAAAACATGCATCTCTTTCGGTACCTACAGTTTAAAATACGTCATATTTGGTGTTGTTTTCACACAGAAAACAGTTTAATTTTTGCTATTTAATTCCTTCAAAATTTCACGTGAATGTAAAATTCACTGTGAATGTAACACATCGGTTCTCGCAAATGAAGTAAACATAACATTCTTTCACTAGCTACTCTGGTTCTCTAATCAATTCACATGTCTTCTATGCGAAAATGTTTGGGAAGCGGGCGTTGGTTTTTATTATTCTCTGTATCGAAATTGTACAAAACGCGGAAAAACACAAAACTCAGATAATGTGTCCAACAGGATGTTAATTTTTTGTTAGCTCTACCAGGTTTGATTATATTCCTATCCTTTTTCTTCATATGCAAAAACATTATGTAACCATATGATCGAATCGCTGTGAATTGTCAATTGAATAAATTTGATAGGTCTGTCAATTTAGTTCAATGGGTTTGCCACCAGAGGGTGCTTGATAATTTTATTCATTGATAAATTTCATTGATAATAATTAAAGATGGGCAGGACCGGAGTGGTCATCCTTTAGAAAGAACCGCATTGAGAAGTTTTGTTTTTGTAATTTTATGAAATCAGTCGTGAATAAATTCATTAATCAGACATCAAAGTTAGCGTGTTTGTGGGTGGCCTTGAAGTTACTACATGAATAAATTCACGAAGCACTTCACAATTGTAATGCCCGCTTTTAATAAACAGGTCACACTGTAATAGATTTATGTATCAAGGGTACTAACTAGATCGATATATATATATATATTGATAAAGGGTACCATGTCGCCTCCAAAGTATATACTGAAGAGCCGTTGTCACCTCATATATGACGTTGTCACCTCCGATTTCGGAGGCGACAACGTTTTTTCCATATTTTCAGTAGTTCTGACCTCAGATGACCTTTAACGTGCTAACAGCAAAATTTTTGTCGGAGGTCACAACGTACCCACCATACCCCCAAAAAAAGTTTTTAGTTCCGGTATAGATCACCGGCGCTAGTGCTGCATAAAAAGTTTACGGAAGGCACGATGACGCCTCCGATCATATAAATCGCATGTTTGCGTCACATACGGTTGACGTACGTAACTTTCCCGCCTCCGCTAAATGGCAACGTCGGTGAGGAGGTGATAAAGACGCTTTCGTATCATTTCATACCATATTTGCAGTTCGCCAATTAAAGCCGTGGTAGTGTATAATGGAATGGTCCCAAAAAATATTTTTTTTTAATTTTGATTCGCTATAACGCGGAAAACGTGTCTTTCTCCTAAATAAATAAAATAAAGCAAAGAAATATTAATATCATCATTATCATCCTCGAAAATACAAAAAAGCATTATCAAATTTCACATTTTTTCGTAATTAACAAAAAAATGTTGTCCATGTTAGTGAAACGTTACAAGTTTAGATAACTAATAAATAGCACAGAGGTGATAATTAAATTTAAAAACTATAACAATTGGGTTTAAAAAATAAATTATTAACCCTGTTTGTAACAACAAAGTTGAAAAATGTTAGAAACTATAACATTACGTCAATTGTTATAGTGTTTTACTAATTATTTTTGGTACTACTTCTAAACTCCGATTTGTGCGGAAACCTTAGTATTCTATATAGATAAAAAGCATTGTTCTAACTGACAACTTTTGTGACGCTTTTGACACCAACTGTTCACACATCGCTCTACTACTTGAGTATGACATGGACATCAATTCCATTCAGCTCCTATTCTTGACTTTATTAAAGATAAAATTCCTCCATCGCTTACTATTTGTAACATGGGCACATGCTTAGGGCCATTTGTAAAATATTTACGTTTCTTGATATTAAATCAGACAGGCAAATAGGACTTTAGGATGAAAGAAACTGATACATTATATTCATCTAAAGAATTTATCACAACTAAGTACAATCTGAGACCTCTGTTTGCCGCAGTTAACAATGTTAAAGTGTGAAAGTGGGCCTGGATCATGAACAGCCAATTCTTCTGGACAATTACCTGATTGTATTACAGTATTAAAGTCCAGGAGACATTGAACATCTTTAATTAACACTTTTAGATCAATTTCAGGAATCCCTCGCTGAACGTTATCAAAACTTACCACTGGAAGTTTTTCACAACAATTAAGATGAATTGGAGTACCTGCTTCTTTCCCTACCACCCATACTAAGCGATGAGGGAATTTATCTTTATTAAAATCAGGAACAGTCTGAATGAAATTTCGACAAGTTTTCATGTCATACTCAAGCAGTAGAGCGATTTGTGAAGTTGCATGGTGTCAGAAGAGTTGCTAGTGCCGAGTTTAGGAATGTGTTCATCAGAACAACGCTTCTTTCTCGATAACATTTTTCGCACAAATCGGAGTTTAAAAGTAGCACAAAAAAGAATGAGTAAGAGACTTAATTGACTAGTGACATAATGCTATATATAGTTTGTAACATTTATCATTTTGCAATTTTGATGTTACAGAGTTAATAATTTATTTTTAAAATCCAATGCACGACCAATACATACTGAAATATCTTTTAATTTAATTCTCTGTTATTTCTTACTTATCTAAACCATAGCATTTAACTAACATGGAAAAACTGTTTTTGTTAGTTACGCAAAAATGTTAAATTTGATTAATTTTTTTCGATTTTCGAGCATATGCGCGACCTGATGATATTAACCGATTTCTTATTTCTTTCCTTTATGTCACTGTCTGTCTGTTGGGCGGTATACCGAACAAAATTTAATAAAACATTTTTACATCCCACCCTAGTGAATAAGTTCAGTACAATCTGATAATGATGTCATCCAGTACTGAAAAACTGCTAAACCTTTAATTATTATGGGACCACAAATTGGACTTTTATTTGTCTACAGGGTATATATCCAAAAACTCAACCGTTTGATAATGGAAAAACTATAACTGGGAAAAATATGAAAATCTTACTTCTTACTTACTTCCCGCCCTTAATATATCGTTTCAAATAAATAATTAAAAGTTAGAAGACACGTGAATGTTATTGTAAAGGGAGACTATTTGCAGCTTTCGTGGTTTAACCCTCTGGGAAGCGTAGATGTCACCCTTAAAATCTTAAATGGGTAAGTGGTACATCATTTTAGAGGTCGTTTAAATCTCTCTCCAATTATTAGTATTTTTTGAGTAGTAGTTTCCAAGAAATCGAGTTCCAAAAATAGATTTATTTATGTAATGCTTTAGTCGAAGAGTTTGCTGGTAAAGAATTGTGGGAAAGGGTGTAGTAACTACCTACGTATCCTCAAATCATCCTGCTAAAAGAGGAGTGAACATAATAATGTTTTTTTAATAATAACTTATAGCCATAAATCTTAGTGGAGGCCGTTCTACTTACGTCCAATTTTGTAACGCGATTTCTACGAAACTACTACTCAAAGAATAACAAATTATTGTTATTACTGGAAACAGATATAACTACCTTTAAAATGGTGTGGCACATAACCCTGCTTCCCATTTAAGAACATTAGGGTAACATCTACCCCGTCCCATAGAATTAAACCCCGAAAGCTGAAAATATTATTTAAAAGCGTACTCGTTCTTAAAGAAATTGACGTGTCTTTCCGATTTTTAATATTATTTACTGGAAACTAGATATTAAGGGTCGGAGTTTTCAATGTCCTATATTACCTAAAAATGTCGCTTGCAGTCCGGAAAATAAATATCAGTTTTTTTTAGTACAGCCCTTGTTATTTAATTTGGGCTGATTTCTCTGTAGAAAGGGGTATACTTGACCAGACTTCGTTTAATTATTAGATTTTAATACAGAACTCTCTAAAGGAAAAACTAAAAATGGAATTTTAAAAAGTGTCACAAGTAATTTTTTTCAAATAGTAAGCCAAATTTACCTAGTTAGTCAGGATGGCTTTACAAAGCTACAAATCATAATCGCAATATAGTATCACTTGTTCTTGATTTATTTAGCACTTGATTGTTTACTAACCCCCTAACCAACAGAAAAATGTTAAATTGTCAATATATGCTTGCCTTGCCCTCTTAATTCTGCCCAGAGCGACGAATTGCAGAAATACACGACGAACCACTGCCGCCCACCCATATGTGGTTAAGCTTAGTACTCCTCGAACTACACTATTTAAGAACTCTTTCATCTGGAGGACTTCATCCTTGTGGAACGACCTTCCCGAGGTCGTTTTTCCCAACGAATATAACCTCCAACGATTCAAAACCAACGTGCCCTAAAGGATTTTTCCTATAGTTCTTGTGTTTGATCATTTAAAAAAAAAAAAAAAAAAAAAAATAATGTATTTTGAAAACTACAAATTTTCGGAATATATGACTATAAGAAGTTAACCGTGTTTTAAATAAATTTAATCATAGTTACTATAAAATTATAAAAATACAATTGGAAAAAAAGTGACTTTTCACAGTTTTCTTAATTTAATTTTTATCTTCTATTTTGAGTGCCGTGTAATAACAATGGTTAAAATTTATACGGTGTACTAACCTAGGTTCCTTTTTACAAATAAATTAGCTCAAATTAAATAATGAAGGAAAATTGATAATTATTTGCCGGCCTCCAAATGACATTTTTACATAAAATTTGAAATATGTCAAAAACGGTTAAACTTAGTTATAGGTAGGATATTAAATTTATTTAGAATTGTAAAATAAGCAACTTGACATTTACTTGATTCTTGAAAATATTTTAGCCGCCCTATCGACCTTAGCATACGACGAAATATCCAAAATTGTACTAATTGTAGTTTACCGATAATCGACCATCGGAATTCCTAGGGGGCACTATATATTATATCACACTATTTAAAATATTTAATATACTGTCACACAGCGTCTGAATAATCTTCCATTCGTCTTGATATTCACTTGCATCTAGATATTAAATTATTAATTGTTAATGTTTAACAATGCAATTATTAATTTGTAATCTCCTTGCCATTACAATCTAAACATCCTTTCATTCTATATTTTTTTATTGTTTTCATGTTTCAGATTTACATTCACATTTGACACCGAAATATAAAATGCGCCTTTCAGTCTGCCAAAAATATGGTAGAAACTGTCCGCCTATATAAATATTTATATTTAAAACCCAGCATGCGGATACAGAGGTGTCTATATGACCTCCGACAATGTGGCAACACTGTCGGAGGTAATAACAGCACCAGGATATATGCGCATATACAATCTTCGGAGGCCACATAGTACTTTCTGTGTTCCCCATATATGACCCGTTAAAAATTAAAAAATCTTTTCCCCTCTCAAGGAATCTGGATTGGTTGTCATTTCAACACCCCATATATACTTTTTTTTTCGATGTAAACCCCTGGGAACACCCGGAGGCCAGGTCGCCTCTTCTGTATACCGGAGGCGACAACATACCGTGCACCAATATATATATATATATATAGTACCCGTGGTGCATACAACTTTTATGTCATACCAGTTCGTTTTGAATTATAAATATATTTTTTAAATTTAATTTGATTTACCAACTTTTTATTTTTACCTGCGACATTATTATAGCCTGCGTTTTTGATGCTAGGGAGATAAGCATTCAAATGTTTAATGTGTCGGAATCAAAAATGGAACAAGGTTTTGAAATTCTCGACAAGATTGAAAAGAAGGCTGAAAAGGCAACGCAAAACCTGTTACCGAGAAAAGAGTACCACAGTTACTGAAGGATATTTAGAGGATAGCATATCCTCAAAAAAATGAGGTTTCAAGGATGTTGGCAGACGTACCATCTGGATCTCGCATTTCCTTGCAGTAACTAGAGACCTAGACAATGAATCATGAGTCAACCTTTGGTGCAGAAAATTTAGCTATCAGCGGAACCTTCCAGAATTGCCAGTTCTATGTAAATACAACCAAATAATATATAAACGTAGATTTATATTTTGTTAATAAAGAATAAGTGAATCGAAAACTGTTTTTTACATCTTAACGCCAGCGCGGGCCATAATGCGTACTTTATGCCCGCATGGGCATAAAGTAATCCATTATGCAGATGGTATCTTAGGTATAAAAGTACAATAATGTAGTGGTATGACATAAAAATTAATAGATATTCGTTAATTAATAATTAATCTTATAACATAGTATTTTATTTCTAACATAAATGATGATAACAAAATATAGTATATTAAAAAAATATATACAGTGTGTCTACTTAAGTTGCCGCCATATGGGAAACTTTTTATTATAAATTTTTCGAAAAAAAGTTATTCTTTAGAGCGAACCCGCTATAAGACGCTGCGGCGAATGCATGGCATGGTTTGTATTCTTTATCGGCAATATGTATATGGGTAGATGGCACTGAGTATCGGAATGAGTTTCCAACAATTGACTATACACAATGTTGTTTGAATAAATTAAACGGTATTTAATTACTTTCTGAAACTGAAAAAAATCACTAGGAAAGGTCATTTTGATAAAGATTACACAAAATGTTAGTGAAATTTCACTAGACCTGGCAACGCGGCGGTCAAATACTAGAGAAGTCAAGCGCCATAAACTAATAAACTCAACTGCCGATTCATCGCCGGCGTGGTCGTGAGAGAGAGCTCCGGTTACCCTTGCAATGGGGCGATGTCTGGCCCGTAGGTGGCACCGACGCGTCGTAACGCGCGCGAGAGAGCGAGAGAGAACTAGGGTCAAAGTCTGATTTTTACACAAGAAAGGAATGTTTACGCCAAAAGATAAATACTATGATTTGCAACCATAGGGCGACATCTATGTAATGTTTTTTAACCAAATTGGATTGACAGATAATCGTATAAAAATGGCGGCGTCAATTGAACCTTAACTAATTCGATAGCATATGTTTATAGACTGGTAACAAATGCCACCCCCTAGGCTCGTATCTGTATAATTCATGATCGCGGTACACGGCACGCGCATGGGACGGCTTGCTGTGTGGCTTGGTTGTCTACACAGGGCCAACACTCCATTCATAAATCTGTTGGAAAGTGAGTTTGTGATTGTTTGAAATGTTATTGAAAATCAGTAATGGGTGGAAGAGTGACAAAACATGTTGGTCTCCCTAATGGCAACAATGTTGAAGTCTGGTTAAATCAAAGATCTTACAAGGTTAAATCCAATAACGTTTAAAAGGTTATGGAGCGGTCTTCATTGTGTCGGAGCGGAGCTAGTCTGGGCAAAAAGCCCAACAAGGGCGTATAATTTACTTTGAGATTCTTTACGTTTAACTATATTATCTATTCAAAAAGTGTAGTTTCGAATATTGGATATTTATAAAAAAAGATAGAAATATTGATCCAGTTTTTATATACAGTGTATCCAAGGATGGATTTAACTATTTATGCTTAGCATCAATATTTTTGGTGTATTCATTACTGGATGATACTCTCCAGATATAAAAGTGTATATTTCTAGCCAGATTGTTATATTTATCACTAAGACATCTTGCAAAATCCCAATTAAAAATTTGTAAATTTGACAATTACAACTGGTTTAAGGCCACTAAGGCATATTGTACACTAAAGTGATTAATTAAATAAGTAAATTAAAATAATATGTACCTAAACAAGTTAGATCAAATATATAAAAATAAATAAATAAATTATATAAAACCTGTCTTCACGTACTTGTTACACTGCAAACGTTGTTTAAATATAGAAAAATAAAGATGTAAAATATTTTGATGGGACTGTTCCTTTCTTCAGTATTTTATTCCCATGTACATTACCTACATAATCTTCTTTTGTGAAGTGTTTCTCACAAATAACTGTTGCATCACCTGGACTATAATTATTCCTTCTAAGGGCATGTATCCAAATTTGCCGTAGGCTACGGCCCTTTAGTATCATAACGAAGTGGATAAACATTTGGTACATTCTTAAACAAACCGAATTTTCATAGTGATGCAAACTCAAAATCAAATTTCTAAATATATTTACTAACCTGTGAAATTTGAATTTAACACCATTGCATCTTCTAGTGAAGTATTTTATGGCCGCACAAGACTCAACCATCTTGTAAATGCAAGATTTATATTAAGAAATAAACCAACTCGACTGCTTTTTGCCCGGACTAGCACCACGGACCGGTCCATAACCTTTTAAACGTCAATTGTGAGTCAGAAATCATATCAATACAATCATATTAAAACATAACCATACTTACCGAAGAAAAGATAAATCCTTGCTTAAATGATCCACTCTTTTACAAACTATACATGAATGCACCATCATTGTTTATAATAAAGACGATTTTTCACCAATACTCACAAAAAAATAAAATAAAAACAACCAAGTATATAAACACTCCCTTAAAAGCGGTTAGTAGCGAGGTAGCGAGTAGCAACAGTGTATTCTTCTTCCATTGATAAAGTTTGACCATTTGCCGCCGAGCGTAGTATCTTTTAACTTGATGTTGTCAGAGTGCAGTCGGTTTATTTCAAACTTTTATGTATAATAATAATATTTTTTTTCTAAATCTCTCAAGGCCTATTCACAATTTATATTAAAATTATTGGGAAATAAATTTATTTTAAAAGCAATTGCGGATTAACCTTAAACCAGTTGCAATTGTCAAATTAACAAATTTTTAATTGGGATTTTGCAGATACCTTAGCGATAAATAGGACAATCTGGCTATGCTGCAAGCATAACAGCAAGGTGGGGAGTGCACGTTTACAATCCTTACGTCGACTTCAAAAAATGTAAACATTTCTATCTGGAGTTTGTAAGATCTTTGGTTGTCTATAACAACTCGGCATCAGCTACGTCCCCATATTGCATTTTTTTTTTTTTTTTTTTTATGATCAAACACAAGCACTATAGGAAAAATCCTTTAGGGCACTCTGGGAGTGGTGCGTGTGCGCAAAAAGCGATTCACGTTGGTTTTGAATCGTTGGAGGTTATATTCGTTGGGAAAAACGACCTCGGGAAGGTCGTTCCACAAGGATGAAGTCCTCCAGATGAAAGAGTTCTTAAATAGTGAAGTTCGAGGAGTACTAAGCTTAACCACATATGGATGGGCGGTAGTGGTTCGTCGTGTATTTCTGCTATTCGTCGCTCTGGGCGGAATTAAGAGGGCAAGGTCAGCCGAGCACCTTCCATTAAAATATCTGTAAAAGAGAGTCAAATCCCCAACCTGTCTTCGATGTTCTAGGCTGTCGAGGTTCTTCGTCAGCTCGTGGTCTCCGATCAGACGAATAGCCCTCCTTTCGATGGAATCCAGTAGCCGAAGAGTATGTTTGGGTGCAGAGCTCCAGACATGAGAGCAGTATGCATTATTATCGATACACATTTCTTCTTGAATGAAATCGGATTTGCTAAAAAATGCGTGTGTAAAAATGTCAGTTCATATTTTTCCCCCATTTTCCGAGCCACAATACACGATTTCAGCTTGAAAACGGACGAGGCGCGATAACTCGAACAGCGTTAAAAAAAACGACATACCTAAGATTCAACACTGCGCTTGCGCGTCGATGAAAATGTCCGTTCTCATTTTTTCCGTTCACGAATAACGAAAACAAACATCCGACAAGTAAAACGGATGAGGCGTGATAAGTTGAATTCTCCGTTCTAAACAACTTTCGATTTTTCTATGTACAAAACTATTCACCGCACGGAAAATGTCAGTTACTATTTTCATCTCATCAAAAACATCACTCTCAGTCAAAAAATAAAAAGAACGGACGAGGCGCGATAACTATTACGACCACGTTTTTTTTTACTTATGTAAAGATGATTCTCAATGAGTTCGCAATGTTGCCAATATTTGTTCTTGTTAATTTCCTTCTCAAGACCTTATTAAATCACCAAAAAACTCTTAAAAATTTAGGTCGGGATCAGTCTGAAATCCTGGTAACGGGCTGCCGTACTAATACATTGGGTTTGAGTCGGACAAAATTTTATTTGCGAATGAATTTGATAGACGGTGCAGGTTCTAAACTTTAGAAAAATCCGAAACTAAATATAAGAAAAAGGTGCAATTATTCATCTTCCCTGTTTCTATATGGACTTATACATTCCTCAAACTACTTTATTCCATGAAGTTCCGTTCAATCGTGGTAATTTATTTTTCAACTGTTTAGAACAGCTACCTGTTATCGGTTTCCTTTGAATAAATCCTTTCAAAGAATATTGTTTGCGAGTCGTGGAAACAAATAATGTTTACGGATGTCAGTAAGATAAGATGATTTTAGAAATGATGTTAAAGTCGGTCGTTTTATGAATCCCGATATCGGAGTAAATCATTAAAGGTTGTTAAATAGTAAGACGGTTAAGTTAACAATACCTTCGCTATATTTGATCGTACCGAACATTCCACTGGTTCACTGTAGTCGGCTGTGTAAAATCAACGGTTCCAAAACAAAATTATCTTAGAATTATGTACCGCGATAAATATTTTTATTGTTGTTTGTTTATTTTTCACTCACAGTTTTTTTTATTTATCAAATGAAAAATATTTTGCGTCAATAAGTTAAAGATGTTCTCAGGTACTTTTTCCAAGAATTTAGTTGTTGTGGGATCATTATAGTTAAATCTATATAATAATCACTATTTTCCAAGAAATAATTAAAATTTGCTCAAGTGTAGGATGGTATGTTCTATTTTAAATAAGTAGCTATGCTTTTTACTTTTAGTTTGTTTCTCATTGTGTGTGAATTAAAAGCAGTTATAAAGCAAAATTATAGAAAATGTTCAGCATAGTGATACAACGCCCAGAAGGTGTTTATCTCCAGGTGAACGCCGTTTGATATTACAAATTGAACGTTATTTTACTTTAGAAAAAGATAACTCGGGCCCGTTAGTGTCTGTTTTGGCAGTGCAAAAACGAACGTCTGATACTTGTGGCATTTCAGATAAGACATTAAGAACACTTCGAAAAAAGAGTGAAGAGGAATTGGACAGACCATATAAAAGGGTTCGACTCCATTCTAAAACCTTTGATTTGTCCCAAAGGATAAAACTATCGATTAGGAATATTTTTTATGATATGTATAAAGCCAAGGAATATGTTACCCTCAAAGCTTTGCGAGCTGTCCAATAATGTTTCAAAAAGATGGCAATTTTTAAGGGAAAATTTAAGAAACAAAAAATCGGGTTTGTTGTCAAGGCAAGTTGTTTTTCTTGACGAAACAAAATCGTCTTGGCGGAATGATGAAACATTGCTATTCCAGTACCCGTGCCAATAAAGGAAAAAGGTATATAATAATACATGCTGGCAATGAAGAAAAGAAGGGTTTGTTTCAAATGCCAGTGTTATATTTTCATCAACAAAAAAGCTAAAAAATTATTATTTTTCTTTACCTAAACAAAATTTTTATTTACTTTAAATTATTTTATTTAGAAAATACCTAAAATATAATTTATTGTTTGAGAGCCACCGACTACCCTACTCGAGAGGTTTTATTACTTAGCGGACTTCATACACCGTACCGACTTTAACTATACTCTTATATATTAGGAACGTCTGGTACCTGCCGATGGAATATTATTTCAATAATGGCTCCATATTTGATACAATTCTATATTCCGGAGGGTTTCATTGAAGAATGATAAAACAGATTCATCATAACTTTTTGAAGCAGAAATAACTGCATAAACGAGTAAAACTTTTAATATTATCATTCTTAAAGAAATTATCGGATAATAGCTAAAATATACTGAAAATGTATTCAAAAATTAATGCGGAAATAACTCTATATTTATATGGTAAAAGAATTATACATTTTCCTGTTTAGCTATATTAATATAAATCTTGTCATCGAATTATTATAACAATGATCCACCTATCTAGACCTAGCGATGCAAATAATTTATCATTCATCATAAATTATGTTCTGAATTCTGATGATCATGTTATATGCCAAATTATCTTTTAATTGTGCCATAATACAAAAGTAAACAAAATAAATATCAGCCATGTATTTGTAAACTAGTTTTTGGTACTACGTAATATTTTAATGTTAAAAGAACTACGAGAATGTGGCTCGCTAAATCAATAATTATGTACTTTTTTCTTAAATATAGTGTTTCATCTGAATCAAGGGTAAAAAATTCTACTCTTTAAATTATTGTATTAATTTACTTTAGTGTTGTGATCGCTCGAGCAAAAAACCGCTTGATCATTGGATTATTATAATTACCGACATCGCTCGATTATTAAAAAAACCGCTCGAGTTATCTATTCAGGCGAAAACCGTCGCCCGTCACTTATTATCTTTCACTCGATACCCGAGCTTAATATGATGTGCGAGTTAAAAAACTGCTCGTATATTCGAACAGTTTTTCGCTCGATAGGAAATACTCTGGTTATAAATTCAGGCGAAAAACCTAAAAATATCGCCGGTTACTTGATAGAGGACCTCGGTCTATGCGCCGCACCATCCGATTGGCGACGTTCGAGTTTGACGTTGAGCAGGTACACAACATACGTCTTTCTTAAAGGCACATAAACGAGAAGGTACATAAAAAAAGTATGCCAAATCCCTTAGCGGAGTCATCGCGACATGGTATTGTAAAGTTTTGTTTTAACTGGCTAGCCAGCGGCGTAGTTTAGGTCTCCGATTGTAAATATTAAAAAATTAAAGGATATAATTTTAAAATTTTTATTTACTATAAACTCGAGAAAACTTCTAAAAAATAACATAATAATATAAATTGTAAATAAAAATAACAAAACGAACAAAATGGTTAATAAAATATATAGAAAAATTCGTTGGTAATCATATAGTAAACATTTTTAAATCTAAACAGGAACTTTTTATTATTAAACTCAAGAATACTTCTTAAAAATAACATACATTATAGAAAATAATTAATGGTAAATAAGAAAACGAGCAAAATAGTTAACAAACCATAGATATCGACAAATTTTTTGGTAACCAAAAGTAAACATTCTTAAATTTAAACAAGAACTTTTAGGTAACTATAACACGAATTTAAAAAAATAATCACCTATTTTCTTATTTTGCCAGTCGCGTAACTAAGCCTACATTTTTGAAGGGCACACAGTGGGCACCTAATAATTTAAAGTGGAAGAATTTGACAAGCCATTTTAAATATCTACTTATTTTATGCTCGTAGATTGAGAAAGATGTGAAGAAAAATAACTCTTGGTAATACTTTTTGTTTTAAAAAAGCACAAGAATAAACCTGAACAATAAATACATATTTGGGTGATTTTTGCAGTTTTTTTGTTTGGTATCGAGACACGTGGTAAAAATTCATTATTCACAAATAAATAAATTTCTGGAATATTTTTGGTGGCTACTATAATTTTTTAGCTAAACCTGTGCCCACCCGTAGTTACATGCCTGCTAAATATTCTACCTGATCACATGTAAACGGCTAGACAGACAGTCGAGCACTCGAGCGATTCACTCGATTATTAAAATCGCTCGAGTATCAAGTACTCGATTATTAAAATCATCGGTTTTTCCCAACACTACTTTACTTGTCCATTAATTTTAAAAGGTGTACTAGAAAAGTTTTCTCCTTGTCAACGAAACAGAAGACGATTTTCTTGGCATTTTTTAACATTATCGCTTATTTTTGTAAAATTACGTGCCCATGAAGTGCTTCTCCAAATTTCCGAATTAGAAGTAGACGGAGCAATATCTGGACAAGAATCGTCAAGTTTAAAAGAGCAAGATTTTGTTACGTTATTAGAAGAACAACTTATTCAATGCTCTTGTACCTGCATAAATAAAGTCAGTAAAAAATTGAAACTAAAATTTTCACTTTTTACGAATATCTCCTGGAGAAATCAAAATTTATAAAAAATTAAAACTGTACTTGATCTCTTTTATGAGATCCCAATAGGGAGTATTGAATTTATAATAACCGGAATTGTTATTATAACTCATTGATTTTTTTATTGAAATAGTAGGTATAAGTGTAGATTAGCTATAGATAATTATTGCAAAAAAATCTTCTGTCTTGCTGCCTAAGAAAGAACAACTACTTTAGTTATTTTCAATGTGGTGATTCCAAATACACTTAGCATTTCTTCGCATCAGGCCTAGTTTCTGAAAGAGCTTACGCATAATAAATTGTAATATTAATATATTTGACTATTATAATGGTCAAAAATGTTTTCAAAAATTTTACTAATTCCAAGACTAATGCCTTTTTAATTATACCTATTTATTCATAATTTACTGGAAATACCTAATCTTATATTGGCAAAAGGCCATATAAATATTACAGATAAGAAATAATTTTTCCTTGAATTTGCACCTGCAGATTTCTTATTTTCGTATTTGCAATTAGTACAAAATATACATTAGAAGGCAATAAAAGAGAATGAAATTGTGTTCTGTAAGCCTCATAAATTAATTCGCTAACCTATATAATTCCCACATGCGGAATATTGCCTGCATGCATTTGCAAAACTTAGTTGAAACTTGAGTTTCATTGCAAGAGCGTGTTTTTTGAATAATCGTATTTACACGTGGCTTCTACAAGTAGGCGTAGTCGCGTAAACCATCCGGACGTTTTTTACTACACATGTGACGAGTACATTTTAAATGAAAGTAGAAGAGTAATTTGTGACTTTGTGAAAAAGCTTATCAGGTCTATTTTGGTGTTCACTTAGGAGACCAAGATGAACCCTGGGCCCCGCATGTTGTGTGCATAACCTGTATCGAACAACTGCGACAATAGACAAAAGGACAAAGAAAGTGTTTAAAGTTTGGTGTTCCGGTGGTATGAAGAAAACGATAAAAAGCCAGTTTGACGTTGTTATTTTTGTCTTGTGAAGATAAAGGGAATTAATCATAACAATCGGCATAAGTGGGACTATCATAACCTGGAGTCAGCAAGAAGACCTGTTCAGCATTCTGCCTACGTTATCAGAGGATACAGTCGAAACGGCATCTGACGATCTGCAGAGTGACTGAATTGAAAAAGAGGACAGCGTTTTTTGCATGAGATTTAACAGGTCACGAACAATTAACTCAGGAGGAGCTAAGGGACCTTGTCAGAGATTTAAACTTCCCGACAGAGTCTGCCGAGTTACTTGCCTCCTCCAGACTAAATGGAAAGAATCTTCTTTATCCACGTATCAAAATTAATCAGTGAAGAATAGCGGGAACGATTCCACCAGGATGTAAAAACCATGGAAGAGATGTATCAGGATAGATGGAACATGAGATGATGTCCGATTACTGCTGGAGTCTTCAACGAGACTGTTCTTTTCTGAGGTCTGACTTAAGTTACCATCCCATAGGCCCATAGGGCCGATATTTTAAAGTCAGCTTAAGGTACAGAATGACATAAGTAATCCTTAACAAGTTTGGGATTATATTAGAGTTCATTTTAACTCTCATCTAAAAGAATATATCTGTAAGATCGTAATAATCTGCCACGTCAATTGACCCCCAAATTAACGTATCAATTGACCCCCAAATTAATTAAAACAAACATAGGTTTAAGGTTTAGCTTAATGTTTAGGCTTTGACGGGTCCGGACATTTTTTCGGAAAAGAATTTGTTACAGCGATGTCACCCATTATTGAGATATTATGCATCTTCGAAAATATTTTCTTGATACTGGTAAAGTTTGCTATAGTTGTCGATCTCCCAGGCAATACCTAGATATTTTTACTGCTTCATTGTATTATTTTTACTATAAGGAAGTTATTTTTATAAATTTCACGTGTAATACGATTTTAGAGACTACTATTTGAAACTAATGTACATTCTTATTTTTAGGAAAACATCATTAGACTAACTAAATTTCAAAATGGGTGTCCTGAACTCAATCCTATAATAAATTTTACAGAAGTTATTATAAATAAATCCGCTGTAAATTTTAAAGCATATGCTAGTGAAGATGCAATTGGGGAGCAAAAGGTATAAATAATATTTTTTAATAAATGTTTTTATTATGAAAAGTGATAGAAAGCGTCCATTCTTTGACGGCATCACTGATTTCCATAAACATAGATTGACTGATATCTCTAGCTTAGTAAAATCAATGTTATATTATGCCAACAGGAAGATCAGTCGTCAGACTCGTTACTAGACCATACAGAGCTGTTCAAATATTTGTTTCAGGTTCATTCATTCCAATCAATGGTAATCAATAATAGATATTATTCAATGCTAAACTTGCGCATCTGTATTTTGTACAGCTATGGTATACAGAAAAATTATTTTGAGGATTTCAGCACCTTTTACTAGGCTCAGGTCGATTGAGTAAAATGTACTGATGTGTACCCCTTTCCATAAATCGCTATGCTTTCTAATGAACCGCGAATTGTTACTTGTTTACTGATATTCTCCTTTTATTTTAGATAGAAATTGTGATTGAAAGATGTCTTTCCAGAGATTCACCAAATAC
Organism: Barypeithes pellucidus; assembly: GCA_963991005.1. Classification (NCBI taxonomy): domain Eukaryota; kingdom Metazoa; phylum Arthropoda; class Insecta; order Coleoptera; family Curculionidae; genus Barypeithes; species Barypeithes pellucidus. Next base: position 31,378,075 of record OZ022559.1, read on the forward strand.
GTGTGAGAAATTTCGTTCAATAAAAGTTCCATATTTTTGTAAAGTATGGAGCATGGGAGTTTGGGCACATTTTAGAAGTGCAACTTCGCCAGAGTGGCAGTGCCCATTGAAAAAGGTGTGGAAATTAATTTTTTTCTTCCTGTGTCGGGGCTAAAGCATTTTTTCTTATTGCATATTAACAATAGGAATAAGATAATTACTTTGTTTATAATATAACTTTATTTAAAAAATAGTTACTGCTAGTCGCGTCGTTGTCTGTTTATACAGGGTGGCCAATTAGTGCGACAAAGGTCGATATCTCTGTTACCGCTAGGGATAGCGGAAAATTTTTTCACGAAAGTTATTAAGCGTTAAGAGGTGCATCTTCTAAAATTATTTTCGACCATACAGGGTGCTTCAAAAGGGCGGTGTGATAAAAATCTTTTAAATGGGACAACATGTATATTTTTACATATTTGAATTCACCGTACAACTCTGTACATAGCACCGTAATTATTTGTACACATTTTTTCAACGTTGCCAAATAGATTGGAAAATTCCTACAATTTGTGCAAACATAATATGGTTCAATGAATTATGTAATACTTCTTACTTATAATAATTTCAAACGAAATATTTTTATGTCGGAAAGAGGAATGTTGATAGAAGTCCCCTATGATAACACATATCAATATTTTTGTACAGGGTATTTTCTATGGATATGCCAGTATTACGAACTTGAAACCTTGTAAGTCTTTTAAATGAAACACCCTGTATATGATTACCTTATCTTGTAGATATTTTAATCCTCTTTAATTTTTATTAAGGTCTTTCTATGGCCAGCGTTTCTCAAACTGGGGTCCGCGAGCAGTTACTTAGTGGTCCGCGAATAGCTAAGTGGGAATAAAATGTCATAAACAACATATCGTAATCGACTTAATGCCGAACCAGATATATAAGGCTGCAGCTTTCTTCAAATTAAGCCCAATATAACATAGCTGCGTGGAAGAAGAAGAAAGCAGAACTATCCATCACACTAAGTACATTTGCTGCAGCCAGTGATATATTATTGAGATTTTTGCTTTGTGAAAAATAATAAGATTCGAATAAAAATTATTATTAACTAAAGGTAAAAGGCATGACTTCCTATCCCAGAATTAATTCTGTTCTAATGTAGTGAGCGGCTGGTGGGTCCACAACAAAATTCTAGTGACTCCCATTAACTTGAATACATAATTCAATACGTTTTTCAAAAGAATGAGTCGTGTTTCTACACATTTGCCGAGTAATATTTTGAAAACAATTCCTAATACGAATTTTCATATCATCTCTTGTAGCGGGGGGTATTTTATATACCTTATCTTTCACAAATCCACATATTCTGAAATCCATTTTAGTTAAATCTGGTGCCGGCCATGGTATCGGTGCTCCTATGCCAATCCACTGCTGCCCATACGTTTGATTTAAAAAGTAAGTAATATGACCTGTATAATGTACGGGGGCTCCATCATGTAAAAGCCAAAGACTCTCACGAACTTCATTTGATATTTGAATCATTAATTGCGGTAAATTATATTGTAAGAAATCCAAATATACTTGTCCAGTTACTTTTCCCTCACAAAAATGCGGTCTCCTACAACTCCACCTAAACGTTTAAGGACCATCTGTTTTGGGAATGTATTCGTATGAAATGAGGATTGCTGGTATCATAATGCCTATTCACTTTTCCATTTTTATGAAATGTTGCTTCATCACAGAAGAAAACTAAATGAGCAAAATTGCGTTGTTGTCTCATTTTTGCCTGCGCCGATTCACAAAAATGTATTCTCCTTTGAAAGTCTTCTTCATTTAGTTCTTGCATTAACTGGACATGATAAGGATGCATTTTGTTGGCTTTCAGTATATTTTGAATCGATGATCGTCTAATATCCAGTTGATTGGAAATACTTCGTGGACCAATATGTGGATTTTCAGTGACTGTTATAAGAACATTTAATTGATTTTCTTCGGTTAAAACATGTTTTGTTCTTTCAATTTTCCTACAGGCTATATTGCCCGTTGTTTGAAAACGCTCCATTACCTTTTAAAACACCGTTTTATTAGGTTACCTTCGGTTTGGATATCTTTCTCGATAAATCGTGGTCTCTAATAAGCAATCTTTTTCGCTAGCCCCTAGTACAAAAACCATATCCACCATTTCGACATTTGAGAAGTTCATTTTTAATAATTTTTTTAACAAACAGTACAACAACTCACTTTAATTGTCATCGAATTACCACCGAACTGACTAGAAAAAGGAAAATGGTAAAATACATCCGATAGGATTAAAATATCTACAAGATAAAGTAATCATATACAGGGTATTTCATTTAAAAAACTTACGAAATTCAGGTTTCAACTTCGAAATATCCATAGACATAGGCTGGACTACAAAAATATTGATATATGTAGGGGACTTCTATCAACATTCCTCTTTCCCATATAAAAATATTTTGTTTCAAATTATTATAAGTTAAGAAATATTACGCATTTCATTGAACCATGTTTTTGCACAAATTTTAGGAATTTTCCAATCTATTTGGCAACGTTGAAAAAATGTGTAAAAATAAATACGGTGCTATGTACAGAATTTTACGGTGAATTCAAATATGTAAAAATATACATGGTGTCCCATTTAAAAAAATATGAAATTTTTATCACACCGCCCCTTTGGAGCACCCTGTATGGTCGAAAATAATTTTAGAAGATGCACCTCTTAACGCTTCATACCTTTCGTGAAAAATGTTTTCCGCCATCCCTAGCGGTAGAAGAGAGGTTTGTATGTATATAATGTCGAACCAAGGAGGCCCATAAATAATTTTCTTAATGTTAGATTCAACACAAAAAATATTTTCATAAATGATAGAATATATGGGGGAAGCCAATACAATGTCAGTACTTCATATACATGTTTTCTCTATCTCTCTTCCTTATGGATGTAGTAGAAAGTTGCAAGCTAGAGGTGATTTCAAATCGGCCACGTAATTTTTGAGATTTCATATAAAGGGTATATTTCGCTTAATAATTCAAAGCGCCATTTATGGTTATTTTTCTTCAATTTATTTTCATCTCGGGATTTATCGGTTTAAATATAATACGTCATTTCCATAACGCCCTGTATATGCAGGGGAAGAATACAATTAATTTACTGTAAAAAAATCTTTATAAAAATTTATTTTACTTGCACGGTAAATATTTTGATTGACCAACGACCCTCGTCACTTTTCGGTTACTCTCGGCCCCTTTGGGCGTTGATCATTACAGACATTGGGTCTTGCATCGAGCGTCCACACTTCCAAATAAAATACAACGTCATGGCTTCGATGACAGAATAGCAAACACGGATTTCTATTCCATAGCGTCAGTTTACGGACGGATTTTCATTGTTTTTCTCTTCAGTTTTACATATCAAAAATAAACCTGTTTTACCGGTTGATATATTTAATTAAATATTTTTGAATTAAGCGTTCTGTGTTGTGCGCTATTTTGACGAACAAAATAAAAACTCTGAAAAAGTTGTGAAAATTAAATTTTTTTTATTAGTTTTATGTTATCCTAACCTGGGTTTGATATGTGGTATACGAACAGTTAGAAGTATAATCAACCTATGATTTTATCGATTGCATTACCACTTAATTTAAACTTCGTTCATATAATTTAAGTGTTTAACGCTTAATTTGTAATAATATTATTCTCAAAGATTTAAATACAGGGTGATATGGAAATGACGTATTATATTTAAACCGGCAATTCCTGAGATAAAGACAAATTGAAGAAAAATAGCCATAAATGGCGCTTTCAATTTATTCAGCGGTAAAAGGGACTCGACGTCAAACCAGAAAAACACCTGTGTGGCACTGCGATACATGTAAGCAAACAAGGAATTCTGGCCGGTGTTGTCATATGTACACTTTAAACTCTTTAGACAAAGTAAAATAATTTAAACACTTTTCCATTGTAATACCTTCTTGTACAATTAATTGAAGAACATTTACGACGGACTATGTTTTAAACAACCCGAAAAAATATATGGAATAGTAATAGCCACGTACGTCACTAGGTCAAATGTCAATGATCCATTGACGCCTTACATCGGCTGAGAGAAGTGGTTTAATATAGCGCCGCACGCTTGCGCCTGTTAGTTGAACCAACCAGCGGGGCACACTCAGCAATCCGCTCTGTTTTTCGGTTTACGCGGGATCTTGCCCGTCCATAAATAATCTTTGAATTTTTTTTTTTTTTTTTTTTTGATGAAACACACAAGCACTATAGGAAAAATCCTTTAAATTTTTTTTTTTATGATCAAACACAAGCACTATAGGAAAAATCCTTTAGGGCACTCTGGGAGTGGTGCGTGTGCGCAAAAAGCGATTCACGTTGGTTTTGAATCGTTGGAATATTGTTTTTATTGACGCGTTTCTTCTGGACATCAAATTTCGTCGCGTGTAATAAAATCTAATAAGCTGTAGTATAATCTCTATTATTGTATTTTCAAAAGCTAATTATCGGTTCTGTTTTACTATTACTGTATGTACATAAAGTGTTTCCAGTAGTGTTCCCATGAAAAAGAAAAAAAACTGATTGTGTTTGTGCCGTTTCCTCGCTCTTTAGGTATAAGGATAAATACAAGTAGGTAGAAAATAATTTATTTTTATAATTTTATATGGAATTTTTTTAGTTTTACATTAAGTTTGACAACATTGCCATTGGCTCTGGGTGAACAGTGTACAGTAGCGCGGACTGACCTATGAGTAAGAGTGTTTATTACCCCACTTTTAAAACGGTCGATTTAAAAAAAATAAAATATGTAGCGCTTCTCTAGGGCACCCAAGGAGTATATTGTGCTGAATTTTGTAAATATGGTTGAATGCATTTTGAATAGAACACTTCTAAAAGTTACCAAACATAACCTGTTTTTTCTGGACGTAAGAAAATATCTTTATTGTCCCAGCAAAAGTATCTTCTCAATCGGTAGTAAGTGGCTTTGTAAGCATAAGAACTTTAATTTGCTATAACTGCAGGATAATATTTATAAAGCGACTTTACTACTACAGCAATAATATACCCAGCAAAATCAATTTTACTGTCACAGCTATTTTTTTTTATTTAATCTTATGTAGTTAAAATTTCTATAAAATCTTCCCTCAGTACTATATAACATGAGACATTGACCAATGTTGTCTTATTTTGATTTCAATCTTTTCGTTCGTTAACTTTCCTCCAGTGGCCGATGAGTGTTACATTTTGCAATTTTTTAAAACTAAGAAATCTAAACATTACATAATAATATATGATTGTAAATTGTAAATAAAAAAATAATAAGAAGCAATAAATAAAAGTCATTAATATTGAGAAGAATTTGTGGATATTTTGAACATTTATTTCTGGTGGATTTTCTAAAAATTTGTTTTGTTTCAGGGATTTATTGTCACGAAGAGAGGCATTGATCCGGATATAAAAGATTTTTCAGCTATCTCTATAACTGGAAACTACTATTGGAAAGTATTTAGTAAAATCTACACTCAGGGAACAGCTAAACTTATAATATGTTTAAAAATTGAATTTGAAACATATTTTGATTAAGTTTCGATGTTACATCTATAGTATTTATGCAATATATACGAGAGGTATTAGAATAGTTTTCTGGACATTATTTCTCAAGATAATCTTCCTTAATCTCAATCACTTGTATAAGCTGTACTGCATCGATTTTATTCCATAAGAAATTAATAATGAATATTTCAAAATAGCTTCCTTTTACTCTTAGAGTTTACCGTAGTTTAGTTCTTTCGATATAAATTTTAAAACCCTATATTTTTGCTAATTTTTTTAATTTAATTTAATTTTTTATTCTTAATCGAAGTTCCATGATTTTTTTTTGTTTAAATTGTCACTATGACAGCCAAATAAAATTATTTATATTTGTTCAGTCGTCGAACTTAAGTACTAACTTTTACAAAATGTCGAATTTTACAACTTTAGAAATGGTAAATATGATTTTTATACTGGGTGAATGTGCAAGAAATTGCCTCCTCGCGAGCCGAGTGTATGCTGAAAGATATCCAGATATTGAGAGAAAGCCGAGCCAAATGTAAACCATTAAAAAGTTACCGCTAGATTTAAAAAAAAAGTAGCTAAAATGTAGGCTTTTAAAATTTATATCGAAATAACTAAAGTACGGTAAACTCGAAGAGTAAAAGGAATATATTTTGAATATTTACTTTAATTTACAATTATATTAGTCTAGTCGCATATAACAATATTTCCCAATAAAAACTCTATTAAACAACATAATTTATGATATTTACAATTATTTCGAAAACGGCTGGATATAACTTATATGCTTGTATTACAAAAAAAATTGTGTAAGAATTATACGTCAAATATCCAAATAATATACAGGATGTTCCATTTGAAAAACTTTTGAAAAAAATTATTTTAAAACGTGGCGTTTTTGAAAGCTTATTATGAACATCCTGTATAAAATAGATAAACGCGATTAGATTCATAGTATCTCTTGTCAAAATTTCACCCAATGCCGAGGTTAAAAAAATAGTTCTGGATTGTTTTTTTTGATTTTTTTATTCAGGAGTGTAAAATTTTTTTTTTAGTTTTTAGTTTATTTCTCCGAAACTACAAAACCAAATTAAATAAATTTTGAGGCACTTATGAACGATACTAATACGAACCTCAATATGCAATAAAATACTGGGTATCCGATTTAAAAAAATATAACTTTATGTTGTCACACTTTTTTGGGCCGCTTTCTCCGATGAGGATTTAATATTCCGTCCCCGCTTCGTTTGCGGACCCGGTATTTGTCACAAAAAAGATAATTTGCGTATTGTTATAAATGAAATAGTATACAAACCTCGGTGAAAACATCATTCCTGTCTCTAGAAATGATTCACCTCGATGAAAAGTTTCATTCCTGTCTCGAGAAATGATTCACCTCGGTGTTTACTATACTATTAGAGTTTGATCCGAAACTCAAACGGTTGGTACAAACTTTATCCAATAAAATAAACTAGATCTTTATATTTTATTGACACTATATCTATGAAAAACGTCAAAATAGGCAATAAATTTAATCTTAATGTAGTAAATATACAGGGTCCGCAAACGAAGCGTGGACGGAAGATTAAATCGTTATCAAAGAACTTATCAACAACACTGAAACAGCTTGAGATATTGGATTAAAAGCGGCATGTTTTAAAAATATTTTACATTATACAGGGTGGCCCAAAAAAGTGTGACAGCATAAAGTTATATTTTTTTAAATGGGACACATAGTAATTTATTGCATATTTAGGTTCGTATGACTATCGTTTATAAGTGCCTCAAGTTTTATTTTATTTGGTTCTGTAGTTTCGGAGAAATAAATTAAAAACTAAAAAAAAAAGTTGTGCAGTCCTGAATAAAAAAATCAAAAAAAACAATCCAGAACTATTTTTTTAACCTCGGCATTTAGCGAAATTTATGACAAGAGGTCTAGAGATACTATGAATGTAATTGCGTTTATTTATTTTATACAGGGTGTTCATAATAAGCTTTCAAAAATCCCACATTTTAAAATAATTTTTCTCAAGTTTTTCAAATGGAACACCCTGTATATTATTTGGCTATTTGACGTAGAATTCATAGACAATTTTTTTTTGTAATACAAGCATATAAGTTATATCCAGCCGTTTTCGAAATAATTGTAAATATTAAAAATTATGTTGTTTAAATAGATTTTTTATTTGGAAATTTTGTTATAGGCGACTAGACTAATAATTGTAAACTAAAGTAAATGTTCAAAATAGCTTCCTTTTACTTAATTTAATGATTTTCCTCTACTGCCAACAGAACTCTTAATTCATTTTCTTCATTAATAACGGGTTTATTGATTATCATCCTTTTTGTGTACGCAGTGCTTCTTGTTGCTACAAATCTTTGCAACAACTTCTCGAAGGTTTTTGGTCTCGGCTTTCTCTCAATATCTGGATATCTTTCAGCGTACACTCGGCTCGCGAGGAGGCAATTTCTTGCACATTCACCCAGTATAAAAATCATATTTACCATTTCTAAAGTTGTAAAATTCGACATTTTGTGTAAGTTAGTACTTAATTTCGACGACTGAACAAATGTAAATAATGTTATTTGGCTGTCATAGTGACAATCTAAACAAAAAAAAAAATGGCAACTCGATTAAGAATAAAAAATAAATTAAATAAATAAAAGTAGCAAAAATGTAGGCTCTTAAAATTTATATGGAAATAACTAAAATACGGTAAACACTAAGAGTAAAAGGAAGCTATTTTGAACATTTACTTTAGTTTACAATTATTAGTCTAGTCGCCTATAACAAAATTTCCCAATAAAAACTCTATTTAAACAACATAGTTTATGATATTTATAATTATTTCGAAAACGGCTGGATATAACTTATATGCTTGTATTGCAAAAAAAAATTGTCTATGAATTCTACGTCAAATAGCCAAATAATATACAGGGTGTTCCATTTGAAAAACTTGAGAAAAATTATTTTAAAATGTGGGATTTTTGAAAGCTTATTATGAACACCCTGTATAAAATAAATAAACGCAATTACATTCATAGTATCTCTAGACCTCTTGTCATAAATTTCGCTAAATGCCGAGGTTAAAAAAATAGTTCTGGATTGTTTTTTTTGATTTTTTTATTCAGGACTGCACAACTTTTTTTTTTAGTTTTTAATTTATTTCTCCGAAACTACAGAACCAAATGAAATAAAATTTGAGGCACTTATAAACGATAGTAATACGAACCTAAATATGCAATAAAATACTGGGTGTCCCATTTAAAAAAATATAACTTTATGCTGTCACACTTTTTTGGGCCACCCTGTATAATGTAAAATATTTTTAAAACATGCCGCTTTTAATCCAATATCTCAAGCTGTTTCAGTATTGTTGATAAGTTCTTCGATAATGATTTATAATCTTCCGTCCACGCTTCGTTTGCGGACCCTGTATATAAGATGTTTTAAATAAAGATAGTATTACATTATAGATAACATTTTAAAATGAATAAGCTTATACGTTTTTATTAGACAAAAAATTATCATGGGAATACAATTAGTTAATTACTAAAAACAACTTTCTAAAATTATCTCACTTGGTTGGTGGTTGATAACGCGTAACTCCAAGAGTCGTGGTTTGTTATTCTTACTCAAGTTCAAGCTATTACTAGGAACTCGAAAATATGGTTTTTCCTACTGTCATGGTTATATATACTCTCCGTAACACGAAAGTTGCTTTTGTTGTAAAAAATAAATTTACTTGGCTCATAGATTAAAATTGTATAGTGAGAGTCATAATATCGTTCCAAATATACTTTTACTGGATATTGTAGATTCACGCCCTTAAGTACCCTTAAAACATTTCTCTGCGCCTCAAAGACCAAACCCGTTGCGGAAGAAATTCCTCGAAGGAAATGTAGATTATAAACATTCACTAAGGCCCTGTACTTTCACTTTAATGTTAATTTTCACTATCTGATAAATAACAATTTGTTAGCTAAATAAATGAGCATTTGCAATCTGAAAAATAAATTATTTTGGTATTTTCAAGTCAAATATTAACATAATATAATGATGAATTTAAATCTCTCAACATACCTGCAAAGTAGACAATATAGTTTTGCGGCGTGAAATCTTTTGAAAAAAGCGCAATGCAAACAACATATTTAAATGAAAACTTGTGACACTTTATGATGTGAGGCCTTTATCCGTCAAATAATCACTATTCCTAACTATAAATTATCGATGAATAAACTATCTGGTGAATAACAGTAATTTAATTGTTGGACTCTTCATCCAGTCATGGAAAAGAAACTAAAGGCGTTTGAGATTTACCTATATCGACGCATATTGAAAATATCGTGGGTGCAAAGAGTGACAAATGTGGAGGTGCTTGTCCAGATGAGGAAGCCGCTGGAAATTCTAGTTACAATCAGGAAAAGAAAAACAGAATCCATAGGGCATGTAATGAGAGGAGAAAAGTATGAGCTCCTCAGACTAATAATTAAAGGCAAAATTCAGGGCAAGAGATCAGTTGGAAGAAGGCAAAACTCTTGGTTGAAGGATCTGAGGAGACGGTTTGGATGCACATCGACAGATATCTTTAGAACTGGTTTGGTCGCCAACCACCTACGTGAACTAACAACGACCGTCCAGAACCGAAATAAGTCGTAGTCATGTAACGATATTAAAAATCTATCAATATGTGGAAAATAGATATCAAAATTAATTCTAAAAGTGGCTTTTCAGTGAGGGCCACAATGTCTTCTTTTATGAGAGCAAATAGATTGTTTAGTTCCCAGTAAAGAAGGTCTTGATGTGCCAAACTATTGACGTGTAATAATTTTCATTAAGGGCGAAGTACGGTACTGTTCGCCTGTTAAGGTATAAGCTTATTAGTCGGCATTGCGCATGACATCAGCTTTGTTTACATGCGCGAGGCCATAAATTTGCCACTTTTGCTTTTAGAGTTTGGCTATCCATAGATATAATCCAGACTACTTTTAACGGAAATATTTAGAATGGGTTAATATACCAGCTAGAGTTTCAATAACCCTAATACAAAGAAAACTATAGACATTATCATTTCCATCATGTTTTATTTTTTCTTAAATATATGTATAATTAGTTTTCATTCATTGATGAATAGGATATGAACTCTTGCAGACCGATTTCGAGCTCTTCGGTTCTAGTCAGTATAGGATAGGTGTTCATACTGGGATCAGTAATGGTGCTATTCACTCCATGTTACTCAATATTATTTAATTTCCTAGTTTTTGTTTTTAACTCATCCATTATCCCCCAGATTTATCTGCCTTGGCAGTTATTATCTTATATATGAATTTACAAATTTAGAAGCTCTTAAAAAGTACTAAAATATTGACCAATTTTTTTCCTTCTATCCAATCCTGTATTGAGTTACAAAGAGAAACTTAATTTTTTTCCAGAGATCGCAGATTTAAGAATCCAGCATCGAATCGTGTGTCGACGCTATGTCTCCTATTTTGCCGCAGTTTTACTAGCAAAGCCAAGTTCAAGGCTGCATAACTTCCTTGATAACTTAGTTTCGTCGGATAGGAATTTTGTTTTGGATTTATTTGTTCCAAACGATGAATTACATAATAAATGTACTTTGAATTTTCGTAAACAAACAAAATTGTACGGTCACTTGGATTTAATAGTAAACATCTTTGGCGGAAACATACATGGTGTTTCTTAATAACATGCTAATATGTAAGGAGGTTATTTTTGGGTTTCAAAAAAATCCCCCCTTTTATTATATTCGACTCAAAGAACCCTTGCGTTTTTTCAACAGTTGACACCAGCAATATGTGATCGATCAGCTGCTTGGGACATTCACTAAAATTTCCTAGTTAGTGATGGGCCGCATTAAGGTGTGTTTTTAACTTTTAATTGATGCTAATGTTGTAAAAGTATATCTCTATCGTTTTAGTATAGTTTATTTTATTTTCTAAAGTAACAACATAATTTAGTGGCGTCTGTGAGTCGGCAAAAACCCCCAAAAATTGAAATATCCCCCCCCCCCCCCCCGATGCTGAGCACCTAGGTGATGTTGGATATCGCGTCCGACCCCTACCAACCCCTCCACCGACCAATACTCGCCCCCATTATGGAACGACATTACCTTTTAATAAAAAAAAAAATTTCGAAAAAATCTACAATGTTTAAAAAATTTTTTTTACACTCTTCTGTTTTATGATTCTTTTATTTAATTGAAATCTAAAAAAAAAAATTTAACTTAAAAAAAAAAAAATTGTGTTTCTTTGCAGGGAAACCTCTTGAAGCGCGTTTAACCCCTCTGGGGGGTGGTTTCTGGCCGTTTTGAGGGGTTGCGCAACCCAAAAGAGAAATTCTGACGCCGCCATCGTGTTCAGCATCCTCGAAAATGGGGGGGCTGTTCCGGCTGAAAATATTTCGATGTTCGTCCGACTCACAGACGCCACTAATTGAGTTGCCTGTGAATCTAATAAACAGCAGTAAGTACTAATCACTTGACTAAACATTTTCAGGTTAATATTTTATTGATTTCTTTTTAGGCAAAAAATAACAATTATGGTGCATAATTATTGTCTGCTTTCTACGGCTTCTACCTCAGCTGATACCACCGATAAAGCAACTAAGGTCATCTTTAATATTAATTAAAAGATTTGTAGATCATTTTTTTCTTGGTGCATGCACCAAAATGGTGCATATATAATTTGTTCGTTATACTTATACAGTTATCTCTATAGCCTGTTTTGTTGACTAACATAAAGTTAAATAGGTACTTTGATTCAGATTCAAGATATTTAATTTTACTATAGAAGAAATATCCATTTTATCAGTTTTTTTGCATATTTGTAGTATATGTAGCATATAGAATTTGCTCGTTATGATACTATACACTTATAAGTTACTATTGAACATTAAAGTTAGAACAGAGGTAGCAAGAGTGATCAGCCTTTAAGCAAACCGTATATTTAGCTTTTAATACAATAACCCTTCCTTAGAAACAGTCCATAGCTATTTTCAGAAAAGGTTTTTTTGTGCACGCGGTACAAAAATATGGAAATTTGCCCAAGTGATTTGTATTTATATAACAAAGGAAACAAAATGATCTAGGATGACTTTTTCGAAAAATTGAAAATATATTTTTTTACTCGATATAAATTTAGGCTTATTGTTGCCTAATTGAGAAAAAGACACGAAGGAATTTTTTCAAGCGGAACGTACGTACATTATACTATGATATGAGTGGAGTACATAGCCCGAAACGTCCGTCCGTTTTGCGCTTAATAAATGATAGGTAACTCTAAACGTTCTTCATATCTGCGTGTTTCACGTAAGACATTTTTTGATAACCCCCGTATAACCAAGTTTCCCCTTAAGATTTATTTGAATTTAATTTAATCAGATTATTAAGTAGACGGATATTTTTTGGAAATTTAATTTTGTTCCCATTTTTGAATTCTATCCAGAAATTATTCCTGGGTGGGGAATTCTTAATCATAAAATTTGGAATATGTGGTCGACACTATCAGTAATGTCGCCAGTCTTGATATTCAATGAAAAATTAATCATAATTTAGAGACGCTCCTAGTTTAAGTATTTTCGAACGCAATTTTCTCGATTATAGTTTTACGAATCGAATAGGTGTTTTTTGTCAGGGATGCCAGGCAATTAATGCCATTGCCGACTTGACACGCACGTGTCAGTCGGTCTTGTGTGGGCCCACCATCCTTTCCCCGTTAACTGTAAGCTATCAGCAGTGCACCAGATCAATTGAAGAGATGGGGGCAAATTTGTCATAAGAAAGAATGAATGATATTAATTTAAAAGTATAGTTAGTTGAACGTAGGACGAGGCCTAACTGATGTTTAGACTATACTTTTGATTATATTGGCTCGGGCGCGTCCAATAAGTATAATAACAATGCACATTATTATATTGGAACACGGAGGTCTAGTTTTATTTAATTTTAAGTCTTTATCTTGAGGGTTAATTTAAGGGTTAGTCCTTGCATATGTCGAGTAACGTGACCCGAAGTTCTCGTAAGCTAATTACTTGTAATTTATATACAATCAGAATTAACCTAAACTAACATTCAATTATTTCAACCAACCTATCACTCATCCGTCACGTACTTTATTTAAATTTAGATTTATTTTATTTTACAATATAAAACTACCCTAAGCTAACATTATATTTAAAACTAAATAATTTCCAAAAAATTATAACACGCGGTAGTGACTACTAATACTAACTTAAGATATTTTATTTCGGACTTACTTCTTATTCCGGACTCCGAATGTTTTTTTTAAACGTCACAATCGGGTGAATTTCGAAGATATTTCAGCATTATTTATACTCTTACTGAAACATACGAGTGTTGAAGACAGTCCAGTATTATTTAAACTCGCCGTAAACACGAGTAAGCGAAGATAAAAAAAATTCTCAGGGAGAATCCGCGGCTGACTGTTCTCGGAATACTTGGTGTAAAAACACGCAGAAATCTGTAGTCACCATTGCGCCCCCGTTTTGAAAAAAAATAAGATCGCGGGTGAGCGCGGTTCTGGGTATACCAGAAAACCGACTGACTTCTCCTCGGAACTTTTTTATTCATCTTTCATTAATTGGAAAAAACCAGTTTTACAACATTATCTACAATCTATAGCTTATCTTTAAGTCCATGTGTAGACACACTGTATAAAGTTTACAGTAGGCAAAGATGGCACACATGTAGATACATACTTCCTATCTTTCTGTCAAGATTGGTACCTACTAGACATGTAATTATAGATAATGACCTATATTTTTTAGGTAAGAAATAGATTTTGTTTTGTAAACATAAACAGTGTTGTGAGTTGTCTACCTAGTCTCGTTGTTCCGTTTTTAAGTAATTAATCTTAACAAATTATTAAAAAACATGAAAATCTTTTACACCCTGTATCTCAAAAGTTAAGACGTTCAGGGCATATGTTCATAATAATATGAAGTATTTTCTAAGAATGTATCCAAGAAAAACCTTCTTAAATATTAGCATGTTATTAACAAACACCCGGTGTAAATTAAAAATTCATGAAATTAATTTGTACTGCTTCTAAATCGAAACCGAAACCCGAACAAAAATTGTGGTTAAAAATAGGAACAAATTTACCCTATAAAATATATTAATAATAATACACTTCTCGTCAAAATTAGCGAATAATGTAAAATGTAACAAAAGTTCGCTGTTCAATATTTTTGGAAGTACTAAATCGATTTTGAAGACCTTTTTTAAAAATTGTAGACTAATATTGCGGAAATCTTACAAATATTCTAATGTTCTTTTATAAAACATGTGTGCAGCTATACAGGGTGTTTTTTGTAACAATAATTTTTTCCCAGATATTCAGAACACAGTGTAGAGTGAACTGGTGATCGCTGCAAATCCCGGAAGAGGTACCATCCTAGTAGCATCCTTTATCAATATTTTCTTTTTTGATTCGCCTTTTTATTGCCATTTTTAGTGGAGATATATGGCTTTTTGCCCGTACATGTTTTTGAACGACCAAAAAAGCTACGCAAGGTTTGAAATTTACTTTTATTAAAGAGGTTTATAAAACCAAGAAAGACAGAAAACAAGTACAAACAGTGCATGAAAAAGTTGTAACGCACTAAAAATTCTCCTCGGATCAAAGTGCTCGTTGTAAATCTTCTTCTTAAAGCATTTAAACGGATATACCGATCTTGTCTCGGATTTGTGACTCTATTACCACCCTGACCTGTTCTTCGGCTATTCCTACCAGTTGTTGTAACGCTGTAATACTCGGGAAATGTTTGCCTGAGATACACCAAACCGCTGAGCTAATTGAATTTGAGCGTAACCTTCTTGCGTAAGGGCAACTACGACAGCGCATTCAGTTTCCGAAAGGCTGCCATTTCGTCTTGCAATTGTATTCATTATTAAAGGAAAATTGAAAACCTCTATAGACACCAAAACTAACAAATTCTTGCAATAACAACCAGCCAATTCAGTTTGACAAGTGGTTAAGGTTATTTATTCTGCAAAGCATGCTAGATGAATTTTCTGTTAATGTGTACCCTGGAGAACCAAACAAAAACATGTACGGGCAAAAAGTCGTATATCTCCACTAAAAATGGCAATAAAAAGGCGAATCAAAAAAGAAAATATTGATAAAGGATGCTACTAGGATGGTACCTCTTCCGGGATTTGCAGCGATCACCAGTTCACTCTACAGGGTGTTCTGAATATCTGGGAAAAAATCATTGTTACAAAAAACACCCTGTATAGCTGCACAAATGTTTTATAACAGAACATTAGAATGTTTGTAAGATTTCCGCAATATTAGTCTACAATTTTTAAAAAAGATCTTCAAAATCGATTGAGTATTTCCAAAAATATTGAACAACGAACTTTTGTTACATTTTACATTATTCGCTAATTTTGACGAGAAGTGTATAATTATTAAAATATTATATAATATTAAAATATAATATAGGGATATAAAATCCTTGTATAATATGTCAGATAACCAATGTTACTTAAGATTTGTAAAAGGTACGTTAAAACTGATAGTTGTACCTAAAAAATGACTAAAATCGGATTGAAAATAAAGAAGTTATCAAGCTTAAGACTTAATCAACATTTTGTAGTGACCGGTTACTTTGTATATGATGTTTATTTTTTGCACACAAATCATACGCCTTATTAATATACTTCTATGATCAGCCAAGTAGTGATACCCATACTCGTTGGATAAATTTTATACACATATTAATACTATCCCTCATATATCGTATATATCTATCAAACCATTAGTTCCTTCGCAACCTTAACATAAATCTCCTTGAAACCGTTAATAAAGTAAATGTATTTTTAAACAAAGTATATAGAAGATGGAATAGTAATTTCGTTAGTGAAGCGTTATTGTCAGTCCCTCGATCATGATGTCATAGATACATGACGTCCTTTCTTTATAAACTTCCAATGGCATACAGCGTCTCGGTGGAATTACCGTCAAATTCATATTCCGAAACTGATTTGTGTAAATTACGTTATTCAGATAAAAATGCACAATATCTTTATAAAAGATGTAATTTTACAAAGTTAAAGTTTTTAGAAATATTTACTCTCTTGTTGATTAATTGAAATTGTTATATGGATAATAATTTTTACCGACAAATTCTGGATAGTTATCAGCAATAGTGTTAGTTATATTGTGATGATGATTGATTTTGATAAAGACAACTGCAGAAGTCAAAAAATATTATTATTATCGTCAATAAGGATTGTGTTTAAGGAAATAAACACTGTGTGATATTTCGAAGAAGTAATGTATGTTACATCGATTTGTTTGGATGTTTCGAGACACAGCGCGTACATAATCTCTCCACCGACACCTACGACGTCATCGTATTTTTCATGATTGCCGTTTACTCGAGTATAAGTTTATAGCTTTTCTGTTGGGTGGGCTCAGAATATTTTTATACCCACTAAGCCTTTTAATCGTTCGCCTTTGTTTTTCTCTAAATATCAGGATCAGTGGGTCCGCATAGTGTAGACTTCCAAAAATATATTTTTAATTACACAAAAGCTGCTACAGGAATATGTGGACACAAGGCTCCAAAACGACCAGTGATCGATATTTATATCTCACTCTTAGGAGTGGATACACCAAAGTCTGAAAAGTTTAATTCAATATCGAGCTCTGGCTGTCTCTAGGCTCGTTAGATTCGGAATCAACCTAAAAATATTTGTGCTGTCCATTCGGTTGAGGGGTTAGGTTATGGCTTTTCCTTGCTTTTGTAACCTCCGTTTTATCTAAGTTAGACTAGGTTAAGTATTTTTTACCATTAATACTACCAATTTTAGGTCTGACGATGCTCATGTAGAATGAAACTTGTCACTTAAATCTTACTGGAGGCTGGGACTTTGTATCTTTTTCAATTGACATAATATACATTGTCACCGTTAAAGTTCGAATCATATAGGATAAAAATGTATAGTTTGACTTAGGTGAAATTTAACTTCACAATACAAGTTTTTGCTTCAATAAAGACCAAAAATGTCGTAATTAATTAGGACCATGCGGCGTTTGTTAATTGTAACATTTCTTATTTTCACTACAAAATGTCGAAAAATTGCTTTTATTGATCGAATTTTTAAAAGTTTTGACAGTATTTGTATTGTAATTTTATGCCCACATACTGAATTTGAATCACTTATGATAACTCTTGTTTACTGTATTTTTGACCAACATCTCAACAAGTCGACATCGTAATTATAAACAACGGTACTATTATTCTAATATATCCATTTTTTCTAATGTGTTTATTATTTTAAAAAAAACAGTACTATCCTTTTCGTTGGTTAAATGTTTAAAGGTATTTTTTGCTACATATATGGCAACATTTTAAAACTGAAATTTCATCTTTTAAGAAAATTGAATATAGTGATAGAATTTTTGGTATAAAGAATATATTTAGACGATGACAATTGTATAAATAGATATACGGTGGCAGTGTCGAATTCCGTTTTCAAGGAAATAGATATTGCCACAAATAGATAGAAAATCAAATTCGATATGTGGGCATAAAATTACAATACGAAAACAACTTTTACAAATCAAATTGTTTAGAATTCGCTGAATAAATGCCATTTCTCAACATTTTATGGAGATAATGTCAAATTTGACAGTTAACTAACGCCCCATGATCCCATGCAATCATATGATTTTTGATCTTCATTGAACCACAACCTTATGGTAATTGAAATAGTATATTACGTACCGAGGTGGAAAGTGTTTCATTCCTGTGGAGAGAGTCGGTAGTTAACCGGGGCGCGAAGCGGCGAGGTTAACTAAGTCTCGAGACTGTACTGAAACTTTTTACCGAGGTTTGTATACTATTTTATTTACAACCACATCTAACATCCACTTCTTATTATTTTGAATTAAAATTATTAATGGAAGATAAATGTCATTTTGACTTTTCCATTGAGTCACACATTTCAAATAACCGCAGGTGGTAAAATAACGTAGTTAATAATATACATCAAGATAGCAAATATCATTTATTGAATATGGTTTCCATGTCACCAAACAATATATAACGATTTTAACAATAGAAAAATGTAGTAAAAATAGTAGAAGAAGATCTTCTGCCAACTAAAAGCCGCCCGAGATATGACAAGGCATATAACTGTTTCCAAGACTGGTGTACGGGAAACAAAGTTCAAAATCCTGGTTCTGAGTCGGCGCTACTAGCTTATTTCAGTGAGAATGCCAAGACAAAGAAGATATCAACGATTTGGTCACAATATTCAATGCTGAGGACCACTCTATCAATTAGGGAAAAAGTGGACATATCTAAACACTCAAAGCTATTAGCATTTTTAAAAAGCGTGTTCGTATATTATTTTGAGATATCGATTTTTTTAAAAATTACAAAAAAATAAATAATTTACTTTCCACCCGGGTGGAAAATAAAAGTAAAAAAACGTCAACTTTCCATCTTTCAAGGATAGATGAAATGTTATTATTATTATTACATGCATGGGTGTAAATAACATACATTACCCTTTCCCCTTATGGTTTCAACTTTAATGGTGATATTGAATACATAATTATAGGTAAGATATATAATTCCATGATGACGTTCATAAATTTCCTTTAAAATTCAATTCAATTATTGCTCTGGATGCAATTGGACATTGTGCATCTGAAATTATTTTATAGACTTTACTCTTAGATGTGTACAAAAATTTTATTACCGTTGTTGATGTTTAAAATGTATCTCTATATCGAAAGATCGGGGCATTGACCAGACATTTCAACTCTAACCGTTATATATTCGATTTCCTTAAAAATTTATATTGCTTTCTTTTATAGCAGTGCAGGTTCTTATAAAACGATTATATGCCCTTTTCGTCGAAAAAAAAACAAATAAAATGTACTCGATTTTGAAAGTTATTGGTTATTAAACCCCATTTATCGCTGTATATATAAATTCATTAATTTTTTACAAGAATAACGGTGAAGGTAATAAACTGAAAGGAAATGCAGTAATAGCGACTAGAAGTACTTAGTGAATTGTTTAGTTTGAAATGTTTACTTAGGTTAAGCTACTTTACATACATATTATCGTATCTTTTAGACAAAGACGTGGCACGGGTCGTATAATTTTAAGAGGTGAATATTAATTTAGATGATCTGTTAAAGGGGGTTAGGGTAGACAGTGGTTTACAATCGCCCTTCTTCCCCTGGATACCGACGAGTCGATAGGACAGAAATATGAAATACGTTATTCGAGCTTCCTAATTTTTGGATCAGTATTTTTGTTTCCATTCTTAGCTCAAATTTTCTCCTGTGATGGGTTATGATGCATATTTCCCTCAATGCCTTTTCCATATTATTTTGATGATCCATCATAACTTTAATGTATAATAATGAGTACCTTACTCGATCAATAATATTGACAATATCTTATTATATTGACTAAAATATTGGTCTAAGGTTGAGATATTGGGCATCAATATTTGGCGAGTGGTAGAAATACTTTCAGTAATACTGAGCGTGTCGGATGCTCCATCAATATTGGAGCAATCCTTTAGTGTGACGTTAGCCGTGTTAAGAATGAAAGCAGGAAAGAAATAATTCCTATAATCTTCAGAGTCCACGTCACGTTTTTTTAAACCAATCCTTCATCCAGCTTTACTGTACGTTTCATGCCTAAACTTAAAATTATGGCAATATATGTTCTCTATCGAAGATTCAATTTCAACACTCAAGGATGTAAGATGTGTACCTACTGAAGGAACTATTTTACAATAATAATTATCGTGTAAGGTTGAATAATGCGGATTCAGAGATTGAAGTGTATTGTTGAAATATATTATCAGTATTGATTGATATCATTATTGTTGGTTAAAGGTACGCTTAAACTTGGTGATCTGTCTAAATATATCTTAAATGAATCCTTCTCCCCGCCCCCATTCTCTTGTCTCAAATAACTCTTGCTGCGATATGAAAGTCGTTTATATTTAAGGAAACTTGTTTGTGGTTAATAGAAAATATAGCATGAACATTTTAGAGCTCTAAATATTTAATAATACAACAGCTAAACCATTATGTATACTGTATCTAAATTAAATTTATTGAAAGAGGTTGATTTCGATATTAGAAACTACTTCACGTAATCTGATGTAGATGGTATCATTTGGAAGGATCAAAACACTACATCCACCGGACACCTTCCACACTTGACTGTCATGTTTCTCTTTATATGCCTGTAAGAATTTTGGTACGGCTATATCGAAGTTTTGGTACGTCTCCAAATATATCTGAAGAATTCCAACGGCATCGTAGGTGTATTGTTCACTGGGAACGTTGCTGCTTACTATATGCACCTATTGGAGACAAGAGTATATATTTAGAAAAAATAGATACCGGTTCATTTTCTTCATTATTTTCAGTCAGTTTAAATAATGCAATGAATGCAATAAAATACCTACACATTTGCTAAAACAAATCTAGGATGAGCATTTCTATGCAAATTAAATAAGTAACGTTTTATTAGTTTTGAAGTAGTCGTTACTTAATGAAGATCAATAATTTAAACTAAACCAACAATACCACAATAGGGAGACATTTTCACAAATTTATTATTATAGCGCCATGGTAACTATTTTTGTCATGTATATCGATAGAAGATACATCTTTGTTCCTATCAAATGTCCAACCTTCAACCGACAGAAGTTAGGGAACTAATAGTGTAATTAAGATGACGTTTTCTCGAAAACGGTTAGAATTAGCGACATGAATGAAGAGTACTTAATTGTTAGTCAATAGTTAAAGGTATGTAGAAACGTTGTTCAAAGTTCGTATCAAACAAGGCGTTAAGAAAAGAGGTCATGAGTGTTACAGCTGTGAATAATTCACAATACTTTCTTGGATATTAATTTGGAGGATCTTACCTGATATACAGTGTGGCCGTTTAAGTGTGCAACATATGGGAAAGTTTTTTATTACCGATTTCTCAGAAAATTTTATTCTTGATAAAAGTTGGTGCATGTTCGATAATCGTATTTGGTGCACTTGGAATGGTTGCAAGTCAAATGACGTACAGGGTACGACAAAAAATATAAAACTTGTACAAGAATAAATTACCCCTATTTCAGAAAATTCAGCGAAATGTTATTAAGAAAAGGTGTTTAGAATTAAAAGTTATGCATAGGTTTGAAAACGTGGCCTCATAAAATAAGAAACAAAATTTTTTTTAAAATATTAATTATTTCCCAAAAAAAATTTTTTTTTTTATTATCACCCTAAAAACCTTGATAAATTAAACAAAATCAAATCAATTTCACACATCTTTGTTCAAATTCAAGCATATTTGTAAAATTAACTTCGCTTTTTAATTTATTAAGGAATCACAAACTTCATGTTTGTTGCAAGGACATTAAACACAACTTTAAAATATCGTAAAAATTATTTTTAACAAGATAAAACATTAGTAATGATAATTTTCAAATTAAAAACTCCCATTTAAAGTGCAAAATTTTTATTTTAAATGTGTATTAGAAAATTGTACAAAATAATCGACAAACATGAAATTCTACTAAAAAAATGGCGTTGTGTGGCATTATTAACAAATTATCAACGCGTCTCCGTATGTCCACCTTCACGTTCAATGCATTTAATTGTCCGATCATAAAATTCACTAAGCGTGGATCGCAAAACACTTGCTGGAATATTTCTGCAATGAAATCGTATCGAAATTTCAAGCTCCCCAACATTATTAAAGGATCGATCCTTGTACACTTTTTGCTTTAAATATCTCCATAAAAAAAAATCTAGTGGAGTGAGATCTGGTGAACGAGGAGGCCACCGTGGATCGGTATTTCGTCCTAACCATTTATCACCAAATTCTCCATTTAACCATTCAGAAACAATTTTAGCAGAATGAGCCGGACAACCATCATGTACAAACCATAATTTACGTCGTTCTTGTATACTCATATTGTCCAAAAAATCTGTTAGTTCGTTTTCCAAAAAATGTAAATAGGTAGCACCAGTTAGGTTTTGGCGAAAAAAGAACGGCCCTATTAATTTGTCGTTAATAATACCGCACTAAACGTTTGTTTTTTGGTAATACTGGTTTTTGTTGTCAATGACAAAATTTGGATTTTCGTCCGACCACCACCTACAATTTTGGGAAGAAACAACGCCATTTGTAGTGAACGTGGATTCATCCCCAAAAAGTATGTGTCTATGGAAATCACGTTGATTTTCTATTTCTCCTTGAATCCACATGCAGAAATCATACCGCAAGTCATAGTCTCGTCTTTGAAACGTGCAAATAAACATTGGCTTATAGGCGTGATATTTATGTTTTTTAAGAATCTCCTTAATAGAGGTTTTTTTTATACCCTTATAAGCATGCACTTCTTGGGTGGATCTTCTAGGGTTTTCAACAACTGCTTGAAGTACTTCTAATTGATTTTCTTCAGTACATACAGTTTTGGTACGTTCATTTTTATATTTATACTCTAAAGACCCTGTCTGTTTAAAATTATTTAAAATTCTGCTTATGGTTGAATAATGGACTTGTTTATCTGGATGTCGTTCATTGAATATAACTCCTGCTTCACGCACTGTTTTATAGTTATCTCCACATATTAGCACTAATTCTGCCTTTTCGGCTAACGTTAACTGTACTGGAGGAGGCATTTGAGATCAGCTAATAACAATAATTATTTAAGAATGAATAATGCCACCAAACTGTCATAATGTTTACTTTTTAACCTTTATTTGTTTTTTTCCATAGGTATCTGCGACTATTTTAGTAGAATTTCATGTTTGTCGATTATTTTGTACAATTTTCTAATAAACATTTAAAATAAAATTTTTTGCACTTTAAATGGGAGTTTTAATTTGAAAATTATCATTACTAATGTTTTATCTTGTTAAAAATAATTTTTACGGTATTTTAAAGTTGTGTTTAATGTCCTTGCAACAAACATGAAGTTTGTGATTCCTTAATAAATTAAAAAGCTAAGTTAGTTTTACAAATATGCTTGAATTTGAACAAAGATGTGTAAAATTGATTTTATTTTGTTTAATTTATCAAGGTTTTCAGGGGAAAAAAAATTTTTTTTTGGGAAATAATTAATATTTTTAAAAATGTTTAGTTTTTTATTTTATGAGGTCACGTTTTCAAACCTATGCATAACTTTTAATTCTAAACACCTTTTCTTAATAACATTTCGCTGAATTTTCTGAAATAGGGGTACTTTATTCTTGTACAAGTTTTATATTTTTTGTCGTTCCCTGTACGTCATTTAACTTGCAACCATTCCAAGTGCACCAAATACGATTATCGAACATGCACCAACTTTTATCAAGAATAAAATTTTCTGAGAAATCGGTAATAAAAAACTTTCCCATATGTTGCACACTTAAACGGCCACACTGTATATCATATTAAAAAAAAATTAAATATACCTGGATGTTCAATAATTATGTGTTAAAAACCTGATTCTATTGGAGCCCTTTGGGAGCCCATATCTCCGAAGAGAAGGCATATACGAGAAAAGTTTATATGAACTTGTAGTATTCCTTCCTCTGATTTTCTTCATATCCGGTAGATTTCCCACATTTTCACGGACACCCTGAATATTATTGTTCGAATGGGAAAACGAAGATGTTGAAATAATTATTGTCATAGTTCAATAAAGATTTAATGAAGATGTCGACACATTGTGGCATTATGTATTATTTATTTAAACAATATTTATATTTTTTTGTTTCCGCTAACCCCGCTCTGACTCTCTATGAATGATGTCCTATGTTGAAAAATCTACCTTCATATTTTTCGTTCTATGGTGCTTGCCTATTACTTCATTTGAGGTATCTTCGAGATTACATAAGATGATATAGAATTACTATCGCCTCCCCTTTTAAAAAATGTCGCTAATATTAAAAGCAATAAAATATTACAATTTCTTACCGAATATGGAACAGGTGGGTTTGGTGGTGATGAATCTACTGGAGGATCAGTCTGGAAAGTATAAATATAGTTTTAAATAGTGTAGTTAGAAAGATCAGATCCAGATTTTCAGCAATCTGAAAGTGGTTATAGAAATAAAGTTACTTGACCCGTGTAATTTATTCATAAGTTCTTATGGTATAAGGTTCGTCGAGTGGTTAGGAAATAATTTTTCCACACATTAGTATTTGAATAGCAAACAGACTTTATCTTGAATTTTTTCGAAAAAGAATTTTATATTTTTCAAAACGATAAATAACGTTAAAATTGAAAAAATATGGTTATAAAGTCATTTTTGAAAGTATTGCATGCAATTAAATTCATAGCTCAGTTTTAAAGCAAAAAATTGTCACACCGCGGTTTTCAAAAAAAATCGTCACTCAATCATCTAAAATCGCAACTATCTAAAGTGATTTGGCAACACTTCGGGTAATCAAGGGCAGAAGAATAAGAAAAACGGCTCCTACTCGATCGATACATCCAGCCAGCGCGCAGGCTCTTCGTATCGTGGAATAGCGATGTTGTCTCATTGTTTAATGACAACGACTTAAGCTGTTCCGCGGCGAAATCCCAAACCGAACCACGCGGTCAACTGATAAATACTCTTAAACTTCTTGTAATTTACAGTATCCAATACGGTATTACGTTAAATGTTTATCCTTTCGTTAAAAATTACCAAATACATCAAATTTAATAATATTCTGAAATATGAAGTTACAAACAATACTTTTCAATTTTTAATAATAAAACTCACCGTATCCGGCAACGGTTCCTGTTTTGATAACTCACAGGATAACGCGATGATGAGAATAGTGGTCCAGAGTTTAAGGAACATTGTTCTTTGTTTTATGCTTCTTTAACTGGTAATTTCTAAGCTTAAAGTGTCGCAAGTTTTATATGAGACTCAAGTGGATGATAAATACATTTCTTAAAATTCTAAAGTGATATCAACAAAGTAAACCTTATAAATACATGTTTTTATAGTTGTATTTGCATTGCACATTTATTAGTTTGTTTGTATGTTGTTAAGGTAAATACAAATAGAAATGGAAAATATACTCTATGGGGGAAAGTTATTTCAAAATGAGACATATTCTAATGGTAAATTTGCAATAATTTTTATGGGACTGTCAAACATTTTATAAAATATCTTTTATAAAATATCTTTGTCAAATATCTTTTATAGTCTAATACCGGCCTTAAATTAAAGATATTTCGGCCGAAAAGGATCTACTTTTTGACATAACCGATAGTATCTTTACGGCAAAGCCTTGACTATCATCTGTATATCCCAAGGCATCTTTTAGTGATTTTTTCTGCGTATCCATGTCTTTTAAACAGTTCTATTTTTTTATATTTTTTCTGACTCGGATCATTTTAAAGCATTTTTAGGTATATATTTTTAGGTAGTCAGCACTGGTATCAGTTCAGTAGTTTTTAAATTACTAAGTAATTCTGGATCCACTTGATGTTTAATGGGTATCCAAATAAAAGGCCTGGGTATCCAAATGGATACTTAAAATTACTTTAAAAGATGCTTTGGTATATCCGACTATAGTATCAGATATCAAAGTCCTTCTAAACTGAATATGTATATCTATACAGGGTGTCCGCTAATTAATGGTACATGGAAAACCCACAGACTCCTTACGTAAAAATATTCGGATTACCCATTGCTTACCTATATCCGAAAGATATGAACTGAGATACAGGGTGTTAAAGATAAAATTTCATTTTTATTTCTCTCTAATAACTTTGAGAGAAACCAAAGGGGTTTTCACAAAATTTGGCAATTATGTGTTTATAGGACGAGAAATTGATTTTTTTTGTGAAAATTTATTGTAGATACAATGTAGAGGGCGCTGTATGCGGCATTTTTCGCACATTTATTAGGTCATAACTTTTTTGCGCCTTAGTGTATTTAAGTTTTTATTGAAAATAATGCTTTTGTCATATTTATTACGTAAAAAAGATATACTAAGTTGAGGTCGCCCAGAATAACCGTTTCGGGGATATATGAATTTGAATTGTTTAGTGCGCCCTGCCCAATTACTAGTAATTGGCAAACAAAATTTACTTCTTAAAATAACCTAGGAGAAAACAAATGAAATTTAGAGATTCAGTTGCTATGCAACCTCCATGCTGTTATTTTGTTTTGTTGATTATTGTAAGATAACTGTGTGAGTTATTTGTAATTCCGTTTAGGACGAGAGGTACCTGTTTCGCCTAATCGGTCGTAAATATTTTTGAAGATCTTAAAATCAGGTTGTTGGATAGTGTTCCGAATTTGGTGTTTGGGCACCTCGTCCATTAAAATTTTCCTGCGCGTATACACACAACATATCCCGCATTTCTGCTTTTGTAAACAAATTATGCCTCGGCATTGTTACTTAACTTACGATAAACTCAGAAATGAAACATGGAACTTAAATACACTAAGGCACAACAAAAAGGTTATAACCTAATAAATGTGCGAGGAATGCCGCAGACAGCGTTCCCTACATTGTACAATAAATTTTCAAAAAAAAAATCTATTCCTCGTCCTAAAAAAACCATAATTGCCAAATTTTGTAAAAACCCGTTGGTTTATCTCAGAGTTATTAAAGAGAAATAAAATTGAAGTTTTGACTTTAACACCTTGTTACCACCTCAGTTAATATGAACTTTCGGATATAAGTAAGTATAATTAAATCCTAATATTTTGACGTAAGGAGTCTATGATTTTTCCA
Source organism: Barypeithes pellucidus (assembly GCA_963991005.1). Classification (NCBI taxonomy): domain Eukaryota; kingdom Metazoa; phylum Arthropoda; class Insecta; order Coleoptera; family Curculionidae; genus Barypeithes; species Barypeithes pellucidus. The sequence continues at coordinate 31,405,414 of OZ022559.1, forward strand.
TGTACCATTAATTAGCGGACACCCTGTATACACATATATTTATAAAAATATTTTATCATTTTCTTATATCTGCTAAATAACTGTATTCTTTGTTTTGAAAATTGATAGTTTCTAATAAAAGCTCTAAATTGACCCATCTTAAGTTATCTTCCCCTACTTAGTGTTTTATATAATTATGTGAGTTTTAAAAAAATGTTGAGGTGAATGAATTGTTGTTAATATTTGCAGATATCAGGTATGTAATTAATGTTACCTTGCTAATGTTTTGTTAAAAAACCATAATTATTTTTTTAAATCAAATTAGTCATTAAACTCAGACACAATAATTTTTCTCATTTTAGCAACAGAGCCAGAAAGATGCTAACACGAGACGGATCACATATTGTGATGTCTAAACGTCGATGATGATCATGGCTTTTTCTTCTTTGATTTTGTTATTAGAGGCTGTAATCAATCGTGATGTTTCGGTTTAAGTTATACCCTCTATCGCTATATAGATCCAGTAAAATTTGACGAAATACATATATACGGTATTTCTTTTACCATTTAAATGATGATAATTTATATTTGGATAAATTATAGTTGGTTTGGATAGACAATAAAAGTCAGGTGGTTATTAGGAATCTGCGTATTATCGTGAAGGAAGAGAACATTTTTGGAGAGGACTTTTTGGACAATAACCATAGGTAATTTTGTTAGGGTTTATTTCAGGGGAAACTTTTATCGGAACTTGAATCTGTCAGATAGATCCAAGATTAAGAATTCGACAAGTAAGGAATTATTTAAATTACCGTCTTCGCGGTAAAGATTGTTTCACGAAAAATGGATATAACTTAATGACTGCAGTAAAAGTACCTGGGGCCATCCCATTATTTATAACCGTTTGTTATTATTATGTGGAAAGGACCGGATTGTAATAATTATAATTAAATATAGGCACATCAGGTAGGTTAGGTTGCTTAATTTATATTTAAATATCTTTTTGTGGTAAAATTTGTTAGTTTTTGAGGAATGGTTCAAGAATTGTCTTCGACCAAACATTCCTCAGAATAGCGTGATAATAATGGACAATGCAAGCTATCACAGTCGCCAATTACATGACGCTCCAGGCTCAAATAATACAAAATTTGAGATTCAGAACTACATGGCGGCGAATGATATATTTTATATTTTGAAAAAAGTTATAAAAAAAGTGATCTTTTAGAAGTTTTATAGACATTTTGTATAAAAAAAGTATATGTTTGTGACACATTGGCCGAAGAAATTGAACATACAGTGCTACGGCTCCCACCCTATTATTGCATTTTTAACCCCATAGAGCATATGTGGCACCAGTTAAAATCACTGGTTAGGTCTGAAAAGATTTCTCCGACTTTAAGTTCAAGTGTTGTAGAATTAATACGAAAATGTTTTAATGATTTTCCCCCAGGTAGTTGGAACATTTCAGTCCGTCACGTAATAACTGTAGAAAATTCGTATATTAGTCTGGATCGTATAATTAATCCAATAATAATTCATTTTGATGAGGATAGCGATAGCGAAACAGAACTATCTATAGAATAACATTATAAATGTAAATAAATATGACTAGTAATATTTTAAAAAAATGTTATTTCATTTGATTACATTAATATAATTTTATCATTACTTGTTTTCCTTAGTCCGTCCCTTACTACTTCAATTGTTTATTGCCAAGCTCTTGTCGCCACAATGGGCCAGGAAATCATACGTACTGTACACTTGGCAACACATAAAATTGTAACTGCCATGACGTAGACGCTGTACGAAGTTGTTTCCACAATCCCTCGAGAGCGGTCACAGTGGCCTTAGTATTTCGCCACGATCCTCTTTTGTTACTCCGGTTCCGGTCTTATAGGATTAAGATAATCTGAATCTTTTGGTCTTAGCTTAAGCTCAAAACATATCGTGAATAGTTTTTTGTTTCGGTTAAATTCATAAATCACATCTCGCCAGCCTTCCAAACCTATGAAAGGTGCAAGTTGTCACTTCAAAATTCCCGCCCGCTTTCCGGATCTCCGAAAGATGCCGAATGTTTCCGGGGTTTCCGCGATTTTTAGTGTCGTCTGATAGAATCCAGTAGCCGAAGAGTATGTTTGGGTGCAGGGCTTCTGACATTTTGCTTCACGAACCTCGAACGGTCACCAATTTTACTTCAGTGAATACTTGAACCAACTGCGCGTGTCTCGCAGTTTGTAACTATTTCTGATTGCATTAGGTTTGTTCCAACACCCTATTTTTGTATCGTTCTAGAACCGTCACGAAACTGTTGGAATCGATTTTGTGCGCAGGCGTTAATTTTGCACTGTTGGTACGTTTTTGTGACCATTCTGTGTAAAAATCTCAGCTGATCGCCTGTCTGATTCTAGGAAAGAAGTTTAATAATTAGTTAATTACATTCATAAATCACAACCCTATTTTTGTTGTTTTGATTTCTTCGTCTAAGCTTGAGTATTATCTTCTTTCGTTCCGTTTTGTTGTATTTAATAATCATGAAAGAGAATAACGTTTAATATTAAGAATATCTTGTAGGTTTGGGAACCGGATTATACAAAGTTAATAAGAATAAATTAAATAATCAAAATATTAAGCAACAACTCCTACAAAACAAGGCTAAAAGAACTGCATGAATGCCAGGAATACAAAAACAACGGTTAAAATTCTTAGGGCGCAAGTCAGTACAAGCGGTTCCTGGTCTTGGCCATGTATCGTTTTTACCGTTCAGGAACTGGTTTGCGAACGATCACAATTTGGTTGGAACACCAAAGGGATCGCCAGCTACACCGTTTTGTGTCGGTTGGAACGCCTTTCGACTACTACGCATGTGCGTGACCATACATTGTACGATTTTTAGGGTGGTTGGAACGAACCTATTGAAACCAAAATAAATATTCTACTATTTAAAATATCCTACATCATAAAAATATTTATGTATAAATAAAAACCGATTGAGAATCTTTACACTTTATTTATTAAACATAATTACATCCAATAAACTAAAATCTATATTTACAAAATTACATACGATTTAAAATTACAAAAATATTGCACTTTTTAGGCCATTGGTAGCATTTATACTCGCGTATACGCGAACAGTACCTACTCTAGTATAAGAAGAAGGTATTTATATTAATTTTTCTGAAAAATTTTTAGCAGCGTGCAGAGAAAGATTTTAAAACAAAACAATTAACTATAGCTCTGCTGGGTATTGAACCCAGAACCTTTCGACTCTCGGTCAACAGCTTTTACCAATTACGCGAACCTGAATTCTTCTTAAAGAACTTTGAGCATATAACTTTATTCAGTTTGTATGCGATACAGTTCTGTATATTCAGCGATTTCAAAAAGTGCAATGGAAATCCATCATAACCATTGATAAAAATCACTGTTTTTTTTTTTATTTTAAAAACCTTTGCCTGCACGCCGATAAATATTTTTTAGTTATATTTAACACACACATAACAAAAACTATCCTTTAGTAATTTTTTTTGTGAAAAAAATAGATAGGTACAGATTTTTATCAGGAAAATTGGTAACTTTATTATTAATATTTATTATTAAGCGCTAGAGTTATTTAAATATACTACATCGTATAATAGTATATTAAAGTACAAGTTCTATAAAATATTATATTGTAGCACGGGTCCATGCTTTCGCAACAAACGGTTTGTTTTCTAAGGAGACAAGTAATATAATAGCTTTATAAAATAGATACTTTATACTATTATTTCTAATTTAAGGGTCTAATAGTCTTTAAAGTCGACTAAATTGGGACCAAGTTACGTAATTATGGGCACGATAATATGCCGCAAGAAATTAAAAACAAATACAGGTGATTTCAAAATATTTGAAAAAATCTCCAATTTTCGTTTCGGTTTTTATTTTTTTCCCGACTTTATTCGAAGAGATGTCCAAAAATGAATTTCACTTTCCCATTGCTCCTTTTTATTCTCCACAAGATTACATCTTTACTGCGGGGTTTCGTCTTTGGGTCACCATTATCCACTTAATTTTTTTTCATACGGGCCTAGATTTTTTTGTTTAAATTATGAAAGATTAACTAAATCTACGTTCAAGCGGTATACAACACTTACTGGTATTCCGAGCTTTTATTCCTTAAATTTACTATCTTCATTAAAATACACCTAGTACGTTCCTGTAATTACTTACCGTGGAAAAAGTTGTTTGTATTCCACGGGCATTTTTTAGTACAAGACAGAGAAAAATAATACTTCCGGGATAAAACTTGATTTTCACACGGGTCTGATTTTGTCTTTCTCATGGTGATTATTGGTAAAGGATGGGCCCGAATTAAAAAATCCTTCGGACAATAGATGTTTATTTTTGGTCGGAGAACACGATACGCTAATAAAAAATATGGGGTTCCATTTAAAAATCTTAACTTACAACCAAAACAAACCCGCGCCCGGGGGGTCGAGGGGGTAGGGGGTGGTTTAAATTGCAAACTATTCCTCCTTCAATACCAAACAACTTTTTCCCTAGACATTTTCCACTGCAATGCGATGCACCGGAGTTATTCCGGGGTACCGACCTTTTTTCAACATCGTGTATGTAAATATGTATATTGTATTTTAATGAAGCTGGTTAATTTAATGAACCAAACGTCAGAAAACTAGTAATTATATACTGCTGAACGTAGATTTAGGTTCTCTTTTATAATTTAAACAAACAAAGGCCCGTATTTAAAAAAATTAAGTCAATGATGGTGACCCAAAGACGATATGTCGCATTAAAAATCTGATGGTGCCATCTTGTCTAGAATAAATAGTGAAATTTATGTTTGGACATCTTCGAATAAAGTCAGGAAAAAATAGGAACCGAAACGCAAAATTTTAGATTTCTCCAAATATTTTGTAAGCCCCTGTATTTATTTTTAATTTTTTTGTGGCATATCATTCAACTCGGCCCCAATTTAACCGACTTCGTATCTTTGACCATTCCCGAAATCGCAATGGTGTAGGACTAATTTGTTCCACCCTGTATACCATACAAATTTTGCAATGTTGGTATCTAATAATTATTATTTTATTAAAGTAGCCTTTGATAAATTATCCGTGCCAGCCATTTTATCGAAAATTGAAAACTTTCTTAAAAACTAAACAGTATGAACCAAGGTGATTTTAGTTTCACTCCTCCTGAGTTAAGGGAGATTGCAAAATGAGATATTTCTAAAATATTAATATTGTATTCAGCTTAAAAAGACAGTAAATTTGGCAGATGTGCTGTTAGTTTAGTAATTGTCTATGCAACCAAACATACATGACTGCATTACTTACCTTTAAAAAATAATAAATAAACGGTATCGAAATTTACGGCGAAATAACTTAATTAGAACATTTACTTCACTCGTCGCGAATTTCTGATTTAAGGGAACTTAACAAATTGTGACTTTGTCGTACTCTGGTTATTTTGTGTATACTTTATCTGTACACTCATATTAGTACTATTATGATATAGGTATGTGCAAAAAATATACAGAATCACCTTTATGGCCATTCATTCTTAAATTGTGTTATTAAACTGTTCCGTACAGACAATTAAGTGACTACACACCAAATATTTTGAAAAGTCATTCCGGTTATTTTTTAATATTGTGATGTGTGGTTTATTCGGGTTTGTTCAGTGAAAATTTAATGTACGATAAAAATCGGTCATATAATTTGAAAATGGTCTTAACAATATGAACCACTATTGCTACTTCATTTTGGACAGGCTGTATAAACATAATTATAGGTTTATGATAAATGTCATTTTCAAGACCTACTATATATTTCACATTATCTCATATATCACAAAAATATATGCTCATGAAAAAATTGAATTTTGCAAAATTTATACTGCCAGCGAAATACAGGGTATTTCGGGAGGAAAGGGAAATATTTTGGGAACATGTTCAGAAGGTGAAAATAAGAGAAATTAACCCATATGTTTTAATCCGATTCTTAACCGTCTCTGAAATAATCGGTTCTAAAGTTTTTTTTGTAAAGTTTTGGAGTACCTAATTAAGAAGTTTTGTATTTCTAACTCCAGTTTGTAGGTATTTCATTGCTTGTCAATACCTAATTTAATTGACAAGTATGGTTGTCAGTTTGATTTATTCTGAGCGTTTCGACTCGAAAAGAGAAAAGGTTCCATACGTAATGCCTCACACATTCACCCATAGGGAGTATGCTGACATGATATTCGTGTATGGTTTCTGTAATTACGGGCTTTTGATGAATACCGACGTCGTTTTCCAAATCGAAGAGTTCCTAATCGAAAAGTGTTTCAAAAAGTTTTTGCAAATGCTCAGGAAACAGGAATGTTTCCAAGCGTAAGGATTGATTCTGAACGAGCGGCGGGTCTAAATGTGGAAAATGAAGAGAATGTTCTGGATATGGCTGAAGAGAACCCAGGTGTTAGTACGAGGCGGATTACGAAAGAACTTCTTTTAGAATCACATGTGGGCGTTTGGAAGACACACACAAAAAACCGTTTACAGCCTTTCCATGTTCAACCGGTCCAACATCTTCAAGAAGGTGATTATGGCTTAAGGGTTCAATTTTGTGAATGGATCCAACAAAATCGAGGCCTACATAAATACATTTTATTTAGCGATGAAGCTCAGTTCACCCGTGATGGAATCAATAACTGTCACAATGAACATCGGTGGTCAGATGAAAATCTTCATGCCACGCTTGAACGAAACTTTCAACATCGATTCAGTATTAATGTGTGGTGTGGAATGCTCAACGACAAGTTGTTTGGTCCTTTTGTATTGAATGAGCGTCTTACTGGAGATGGATATTTACGGTTTTTGGAAGACAATTTAACACACATGTTGGATGATGTTCCGCTAATTGTTGGACGTCGAATGTTCTTTCAGCACGATGGAGCCCCACCTCATTTTAGTGGCCGGGTGCGTAATTTCTTGAATAATCGTTTTCCTGATAGTTGGATTGGCAGAGGAGGACCTCAAGCTTGCCCACCGAGGTCACCAGACCTAAACCCACTGGATTATTGCCTCTGGGGGTGGATGAAATCACTAGTATACGAAACACGAGTAGAAACCGTGGAAGGACTCCACAATCGAATTTTTAATGCTGCAAATATCATTATAAACAATCCCAAAGCAATTCAACGCGCAACACGAGCGATTAACAAACGTTGTGCAGCTTGTATTGAAGTTGGTGGTGCTATTTTCGAAAACATTCTAAATTAGTGGAATTTTATTGTTTTACTAGTATCTATTGATGTTGCTTTTGAAATAAAAAATAGTTACAAAAAAAACTTTAGAACCAATGATTTCAGAGATGGTTAAGAATCGGATTAAAACATATGGGTTAATTTTTCTTATTTTGACCTTCTGAACATGTTCCCAAATTATTTCCCTTTCCTCCCGAAACACCCTGTATAAAGTTTATCCAAATCCGATTTGCTCATTACTTAATTTTGTGAACAATTTTTTATTGTTTATTCTAACTAAACTGACTAGACTTCATTTTAAAGCAGTCAATTCCCGAAACCACTCGATGGACTTCTAAATATTGAGGGTGTTCGGATTCAGTTTACTTGAAGAAGATATTTTACATGTTAAAATAAAGGCAGTAATTCGTATAACAAACAATACAATATTTTTAGATGTACAGCTTGTCAAAGTTCAATAGTTTATAATAATAACTATCAAGTGGATATTTGGCATAGGAAGTACGCTTAACGACTTTTTTCATTCTGTTATATTTTTGTCCTATCATTTTTGCTTTGAGAGTTAGTGGAACAAAGGGTATGTCATTTTAAAGAACAAATAATATCTAATATAAAAGGTACTCTTTATTTGAGTTGATAAACTATACCGTTTAGGCGCAAAACTGGAATTAAAGTTTTTGTGAGCAGTAAAATATTGTTTTCAAGGGGAAACAAAAACCTCTTCTAATTTTTGTTACCTTACTACCTTTATCTTAACATGTAGAATAATCACTTCTTCAAGTATCCTGATGCATTATCCAAACACCCTGTGTAGCATAACATGTACAGAGATTTTTAAAGTGTTTAAGGCGATATCGTGAGAATGGTTTAAAATATCTTTGTGAAATATTTGTTAGTTAATAGGAAGATGGAGGAACACTTTCAACACATTTTTGATATTTTTACCCCATCTCTCTATTTTGTGAGGTGAAGTAGAGGGTTTAGGTTACTTTGAACAATTTGAATAAGGATTTTTTTGTCTATAAAATTCTAATCTACGTAAGAAACTACATATTAGGTTTGCAATTCTTTAATATATAAATAAACTGCGAATTTGTCATTAAATCGTCAAAATTATCAACTGGCTTAAGTTAAAATAACACATTCCGTGGACACCAATAGTAAATAAATTAAATTTATTAATAAAATTAACTTTTTAAATTCAAACAAAATTTATTTCGTAACGGAAAGTAAAATTTTAAAAAATGTTTGTTCGTGTTTGTCCGCTCGTAGTTTCTTATGTAGATTCGAATTTTATAAACAAAATTCAACATCATCCTATTTACCCCCACCCCTCAATATATATATAGGAACAGTAAATGACCAAATATATTAAAGTGTCTTCTATTTTCCTCTTATCCCAACAAAATTGAAAGAAAATGTTTTAAACTACTTTTAGTGACCCGTATAAAAATTTTATAAAATTCACCGAAACAATTATTCTTCAATATATTTGGGACTCCGTCCTTTGGAACATAACAAGCTATATCTTACTCTAATTGCTTAAACCGTATTTGTTCGAATTTTACTAAAAATAAGGAATATACAAGACTTAATGACCCATGGGGCCAACCATCATCAGTCTCTCAGTGGATCTTCGTAAAGCCGACGGTCCATTCATAAAAATTCCAGACGGACCAGGTGGCACGCCCATCATGTCTTGGATTTGGTGCAGTCCGCCCGCATCCACAATATCTTCTGTGATGGAACGGTTTCTGGATCGCCTGTTTTGCTTCGAATAGTTGGATCCAGGACCTAGAGCGATATGATGGTGCATTGCGGGTTGTGGCGTTGGATCTCGAAGTTTTCGACTGTGCGGAATCGACTGTAGGGAGTCTTCGTAACTACTGCAACAGATCAAAAATATATTTACTATAATATAATTTATAATTAAAGCTTACTGTTGCCACAATCATTTTGTAAGTCTGTTGACAGTACTTGTCTTATCACATTGAGAGTAACTAATGTAAAATTACATTAAAATCATCAAAATTACACAGGGTATCCGGCAAGTACCTTCTAATTTCTCGGGAGCATACAGAGGAGGCCAAAATAATTTGTCTTAGAAAAATATTACTAAAGTGTCTCTTAAGGGGTCCCCAGCGAGTTACTTTTTTGGCTCTAACTTTTGAACCGATATGTATAATTTAACTTATCACTAAAAACTAATCTGTTCCCTTATAAACTAAAAGTTGCTATATCTCTCAGCACAATTTTTAAGTGTGGCAGCAGGACAGATGTAAAAAATTATCGGCCAATTTCAATTCTCTCTAACTTAGTTATAATATTTGAAAATATAATAACTAATAGATTAAACTTTTATGTAAAAGAAAAATTGTCTAAATATCAATACGGTTTTCGTGAAGGGCGGTCAACAGTTGGCGACCTCATCGATTTTGTATCAATTAGAGGTTGTAATTCACCCAAATGTATCGACTCGACTTCTGGTATTCCTCAAGGATCCAACGACCTCTCTTGTTCTTTATATTGATTAACGATTCTGTTCATGTTATAAGGGACTCGCAGGTTAGTCTATTCGCGGATGACATAAAATTATTTAAAAAAAATTGAATCTAGCATTGGTTGTAGTGAGAGAGATTTGGATGCACTGTATAATTGGTCTATAATAAATCGCTTGTCTTTTAACATTAATAAGTGTAAACACATGCGTTTTTCTTACTCTAAAAAACCATCTAACGTTGCTTAAGTAATCAATGGTTATAAGAAAGATTCAGTATCTGAAAAAAAGGATTTGGGAGTTTTGTTTGATGATAAATGATCATTTAATTTACACATTGAATCAATAGTAAAGTTATCCTATAAAAACCTTGGATTTGTTTTTCGAAATTCGAAATCTTTTACTTCTACTAAAACTTTACAGATCCTTTTTAATAGTCTGGTTAGAACAAAGCTTGAATACGCCAGTGTTATTTGTCTCCTCTCTATGCCAAGTACATTCAAATGATTGAAAAAGTTCAAAAGAAGTTTATTCGCATTTCAGACCTCTTATTGAGAAAAACACATGACATTAACTACCCTACTAGCCTACTAATCTAAAGCGCTACAACTTAATGACCTTACATAATAGGAGGATCTTCAGCAGTATTGTTTATATTTATAAAATATTTAATAACTTCGCACTAGACAACACAACACTAAGTAAGGTTGGTATTTGTATACCTAATAAAACTAGACAAGTAGGCTATTGATCTTTTAATTTTAAATCATTTAGAACCAATTATCAAAAAAAATCTCCTGAGATGTATGGTTATTAATTATAATAAAAATCAAAAACACTGTGGTATATTTGGAGATTCTAAAACTACATTTGTAAGCAAACTTAAAAAACGAATGTTGAACCTGATAGTTTTGTAGATTTCTAGACTTTCTTTAAAAGTTTCGTTGTTGCAGTATGCTGGGCGTGTTAGCTTAGTATATGCATTGTATGTAAATGAGGTGTCAGTGTTAGTCTTAGTTTCATTATTAAATACTACCTTGTAATTGGGCTAATGATATGTCGATATAAACCTCTATTGCGTAGTTTTCAATAAATAAATAAAGAATGAAATTTTAATATTTAATAGAGACCATAAAGAGCTTTAAACTATACTTCAGTAGATGTATTACATCGCCAGGGAAGTCCGGAACAGACTTGCCACCACACTCGTTGGGCCGAACTTTTGACCGGTATCATTTGACAGAGCTAAAAACTGATTTAATAAATACTTTGGTCATTCCTCTTTAAAAAAAAAAGACTCTTAATTTATTATAAACAAAACTGACGATTTTCAAAATAAATCGATTGTTATGTGAAACACTCAAAAGTTACTAATGATAAACACAAACAGGTCCTACTTGGAGCCATGTGCTTCTGTTTCCGTCATTTATTAATAGACAGTAGAAACAAAGAGGTCATGTAGCTGGAACAAACCTCAAACAATAATATTTCGTAATATTCAGAAGCAGAGTAATAATAGTTTCACTGGTGAAGTTAATTGTTGTCTTTGATAGTTCTCAACATTTTTTGATGTATCGATATTAATACATGATTATAAATAATCTTCTAAACTAAGCTGACAAGAAATAAATAAAATATATGGTTTATGTTAGTAAGAATAATCCTTTAGGCGGACAGGACCAAAAATGGATATATAATAAATTAGTTAATATAATAGCAAAAGAAATTATATAAATACGATATTTTAATTTCAAACAATAAAGAGTCTTCCATAAATGATGGTCTTTATGCAATTGAAAGCTTCTTTGGGATTGTTAAATCTCTGAATATATTTCCAAGTAAAGGAGAAAAGGTAAAATAAAATAATGCGCTTAAGCCTTCCCATTTATTTAAAGGCTTTGATGGTAAATAAAAATATCATAGTTGTCATTTTGAATTTTTTAATTAAAAATGCTATAGTTTCAATATAATAAGTTTGTTTCAGACATTTTAAAATAACGTTGAACTTATTTTAAAAAATGTATATTACATCTGATCGTAATTACAAAAATTCAGTGGTACCTAACCTGTAATTTCTTAAAAATATTTTTTTATAGCAAAAAATTTAGGTGATAATTTTAGACCGAAAATAAATGCTACCTCTTCCTATAATATAATAAATTTTCGGAAATTGATTATTAACATGAGTTAATGAGTTACAGGGTGTTACAGTTAAATTTAATTTGAAATTTTTTGCAATATCTTTTGCCACGCTCATAATATTTTGACGAAAACTCGTATATGGGGCTTCTTCGAGATGAGGAATACAAATTTGCCCACCGCTTTTTCGCATTTTGTAGAGGACGTCACATAAGAACCTATACTTTAATTTGAATGGTCCCAACTTTTTTGTGCTACACTATATCCGCATTTTGACAGATTATTTCTATTCTCCTAACTTTGCTAATACACTATATCTAAAAAAAATCACAAAGGAGTAGTCTCAGATGTCTCTGAAACTCAGAATAGGAACGCAAACAAACTCCAGGCCACACTCAGCAACCGAAAGATTTGCCAATCTCAACATTCGGGACTTGGAAGAATAATAACCACAAATTGTTCTATCGAATGGCAAATGAAACAGTGTTTCATATCTTGTATTCCTGATAGAGACATGCATGATTGATCTTTGAAAGTAAGTAGGAGCAGCCAATTCTGTTATTGAAAAGGTTGTAAATAAACGTAAGGTCTCTATGCTGACGTCTTGATTCAAGGGATAACAAGTTTAGTTGGGATTGTAAGTAAAATAGTTAGATTGTAGTGTTAGTCCTGGTTCGAAAATAAAAAATCAGCGGACATTAGTCATGCTGAAACTAAATTAGGAACTTTTAATATGTCAAATGTCCGCTGATGTTTCATGGCAAACCACGACGAACATTACAAGATCTAAAGATAATAATTTCATGTCAAAGAAAAAATCATCCAGTTGTGTTTCCATAGTATCTTGATTCTTATATGGCATGAGTTTCTCTTCGACCACTCTGTTGAATAACAAAGAATTTAATATATTTTAATCAAATATACCTACTTACTTATTGCTACTGCCTGCTGAACTTCTACTGCTACTATGGCCGCATAGGCACGAGTGCATAACCGCCGCATCTGCTATACCCGAGTCGTGCCCGCTCGAGTGTAGGCTCGTAATCGACTTCTCCAGACCCATGGAACTCCGCGACCTATCCCGATAACCAGTGATTTTCGTCGCATATCGAGGACATGTGACCTCGTGTCGGGAGGAAGGCGTATACGCCATGTGAAGATCATGTGACACTGGATCTGGATAATGTATGGGATCGCCGTATGTTGGTGGATATAGGCCGCCTTTTGAAGAACTTAAAGCGTAGCCCAGCGGTGAAGTGTATCTTTTCAAGCTATAATAAAAAATACATACAGGGTGTTAATTAAGTATGTGCAGTAATTTTAAGAGACGATTATCCTTTGGGTGATTTTAAGAAGAAAAGTTCATATAAACATGAATCCGCAAATGCTTCGTTTTCAAGATACAGGGTGTTAAAAAAATATTTTAATCGGGTTTTCGTAAATATCTTAAATATCCTTCTGTCGATATTGTTGAAATTTGGCAGTTCCATTTGTAGCTGACAACTGTCAAGTTAAATGCTGCAATTATTTTCCAAAGCAAACCTTAATTAGAAAAGAAACTGTCCATGCATCTCCAGGGATATACATCAAAGTGGTTTTTATTTTTTTCTCGAAAACAAAGTAAGATACGAGAAAAATTCAAAAGACAAAGTGTTGTATTTTTAGTTCGTTAATTCGAGAAAGATATGAAAATTCCAAAAAAGCCGGTGGATTACTTTTTTTTCCCAATAATATTCGATAAGGTGCCGCCCGGGACGCCACTGGCCTCAATATATTTAATCTACTTAGGGCTAAATTAGCCCCTTAACACTATAAATAAAATTGCAAAATTTCAACAATATCGACAAAAGGATATTTAAGATATTTACGAAAACCCGATTAAAATTTTTTTTAACTCCCTGTATCCTGAAAACGAAGCATTTTCGGACCCATGTTTATATGAAATTTTCATCTTAGAATCACCCAAAGAATCTCCTAAAATTACTGCACATACTTAATTAACACACTGTATATTATAATATAGTTACAGAGTTTGCAAAACTATAATATTTTTGACGTAATTAATTTAATTTCTAACTTAACTAGAACATAGTTCAAAAAAGAAAATCTGCTTATACATATCCCTTAACTTATGGATCATAGAGCAACTGGAGATACTAAATCTCAAACTAGACCGATTAAGTCATATAAGTTTTTTGGAAATGTTTCTCGTTCTAGAAATAAAAGGTGTTGGAAATGAAAGTTTATTTTCTTGTTCTCGAGATATATCCATTTGCATCACAATGCATCAAAAAAAATCAAAGTCCAAATTAGTATCTTGTTAGGATCAATTGAAGTGGCGTTAGATCTACCTAGTTATTCCACACAATTTTTGGATGTGCTACCTATCCGCTGATTAAAAATAGCGCTCCTAATTCTGGTCAATTTCATTTACTGGGTAGATTTTTAGCCATTGTATTAAATTGCCACTCGGTATAATAAAACGCATTAGGAGGCACCTACATAAAAATAAACCAGTGTCTAACAACCCTTGTTAAAGGATAATAAAATGAAAAAAGGCCTCTCGACGATAATGATTCTCCTTGGCCCACTAAAGTAGCATAAAAGAAACTTACAAAGTAAAAGCCACTCTCTTATTATATTCCTATTTACCTTCTCTTCTTTCTCTTAACGCAGACTACGCAAACGGCAGTGACCAAGGCTCCAATGAAAACAACACATCCCAAAATAATAACCCCTATTTCAATGGAGGATAAAATGATCCTTGGGGTGCGCGTATGGTATTTATCCAGACTTCTTCCGCTGGAAAATGACAAAACTTTCGGGCCCTCCAGTTCCTTCTCTATCTGATTTTGTTTACGCAAAAGGATTCTGTAATAACGAAATATCTTGTTTATTGTATTTTTAGTTTTCATATTGATTTATAATAACGAATGGTAACATACCGGGGAATAATAAGTTAGTGGTATAGTATAGTTCAAAATATAGCGTTGACCTTTACTGCAATAAATCAACTACCTGATTATTCCCTATTGTGTAAACTCCAAAAATCTATAAACCGCAATAAATGGGTGCAGGGTCAACTGTAAAATATAGCTATCTACATATTGATTTATATTTATTTAGAATTAAAGAGACATTTTAAACCAAATTAAAAAAAAGATCAATTATAATAATATTTTGAGACAAATTAAGTGCACCTAATAGATAAGACGTCATTAAAATTTACTATGTTACCATTTAGACTACAGACTAATAACAAGATTGAAATTAAGTTTAAGATTTAAATGCAGTAAAATGTTTGTACACAGAAAGTTCTATAATGCCAACTTAATTGTACTTTACTCTAAATTTAGTTGTGTGTCACTATCTTCATCTAAACGTATGATTAAGGGTTGAACAATCGTACTCATACACACATAAGAATTTTCCGACTTAATACACAATAGTGGAACTATTCGAACTAAAATTAATAAAAATCAGTTGGCTATTTATATTTTTAGGTATCTATACCTACAGTGCGGTTCTTTAGAGTATCCCCCCGGAAATTTTTTTTTACAAAATTTGGTTGTGTCCAATAGGGGAACGTAAACTACCTTTTGACGCAATAATGACAGTTCTAACTATCAAAATGGCGGATAGACGCTATCTTCATAAAGAAAATTAAATAAGGAAAGGGGGTCTTGCGATACATCATTTTAAAGATCCTAACGAGTACTTTACAATGCCAGAATATTACTTCTCTATTAGTAGTTTTTTAATATCCTTTATTTCTTTTACCGACTCAGAAAACTAAACATAACTAGCCTTGGCATGGTATAATAGGAATCAGAGGACAATATTTTCCTGTATATTTCATGGTGCTGAAATTCAAAATGGAGGATGGGAGCCATATTGTTAAAAAAATTGAACAGGAAGTGGGACCTTTCGTTGCATCATCTTAAAGGTCCTGTCGAGTACTTTATACTCCCAGAATACTGTGTCCCTATTTGTACCCAAAACAACATGGCAGCTTTTTAGAACATAATTTTTAATATGTTTTTTCTTGTTATTTTAGTTTAGATTTTAGAACTTGGCATAAAGCAGCCAAAACAACTGGATGATACTCTGCTTTAAACCAAGTTGTGTAGTTTAAACCAAAATAACAGCAGAAAAAAAGTACTAAATATTATTTTTTAAAAAGCCGTAATTTTGTCTTGCGTTTGTTCGGGTTTGTACAAATAGGGACACAATATTCTGGTATCGTACTTAGTACCAGATATGACCTTTATAATGATGTATCGTAAGTCCCCATTTCCTATTTAATTCTTTTATCAAGATATCGCCCATCCGCCATTTTGAAGTTCAGCACCAGGAAATAAGTTGAATTTATATTTCTAAGACGGTAAATGAAATAAAGGATTATAAAAAACGAACGAACATTTTTTAAAACGCCGCCATTTTGTTTTTGGTACGAATAGCGAAGTAATATTCGGGCATCGTAAAGTACTCCATATGACCTTCAAAATGATGTATCGGAAGACCCCTCTTCCCATTTAATTTTCTTTACCAAGATAGCGCCGATACGCCATTTTGATAGTTAGGCATCAAAATGTGTTCACCTGCTCATACCGGCAACATTCAAATTTTGTAAAAAAAAAATTGCAATTATTTATATACATTTTTGCAATGTTGCCAAGCAGAAAATTCCTCAAATTTTGTGAGAAGAAATTGTTCAATAAAATGTATAATTTTTTTTTACTATAATAATTTGAAAGAAAATGTTTTGATAACAGAAAGAGGCTCCCTGAGGTAACACAGTTTAGTGTCTTATAGGATGTTTTCTATGAACATATGGAATTAAAGTAATTTGGTGCGTTGTTTGTTCAAAAATTAATAAAAATGAATTTTTCAAATGCCGAAATAATGGATATGGTTTTTGTACTAGGATCTAGCGACAAAAACTGCTTGTTAGAAAGATTTTCAAACCTTATTCACCATTTCAGCATTTGAAAAATTCATATTTAATAATTTTGAACAAACAACGCTACAAATCACCCAATTGTCACCTAATAATTGTAACCAAATTGACGTTTTATTTTTCATATTGTTATAAGTCAAAAAAATATTTTTATTTCATCCACAAATTTGAGGAATTTTCTATATATCTGTATATATAAATAATTGCAGTGAAACGTACAAAATTTCACGGTTAACTACAATTTGTAAAAATATTCATGGTGTCCCTATGAAATTTTCAATTTTTTGATGCACCCTGTATAGTCTAAAATAATTTTGTAAGATGTATCTTTTAACTCATAATAACTCTCCTGACGAAAGTTTTCCTCTATCTTTATGATACATGAGATATTGATTGGCCTCTCTACATAAACTTATTTAAGTTTATAGGGGGTTATTTTAGTTTGTAAGTATAAATGTTTTTTCTTACAATAAAAGAAATTTGTTAAATTAATAGATACAATTTATGGTAAGCACTTTCTTTGTGTTTATAATTTTCCTCAGAATTCCACAATTTATTTCATTCTGGCGTTTTGGATAATAACTTTACGGTCAGCCGGTATACACTTACTTTTCTAGTTGAGTCATATCAACGACAGTGTTAAGAGCGGGGTCGATTGCATAAAGGTACATGTCCGTCCTGTAATAAAAAATATTTAAATTAAATTAAGAGCTTAAGCGCTCCGTTATCCCTACGACAAAACGTAAAATTTTGTTAGGTAGTTCAATTGAAACATTTATATTGTCTTTACTTTAAAAAAATATTGTAAAATAACTTTGCAGTTTTCGGTATAAAAAATTATTTTTTTTATTCAGAACACCAAAACTCGTTGCTTAAAAAACTCGTTTCCTTATTCATTCCTTAAACGTTGTTCGGGTTTGTTCTACAAACTCTATTCTTCTTACTTTTTCATCTGATGTAAAGGTTTAAATCCAAAGAAACTATTCGACTTCACTTTTATTAATTTTACACAAAAATAACAAAATAATTTTTTTTATTATAAAACCCACTTTCTTATATGAAACCAATCTCAATAAATACATTTTATAATTTCAAGGAAGCCAATAAAAACTTTTCGTCTAGGATCATAGAAAAACAAACTTTCTTAGCCTAAAAGCATAATCATTTCCATTCGCTTTCATGCTCATATAAATGATAATAAAATTAAATTCATTCAAAGCTTTCATAGTAGCTTAGTCTTGTACATTACAACATAAGTACCCATGATAAATTAAATTTAGTAACAAAATAACGGCCCTAAAATTAACATCATAGTCAAATTACACGATCTTGCCTATACCGGTGTGGTGTAATAATATTTAGATTTTAAAGAAAATGTAAATTGCTTTTTGGAAATTCTCACATTTTTATACATAGAGCGATTCATGAAGAGCTTGCACCAGAACTTTAGCGAGTACTACTAAAAATGTGTTTTTGAAACCTTGGAGGTTTAGGTTTATCGATATACTCTCTTTAACTAAAATATTAACAAGTTTCTGTCATTTTCGGTTATACCGAGAGTCGCTGTCAACCATTAAATATTATAATAGATAAATATTGTAATTTTACACGTTTATTATATTATACCAGAAACCAGAAAGACATAATAATTTTAAAATACCCTGTATTAAAAATATCTGGTATTTTCATAAAATAAAAGGACCCATTTGTAGAATACCACAAACCATTTTATAAAACTCCTTTCCTTAATCCCTCTGTATACATTCCTAGCAAGAAACGAAAAAAAAAATAAACAATGATAAACGTTGTAAACTTGAAAATAATGAAATTTCATTAGATTAAATCTATCAACCAAATGCATAGTTCGTACATCCTTTTTAATACAAGAATTAATAATAGAAAGGTCAAGTAGTATCTGAGTAGTTATTTTCAAAACTTTGTGAATAATTTTCTATTTACAGCTAGCGGACAAGTGTAAAGTCCCACAGACTTAGTGATTTTTCATCGGTCATCGGTATTCGTGACAGGCCGTCGTGTCTAATCTAGCATTAACAGATATACATCGTTAGGTCCATCGTGACAGTCTTCGCGCATACACTTCGGTTTTGGTACGACGGCCTATGACGATCGCATATAAACCGATGAAAAATCACGAATTCTGTGGGGCTTTACACTTGTCCGCTAGCTGTAAATATAAAATGTATTCAAAAAGTTTTGAAAGTAACTACTGAGGTACTATTGACCTTTCTATTTTTAAAAAATATATTTATTGTAACTAATTTTATAAAGGAAATCGTATTTTAAAATACAAGAAGTTTTCCTTTTATGTAAATAATTTGGATAAATATAAAAATTTATGCAATGATAAAATAAAATGAAAATAAGCGAATATTTTTTGCTAAATTAGTGAAAATTTATGTTCCACTAGACTTCCGGAAATTGATAGAGATAATTGTATTAAAATAATACGAAATATGCTTTTGGTTCATAGATTTAATCTCATGAAATTTCATTATTTTCAAGTTGACAACATTTATCATTGTTTATTTTTTTCGTTTCTTGATAGGAATGTAGACAGAGGGATTAAGGAAACGAGTTTTATAAAAATACGAGACATTTTTTATACAGGGTATTTTAAAAATTATTATTTCTTATTGGTTTCTGGTATAATATAATAAATCTGTAACATTACAATATTTATCTATTATAATATTTAAAAGTTGACAGCGACTCTCGGTATAACCGAAAATTACAGAAACTTGTTAATATTTTAGTTAAAGAGAGAATATCGATAAACCTAAACCTCCAAGGTTTCAAAAAAACATTATCAGTAGTTCTTGCTAAAGTTCTGGTGCAAGCTCTTCATGAATCGCTCTATATATAAAAATGTGAGAAATTTCAAAAAATAATTTACATTTTCTTTAAAATCGAAATATTATTACACCACATCGCTATAGGCAAGATCGTGTAATTTTATGATGTTAATTTTAGGGCCGTTATTTTTTTTATTACTATGCGTTACTCTTGTTGCTAAATTTAATTTATAATTAGTAGTTATGTTGTATTGAACAAAACCAAGGGTATGAAAGCTGTGAAAGAATTTAATTTTATTATTATATATTAGCAAGAAAGCGAATTGCAATGATTATGATTTTAGGCTAAGAAAGTTTGTTTTTGTATGATTCTAGACGAAAAGTTTTTATTGGCTTTCTTCAAATTATAAAATGTATTTATTGAGATTGTTTTCATATAAGAAAGTGTGTTTTATAATAAAAAGAAAAATTATTTTGTTATGCTTGTGTTGGTATTTTTTTTTGGATTTAAACATTTACATCAGAGGAAAAATAGAGTTTTTAGAATAAACCAGAACAACATTTTCAGAATGAAAAAGGTAACGAGTTTTGGTGTTTAATAAAAAAATAATTGTTCGTAGCGAAAACGGCAAAGGTTAGAATATTTTTTTAAAGTCAAAATCACGGTCTGTGAAGAGCTTTCAATTAAAAATAAAATAAAACCAATTGTTGCATGGTTCATTTAAGAATATTTGCCAGAAAAACTTTTTTAAAAATATAATTAATTTAATTTACGATTAGTTACAGTTTATCAATAAAATATTATTAAAATAAATAAAATATATTCTTTGCATATTCTATACAAAAATTATCCAACTAATATTTTCGTTGAAAACCTCAATAAAAGTGTTTAGGAAATGTAACAGTCATTGTCAGACCACGTAGACATTTTATTTCCCATTGAAAACAGTTTAGTTCCCTAATTTATAGATAGCTAATATGCTTATCCATTTTTTTTGGGAGTAGAAGCAAAGTTTTTCCCAGTAGAATCATGTAGGTTCTGATGATTACTTCAATACTAACACTGGAGATAACTTAATTTTACGCTTTCGTATAACATATTGGTTTATTTAACCACATTGTTCATTTTTAAAAAGTTAATTACATTAAATCTGTGAATAGGTAGGAAGAATTATTTAAATAATTATGTTCTTGTTGTAGACAACTTTGTTAAGTCGGTAATTTTGTGTTATCTAATAAACCAATAACTCTAGAAATCACATAAATTATTTATAGTGATAATAGATAATATCTGTGTTTAATTTTTAAAGCAGCCAACACAAGCAGCAACACACGTCTGCGCTTGTTGACTTGTCGAACTAAATAGCGAAAAATTTACTTGATTTGAGTTAATAGATTATAATAATAATATAGCAAATAACACACTTCAGCTGATCTTCTAATGCAATAAATGCATAATTTTAAATATGCATCGTTGGGTAACTCCGGTCTTTTTAGTCACTGCGTCACAAGTAGTAGATTGCGAATTTATTATTTAACCATATATTGAAAAGAAATCATCCTACTTATTATTCCTATATGTAATTAATAATCAAGCTTTTCGCCTTTAAGCTGAAAATACCAGAGACAAAATATTTGGTTATTAACAACCAGTCATTAAATATTCTCCTTCAAGACATTTTATGATCTTTACCTTTCCTCCCCTTTCCCCTTTCTATTTTTTTAAAACAAACTTTCTCTTTTCATAGCCGACATAAAGGGTACACATTCTAATTTCAAGAAAGCCAATAAAAACTTTCCATTCTCGTAAAAACAAACTTTATTCCCGTAAAACCGCCGCCATTCTCTGTTCACTTTCTTGCTAACATACGATATTAAAATAAAATAAAAGTTTCTTACGCGCTGTTATCCACTTGGTTTCGCTCATTGTGGGGCTCCAGTTTCCTAATGCGGACGTCAAATCCAGTCGCGTTGTACAAAATTCTGAAAAATATGAATCGATTAGTTTAACTAGAATACGATAGATAATAAATTGAAAAGGAAAAGGTAGAGAGGACTATAAAAATGAACTTCTGTTGATGACAAAAGGCTTTTTTTACAGAGTGAATTTTTACGAGTATAATATAGAGGAAGGTAACTTATTTCCTCTTGTGATATATTTACAAGCCATTTAATTGAGCATAATAGTTTTTTTTAACTCTGTTTCAGTTGTATAGTATAGTTCAAAATATACTGTTGATCTTTCGACTGCCATAAAACCACAAATACCTATTTGACCATAAAACTTACAACTATTCTGGCAGAGCAGAAGTACAAATTTTATTAATGTTATAGGTTTACCGGCGAGGCATAATATTTGTTTATTGTATTAGTATTAAAATGTAGCATCCATAGGCTTGTCCTAGGAGTATCATCTTGTAGTGTCACTTTGAGAATTAAGTATTATCTATAGTGATGGGAAAAACCGCTGATTCAAATAATCAAGTACTTGACACTCGAGCAATTTCACTCGAAATTTATATTCATCAAGCGATGACGTTTCTAGGTGTTATAGCTAGGGTGACCGTTGGTCCCGGATTGGTGTGTAAAATCCTGGAATTTTGTACCAATTATATCACATTTTTGAATATTTTTTTTTTACTTTTCTTTGTTGCAAATTTATAATAATCTGCCAGAAATCCTCAATTCCCGACGGAAACAAAATTTGTCCCGGAAGACTGAAAACAATCTAGCAACAATAATTCTCGGGCGCCTTCGGCGACGATTTTGACGATCGTGAATTCATAACTAGTAAGTAGTCTTTCCAATAATCGCTCGAGTGGTTAAATCGCTCGAGCGGTTATATATGGTGTTGAAAAAAAGTCGGTACCCCGGAATAACTCCGGTGCATCACATTGCAGCGGAAAATGTCTAGGGAAAGAGTTGTTTGGTTTTGACGGAGGAATAGTTGGCTTATCGTGTTCTCCGACCATAAATAAACATCTTTTGTCCCAAAATTTTTTTTATTTGGGCCCATCCTTCACCAATAATGACGGGCATTTTTTAGTACAAGACAGAGAAAAAGAGTATTTCCGGGATAAAACTTTATTTTCGCACGGTTTGATTTTGTCTATCTCATGGTGATTATTGGTGAAGGATGAACCCGAATAAAAAAATTTTTTGGACAAAAGATGTTTATTTTTGGTCGGAGAACACGATACGCCAATAAAAAATATGGGGATCCATTTGAAAATCTTAATTACCCCCACCCACGCCCGGGGATTGAGGGGGTGGGGGGTGGTTTAAATTACAAACTATTCCTCCTTCAAAACCAAACAACTTTTTCGCAAGACATTTTCCGCTGCAATGCGATGCACCGGAGTAAGTCGTAACAGGAAAACTAACTGTCTTAATTTCTTTGTGGATATAAAAGAAAAATCGGTACTTATTGGTACTTACTTATTTTAACCAAATTTGTAACAAACAATTAAAAGTCCCTATAATTAAGTTTTTTAAAATAATACTAACTACTCCTTATTTCGGAAATTTGACTAAACTATATGACCGCATTGATATATTCAGCTTTGCGGCATAAAATAAGAATAGGAGTAAAATTTTATGTAAATATACCGAGAGAAGATTTATCCTCATATGTATTCGTCGTAAATTGTGATTTAAAGAGAATACTTACGTTGTTATGTTACTCATACTTTTTTCCACTTCGGTGGGTTTTAACCCCATTACCATAACGAGCTGTTTGTGTTCGTCTAGAACGTATACCTGTTGAAAAGAAAAATCTGGTTAAAGATTAGGAAAGTATCGAAAGGATATTTTAATCCTACAGAATGAGTTACAAAGCATTATCTCGGAAACGGAAGAGTCTCATTAATTTTGTTAGATAATAATAAGATTTAGGACACATTTAAACACATTCTTGAAATTTACAACTCTATTTGGAGGGGTTTGAGCAATCGAACTTCATGGGGAGTCTCGGGTGTTGCACTGGATATTTCTAAAACTTTTGATCGTGTTTTGCATGAGGGGCTTCTAAGTAAACTGCGATCCTATGGTATGCCCAGTCAATTCTGTGCATGGTTGTCTAGCTTTCTTAAGGACCGCTCTCTGCAAGTGGCGATTGACGGATTTCTCACAGACACATTCACCATCAATGCCGGTGTTCCTCAAGGGTCCTTATTGTCTCCCACTCTCTTCTTACTCTACATTAACGACCTTCTAGTGAAAACTGAAAACCCGATATTTAGTTTTGCTGACGATAGCACACTCATCTCATCTTTCTCTTTGAATGCGTAAACATCGGCTGCCGACGCACATCTTCTCAGACAGCTGAAGTATCAGGCCTCAACAAAGACCTGAAAGAAATTTTGGCTTGGGGTGACAGTAACCAAGTCGAATTTAACGCTAAAAAACCCAGGCAGAAGTTTTCTCTAAAAAGGTTAACATTACAGAACCGGAAATGGTCACGGCCGGACACGCAATCCCACTGGCTTCATCTATTAATTTGCTGTCTTGCATAACCACGTTGTGGCAATCGCCAAGATAGCTTCTCAGAAGCTTGGGATACTCTTGCGAACCAGAAAGTTGTACACACCTCAAGAACTTTTGACACTATACAAAGCCCAGATTCGACCATCACTAGAATACTGCTCTCATGTCTGGAGCTCTGCACCCAAACATACTCTGGATTCCATCGAAAGGAGGGCTATTCGTCTGATCGGAGACCACGAGCTAGTAGTTTATTTATGAGAGAACGAATGAGGAGGAGGCAAAATCCTCATTCGCTCTCTCACCCTCTAAAGAAACCTCTATCGCTCTCTCATTGGTATTTTGCCTCCTCCTCATTCGTTCTCTCATAAATAAACTACTCGAGCTGACGAAGAACCTCGACAGCCTAGAACATCGAAGACAGGTTGGTGATTTGATTCTCTTTTACAGATATTTTCATGGAAAGTGACCGGCTGACCTTGTCCTCTTAATTCCGCCCAAAGCGACGAATAGCAGAAATACACGACGAACCACTGCCGCCCATCCATATGTGGTTAAGCTTAGTACTCCTCGAACTTCATTATTTAAGAATTCTTTCATCTGGAGGACTACATCCTTGTGAAACGACCTTCCCGAGGTCGTTTTTCCCAACGAATATAACCTCCAACGATACAAAACCAACGTGAATCACTTTTTGCGCACACGCACCACTCCCAGAGTGCCCTAAAGGATTTTTTCTATATTGCTTGTGTTTGATCATAAAAAAAAGCCATGATCGAGCTAAATGGTCTAGGTTGAGGGAGGCTTATGTCCAGCAGTGGACGAGACAAGCTGCTATATAATGGACATACTATTATATTGGGTTCTCTTCAAAAATCATAATTTTTAAGAAAATATAATGAGAACACAGCTTTGGCAATAGCTTTGGAGTAGTTCCACGAGTAATCTTTGGTCAAAAATCAACAAGTTATACATTAAAATATATACATTCTTATCCTATATTTATTTCTAGTCCCCTAATAAAGGTTTTTTGAGCAAAGGATAAACAACACGTACGGTTACTCACATTACCGAATTCATACCTACCGATGGAATTCAGAAAGTACAAGGGTATGCTTGGGAACAGAGCTCTAGACATGAGATGCATGAGACTGATGTTTTTATGGTCTATTCGTAGGTATTCAACCAAAATAAATTCCGCTTGAGACATGAGCTTTCCAGCTGAAGTTTAATTTTAAAAAGAATACTGTGATACCTATATTGAGGGCCAATATAGAAGCGATTTTTCCGACGGAATTAAGTCATTGCAATACAGATAGCCCAAGTACGTTAAAGTAAAGCGAGATTGCGTTAAAAATAAAATTATCAAAAAAATTTTATGTTGCATTGTTGGAGAGAAAACTTTTTACGCTCCTCTGATATTCTTCTTTGTCTCCACATTTTAAGGGTTATGCGCAAACATTAATAACTTATTATGTGCGTTAAAAGATTTACGATACGCCGATGTATATCATCCCTTTGACAAACTAGATAACAGTAAAAAATTTACGGTTAAAGCCTATCAAGCTAATGACGCATTCTGAAAATAAATAAGAAAAGGTTCAACGAACGGAAATACGTTTTATTTCTTTCGGAAGGATAGAGTTAGTCACTTATTAAGAAATCTTTTAGATTTGTTCCGGCATTTTCGTGAGCCATAAATCCCACGCAACTTTTTCAATTTACTTATTGATTTCCTTTAGGCCATTATTTTAAATTAAAGAAGGTCGTAAATAAAATAGGTGGTATATAAAATAAAGGTATAATTACACACTCAAAAGTTATTACATGTTTAAAATAAGCCAGGATTTTGGGGCGCCTACATTTTGAAATATACATTTCGTCACATATATTATAATATGTATTACTTTTTTAATTAACAAAGTTCCTATTTGGCTAAATTGACCATATTCTTATTTATACTTGTAGAAAAAAGAAATACGCCTCAGGCAAAAATGTTGGGTGCGACGCCCAAAAAATAATTTTTTTACCTGTAAATTTTTTATTGGTGTCATCAAGTTGTTATAATTTAATAAATAATAATATAGTAGGTAAAATATAAATATTCACAATTTTTTCCACACATTTTCAGTTATTTTTTACATTTTTCTTAAATATTCCTGAGATTGGAAACTAATGACAATATTGTCACTATATTGTCGATCTTGTCTACTAGCGATAGTTTAATTTATTATTTTCTTTAGCGCCAAAGTAAAATGCAGGAAACATTGTCTTGCTGGACAACATCCCTGAATACTTGACGTCTGTGATTCGATTTTTTTTTTGGTAGTAGTGCTTTGTTATGTATGCAAGTAGTAAAAGAGGAGAGGGCGCCAAGCCCATAGGGGCGGCCTGTGGCCTACGCAATTGTTTATAATTTAAATATTAAATAGCTTTAGTAGGCACCTTCATAATATTTATAATTGCAATTTGGAGTCTGAAAACTTTATTTATCGCTGAATATTGTTTTTATATCGTTATTTTCGAATTTTTAAGGTTAAATAAATGAATTAGCACTCTATATTATAAACTTTATTTGATTGTTTGTTTATTTTTATTTTTAATTTAGCAGAAGCCAAAAGTAATAGAATGTCCCATTGATTGTTTTCGAAACGTTTTTTTCGACACTATAACCTATTTAGAACAAATGGTAATTTTATTATTGCCTCGAGTGGTATGGCGATACTTTTGGACTAGTGTCTAACTCAGATATTGGTATCATTCAAATACATGCACCATAGGAATAATCCTTTAAGGCACTCTGGGAGTGGTGCGTGTGCGAATCAAGCGATTCACGTTGGCTTTGAATCATTTGAGGTTATATTGGTTGGGCAACACGACCTCAGGACGATCTTTCCACAAGGATAACCTCCTCCAGATGAAGGAATTTTTGAAGGAAAACTAAGCTGAACAACATACGGATGGGTGGCAGTGGTTCATAGCGTATTTCCGCTATTGGTCGCTCTAGGTGGAGTTAATTAAGCGGAGAGGGTCAATCGAACATATTCTAGAGTATGTTTGGATGCAGCGCTCCAGATATGAGAGCAGTACTTTAGTGATGGTCAAATCTGGGCTTCGTAGAGTGTCCAAAGTTGTTGAGGTGTATACACAACTTTTTGGTCCGAAGCGGTCTTAGCGATTGCCGCCACGTGGTTGTGTCAAGACATATTTCCTCCCAGATTGATACCCAGCAAATTAATAGATGAAGCATGTGGAACTACGTGTCCTGCCATGTCTATAGCCGGCTCTGTAATATTAATGGTTTAGTTTCAAGAATAAATTAAATTAAATTTTTATGCAAGATTATTGTCAAATTTAAAATTTAGGAAATTTACATGCATCTAGATTTTATGCGCTACCCCGTACAATTTGACCTATAAGGGGATAAACCACTGTGCCTTAAACTCTAGGATCTGTTTCCTCTCCGTTAAAAAAAATATAACAATTAGTTATTATTATGAACGAAATAACTACTGATTAATTTGAACGTTAGTTTTTCATATTCGATAGCTGATCGGGATAGTGTATTTAAAATTTCAACGTTACCCGGCTTTTTTTTATGATCAAACACAAGCAATATACAAAAAATCCTTTAGGGCACTCTGGGAGTGGTGCGTGTGCGCAAAAAGTGATTCACGTTGGTTTTGTATCGTTGGAGGTTATATTCGTTGGGAAAAACGACCTCGGGAAGGTCGTTTCACAAGGATGTAGTCCTCCAGATGAAAGAATTCTTAAATAATGAAGTTCGAGGAGTACTAAGCTTAACCACATATGGATGGGCGGCAGTGGTTCGTCGTGTATTTCTGCTATTCGTCGCGTTGGGGCGGAATTAAGAGGACAAGGTCAGCCGGTCACTTTCCATGAAAATATCTGTAAAAGAGAATCAAATCACCAACCTGTCTTCGATGTTCTAGGCTGTCGAGGTTCTTCGTCAGCTCGAGTAGTTTATTTATGAGAGAACGAATGAGGAGGAGGCAAAATCCTCATTCGCTCTCTCACCCTCTAAAGAAACCTCTATCGCTCTCTCATTGGTATTTTGCCTCCTCCTCATTCGTTCTCTCATAAATAAACTACTCGAGCTGACGAAGAACCTCGACAGCCTAGAACATCGAAGACAGGTTGGTGATTTGATTCTCTTTTACAGATATTTTCATGGAAAGTGACCGGCTGACCTTGTCCTCTTAATTCCGCCCAAAGCGACGAATAGCAGAAATACACGACGAACCACTGCCGCCCATCCATATGTGGTTAAGCTTAGTACTCCTCGAACTTCATTATTTAAGAATTCTTTCATCTGGAGGACTACATCCTTGTGAAACGACCTTCCCGAGGTCGTTTTTCCCAACGAATATAACCTCCAACGATACAAAACCAACGTGAATCACTTTTTGCGCACACGCACCACTCCCAGAGTGCCCTAAAGGATTTTTTCTATATTGCTTGTGTTTGATCATAAAAAAAAGCCGGGTAACGTTGAAATTTTAAATACACTATCCCGATCAGCTATCGAATATGAAAAACTAACGTTCAAATTAATCAGTAGTTATTTCGTTCATAATAATAACTAATTGTTATATTTTTTTTAACGGAGAGGAAACAGATCCTAGAGTTTAAGGCACAGTGGTTTATCCCCTTATAGGTCAAATTGTACGGGGTAGCGCATAAAATCTAGATGCATGTAAATTTCCTAAAATTTAAATTTGACAATAATCTTGCATAAAAATTTAATTTAATTTATTCTTGAAACTAAACCATTAATATTACAGAGCCGGCTATAGACATGGCAGGACACGTAGTTCCACATGCTTAATCTATTAATTTGCTGGGTATCAATCTGGGAGGAAATATGTCTTGACACAACCACGTGGCGGCAATCGCTAAGACCGCTTCGGACCAAAAAGTTGTGTATACACCTCAACAACTTTGGACACTCTACGAAGCCCAGATTTGACCATCACTAAAGTACTGCTCTCATATCTGGAGCGCTGCATCCAAACATACTCTAGAATATGTTCGATTGACCTTCTCCGCTTAATTAACTCCACCTAGAGCGACCAATAGCGGAAATACGCTATGAACCACTGCCACCCATCCGTATGTTGTTCAGCTTAGTTTTCCTTCAAAAATTCCTTCATCTGGAGGAGGTTATCCTTGTGGAAAGATCGTCCTGAGGTCGTGTTGCCCAACCAATATAACCTCAAATGATTCAAAGCCAACGTGAATCGCTTGATTCGCACACGCACCACTCCCAGAGTGCCTTAAAGGATTATTCCTATGGTGCATGTATTTGAATGATACCAATATCTGAGTTAGACACTAGTCCAAAAGTATCGCCATACCACTCGAGGCAATAATAAAATTACCATTTGTTCTAAATAGGTTATAGTGTCGAAAAAAAACGTTTCGAAAACAATCAATGAGACATTCTATTACTTTTGGCTTCTGCTAAATTAAAAATAAAAATAAACAAACAATCAAATAAAGTTTATAATATAGAGTGCTAATTCATTTATTTAACCTTAAAAATTCGAAAATAACGATATAAAAACAATATTCAGCGATAAATAAAGTTTTCAGACTCCAAATTGCAATTATAAATATTATGAAGGTGCCTACTAAAGCTATTTAATATTTAAATTATAAACAATTGCGTAGGCCACAGGCCGCCCCTATGGGCTTGGCGCCCTCTCCTCTTTTACTACTTGCATACATAACAAAGCACTACTACCAAAAAAAAAAATCGAATCACAGACGTCAAGTATTCAGGGATGTTGTCCAGCAAGACAATGTGTCCTGCATTTTACTTTGGCGCTAAAGAAAATAATAAATTAAACTATCGCTAGTAGACAAGATCGACAATATAGTGACAATATTGTCATTAGTTTCCAATCTCAGGAATATTTACGAAAAACGTAAAAAATAACTGAAAATGTGTGGAAAAAATTGTGAATATTTATATTTTACCTACTATATTATTATTATTTATTAAATTATAACAACTTGATGGCACCAATAAAAAATTTACAGGTAAAAAAATTATTTTTTGGGCGTCGCACCCAACATTTTTGCCTGAGGCGTATTTCTTTTTCCTACATTAGTACAAGTATAAATAAGAATGTGGTCAATTTAGCCAAATAGTTAATTAAAAAAATAATACATATTATAATATATGTGACGAAATGTATATTTCAAAATGTAGGCGCCCCAAAATCCTGGCTTATTTTAAACATCTAATAACTTTTGAGTGTGTAATTATACCTTTATTTTATATACCACCTATTTTATTTACGACCTTCTTTAATTTAAAATAATGGCCTAAAGGAAATCAATAAGTAAATTGAAAAAGTTGCGTGGGATTTATGGCTCACGAAAATGCCGGAACAAATCTAAAAGATTTCT